>CM069141.1:59247442-59847442 GCA_035221665.1 Okamejei kenojei
CCCCCCTTTGGTGCAATGTCCCTACCCTGAACGCCCTCCTCCCCCCCACCGGGTGCCACTGGTGGAATGCGTTTTGGATGCCAGTGAATGGTTGAATTGCCGGGAATATGGCACTTCTCCATTTAGCATTTTCTCTTGGTTGAGTAAATGTTTTTGCTTTCCTTTTGATGTCAGGGGCTTTCCCATAATAGGGACTTCGTTCTGTCTAAAATAACATGTTCGTGCACCTGTGGCATAATCGAATCCTGGGCGATAGAACCAATATGCGAGAGTATCTATGTCTTGCTGGGTTTCTTCTGCATGTTATGTGTATCTTCAGTGTAACCAGCATCTGCAGTTCCTTCTGCACATTAATTGGGCTAAACCTTCTTGGTTATTTTGGTGCAAAAACTATTCTGATCCTATTTAGCTTATTACCCAAAGAGAATGATTTGACTGTACACTCTCCAGAAATGATGTGTGTGGTTATCGTACGTCCTCCCATGCTAGCATAGCTAACATCACTTTGTGATGTTCTGCTTTAAAAATCATCCATGGGGATCCTAGCAATATTGATGTGTATTTAAAGCTGTAAAAACTGTTAATTTAATATTGATCTGGATAAGATTAACTCTGGGACTACGTTTGATAAAACCAGTGGCCCAAGGACAGGTTGTATCATATTGTGGGTTGAAATCAGTTGGGCACAATTCCAATGGCTTGGACTTGTTATCTATTGTGTGATACCATCACTTAAGGGAAAAAATAAGTACCATGAATTTTGGTTCCACACACCAAAGCCTGATTCTACACCGCAACAACTTGTGAGATGGAATCAGCGACCATGCACCAAATCTGACTCGGATGTTATAGAAAACTTACAAAACTTCTTAAGGGGTTGGACGGCTGATGCAGGAGATTGTTGCAAAGTTGGGGAAGTCCAGGACAAGGGGTCACAGTTTTTTTAAAGGTAGGGGGAGAAGGGAAATCTTTTAAGGACCGCGAGATAAAAACATTTTTCACAGGGCATTGGTGAATCTGTGGAATTCTCACTGCCACATAAGGCAGTTGCGCCGGTATTGGTATATTTAAGAGGGCGTTAGATGTGGCCCATGTGGCTAACGGGATCCGGGGGTATGGCGCGACCAGCGCAGGTAAGTGTACTGAGTTGAATGTCATCATTGAATGGTGCTCCGTGAAAGGCATCCTCTGCACCTATTTCTATGTTTTATGCGAATTGCCCCCCTTGAACCAATTTGACCGGCCCCTCATGTCTAGTGAACGTAGATTCTATGTCCACGCCCTTACTAGCTCATGTATACCGTGTCTGGAGTTATGCTACCTCTACAGCCGCACTAGCTGAACTATCAAACCAGACTGCTAATGCTAGCCCGAGAGCGAATCGTCCCACCCCCTCTATTGACCACTGATGACCCCAGATTGAATCGCGGACACAGAAGAGATCGATTACGGAAGAACAGCTGCTATCCAAAGATATCAGAAGAAAGTTCAGAAGCAAGTATTTTTATCTCGTTTTGCTTTTAAAATATTGGCGCCTTTTTGGTTAGCTACTACATAGAAATTCTGTTGCAATGACACCATAGAAATTGGGTCCTATTGTGGCATCGCGAGTACTTTGGGGAATTGTTGATACCTGGGACTGACATGGAAAATAGTGGTTGGATGTTGAACATGTGCTTTGCCTTGATGCACTGCTGTAGCAATTCCAGTCTCTTGATTTTTTGTGGTCATTGATTACATGGATTGTTTATGAACAGCTGCGACGAAGCTTGTTTTTTGTCCTTTTTTTAATATCTATCCCTAGACTTGATCAATGTGGGTTAACTTTGTGTTCTAAGATATCAAAATTGTGTGGGAAAAAATCACTAAATCTGCAGTTGAACAGGACAACCTTTCACCTTCCTGAGGATTCAATATTTCTTTAAATTTTTAATAAATAAGAAAAATTGATTGAGTACCTAAACTAGCACACTAATGTTAATATCTTCCCTCTCCCACAAGCTCGATTCCTTACCTAGGCTATAATGTGGCATCTAACTTGTTGTCAGAGTTGTGCATGAAGATTGAATGGCAAGTTGTGTACGAGTACCATTTGATCTGCTCAGTTACAATCTGCAGTTGTGATCAAGATGAGATAATCAATTGCTGTTGCCTGCAAGTGCTGGCTTTTTAACTTTATAACAACATGGAGTAGAAAATATTTTTCCTTTACTTTTGAAAGGAGACTCAGAGTGCCAGGAATACACCCACAGACTCCTAATAAGTACAAGAAGTACAGCCGCCGCTCCTGGGATAAGCAGATCAGACTATGGAGGAAGGCGCTTCATGCTTGGGACCCACCATTTGAGCAAGAGGACAGCCTGAAATCAGTGTATGTAAAATATTGTTAGGAGATGAATGTTAATCTTCAGAGGCAATTGGAAAGGAGTGAGTAACTTGAATTCTGTCTTGGATAATTAATGGTTACCTTAACCACATTTACTGGGGCTTCATTCCATCATCCTCTCTTATTGGCATACCTTTTGAAAGTGGGTGTGGGGTGGATTAAGAGCTAACTTTTCCACCTTTCTTTACATTACGTGCCTCCTCAACATTTTGCTATTGAATGCCTTGATCTATTTTAAGGTTGGATTTCTTGTTCTGCGGCGCCCCGTTTATTCAAAACAATTTTCTCTGCATGCTATTCGAAAGGATGGGTAACTCCTCCCATTGCATTGTAATGCCTTCAGGCAGGTGGTAACTGGAAAAGTGCCAAAACTAACAACCCTGGGAGTGTAATCAGAAAATTCTCTGAAGTGTACTTTTTTTTGTCTGTACTGCTTAGATTTCTGTGACCTTTGCTCCTTGCCACTTAATAATGATGTTTTGACTTTTACTGTGATAGGGTGCTGCTGGAAATGCGCAATATTTATTGCCTGTCAATCAGTGTTCTTGGATAAGTGTTGAGATGATGTTTTAAACAGCTGCAGGCATTCTGGTGAAGACATTCCCACTGGGGTCATGAGTTTCAGGATTTGGGATCCAGCAATGTTGAACAGCTTGAGATGCATTTTTGAGTCTGAATGGTGCATTGGATTGGTGGACAACCTGGAAGTGTTTGCTTATTTATTTTTCTCCCCCCCCCCCCCCCACCCCTCCCCACCCCCCCTCCCCCCCCTACCCCATTCACCTGCTGTTGGCACTGTGGCAGTGGTACAAGTACTTTAGGTTGTGGATGGGAGACGGATCAAGAATTCATGTCCTAAGTGTAGTTTACACAGTTTCAAGAAAATATTGAACTGATCCTGATTTGTTTCGTAGATGGAATTACTTTTTTTTCCATTGAACATCTGAATGAGTCACTTGGCACATTCTTGCCCAATGTCCAACCTGCTCTTATAGCCACAGTATTTGATAGTTGGTCCCATGTGAGTTTCTCTCGTTGCGGGACCAATCCTGGATGCTAATAATGGAGGTATCTGCAACAGTGATTCTAATAAATATCAAAGGTGGATTGATGATGGACTCTCTTGATTGGAGATTATCAACATCCCATACTTCAGCAGCATAGATATTGCCTTCCATTTGCAGCTCCTTCCGAATGCTTCTGCAGCTTGCTGCCTGCATGTATGGGCAAGCTTGCTTGCTAGCTAAGAAGGGAATTGAGCATTGTGCAAACATCACTCGCCTCTTGCCTTGTGATGAGGAAGGTCATGAAGCAATAAAATCTCAAATGTTGACCGAGGCATTAGTGCAGTGTGGGTGGAGGGTGGGATGGTTGACCTCATATTACACTATCTGTAGAGCTGTAACTCCAATATTGGACCACGCGATGGCTTG
This sequence comes from Okamejei kenojei, assembly GCA_035221665.1. Taxonomy (NCBI): domain Eukaryota; kingdom Metazoa; phylum Chordata; class Chondrichthyes; order Rajiformes; family Rajidae; genus Okamejei; species Okamejei kenojei. The sequence continues at coordinate 59,251,262 of CM069141.1, forward strand.
CTGTCAATTGTCTCTCTTCTAGAATTTGTCCCATGCTTTGACTAAGGTTTCAAGGAGTGCCCTCACAAAACAAACTCTTGCAACAATGAGTGAAGTTGGTCTGTCAACATTTTCACTTTACTGATCTGAAAATATTGCCCAAGCAGTCCAACTAGAAGTACTGGATTGTTTATTTATTTATTTTTTTAAAGTAACTTGCCAGCATCTCTGGAGAATATGCATAGGTGACATTTTGGGTTGGGACCTTTCTTCAGACTGGTTTGTGTGGCTTCTTGAACAGGACATCACACTGGATAGATGCCATTGCTGTAACTGTTCTGCAACAGGTTGGCTGGAGATGCAGCCAATTCAGGAGGTTGGTTTTCTAATTGCCACGTTGGCTCATTTAGTCTTGCCTTATCAGGGATTTGTTGTTGTTTATGTATCCCTCCAACTTTCTGATACTGAAAACTGACCTGTTTCTCTTTCCGAGGTTCTGGAGTATCTTGGAACTGAAACATCAACTGTTACTTCCCACAGATGCATCCAGAGAACTGCTGAGTGTTTTCCAGCACATTGTTTGTGACTGAAGCTTGTAATTTGATTTCTTGCATGCTTTTTGTTTGTTCCTGTAATTAATCAAGTAGATTAAGCTCTCTGCCACAATTCATTTCGACCTGGCATGGCATATGGACTCCTCTCCATGGCATGAATGTGACCAGGAGACCATTTGAACAATGGTTTTGGTCCCCTGGGGTATGCGAGCCTAAATGCAAGGCATACTTTGCCATCGGTAAGCTGATGTTCTGATCTCCTGTAAAAGATTGGATCCAACGTCTAATGCACTAATCCCATTTGAGCAGTGTTTAATGCTTTTGGATACTTAAACAAAAAGATTGCTGAGTGAGAGGAGAAAATATTAGGGTAATTAGTTGCAAGTTTTATGAAGGCATTGAAGGAGAACCAGAGAACAGCTGCAAAATAGCGCTGGAAGAACTCGATGGGTCAGGCTACATCTGAGGAAGGAAAGAACAGTTGATGTTCTGGGTTGGGACCCTTATCCAGACTGATTGGAGTGGGTTGGGAAAGCTGGCAAAGAGGTGTGGGTGGTGACAAAGTGGCGAGTGGATGGGTGGTTATTGGTGAGGGTAGGGTTTGATTTGCAGATGGGTGGAGAAAGTGACCGGCTGGAGGTGACAATGATACAAAGGAGTGTCAGCTAAAAGAAAGGAGTGAAATGTAAAGCCAAAGGTGGTATAGACAATAGGTGCAAGAGTAGGCCATTCGGCCCGTCGAGCCAGCAGCACCATTCAATGGAGTGTCAGCTAAAGAAAGGAGTGAAATGTAAAGCCGAAGGGTGGTATAGACAATAGGTGCAAGAGTAGGCCATTCGGCCCGTCGAGCCAGCAGCACCATTCAATGTGATCATGGCTGATCATCCCCAATCAGTACCCTGTTCCTGCCTTCTCCCCATATCCGACTCCGCTATTTTGAAGAGCCCTATCTAGCTCTCTTGAAAGCATCCAGAGAACCTGCCATTACCCTCCAATGTTCAATGGCTTTAAAAAAAAAACACTTCAACCAACATTCAAATTCTCATACATCAATGGCAAGAATGTATCAGTGGCAAGGATTGATAACTTTTACCTGGTGCTGAAAGAGTTCTGAATTAGATTAATATTTCACTAAACAGGTTTGCACTTAAAGTTCTAACAGTAAATATTAGATCTCAAAACAACAACTAATTTACATTTATCCATTGAATATGTGTGTGGGGGAATGGGTTGGTGGGTGGGGGGATGTAATTTGGGGCATGCCTTAACATCTCAATATTGCATCAAAGGATAGGAGTATACACAAATCCAAATATCATTGGATGACAAAACATTATTGTGCTTTGCATCTTCCCTATATTTAATTTTGGTCTCTTTAATTATGGTTTACACTATGTTTCAAGGAAAAACCTATTGGTTTCCTACATCTGCCACTATTTTTCCTTAAGTAATCTCTTCTAGGAAAGATTACTTTCGGTGAGTGAAGGCTGGCAGCTGAATAATGGAAACATTAAGGATTAATGTATAGGGGCAGTCCTGTTCTGTCAACTCAGAATGATTGGAGGTTATGTATTGAGTAACTACAATCTCTGAAAGCGTGTAGAAAAACAAAAACTGTACAGTAAGAAATATTTAAAGTGCTGGTGGGTTGGAAAGCATCTCTGGAAACCTGGACATGTGACGTTTCAGGTCTGTTCTTTCTCAGACTGGTTGTACAGGAGGGGGAAAAGAATGATGAAAGAGGGTAGGGGAAGGACAAATTCTGGCAGGTGAGGGAGGATTTTTCATGAGTAAATGGTTGGTCAAAGGCCAATCAACCCACCCTCACCTGTTACTTACTAGGCCTTGTCCTGCCCCTCTCTTCCAGCTTTCTTTCTTCCCTTCCCCTTCTTCCCCCCCCCCCCCCCCCCCCCCCCTCAAGAGCCAAGAAGAAGGCTCCTGGCCTAAACATCACTACTCATGTTCTCTGGAGATGCTGCTTGACTCATTGTTACTAAAGCACTTTTTTTGGAACCCAGCATCTGCATCTCCTATAGTGAGAGATGCTGTTCAGTTGGATGTGTGCTGAGATGCCTCTGCTCCTCTAGACTTGTAAACATTGGCTGGCATGTCCAACACTAGTTGTAATCATACAGCACAGAAATAAGACTTTTGGCCCAACATCCATGCTGACCAAGATGTTCCATCTAAGCTAGTCTAATTGCCTGCATATCCCTCTAAAACGTTCTTATCTATTTATCTGTCCATGTGTCTTAAACGCTGTTACAGGAGCTGCCTCTACTAGCAACTCATTCCACATACCCACCACTCTGTGGGGGTGGAAAAGTTGTTCCTCTGCTTCCTATTAAGCCTGCCCATTTTGTCTTAAACCTAGGTCCTGTGGTTTTTGATTCCCCTACTTGGTAAAAGACTGCATTTGCCCTACCTATTTCCCCCTTGTGGATTTTATAATGCCTAGATTATAATGCCTCAACCTCCCTGGAATAGTTCTAGCCCTGCCCCAGCCTCACCCTATCGCCCAGCCCCTCTTGTCCTGGCAACATCCTCGTAAATCTTCTCTACACATTCCAGCTTAATGACATCCTTCCTATCGCAGTACTGTTACTATAATTGCTAATTATGTTTGTTTGTTAATTTAACTTTTAAAGAATGCAAGATATCCATTGCATACACAGCCAAATGATCAACTTTGTACTTGATAATATTGTATTCTAATGTTACAAAAGGCTGCTGTACCATTGAAGGTGTGTTACTTTTTACAGGTGCCAGATGACCAAGCTTCCTACCAATCGTGCCCGTTTGCCTCCTCCCAAAATGGAGACGAGGATCCCTTTGAACTGCTCAGGTACTTGAGGGGAGGCCATGGTAAACACTGGACACAATGATAAAGTACATTGAATACTTTCCTGACAGAACGGACTTCAGTCCGGACCATAGAGGAAGGGTTTGCTTTATGCAGAGTAAAAGGATGAGATATGGTTTTGGTTTGTGAATTTTGTATCTGGTTTAGTCCAGTGATTTTTCTTAAAAATTCAGCAGTTTCTCTTGGCTGTTGATCTACAGCTTAGATAATGTGGTGGGGCAGAATGGAGAGGGAATAACCTCTTGATGTTTACAGCATTGTACAGGGGAATGCCCAAATGCTTGTTATGCCTTTGCAAGTTGATCTAGCTGAAATGTCTTCCCCAGCCCTAACCCAAAAACATCCATGGGCAGTAATCTCTCGGTTATAAGTTTTAGCTGAGACTGTTTTCAATAAGGTTTTAAATCTGAAATTGCTGAATTTTTTCTATTTAATTCTGCAGAATTCAATTTTTTCCAGATATCATTGTCATATTAAAGCTTGATATCTCTGATCCTCATGCACACTAGATATTAAACACACACCTTGAAGTTCACTTTTTGCGTAAAGTGAAGTAACAGTGGCTAAGGCCGCTACTGGTTATCTGTGTATATTGCTGAAAATTAGTCCTCTACGTGGTGTGTGGAAGAGAAACTGCTCCTTAACAGTTAATAGATATCACTCTCTACTTGCACTCTTCATGAATGGAAGAATATTAACAGAACAGGAGGTTTGATTTCCCCCCCCCTCCCAAAAACCCCTCCACTGACCCTGCCCTCCTGTCCCCTCAATTTAGTTGAATTTCAAACCAAACCATACCAACTGGTGCCTCTAATCAGACTATTTACATGTGACATACTCTAATTTAGTGAGGATCAAATCATCTTGGAAAATTTGGGACTAAGCTGCCTCCTGGGGAACATTGCATTGATTTCACTTGGTTAACAAATCTCCAACCACCTTCTAGATGCTGGAAATTCTCAAACGTGTTTAAATCTGTTTCTTCGGTAACTAATTGGATGTGGTAATATTCTGGAATTTAACCTCCAGTCACATCGGACTTGTTGGCCAGTATTTGCTCCTTGTAGCAATCATCACATGTATGATCACCATGTCTATATATTTTTATCCACTTGTATTAAGTTTAACTAAGCATTAACACAATATCTTGCACACTTGTAAATATATTTATTCTTTTTTACCCCTGTAAAAAAACTTGCTTTTCTTTAATGCCTTCACTAGTGACCAATTCCTGTGGGACACCGCCTTTTCCCCCCAACACCAATCTAATTTTCCCTACATTGAAATGGTGTTTCTCACCTGACACTTTTTTTGATGATCGTCACTGATCAAAATGATCAGATCCCACATTCAGCCATTGAGTTGAACTTGAGTGAACAAAATGAAATTCTACTAAAGCTGTGCCAATGAGTGTAGATGTGAAATGAGTATTTTTGCATATTTATTGCCTCTTGGTTCCTTGCATTTGCTGACATGAAATGGTGTACGAAGTGTACATTATGTCCGGTGGTCCTCCTTGTCTACCTGGGATCAGGATCAGCCTGTCACTTCTGTAGTCTGTATAAATGTTCTGTTTTAAATGATGTTTGACTCTCTGCTGTAAGGGCAAGTTTCTGTAATTTGATAAACAGTAAAAATGATCAGAAGGTTTGTGTCCTTGGATCTGCTTTTTTCAAAAACGGTTCTCATGCAAGTACAAAATGAGAAATTGAGACCCATCAGAGTGGGTTGAGAATTCTCATTGAAGTAGATTTAATGTGGCAATGCCTTTCTCAATTGATCAATTCCTGTAGGGCACCCCTTTCCCCCAACACCTATCTACTTTTTCCTACATTGAAATGGCAAGTTGCCAGGTTCCATATCCACAGTGTCTTGTGCAACAACATTGTAAAAGCATCCTACAACACCAATTGAATAGTGCCAACATTTTGCCTGGTACTTTTACCAGGAAAAAGTCATCAAGATGCTCCCAGGGAGAGCCCTCGTTGACAAAGGCAAATTTGGGTTTAAAAGGTTTTGGGAAGAAGGATTTCAGAATTGGAACTTAGAAGGAAATTCATTGAGTTATATTGATGTACTTGGTGAGGAGTGGGAGGGTATTGGGAAGTAACGTTGTTGGTGCACTCATTCCATATCCCTTGATTCTCTTAATATCCAAAGAATTGTGAACTCGCATGTTCAAGTGACCCTTCTACCTCTTGAGTGATGAATAAAAAAAATATATTTTCCTTTCCTCCTCCCACCACCATCTGCATCAACATGAGAAAAGTATTTTCACTCTGCTGCACTTTTATGCTTCCCTTGGTTGGGAGACCAGACACTTGTTCCTATTACAGGTGTAGTCTTGCTTAAGTGTTTTTTGTCTAAGAAAGACTACTCTTTTGCTGTGGATCACTAGGATGCCAAAAAATTGAATTTTGGATAAATCCAGTTTGTGAAAACTAGTGAGACTGGCCATGAATGTCTAGACTAGATGTAACAAAAGCATGGATAAGGATTGTGAAGTAGAGTGTAGTTGGACATTGTTACAAATGTGGTGCCTGGTGAAGCTGCTATGGTTATTAATTGCTAGACTGGTGGGAGAACAAATGTATTGTTAGTTGGTTGAACTGTCATTGAAGCCATATTGCTGGAGTAACTTGTCAGGTCAGGCAGCATCTCTGGACAATGTGGATACATGATGTTTCTTGAATCATTGATAGGGTTCCAACCTAAAAACATTGCCGATCAATGACTTAAAGATGCTATCTAATTCAATAAGTTACTCCAGCACTTTTGTGTAGGCCAGTTCTGCAATTTCATGTCTGAATTGCAATAAATGTTCGTATGAGGTACAGGTTTTAATGAATATTGTAAAGGGCAAGAAGTTCAAACCCAGGGAGATAGACCTGCAAATTAAAAACTCGCTTATCAGGACCTCAGCAGTATTTGATATCTGTTTTCCTGCACGTAATTATAAGGAAATGTGGCAGCCAGGTTTGTATCTTGTAACTGCACACACCAGTAATCGGTGGGCGAGGTTAGCTGAAGCTAGACACAAACTTAATATAACTGATATTTGCATCGATCCAGAAATTAACTCGGATAACAGGGGACCTAAGCAAATTATTGGGACATGATAATTCATTAAGCTAAAAACTAGATGGAGCTAACAGTTAAAGCTTCATGCAGTTAAATTGCCAGAACAAATACAGCTGTCTTGGATACTGGGGACAGTTTAGAATTTGGTAAAGGGGAAACAAAGGTTTAGGAGTGAGAAGGTGGAATGAGAAAGCTGTAGAGGACAAACATGGTGTGAAAACTTCTGCAAATGTAAAAATCAAAAGGTTAGTGTAGGCAAAAGTAGATATTTTGCACTCACAAATGGAGGAAATGGCAGAATGATATTAAACATGTTCTTAAAGAAAATGCACAAAAACTCATAGAAATGGGAGGGAACAAACACTATAAATCAGCTAATTGGAGGCAATTGGTATTTTTTTACTTAAAGTGGTAAGGATGTGGAACTGACCACTAACAGTCTCCAGGATCTGATGAATGACATCCCAAGGAACTGAAGTATTTAGCTGTGGAAACAAGTTATCTTAACCTTTTTGGCTCTGGAGCAGTGTTGAATCAAATTCTGGTTAATTTGTCTTATCCAGAAGGGTGCAATCAAATCTGAGTAAATGTTATATATACACACAGTGATGATAAATGCAATGATGAGTGGAAAATACCAGGGTGGTGCAAAACTGTACTGCAATCTGAACTGGTACAATAACAAAATAACTGAGTTAAGAGTACGTGATGCCATCTCTGGGAAGGAGGTGGGTAACTAACTAATGGGGTGACACAGTGGTGCAGATGGTGGACCTGCTGCCTCACGGGGCCAGGAACTCAGCTTTGATCCTGACCTCTGCTGCTGACTGTACAAGAGTTTGCACGTTCTACCTGTGAGTCCAGGGCTTCCTCCAGGTTTCTCCCACATTCAAGTTGTGCAGGTTTGGAGGCTATTTGGCATTTGCAAATTGCACCTCATATGTGGGAAGGTGGGATAACATAGAATTAATGTGGCTGGGTGATCGATGGTCAATTGTGGACTTGGCCGGACCGGATGCTTGTTTCCATGCTGTATCTCCAAACTAAATTCTGTTACTCATCCTACAGATATGGCCTGACCTGCATATTGCCAACATTTTCTTTTATATTTCCAACATCCACAGTTTTGATTATCAGGAACAAACAAGCCTTTCTTCAGGTTGAGTATTTCAGCACATGAGTCAACAGTACTTGTGGATTAGGACCTGATTTCTGAACTACACACCCTTTTCTTGAAGGTCTGGTTAACATTAAACAATTCTGTGTTAAAATTGTATTTGAAGGTTATAGCGATAAGGCAGAAGAAACTTTGCATCAGCTCTTGATTAATGATCTCTGCTATGTTTTTAAATTGTAAATGCATTGGTTCCACTGGCTCCAATGAGAAGACCCTGGATTTGACTCCTACTGTAGATTCACCTGGATTATCAGAGGCTATAATTAATCTATGGATTATCCAGTTGATTGAGCCCGGACCCAAATCAAACCTTAGCTGTTAAAACACCAGCTGTATCCTATTATCCAGACTATCTCTGGATTTCCATTATACCTTAAATCTGTCAACTGGTTCATGTTGAAGCCTGGAAACTGGCTCGTCAATTTGATTCTCCCAGTTTCCACCCCAGCGTTAACTTTTCCCTTTAAGTGGGTTCCAAATCCATTCTTATTCCCCCAACCTTCAATTGTTCAGGACTTCTGGTCAACAGAGAGACAGCACAACTCAATAAGGAATAGGAAATGGAGGATTTGCAAACCTGTCCAGCATGTTGCAATGGCCATAATTGTTAGTTAAACTTTCAATGTCATTAATTTGGGAGGGAAAATCAAAGGGCAGATGGTAATTACCAATTAATTGACCCTTTGGCAACAGGGACTCAGTGGATCTATTAGAGATGTATAGGAAGGAACTGCAGATGCTGGTTTAAACCAAAGATAGACACAAAGCTGGAGTAACTCCAGGTCAGACAGCATCTCTGGAGAAAAGGAATAGGTGATGTTTTGGGTTGAGACCTTTCTTCAGACTGGTCAATTATTAAGTAAATACGCCAATTATTAGGTTGACTTGCTAGCTTATTTCCTACCTTTAACAGATAAGGACTTCAATCAGAATTGCATGTAAACCGGGTATATCTTTTTCTCCCATTTGAAGGTTTCCTGGGTAAGTGAATGGCCTCAGAGGATAAATTCAGCCTTTTCTGTCACGGTGGATTAGAGTTCCCACCATGTTCATGATTGCATTTCCAAATGCAGGGACTGATTCATAATGTATGCAGAGGAGACTGGATTGTTTCACCGTTCATGAGGTGTCAGATCCTGAACGTGGTTGAAGTGTTGAATATAATGTGAAACTGTGTTAGTGTGCCAAGGGAAATTGCCCAAGCTAACTTGCATTTCTGAAAGTGGAGCAAGTGCCTCAAAGTATTGCTCATGGTGTTCCTGCAATTAGATTAATGGTGTTTCTGGAAGCAGTTACAGATAACACCAAAGCACAGGCAGATTTGTAAATGCTGACTTTAACATGAAACTGCACTGGGGTGAGTGAGCTGCACTGTATCCAGTTGAGTTACTGTTTTATTAGTGTTAATGAATGCCTTGATCAATCTCACAAGTAATTCTATAATGTAAGCATTGACTTAAGCTTCCTGCAGAGAACCTTTCCTGTAAATGCACGCATTTGTTATATTTAACTTTCATCTTGCACAACTCTTCATCCCACTACTCTGAAGGAAATGACTCATTGCCTTCTGATTTGAACTATACACTAAAGTAACTCTACATTCCAGAGTCCTGTTATTTGGCATAACTTGTAATGATAAAGGTTTGTGATTATTTGGGGGGGGGGGGGGGGAGAGAGACACCAGCACTATCAATATTATTGATTTCTGCACTTTTCTAAAAATGGAAAGGAGGGCGGATGATGTTTCACTATTTAAATTCTATTACACACGCATTCCTTTCCAGTCAATTTGGGTTTGTATTTAAGGCTAATTGGGAATTTTCCTGACACTTTATCTTGGATTTACTGCCACTGTAGAAGCATCTATTAAAACCTAGAACCCATCCACCACAAAACACCATGGGATGCATTCACCTGCTCAGCCTGGACAACCTTGTATTGTAGGTATACAATTGTTAGACTACAAAATAAACCGAGTTATCATGACATGTTTGATTTTAATAACAGTGAGACATGGAGAGTTCAATAATAATTTTCTCCCCTCGTTATGTAGTTGCACCTTCATTAATTTTACAAATTGCCATTTATAGTTAAAATGTTACACTCCCTGGTAAAATATAATGGGGAAAAGATGCTTTTCATTCACAAGTGCTTAGTGATTCTTGTACAGTGAGCCAAGAATAAGTGTAGCACATTGCAGAGTAAACTGAACTATCCCTACATGACTTGTCAAATAAAGCCTGATTTTTTTTAAAATAAATATTAAATATTGGTGCATCTCTCTGCTGTGGTTGACTTTTTAAACATGTGGGTAAACCAAGGTACACTTGGCCCAAGCTATCAAACGTATTCTGCAGGATGATCCAACAGGTACCCTCTGCTTCATTCTATCAACTTCTGGAATTTGTACAGTGGCTTTTAGCAAAAAGTCAGTGGTTTTAAGACCAAATCCATAGCTCCCTGAAAGTGGCATCACAAGCAGATACTGGCAAAGAAGGCATACTATATGGCATAGCTGCCTTTATAGATCAACATATTGTGGACAAGAGTCAATGTCATGATGCAGCTTTTATAGAAATGTCATTAGGTCACATTTGGAATATTGCATGTATTTCCGGTCACCCCATTTGCAGATAGTATGAGGAGGCTTTGGAAAGGATCCAGAAGAGGTTTACCAAAATATTGTCTGGATTGAGAGTATTGGGTACTGGGAGAAGTTGAATAGACTTTGATTGTTTTCTCTGGAACACTGGATGCTGTTGAGAGACCTGATAGAAGTAAGTGAATTATGAGATGCACAGATGAGGTTTTTGGATAGGTATATAGAAATGCAGTTAATGGAGGGATGTGTATTATGCACAGGTAGATAAGAGAACGTCCTGGCATCATTTTCAGACAGACTTTGTGGGCTGAAGGACCTGTTCTTGTGCTGGACTGCTCTGTTTTATGTATTAATACATTTTGCATTTATGTTTTCGTCATCGGGTTGCGTTGTGAGCAGCAGCCTCGTCAGCAGCATTGTTGGTCATTTTGACTTTTTAGTATGTTTTAAATGTATGTGTTAATGTTTCTCGGTGTGTTTTTATGTGGGTGGTTGGGGTGAATAGGGGGAAACCGTTTCCAGTCACATACCTCGACGGAGATGTGACTTTTCGCTTAGTCGCATTTTCGCCGCCCTCGCGGCCTAACTTGGATTGGAGTGGCCTTTCCCGGAGACGGCCCAGAGCTTCAGCAGCGGGCACAGCACGGACTTCCATCGCGGAAGCCAGAAGAAAGGCTTCGACCGCCGGCCTGCTGACTTTAACATCGTGACGCCGCGGTCTGCAGGGCTTCTAGCCGCGGGCGTGGCATGGACTTGCCATCCCGGAGCCTGGGATCCCTTGCCGAGGATCGCCAGAAAAGAGCTCCGACCGCTGGCCTGCCTGCAGCCTATAACGTCGAGAAGCCACGGTCTCCGGTAAGAAAGTGGCCGATTCGGGTACTCCAAGCCGTGGAGTTTGTTCCTGACGTCGGAGCTTCGATCGTCCTGACGAGAGGGCCTGTACATCAGGCTGTCCATAGAAGCAACCACGGAGGGTCAACACAGGTGAACAAAATGAGGAGGACTGACTGAACTTTATTGCCTTCCATCACAGTGATCACTGTGGTGGATGTTTATGTTAAGTTCTATCGTGTATTGTGTTTTAATTGTATGGCTGCATGGTAACTTAAATATCACTACCTTCATTGGTGCATGTGACAATAAATGTGTACTCGAACTTGGGTGCCTGGTCTTGCGTAGACAGCAGCTGGTATGTTACTGATCCACTTTTTTTGCCCCATCTGTAAAATATTTGGAACACTTCCCCTTTGAAACAACGTAGTTGATATAAACTTCTTTTGACAAGCCTTCATGTCGAAACTTTAAAGCCACTACCACATTTTAGCAACCCATTTGCATTTATCTTTGTTTGACATTTATAGAAACATTGTGCCTAAAGTAGCACCAACTTTCAATTTGGGTTTCCTTTTGCATGCAGAAGGCAATTGAAAATAAACATGTTCTACATTGTGTTTATATGAAGTCAAAATCCCATTAACTATTGATTTGGATTTTACGTTAGCCCCATAAAAGCCCATTTGGGGCATTACACTTGCCTTGACACCTTGGAAGGAGAGGAAAATATTGAATAACTCCATCTCCTGATCCCGATTTGGAAATATTTCATACACCGCTTCTAAAGCAGACTTTTTTAATTGTGCAGTTCCTTTCACTGTGAAAGAACAAACCATGGGCAGAGGAGATTGAGGCAGTTAAATCAGTGAAGGAAACTTGGTTGCACTGGATGCTGTAATAAGAGCAAGGGAGCATAATTAGAAATCTGGAGCAGGGTGAAGATTGAAGGTAGCAAGACCAGAGAAAGATCTGTACATCTGGGAGTGTAATAGGTCGATGTGAGGTGCTGGGTGAACCTCTTTCTCTCCCTCCCCGCCCCCCCCCCCCCCCCCCCCCCCCCCCCCCCCCCCCCCCCCCCCCCCCCCCCCCCAGATTTTGAGGCCCTAGGCTTAAGCCTACAGGTAACTCTGGCCCTGAGCTTCCATCTCAGTGGGACCTGGGATCGATCCTAATCTCGGGTGCAGTCTGTGTGGAGTTCACATATTCCCCTGTGATCTTGTGGATTTCCTCAGTGTTCCATATCCATCCTAATTATGTGTGAGTTTGCAGGTTAATTGGCCTCTATAAATTTCCCCTGGAGTGTAGGGAGTGGATGGGAAAGTGAACGGGATGATCGGTGGTCAACAAGGACTCAGTTGGCTGAGAATGGTTTGTTCCCAAACTGTACCTCTAAAGACAGTATGAAATATAGTACAAGGAGCTGACTGTGGGATGAGTAAGCAGCACCTGGAGATGAATAAATGCAGAATAATTTTGATGATAAATGGGTTGGACTGAGATGGATGTTGAGACGGAGTGGATCTTGACGTGATCACAAAGTGTAGCACTGAATGAGTTGCACTGAGAGCTACTGGGGCCTGAACATGATGAAAAACATTCATGTATTAGAAGATCTAACCCGAGGCTAATCCATGGGCGTTTGAACAGAATGATCAGAATAATAGGAATTGTGGGTTGGGTGTCAACACATTCAATTGTGTAGTGTTCATGGGCAATAGGCAAATGTGTAGTAAAATGTTCTCTGTACTCGTGTTCTGTGCAACATTGTGTATATATATATTTTATCAACTATGGGTTGCTTTTAACCCTCCCAATCTGGGTGACACGGGGTGCAGCTGCTGCCTCAGAACCAGAGACCCAGGTTCAATACTGATATCTGGTGCTGTTTGTGTGGAGTTCGCACGTTCTCCCGGTGACCATGTGGGTTTCCTCCCACATTTCAAAAATGTGAAGATATTTAATTAAGTGGCCTCTTTTAAATAAATAAATAAATAAAATGAAACATTTGCCCTAATATTTAAGGAGTGGATCTCAATTTCAATTTCACATCTTAGAAATCTCTGCCTCCACGCAGCATTAGCAAGTCAATAACTGGGTAATGCCAGGTTGAATGTTGTGAAAGGGTATTTTCTTAACCATATAATCATATAACAATTACAGCACGGAAACAGGCCCTCTCGGCCCTTCCAGTCCGTGCCGACCATTTGTTTTCCCCTAGTCCCATCTACCTGCTCCATTCCCTCCATACCCCTCCATTCCCTTCATGTCCATATACCTATCCACTTTACTTTTAAATGTTAAAATCGATCCTGCCTCCACCACTTCTGCTGGAAGCTCATTCCACACAGCCACCACCCTCTGAGTAAAGAAGTTCCTCCTCGTGTTACCCCTAAACTTCTGTCCCTTAATTCTCATGTCATGCCCTCTTGTTTGAATCTTCCCTACCCTCAATGGGAAAAACGTATCCACGTCAACTCTGTCTATCCCTTTCATCATTTTAAAGACCTCAATCAAGTCCCCCCTTAACCTTCTGCGCTCCAAAGAATAAAGACCTAACTTGTTCAACCTTTCTCTGTAACAGAGTTGCTGGAACCCTGGCAACATTCTAGTAAATCTCCTCTGTACTCTCTCTATTTTGTTGACATCCTTCCTATAACTAGGCGACCAAAATTGTACACCATACTCCAGAATTGGTCTTACCAATGCCTTGTACAATTTTAACATTACTTCCCTACTCCTATATTCAATGCTCTGATTTATAAAGGCCAGCACACCAAAGACTTTCTTTACCACCCTATCTACATGCGATTCCACCTTCAGGGAACTATGCAGTTATTCCTAGATCCCTCTGTTCCACAGCATTCCTCAATTCCCTACCATTTACCATGTACGTCCTATTTTGATTTGTCCTGCCAAGATGTAGCACTTCACACTTAACAGCATTAAACTCCATCTGCCATCTTTCAGCCCACTTTTCCAAATGGCCCAAATCTCTCTGTAGACTTTGAAAATCTACTTCATTATCCACAACACCACCTATCTTAGTATCATCTGCATACTTACTTATCCAATTTTCCACCCCATCATCCAGATCATTGATGACAATGACAAACAACAGTGGACCCAACACAGATCCCTGAGGCACCCCGCTGGTCACCGGCTTCCAACCTGACAAACAGCCATCCACCATTACTCTCTGACATCTCCCATTCAGCCACTGTTGAATCCATCTTGCTACTCCGCCATTAACACCCAAAGATTGAACCTTCTTTGTTGAGGATTTTCTTCAATTCTGATACCTGTGCCAGGCAACAGTGTTTTTGAACAAAAGATTTTAATGATCTACCTTTGACACACACTGATATTGTCCACTGAGAATTTAAAGGCTGGTTAGAGATTAGTTATCCCATGCATAACCATTTGAATCCCTAAGCTTTCAACAATATGCAAATCAGGACTGCAGTTGCATGCTCCTGGATGTGAGCTCGTCCAACAACACTCAAGATCTAATGATTAGCATCACTATGATTATACTTTATTGTTGCCATTTTAAAATCACCATTTTAAAATTGCACTATTTTTGACAGCGGGGCACCGAGGCTGCAATGTCTATTCTTATTATTAGCCAAGCCAACTTTGACAGCACTTGCTAACATTTGACCTTGTCCATCAAACAGGACAGGAAGAATGAGCCACCACCTAGCAGTTCCTATTTTTAGGATTGGTAAAGTGGGCCTTGCTGTGAGATCAACATTTATTTTTCCATCCCTAATTATCTTTGAGAAGTTAGGTAATGAGCTGCCTTTTGATTAAGTTATTCCTACATTATTGTTAGACATGGAAACCCAGGATTTGGTTCCAATGGCAATGAATAAATGATATATTTCCATGTCTGGACTTTGTGTAACTTGGAGAATCTTCTCGTGCTTGAAGCCTTCTCCTCCTGATGGTATAGGTCACAGCTTTGGGCGAGTAAATTTAGTAGGAGGTGCACATTATACCTGCAGGCCCCTGCAGGTGTGGGAATAAACATTTATTGATAGGATGCCAATTAGTTTGAGTTTAAGTTGTTGGATCTGCAGACATCCAGGCAAGTGAAGAATATTCCATCGCATTTGTGCTGTATGCCTTGGAATACAGGACATTACAAGATAATGGAAAGGGTTTGAGGTGTTATGAGATGAGTCGCTTTCTACAGAGTGCCCAGCCTTTCTTTGTGGCTCCACATTTCAGTTTAGTTTATTATTTTCCCGTGTACCGTGGTACAGTGAAAGCATATGTTGCAAGCTATCCAGTCAGTAGAAAGATAATACATGACTACAATCGACCCATTATGGTGTATAGTGTAAGAAGACACTGCAGATGCTGGTTTAAACCAAAGATAGCCACATAGCTGGAATAACTCAGTCAGCCAGGTAGCATCTCTGGAGAGAAAGAATGAGTGACGTTTCCAGTCAAGACCCTTCTTCAGAAGACTCGCATTCATTACAGTGTATAGATGCATGATAAGGGAATAATAGTACAAGGTCAGGTCAGTGAAATCCGATCAAGGATCGTCTGAGGGTCACCGAAGAGGTGATATTTGTTGAAGAGAAAAGCTCAACAGAGTCTGAGGGGCAATTGGGGGTTTTGTAATAAATCAAGGTTTTCCATAGATGCCAACATTCTAGAAATAGCAAAAAAACCCACCTTTAGTTCAAATGTGGAAATAGTATACACAATGGTGAAACAAGGAACTGTAGAAGCTGGTTTACAGAAAAAAGACACAAAGTGCTGGAGTAATTCAGCTGATTAGACCGCATCACTGGAGAACATGGATTAGATAGGTTTAAGAAAGAACTGCAGATGCTGGGAAAATCGAAGGTAGACAAAAATGCTGGAGAAATTTAGCGGGTGATGCACCATCTGTGGAGCGAAGGAATAGGTGACGTTTCAGGTCCAGACCCTTCTTCAGATTAGATGAGTGATGATTTGGGTTGGGACCCTTTTTTTGGACTGAAGGATGTATTTTTTAATAAAATGAAGATAGTTGTTGTTTCTTCTTTATGACAATGATCTGGCATTACATTGGCAGTATAGAACATTTTGGAACATGGTTAAAGGTTTGTGAGCTATGCTATGCAAATGCATTTTTCCTGGTACTGTGCACTGTAGGTGTCTAGTGTGCTCTGGATTATCCTTAACTGCATCATTATGCACACTTGGAATCAACTGCCTCTGGGTCTATATTCAGCTGTAGAGAGTAATGCTTTGTGTGAGATACTAGCTGGTTGGTGCATGAATACCTTCTGAACCATAGTTTAGTTTATTATCATGTGTACCAACTACCAAGGTACTGTGAAAAGCTTTTTGTTGTTGCTATCCAGTTGGCAGAAAGACTGTACATGATTATAATCAAGCCGTCTGCAGTGTACAGCTGTTGGAGTAGATATTTAAAAGAGTGGGGTGATTGTAATGAGGGATTGTAGATCCGCTTCTGGGCCCAGCACAGTCGCCTGGCTTGGGCGTCATCTTTTGAAATCGGTAAAAGGTCAATAAGTTCTAAATCACTAATCTGATTTGTGCGAATCACATACCAACTGAAACATTAGCTGTCTAAAGAACTTGAAGTTTCTGTAAAAAAAAAAAAAAAAATACACCCCTGATTAATCCTAGCGATAAATATCATTATGGGTATTGTTCAGCCTTTGTGTACCAGAAAAAAAATTGGAACTTGCTATGAACAGAAATATGTAAATGAGCTCGCAATCTTATCACGCTATACAGGAAACTTTATTCCATTAAGCATTTGCCATTATATTTATCATGAAAATGAACTCTAGATCTCACAATTAAATCATCTTATTAAAAATAAAATCCATTTAGAACTTCAGGTTCAATGCCCAGGTCTTATTAAATGAGTGTACAGCACTTTTTTTGGTTTCTTTGTGCCTATTTTTGTAACTGGGTCATTGTATACATTATGAAGCTGGTGACTGAATGAATGTGTGTAAGGATGAGCAAATTGCGATTTACCCACTGACCTTTGCTGGTGACAAGAGGAGCTTTACTTGGAGAGGGTGCCTAACAATTAAACACATTATGGACAGAAAAAAAATAGCAGCAGTACGAACTGTTGACAGCAAATATAAAAACTTCCTGTTGGAATGATTTCTTGAAAGAAATGTGAAAATTTATCATTGTTTATGGATGGTGTTATGATTTTAAAATGTATATTTATACTAGAATCCAGTGCCCTTTAGTAAAGCAAGAGCTACACTGTGGAGCTCTGCACTGCTACTTCCCTTTCTTCTAGTTCCCTCCCCCACCCTGTCTTAAAACCAAGTGCTGAGAAATTCCATATCACATTGCTCGTGTTATTAAAACGGAGTTTTGTTTTTTCAAGCGAAGCAACTTTACTCTTGCTGACATGTGGGCAGACACATTGTGATCCAAACATGAATCAATTATCCAAATTCCTGTGATGTTTCAGGCCCGTACGAAGCTTTCCAAAAAGGCAGGGTGGCATGACAGGATTACAAAAAATTTAATGTGAAATAATGTGTGCGCTGTGCACATCACAAGCGCGAAGCGTGAAGTCCCTCGATGCCAGGATCCAGGGCCCTGGAAGCTCTGGAGATTTAGATGCTCTCTGATGCATTCTGAGCCTTACTTTGGAGCATTTTTGCACCAAAGTTATGACCAATATTTCCAAAGTTAACAGGAAACTGAGAGTTAGCTTTTTCACACTGGGTGCTGGGTGTATGGAATGAGCTGCCGGAGGAGGTAGTTAAAGCTGGGACTATCCTAATGTTTCAGAGACATTTGGACAAGTACATGGATAGGACAGATTTAGATGGATATGGGCCAAACGTGTGTGAGTGGGACTAGTTTAGATGGGACATGTTGGTCGGTGTGGGCAAGTTGGGCTGAAGGGCCTGTTTCCACACTGCATCATTCTAGGACTAAAAAGTTAAGAAGAAAAATGCATGTAGATACATAGAGCAGATTTGAAAGAGGAGTGAAATGTAAAGGCAGAGAGAGGTTTATGGGTGGAAAGGAACATAGGAAATGAGGGGGGAGAGTGGGCTTGGGCAGATGGGTGAAGGGGAAATAGACACGAAGTGCTGGAGTAACTCAGCGGCTCAGGCAGCATCTGCGGAGAATATGAATAGGCGACGTTTCACAGAGTGCTGGAGTAACTCAGCGGGTCAGGCAGCATCTCTGGAGAACATGGATAGATGACATGTCACAGAGTGCTGGAGTAACTCAGTAAGTCAGGCAGCATCTCTGGAGAAAAGGTATAAATTATATTTCGGGTCAAGACCGTTTTTCAGTAATATTCATGATGTGACATGCATAGACATTCCTGAATGTTACCCAAACCATTGTGAGCTACTTTGTTACGGTGCTTGCCCTCTCCTATAACGTGTCTGCTGCCTTGGGTGATGCAGGACAGGACACAAGCTTTGGGACACGGTGTGAAGCTGTTGCCGTCTGTCCCAGCCTGGCGAAAAATCTGGATGGAGGGGATGTGGAGAGGATGTTTCCACTAGTGGGAGAGTCTAGGACCAGTGGCCACAGCCTTGGAATTAAAATACATTCCTTTAGGAAGGAGATGAGCAGGAATTTCTTGCGTCAGAGAGTGGTGAACTGTGGAATTCATTGCCACAGACAGCTGTGGAGGTCAAGTCAATGGACATTTTTCAGGAGGAGATTGATAGATTCTTGATTGATAGGAATGTCAGAGGTAATGGGGAGAAGGCAGGAGAATGGGTTTGAGAGGGAAAGATAGATAGTCATAGAGTGATACAGTGTGGAAACAGGCCCTTCAGCCCAGCATGTCCCAGCTGCACTAGCCCCACCTGCCCACGTTTCTCTCGAACGTGTCCTGTCCATGTACCTGTCTAACTGTTTCTTAACTGTTGTGATAGTCCCCTCCTCAACTACCTCCTCTGGCAGCTTGTTCCATACACCTACCACCTTTTGTGTGAAAAACATATCCTTCAGATTTCTATTAAATCTTTTGCCCTTCACCTTAAACTTATGTCCTCTGCTCCTCGATTCACCTACTTTGGGAAAAAAGACTCAACCATATCTATTCAAATCATGATTTTATACACGTCTATTAGATCATCCCTCATCCTCCTGTGCTCCATGAAATAGAGTCCCAGCCAACACAACCTCTCCCTATAGCTCTGGCCCTCTAGTCCAGGCAACATCCTCGTAAATCTTCACTGTCACCCTTTCCAGTTTGATGACATCTTTCCTATAACATGGTGCCCAGAACTGAATGCGGCCTCACCACCTTCTTATGCAACTGCAACATGACCTTCCAACCTCTATACTCAGCCTGACCTGCTGAGTTACTCCAGCACTCTGTGAAACGTCACAGAACAGGGCAAGATTAGCAAGTCTGCTGATGATACAGAAGTGAGTGGTTTTGCATATAGTGAAGATGGTTGTGAAAGATTGCAGCAGGATCTGGATCAATTAGCCAGGTGGGCAGAGTGATGGTTGCATGGCTCATTGAAGGTCTTGTCGCAGGTATATCAGGTGGTCAAAACGTATTTTGGCACTTTGGCCTTCATCAGTCAGAGTATTGAGTATAGAAGTTGGGAGGTCATGTTGCAGTTGTATAAGACGTTGGTGAGACCGCATTTAGAATATTGTGTTCAGTTCTGGGCCCCATGTTATAGGAAAGATGTCAAACTGAAAAGGGTACAGAGATCCCCATCCTGGATCAGTCCAATCAGGGTTGTGTCGTCCGCAAACTTGAGAAGGTTGACAGAGGCGTCAGTGGAGGTGCAGTCATTGGTGTTGCGAGAGTAGAGGAGAGGGGAGAGTACGCATCTTGCGGTGCTCCTATGCTGAGCATTTGTGGGTCCGAGATATGCTTTCCCATCTCACATGTTGCTCCCTGTCTGTCAGAAAGCTGGTGATCCACCGACAGAGGTGTTCAGGCACAGTCAATTCAGAAAGTTTGGAGCGTAGTACATCTGGCTGTCTAGGTGCTGGAGGATGAAGTGTAGGCCCAGGTTGACTGCGTCATCCACAGATCTATTGGCCCAATATGCAAAATGCAGAGGGTCCAGCAGAGGGATTGTGATATTTTTCAGCTTGGCCAGCACAAGCCTTTCAACGGTCTTCATGACTACAGAGGACAGTGCAACAAGCCTGTAGTCAAAAAGACCAGTAATCCTTACCTTTTTGGGTACAGGGACAATGGTGGAGACTTTGAAGCAGGCAGGGACAGTGCATCTTTGCAGGGGCTGGTTAAAAATGAGTAATTGGGTGTGAAGCGTTGGTTGGGGTGGGAAAGGGTCCACTCTTTTCATACTGGAGTCTTGCCTTAAGTAGGTGTGAAGTGGTGAATGGGAAGGAGAGAGTACAGGGTCCATTCTTTGCAGACTGGTGTCTGGCTGTGTTAGTTGGGGAGGAGGTACCAGGGTTACTTTCTGATTTTCAAATCTGCAGTAAAACTCATTCAGGTTGTTCATCAGCTGACAATTGTCCAAAGAGCGGGGGGCTTTCCTCTTATAGCTGGTGATTTCCAGCATGCCCTTCCATGCTAAAGAAGAGTCACTAGCTGAGAACTTGCTCCTCAACTTCTCAGAGTATCTTTCCTTGGCAGCTCGGATTCCTCTTCTCAGCTCTTTATCAATTAGGCTATCTTTTAACTCTTTAACAATTAGGCTATCAGCTTGACACATTTGCCCCCGCCCCCGATCTCAAAATGGAAATGTTACATCTGAATTCCCATTAAAATGTATTTATGTCACAAACTATGGCATTCATATTTTTCCGTATTGTTATCGAGGAAAAGACAGCAGTTCCACTTGTTTAAAATTATTTATATGGAGGAGAAAAAATAATAATAGCAAAATTAAGGTAGGTTTTAGAGCTATCTCACTAAAGATAATCCCCCTTTCCCTCTTCCCTCCCTCATCTCTCTCCCCTCCCCCTAACTCTCACCTCCCTTCCCCTCGCTCTCTCCCCCTCCTACACCCCCCCCCCTTTCTGGCGGGTGGGGGGAAGATGGCTTGGGCCCCGGTGGCAAGGGGAGCGGGCCCCGCCACAGCGGCGTCTGGTTTTGGGGTTACAGCCACTGGGTTCAAATTCAGCCACTCCCACCTGGCGACAGGAGAACTGTCTCCTTGTTGCCAGGCTGGCCGTTGGTGAGGCTCCGACACCGCGGATGGAGAACGTGGACCAGGCGGGCAGACACCGCACCCCGGTGAAATGGGCACTCTCTTATCTCCGGGGCCAGATTAGACCCCCTCATGGGTTGTTTGAACCGAGGATAAAAAAAAACTGTTTTTTTTCCCCAGATTTTTTTCATTTTTTTTTTTCGGGATTTTTTTCTTTTTTTCGGGACACACTGGGGGAAAAAAAGGGGGGTGCGGTCGCACCCAACGCACCCCACCTTCGGACGGCCATGTGAGTTTCCTTTATTGAAACTGAACAGTGGGAAATGCATTTTAATATACATTTCAGCTAATCTAGAACAATGGTACTGGATGTTTAAAATGGCAATGGATTCGTACCATGTGAGCAACCAGCTGTTTTGATCTGTGATTGAAACTCCTTTTGTGGCAATGAAGAGAAACTAGGATATATATTTTAAAAAGAACACTTGTATTGTTGTTTTCCTATTCTTTCAAAGACTTTCTGTTAACTTCTGAAAGGGAACAAAAGAATCTCGTGCTACAATCATCATATATTGTTCGATCAAAGAAAATGAAAAGTGAAAATGAGCCAAATTAATTCCCAAATTGGAAGAATGCAATTCTATCAGCTTGCTTTATGACCCAGATGCAAATTCAATTACAAACATTAGGGAAGTCATTGAGAAACTGGGTCGTTTCATTTTCCGTGCACAGCCAGTGCAAGTCTTGTGAAGCGAATTGTGCATTGCAATCAAGGGGGTTCACATGAAATGAATGTTCAACTCGAGAAAACATGGTCAAAGTTTAAATAAAACTTCAACATGCTGTATCGAGTGGAAATTTGCAATTTAAAAAAAAAATGCATTTAATTAGCCCCCAGCAAAAGCGACTTATTGGCCGTGCAACCAGGTGATCAAACCCTGGGGCGAGTGAGTGGGCGCAATAAAGGGGAAGGGGATGCGCTGCTGCGGGGCGGAAGTGGCGGCGCGTCAGGACTACAATTCCCAGCACACCCCGCGCCGGCCCTCTCCACGGGCAACCAGCTGGGGGAGCATCGTTTGTCCCTCTTTCACTTTCCGCCACTGAAAACTTTCGCATAGTACTTTGTAGACATTACCCCGTGTATTAGTGATAATAATACAGAAGCATGCACTCATACCTGGGTACAATGTAGTTTGTGATGGTTCTCAATATATTTATTTATTGTCCTTCCCCCCTCGAGTCTGCGCTGCAATGGCTCGATCCGCGATGCTCGCCTCCCTCACGCATGGACTCGACCATTGCCGCAATTAGGGGAATCCAAACTCATTGCAATGTCAAATGTCACGCCAATTTCATTTACTTCATTTACGTGAACCTGTAAACCTAACTACATTGAGTTAACACATTTGTCTTTTTAGTCTATTTTCCAGGAGTGAATCAGAACGATTGCGCTGATGCTGATTCGCTCAGTTAAAGTTGACTCCCCCTACATTCCCACGGCGCATTTCCCCCGCCCATTTCCCAGCGCGCCGCCATTTGGGTCACCGAAACCTGCAGCCAAGAGGGGGGGGGGTTGATGTCTCACGTATTTACAGAAGATAAAATAATCTTCCCGGTTTCCATTTTACTTCCTAAACGTGTTTGCACCTCGTAGTGTGCAAAGTGACGGGAGAGTGCGAGGTTGGATGGAGGGAGGTGGGTTTGGAGTGGGGGGGCGGGGAGGCGGCCCCCCCCGCGGGCGGGCAGCGGGTGGCGGCGGCCGGGGGTTATATAAGGGGCCGAGTGGTCCCCGCGGCTCAGTTGCCTGGAGCGCGTTGCTAGGGAGACGGCGGCGGCGGAGGCGGAGGAGGAGGCGGCTGGTGCTGTGGCCGTGGCTGCTGCTGCTGCTGCTGCTGCTGGCGGCGGCGAGGACAGGAGAGGACAGGACACTGATGGTGCCGGTGCCGGTGGGTGCATCCGCTTCTCAGCTTTCGTCATTTACTTTAGTTCACAGATACAGCGCGGAAACAGGCCCTTCGGCCCAACGAGCCCGCACTGACCAGCGATGCCCGCACATTAACACCATCACACACACACACACACACACACACAATCACCCAGCGCCAGAGCCCGTCGGCCGAGTGTGGGGGGAATGCGGAGATGTCCCACACAGGGCCGGGCAGAAGGTGCCAGCTCCGTACCCACAGCGCCCGTAGTCGGGGTCGGACCCGGGTCTGCGGCGCCGCCGTGCAGCTGCAGCTGGCGGGGAGACCCTCGGCAACCGCCGCTGACTCTTCCCCCCTCCCGGGGCAACCGCTGGCCTTTCCCGGGTCACTTTACAGGCGTGTTAGTTAGTTAGTGTGTGTGAGAGCAGCTGGGGCTGAGCGAGGACCTCTCTCCCCAATTCTCTGATCTTTCCCCCCGATTCCCCAGCCCCAATCCACCCCTCACCCCAATTCCTTCTCTAAAACATTCGGCAATCCTTCCCTAATTTCTCCCTGCTTAATTTCTCTTAACCACTCGTCCGTTCCCCCCCCCCCCCCCCCCCCACGTCTCCACAACCCCACCTCCCCAATCCTTCCCCCACTGTCCAATCTCTCCAATCCCCCCTCCTCTTCCCCAATCCCCCCTCCTCTTCCCCAATCCCCCCTCCTCTTCTCCAATTTACCCTGTCTTCCGCAACCCCCCCTCTCCACTCCCCCCCTCCTACCCCAATCCCCAGGCCCGCTCCAATATCGGAGGCGAGCGGGTTGCCAACTATATCCCCCTCTCCCCCAATGCCGGGCTGTGCGGCCCATTGATCACCCGCACTGACCGATGACCCCGCCAGCCAACCCTACCATTTGCAGCCCAGGGTGGTGTTGGGGAGGGGATGGAGTGGGTAGGAGGATACACTCACTCCTTCATCTCCACTCAGCTCTGGCCTGAAATTGCCCGCAGTCGGTCTGTAATTTGTGCTGCACGCACAGATGAAGGAATGGATTTTGCCACAGAATTGCAAAGGAGGGTGGAGCGAAGATGTTCCTTTAATTAGATGGAGCAGGCCTCTGCCAATTCTCCCCGTCAAAAGCCACCAGGAGGTGCACAAGATGTCGCTTTCATTCATTCGTAAATGATCTCCTTCAAAGTCTCACTCCTACTCACTTTTCTGCAGTATCAGTTGTTGCCATCCTCCCTGTTTGCCCAGCCCTCCATCCTGCACCTTTGCCCCCCTCTCCCCCTTGCCCATCCCTTAGTGCCCAATTGCCATAGTTCCTCCCTTGCCCCACACCTCCCTCCCTCCTTCTTGTCTCCCCTCCCCACACCTCTCTTCCTCCCTGCTGAACCCCAGCTCCCCGCTCTCTTCGTGCCCAATCGCCACTTGGTTCCTCCCTCCCTCTTGCCCCCCCCCCCCCCGATCTTTCCAGCCTGACTCTACTTTTGTTGTAGCCCCTCTCCCTTGGGGTGTCTCCCCACATCTGACCTTGCCCTTTTGCCCTTTCTCTGCTGGTATTGGTCGTGATTTATCATGAATAAGGGTCTCGACCCAAAACATCACCTATTCCTTTTCTCCAGGGATGTCTGATCTGCTGAGTTACTACAGCTTTTTGTGTCTATCTTTGGTTTAAACCAGCACCTGCAGTTCCTTCATATACATATCTAATAAATCTACAGTGTCCATGTTGCCGGAGGGTCCATTAATTTATCGTAGTCACCTGAAATATACAGTGGAAAAACTTTGCATGCTATCCAGTCAAGTCAAATTATACCATTAAGCCCCACACAAATATAACAAATAATGTAAATAGAAAAATACCAGCGTGTAGAATACATTACAGCATCAGTATTGCAGGTACTGAGAAAGTGCAGATGAAAAAAAAAGTGCAAGGGCTGTATTGAGGTAGGTTGGAAGCACAGGATTATACCCTTGTCTCGTAAGGCCTGTTCAATATTTTGATAACGGGAACAAGCTGTTCTCAAATCCTCTGGTACGTGTTTTCCAGCTATACTTATTTTGCATAACAGGAAAGGAGAGAAGGGGGAATGATGCCTGAGTTGCTGGCTGCTTTCCCAAGGCAGTGAAGTGCAGATTGAGTCGATAGGGTGGGGCGGGAAATTGGTTTGTGTGATGGACTCAGCTGTGTTCACGACTGCAATTGTTTGCAGTGTTGGGCAGAGCAGTTGCCAAACCAAGTTGTGATGTATTCTGATAGAATGCTTGGTTATATTTATTCTCCGGAACTTGAAACTCTCGACATCTCCACTTCAGCACCATTGATGCTGACACCACCCCATTTTGTGAAGTCGATGACCACCTCCTTTGTCTTGCTGATGTTAAGGGGGAGGTTATTGCCTTGATACCATGTTGCCAAACTCTTTACCTCCTTCCTGTATGCCATCTCATCATTGTTTGAGATCCTGCTCACCTTGGGTGGTGCCATCTGCAAATTTGTAAATGGAGTAGGATCAGGATTTTCCATACTGTCGTGAGCATACAAGGAGTCTTAAACGGCTGAGAATATATCCCTGTGGGGTACTGCTGTTGTTGAGAATCATTTTGGAGGATGTTTTGTCACCTGTCCTCACTGATTGAGGTCTACGGTTCAGGAAGTCAAGGATTTAATGCAGAGTTGGATGCTGTATCCTAAATCCAGAAGTGTGGAGATTAATTTGATTGGTAAAATGGTGTTCAAGGCAGAGATATAATCAATAACTAGAAGTTCATTGTCCCCTTCTTCTCTGCTGTGGTCCCACCATCACTGCCTTTTCTGCTCTCCTGGCCCCTTGCCCACTCCTCCCCTCTACCTTGCCCTCTGTCACCCCCCTCTGTTTGCTTCACCCCTTGTTGCTCCTCCTCTGCAATGTTGTCCCCACTGCCCCTTCAATTTGGTTCCCCAGACTTCTTTCTCTTCATTCGCTTGCCCTTCCACCCCCCTGGCTTTGCAACCCATGTAGGCCCGACCTCCTGCCTGTCCTCCCTGTTGCCCCCATCCTGCCTCTCCTCTTTTCAGTGACGTTTTCAGAAATGTAAATGATGTACTCTGTGCTGTTTAATATTGTATTTGTATAAATTACTGTTTCACTTCTGGGCTCTGAATCCTGACATGAAGTTGAGTATTGCTTCATTCTGCTATATCTTAATATAGTTTTTTTTAGTTTAGAGATACAGTGACGAAACAGGCCCTTCTCCCATCGGGTCAGCGCCGATCAGCGATCCCCGCACAGTTATACCATCCTACACACACACTAGGGACAATTTACCAATACACCAAGCCAATTAACCTACAAACCTGTACGTCTTTGTAGTGTGGGAGGAACTGGCAATCCCAGAGAAAACCCACGCAGGTCACAGGGTGAATGTACAAACTCCATACAATCAAGCACCTGTGGTCAGGATCGAAACTCTACCGCTGTGCCACCCCATACGATATCTATTGTAGGATATCTCTCTTAATATTTATACCTTTTTCTCCTGTGTGACTTGTATTGCCTATCTAGCTAGTCTGGTGTTCAGAAACCTTTACTGACAGTGGAGATTCCACCTTTGATCTCATTAATCATGTCATTGAGGTTCCTATTTAGGTTTGTCGTGGTGGGTGGGTCTAAACAATTTGTCACATTATGGAGTTTACTATTTAATGTGCTTCTGAGTGGCAGCAAATTAGTACATTGCTCTGCTCAAATTGTTTCAGGATAGGTATAAATGGCAGTGGGAACTATTCTCGGTCTCCATTTGGTTCTCATTTTTTGTTACCTTTCCTGAAAGTTTGTCTTTTTTTAGGTTGCAGCGCAACAAGATATTGGTATCCCTTTGACTTCCCCTTTTATTGACATGACTATTAGTGGAATTTCCTGCAAAGGAGAGGTATAAGAAGATGGCATCTGGATTTGCTGGAGTAACTCAGCGGGTCAGGCAGCATCTCTGGAGAACAGGAATACATGATGTTTTGGGTTGAGACCTTTCTTCAGATGGAGAGTCTCAGTCAGAAGAAAGAAGGGTCTTGACCCAAAACATCACCTACTCCTTTTCTCCAGAGATGCTGCCTGACCCGCTGAGTTACTCCAGCATTTCGTGTCTATCTTTGGTGTAAATCAGCATAGACAATAAGTGCATTCGGCCCTTCGATCCAGCACCGCCATTCAATGTGATCATGGCTGATCATCCACAATCAGTACTCCGTTCCTGCCTTCTCTCCATATCCCTTAACTCTGCTATTCCTAAGAGCTCTATCTAACTCTCTTGAAAGCATCCAGAGAACCAACCTCCACCACCCTCTGAGGCAGTGAATTACACACACACACACACACACACACACACACACACACACACACACACACACACACACACACACACACACACACACACACACACACACACACACACACACACACACACACCCCTACCTCTCTCTGTGAAAAAGTTTTTCCTCATCTCTGTTCTAAATGGCTTACCACTTATTCTTAAACTATGGCCCCTGGTTCTGGACTCCCCCAACAATGGGAGCATGTTTCCTGCCTCTAGCATGTCCAAACCCTTAATAATCTTATGTTTCAATAAGATCCCCAAATAATATCTTACTCATGCCCTTTCAATATTAAACCAATCAACCACAGGAAATAAACAGTTTCTTTTTTAAAAAGGTTTTTTAGAGATACAGCACAAAAACAGGCCCTGCCATAGAAACAGTGCCATAGTTCACATGGTCGTAATACAATTCATTAATCTTACAGAAATATTCCTGTTTTGGCACAGGCAGAACAGGCTTGGCGGTGCTGCTGTCATTTATTGGTTGAGTTAGCTGGGGGATATGCTCTTGTGTAGCAGTAGTCCATAAATGATGATTCTTGGTGATTTTGTTTTCATCGCTTGACAGGCCAGGATGGGAACAGTGACCTTTATCTGAACCAAGTCTCCACTGATGCCATGCTTACCTGTGGAGGCCATGGGTTTCGTTGATCAAGACCCTGACAAATGTGATTAATTGTAGACTAAATCAAAGTGTAAAGAGAGTATTCATTGACAGACCAAATCTCTTCAATCTTGTAAGGAAGTAGATGTGCAATGAATGTTTACTACTGCTATCTAACTTGTTCTTGTACACTAGTGAAAGTAAAAGTCCAAAGGTGACAGTTTAGTTTAGAGATGCAGAAGCAGACCCATTCCCCACCTTGCCCATACCGACCAGCAATCCCCACACACACTCACACACTGACACTCACACACTGACACTCACACACTGACACTCACACACTGACACTCACACACTGACACTCACACACTGACACTCACACACTGACACTCACACACTGACACTCACACACTGACACTCACACACTGACACTCACACACTGACACTCACACACTGACACTCACACACTGACACTCACACACTGACACTCACACACTGACACTCACACACTGACACTCACACACGGACACTCACACACGGACACTCACACACGCAATGACACGCACACACGGACACGCACACACGGACACTCACACACGGACACTCACACACGGACACTCACACACGGACACTCACACACGCAATGACACACACACGCAATGACACACACACACACACACTGTCACACACACTGACACACACACACACGCACACACACACACACACACTGACGGACACACACACACACACACACACACACACACATAGACACATACACAACAATTTACACTTTTACCAAGCCAATTAACTTACAAACTTGCTCGTATTTGGAATGTGGGAGGAAGCTTGATCACTGGGAGAACGTACAAACTCTGTATAAACAAGCACCCGTAATTGGGATCGAACCGGGTTCTCTGCAGCTGTAAGGCAGTAACTTTACTGCTGTGCCACTGTGCTGACATTTTATGATTTGATTTTAATATATGGTAAATACT
The DNA here is from genome assembly GCA_035221665.1 of Okamejei kenojei. Classification (NCBI taxonomy): domain Eukaryota; kingdom Metazoa; phylum Chordata; class Chondrichthyes; order Rajiformes; family Rajidae; genus Okamejei; species Okamejei kenojei. The sequence continues at coordinate 59,280,346 of CM069141.1, forward strand.
TCGGATCAGTTAATTCCACTAAAGGGTGAGGTGCAGTAGCTTATCAGACACCTTCATATACCTGATAGTCAGCAGGGACATATGGGGGAAGATGCTAAAAATATGTTGTTAATGCTTCAATGAAAATTGCCACTATGGCTTGCCGTGAATAGGTATCTCTGGTGCAGAGAGACTTTACTAAATGATTGTAAGCTCTTTTGTGATCAACCCATTTAATTTTTTGACCCGGCAGTGCTCCCCTTTACCACTCACTCTCCTCCTCTAGAATGATGGACTGCTCTTAAATTGTATTCTGCACTTAGTGCTTCGTACAACAGCAAAGTCGTCCTTGTGAATATACCCAGTGCCCTCCGTAATGTTTGGGACAAAGACCCATCATTTTTTTTTTTGCCTCTGTACTCCACAATTTGAGATTTGTAATAGAAAAAAATCACATGTAGTTAAAGTGCACATTATCAGATTTTATTAAAGGCCATTTTTATACATTTTGGTTTCACCATGTAGAAATTACAGCTGTGTTTATACATAGTTCCCCCCATTTCGGGGCACCATAAGGCTTGGGACACATGGCTTCACAGGTGCTTGTTATTGCTCAGGTGTGTTTAAATGCCTCCTTGATGCAGGTATATGAGAGCTCTCAGCACCTAGTCTTTCCTCCAGTCTTTCCATCACCTTTGGAAACTTTTATTGCCGTTTATCAACATGAGGACCAAAGTTGTGCAAATGAAAGTCAAAGAAGCCATTATGAGACTGAGAAACAAGAATAAAACTGTTAGAGACATCAGCCAACCCTTAGGCTTACCAAAATCAACTGTTTGGAACATCATTAAGAAGAAAGAGAGCACTGGTGAGCTTACCCATCGCAAAGGGACTGGCAGGCCAAGGAAGACCTCCACAGCTGATGACAGATGAATTCTCTCTATAATAAAGAAATATCCCCAAACAACTGTCCGACAGATCAGAAGAAGAAAACAGACCCTTCTGCACAACTCATCCATTGCTGACCAAGTTGCTTAACATAGCTAGCCTGCAACATACCTCCAAGCCTTTCCTACCCATGTACCTGTCTTAATGGTTTTTAAATGTTATTATTATACCTGCCTCAACTATTTCCTCTGGCAGCTTGTTCCATATACACACCAACCTCTTTGTGAAACTACAAAATTGTTAAATCGTTTTCCTCTCGCTTTAAACCTATGGCCTCCGGTATTCTGACTCCCCGATCCTGGGGAAGAGAGTATTCACCTTATTTATGCTCATGATTTTATAAATATGCTCCGAGATCCTTGACCTCAGCCTGAGACATCCTGCTATTCATAAAACCTAGGCACCGGCCAATTTAACTCAATTCATGTGATACCAAGAAACTGCTGACAACTCTGGATATAGAAAAGGCATTGGAATCTAGAATTAACCATATCTTTGACTGAGTTCTTATAATTCAATTACAACGCTGGAATCAACTTTGTAATGTGGACAGTTGCTCACTTGGGTTAAAGCCACTAACATCTGGACAAATCCAATCCACTAACCAGCGGTCATCACATGGAAGAAAGGTATCATCAACAGCACTATTTAGTGTTACTTGCTCACCAATTGCCTAATCACTATTCAGTTAAATGCTATTAGAATTTGTCTTCCAGAGATCACACTACAACTGAGGGAATATCATCTCCATTCTTTTTACCTTTTCCTATCTCTTCTCACATAAAAGATGACCGTTCTGATACACTTCTCCGCAGATGATTTTCTCTCCACCTATCTCTTCTGAGTTCTGACTAAAGATCATCAACCTGAAGAATTCATTCTTTTTCTGCATCAACGAGCTACTGAATATGGTCAGCAAATTTATTTTTGTGTTTATTTCAGATTTCCAACATCTGCAGTACATAGCACTGAAATATGCCATTTGAAGTCCAACAGAAGGACTGCGATGGTTCAATATGATAGTTTGGCAATGGCACCTTCAACATGTGGTTAAAAAATATCTCTATAAAGCATATGAAGGGTAAATAAAAGCTGTTTAATGTGGATTTTTAGACTGACATTTATACCGTTCACGAGAATTACATAGACACTATGTTTTTTCAAAGATATAATTTACTCGAATCAATCTACATATTTAGTTCCGCATAATATTGAGAATGGCCGTTATCTAATTTTTCTAAGCGGTAGTTCTCCTTTTGGTTTCTCCCCAAAAATCCTTGCAAATTGATAAATTTGATTCTTCAATCATGGGGCCAAATGAGGGATTTACCAAAGGCTGTAACTGGGAAGTGCAACTCTGAGCTCAACCTGGGAAATTCTTTGTGTTGCTCAACTGCTGAGGATAATGTAAGGCTCCATGACTTAAGCCAGTTGTCTTATTTGAAGGGTGATGAGGTGGTCATAATAATAATAATTGTGCTTGGGCTCGCTCAATGCATGTGTGATATGTTAACTATTTCATTAAAAGAATAATCATTGGGAAAAGTTATGTGAGTACAGCAGGCAGTGAAGAAAGCGAAAGGCATGTTGTCCTTTATAACAAGAGGAGTCGACTATAGGAGCCAAGAGGTCCTTCTGCAGTTGTACAGAGCCCTAGTGAGACCACACCTGGAGTATTGTGTGCAGTTTTGGTCCCCTAATTTGAGGAAGGACATTCTTGCTATTGAGGGAGTGCAGCGTAGGTTTACAAGGTTAATTCCCGGGATGGCAGGACTGTCACATGCTGAGAGAATGGAGCGGCTGGGCTTGTACACTCTGGAGTTTAGAAGGATGAGAGGGAATCTTATTGAAACATATAAGATTGTTAAGGGTTTGGACACACTAGAGGCAGGAAACATGTTCCCGATGTTGGAGGAGTCCAGAACCAGGGGCCACAGTTTAAGAATTATGGGTAACCCATTTAGAACGGAGACGAGGAAACACTTTTTCTCACAGTGTTGTGAGTCTGTGGAATTCTCTGCCTCGGGAGGGCGGTGGAGACAGGTTCTCTGGATGCTTTCAAGAGAGAGCTAAATAGGGCTCTTAAAGATAGCGGAGTCAGGGGATATGGGGAGAAGGCAGGGACGGGGTACTGATCAGCCATGATCACATTGAATGGCAGTGCTGGCTCGAAGGGCCGAATGGCCAACTCCTGCACCTATTGTCTATTGTAATATTTAATCGATTATATTCTGTTTGGAGTCCACATTGTAAATGTGAAAGCGGTGGTTTTCTTGGGAGTGGAGGTTCTAGTGTGAACAAAGCATCAGTGGGTGTTGCAAAACATCATGATGTGCTGCTGTTATGCTCATTAAATCCACCAGTGTTGCTCTTCACGCCATTTTTTAATTGCAAAATATTGGAAAGAGAAAGACAAAGACTGGCCAATGTTTTGAGTGAGATTCTTGATCAGAACAGGCATTTTCTATTTTTTTTTATTGGCAATGTTGACAAATGTTTTGTTGTATCTTGAAAAATTGCACGACACCAATTGGGATTTAATATTTCTAAAACTTTTATAACTGCACATTCTGGAACCCTGTAGCTTGGTTGTGTTGTGACTGAGAAAATACTAGTTGATATATTCCGGTAAACTTTTAACAGCCTCAGGTTTAGGGATGGTATTACAAGATTCCACAGAACCATTGGTGTTAGATACTGAAGTGCAAGTACCAGCAGAACAAACTATCTTTAATCTTTTCTCCCAGAGTAACGTCAGTTGCAATTGAGCCAACTAATTTCCATGGGAAATCTTCCAGTGCTGTCTCAATGACTACAAGACAAGCTTGTGAGTGCACAACTTGAGTGTTAGAACCTTTTCACACAGCCTTTGCACTCTGGCAATCAATCTAGGTGACTGAAGCACAAAGCTTGGACTTCAGAGCAGGAATGATGCCGGCATAGACTATCCAGTGTGATAGATTAGCAGTAATTACAATTGACTGTTGGACCTTGCTTTGTGCTTAACAGGGCTGCGCATGGAGGAGATTGTTGGCAGATTTTTTTTTAAAGATTGTTTGTTTTATGTTTCTTTTACTGTATTAGGCAACATGACCATTGAAGTGCATACTGTAGGCTGTATCTGTGTAAATTAGATCATAATTATTTCAATATTTTTATTTAAAAATCAGTTTATAATATTTCTCTTCGAACCATTCTCCCCTTACCAACCCCCACCTCCCAAATAAATATTTCCCAATCTAAAACTTAAACCTTAAATAGTTTATATCTTGTAACTGTTTCTGAGTAAGAATGAAAATCTTACTCTGTACAATCTTAAGGGGCTGTCCCATTTGGGCGACCTAATTGGCGAGTTTAGAAGAGTTTAGGTGAGTTTGAAAACATGTCATGTTGAAGACCTCCTTCGACTATGTAGAAGACCTCCTTCGACCTCCTTCGACTATGTTGAAGACTAACTTCGCCTAGCTACGACCTACTTCGGGAAAATTGAACACCGAATAGTGGAGAGTGAAGACGACCTCCTTCGACCTCCATTCGACTATGATGAAGACTACGTACGACTACCTTCAACTACCCTCGATTACCTACGACTAACATGCTGACCTACTACGACTAAACCTACGAGTAAAAAAAGTGTTGATTTTTTCCATGGCAACCTTTTTTTACTCACGGGCATTTTTCAACATGTTGAAAAATACGCCGCAACCTAGCTTTTTTTTTGTTTGTTTATTTATTTTTGTTAGAAGTAAGTACAGTAGTCTGGTACTTAAGTACCTAATATATAAATACATATTCTCATTCTTGTACAACTTCATACTTTTAGTTCAATAATAAAAGAACAGTGAGAGAAAAAAGAAATAAAGAGTGTTGGAATAGATAGACAGGCGAGTAGAAACAGAAAACAAAAAAAAAAATAAAGGACAGAGGTGAGAAGTTAAAAGATTGAAAGAGAAGGAAAAAGTATAAAGAAAAGAGAGATTAGGAGAGATCTACCTATCTCATATTTTTGCCCATCCGTCACCCAGTTCTAAACCATTTAATTTCTAAGGTTATGTTATGTTGCACCATATGCTTGTATAAAGTTGATAAACGGAGACCAAATCTTTAAGAATTGGTCTACTTTGCCTAATAAGAGGAATCTCATTTCTTCAAGATGTAGCGTTTCAGACATGTTTGAGATCCACATTCTGAATGTTGGCGTAGGTGCGTTTTTCCAAAATTTAAGTATACGTTTTTTTGCTGTTATTAGACCATAATTAAGAAAAGTTTCTTGGAATATAGTTAGTTTACTTCCCTCTTCTATTGATCCAAAGATAATCAATTCAGTATTGGAGTTCAATTTTGTGTTAAATAGTTTTGTAAAAATTCCAAAAATTTCATTCCAAAATATATAGCAACCTAGCTGAGGCCTCAAGTACACGGGGACTACTCTTGAGCAAGAAGGAGAGTTACAAAGACCTCCTACGACCTCGTGCTGACCATGCTGCGAGTATGAGTCGAGGGCAAGCTCGCCAGAACTCGCGGGTTGGGTCACCCAAGTGGGACAGGCCCTTTACTCTGGCGCGTAATATGTAACTCTGTGATATGCTGCAGCTCTTGGCCTCACTTGATCTGCCGATGGTGAGATAATTGTTCTTCCACCCACTCAAGGATTTCTGGTCATTTGTATACTTGTCTAGTCAGGTTTGTTCATAGGAAATTAAAGTTATTTAATGGCTAGAGGATAGTGGCAAAAGCTGGAGTAACTCAGGCAGTATCTCTGGGGAAAAGGAATCGGTGATGTTTCGGGGCTATTTGCCTTCGCACTATAAAATGCTAAAAACACGTGGTGCACATTTGGCTTTCAATGTAGAGGGAAGATAATGTGAACTAAAATCCCACGATAAATAGATTGTAAAATAAAAATATTGGACAAATAGTGGCCAAGATTATGCAGACAATTTTAATACATTGTTGGTGCACTTCAGTTAATGATACAAAAAAATATTTTGTATGTTCCTAGCTTTCATGTCCATTGCCTTCAAGTTGTTTGGCACGTTCTCCAGCATGTTGCATAGAATTGGAATTCGGCAAGAGTGTTAAAAATCATTTTGATTATAGAATTGTTCCAGCATAGACGACCATTTGGCCCATTGTCTTGCAAAACGAATCCACTCTTTCTTCAAAAACAATGGGGGAAAAAAACAAATAGGAAGAAACAAGTGTCAAATGGGATAGTCAAGGACGGAGTTAAATGGAAAGGGAGTAAAGGGATGGTTAATGACTCCAGAATTAACGGGAAAGAAAGCTCACAAAGGGATATGACCAAGTGTAATAGGGATCGATGTGAAAGGTGAGATGCGTAAGGAATTAAAAGTGTTGTATTTGAATGTGCGAAGTATAAGTAGTAAAGTAGATGAGCTTGAGGCTCAGTTAGAGGTTGGTAGATATGACATTGTGGGATTACTGAGACGTGGCTGCAGGAGGATCGGGCCTGGAAACTTAATATTCAGGGTTACACATCCTATAGAATGGACAGGCAGGTGGGCAGAGGAGGGGGGTAGCTCTGCTGGTAAGGGATGGAATTCAGTCCCTTGCGAGGGAAGATATAGGGACTGATGAGGTAGAGTCACTGTGGATTGAGTTGAGGAATTGCAAAGGCAAGAAGACACTAATTGGTGTTATCTACAGACCCCCAAATAGTAGCCCGGATGTAGGGTGTAAGTTGCAGCAGGAGTTAAACATGTAACAAAGATAATGCCTTTGTGGGGGAATTTCAAATAGTAGACTGGAAAAATCAGGTTGGTTCAGGACCCCAAGAAAGAGAGTTTGTAGAATGCCTCCGAGATGGATTCTTAGAGCAGCTTGTAATGGAGCCGACCAGAGAAAAGGCTATTCTGGATTTAGTGTTGTCTAATGAACCAGATTTGAAAAGAGAACTCGAGGTAAAGGCACCGCTTGGCAGTGGTGATCATAATATGATTAGTTTTAATCTGCAATTTGAGAAGGAGAAGGTTAAATTGGAAGTGTCAGCGATGCAGTTGAACAAAGGGGACTATGAAGGCATGAGAGGGGAGCTGGCCGAGGTAGACTGGAAAGGGATCCTAGCAGGAATGACGGTGGAACAGCAATGGCAGGAATATCTGGGCATACTCCAGTAGACGCAGGATCATTTTATTCCAAAAAGGAAGAAAGTTTCTAAGGGGAGTAGGAGGCAACCATGGCTGACAAGAGAAGTTGGGGATAGAATAAAACTAAAAGAAAAGATGTATAACGCAGCAAAGAGTAGCCGGAAGCCGGAGGATTGGGAAACATTCATAGGACAACAGAAGGAAACAAAACGGGCAATACGGGCTGAAAAGATGAAGTACGGGGGGCAGCTGGCCAGGAATGTAAAGAAGGACAGTAAAAGCTACTTTAGATATGTTAAGGGAAAAAGAATAGCAAAGTCAAATGTGGGTCCCTTGAAGGCAGACACGGGTGAAATTATTATGGGGAACAAGGAAATGGCAGAAGAGTTGAACAAGTACTTCGGATCTGTCTTCACTAAGGAAGACACAAACAATCTCCCAGAAGTACTGGAGGACAGAGGATCTAAGGGGTTAGAGGAACTGAAATAAATGTTCATTAGGCGAGAAAAATATTGGGTAGGCTAATGGGACTGAAGGATGATAAATCCCCTGGGCCTGATGGTCTGCATCCCAGGGTTCTCAGGGAGGTGGCTCTAGTGATCACACATTGGTGATCATTTTCCAATGTTCAATAGATTCAGGATCAGTTCCTGTGGATTGGAGGATAGCTAATGTTATCCCACTTTTCAAGAAAGGAGGCGAGAGAGAAAACGAGGAATTACAGACCAGTTAGCCTGTCCGGTGGTGGGAAAGATGCTGGAGTCAATTATTAAAGAGGTAATAGTGGGGCATTTGGATAGCAGTAAAATGATTAGTTCAAGTCAGCATGGATTTATGAAAGGGAAATCATGCTTCATTAATCTTCTGGAATTTTTTGAGGATGTGACAAGTAAAATGGATGAAGGGGTGCCAGTGGATGTAGTGTATCTAGACTTTCAGAAAGCCTTTGATAAGGTCCCGCACGGGAGACTGGTGACTAAAATTAAAGCACATGGTATTGGGGGTAGGGTGTTGATGTGGATAGAAAATTGGTTGGCAGACCGGAAGCAAAGAGTAGGAGTGAACGGGTCCTTTTCAGAATGGCAGGCAGTGGCGAGTGGAGTGCTGCAAGGCTCGGTGTTGGGGCCACAACTGTTTACCATATATATTAATGATTTGGAAGAGGGAATTGGGAGCAACACTAGCAAGTTTGCGGATGACGCAAAGCTGGGTGGCAGTGTGAACTCTGAAGAGGATGTTAGGAGGTTCCAGGGTGATCTGGACAGGTTGAGTGAGTGGGCAGATACTTTTATAATATAGATAAAAGTGAGGTTATCCACTTTGGTGGCAAAAACAGGGGGCAGATTATTATCTCAATGGGGTTAGGTTAGGTAAGGGGGAGGTGCAGCGAGGCCTGGGTGTCCTTGTACACCAGTCACTGAAAGTTGGCGTGCAGGTACAGCAGGCAGTGAAGAAAGCTAATGGAATGTTGGCCTTCATAACAAGAGGATTTCATTATAGGAGTAGAGAGTTGCCAAGTTTCCAGAGCCACCTTGTACCCCTCAAGTTCATAGTTGTTAAAAATGTAGAGTCTTGACTTGGCCATAAAGGCTCCATGTCCTGGCGGCGGCACTTGGTTGGTGCAGAGGTCGGTCTGACCCGGTGATGTTGTCAATGTCCTACACCGCAGCTCTTTGCTTTTGCAGACCTCTTGTAGCGGCACCCGCTACAATCAAGCTCCAGGCTGCTGCAGGGCCTCCAGTGGCCTACTTTTCCATCCTTTTCGATTAGACATGTTGACCCGCGATCGCGCGATACCTCACCTCACCTGGCCACCACTCAGCCTCTGTGCCCCAGGCCAGCCTTTGCAGCCGTCCTTGGAATACCCAGAATGCCTCCGGGGGCGTGGGAGGTGAGCCCGCAGCCCGCACACTGGAGAGCCGTTCCTTTCCTCCATCCGAACCAAAAATAATGGAAATACTCAGTGAATTTGGGAGCATATGGAGAGAGCTAAGCTGAGAAAGTTTGTTATAGGTGGACACTAAATGCTGGAGTAACAGCGGGACAGGCAGCATCTCTGGAGAGAAGAAATGGGTGATGTTTTGGGTCGAGACACTTCTTCAGACTGCAATTAGAGAAAGTTCATGTTAGAGAACTTTCTTCAGACTGTGAAAGTTTGTTATAGTTGGATTATCTTCCATGGGAACTGGCCTTTTCTGACGCACACAGGAAGGATTGCTTATTTGGAATGGCAGAAGTCAGTGTTGAATTCTGCAGTGTACTTGCATAGAAGATGTGGTTCTGTTTCTTGAACTTGCATTAGACTTGCTGGAGTAACGTAAGAGACAAAAGATAAGGGAGGTCAGTGTGAGAGCCTGTCTTTTCCCCACTTGTCCTGGAGTTTTTCTCCAAGTATCTATTCTATTTACTTTGGAAAGCAATGACTGAATCTGCTTCTATGACCCTATAAGGCAATGCATTCCAGATCATGACCACTCACCATATGGAAAAAAACGTTTTCCTTGAGTCACCGCTGATTCTTCTGCCAATTGCTTGATTTCTGTCTTCTGGTTCTTGACCTGTTCTGCCTATGGGGATAGTTTCTCTCCTTTCAGTCTGTCTGGGCCCTTAATTATTGCGAAGAGAGTCATTGAGTTACACTTTACGGAAACAGGCCCTTCAGCCCAACTCTTCCATTCTGACCAAGTTACCTACCTGAGCTAAACCCATGCCTATGGCCATAATAGCATGGAAATAAATTGAAATGAATAGAAACCCCTAATATCTTTTCTCCCATGTTGACACATTGACTTTTTTCAAGAATGTCTGTTATGATATTCTGCAGAGGTGGAGATGCAACCTATTTAAACATTTTATAACAAAGAACTTTTTGCACCCTTCCCAGGCCACTGTCTAATTCTAATAAAACAAGCACCTTTAATATTATTCTCCAAATTTAGACAAATCCTTAACTTAAATTTTGAGTAATTGATGCCCAGCTATCCAGTACTGTTACCTATTTGATAACTCTACAAGGTAAGCTCTAAACCTTCCCTCTTCTAAGAATAATTTAGTAACAAAAAGAGAAAATGCTGGAAGTAAATGGCAGGTAGGCTGCACCTGTGAGAAGAGAAACAGGATCAACGTCTCAGGTCTGGAGCCTTTTGAGCATTTACAGTATTTCCTGTTTTTGTGTCCTGTTTTTCTGGCACCTGCAGTTTTTTTACACATTTTCATTAACAGTCTTTAATTTAGACTTTAGAGATCTAGCGTAGACACAGGCCCTTCGGCACGCTGAGTCCATTCCATCCAGCGATCACCTTGCACACACTAGGGACAATTTACAATTTGCAGAAACCAAGATAACCCACAAGCCTGAATGTCTTTGTGTTAAAGAAGGAACTTGAGATGCTGGAAAATCGAGGGTACACAAAAAGCTGGAGAAACTCAGCGGGTGCAGCAGGAGCGAAGGAGATAGGCAACGTTTCTTCAGAATGAAGGGTTTCGGCCCGAAACGTTGCCTATCTCCTTCGTTCCTTAGATGCTGCTGCACCCGCTGAGTTTCTCCAGATTTTTGTGTAGCCTGAATGTCTTTGGAGTGCGGGAAGAAACCGGAGCACCCAGAGAAAACTCGTGTAGTTACAGGGAGAACGTACAAACTTCGTACAGTCAGTATCCTTAATTAGGATAGATCCCAGGTCTCGGGCACTGTAAGGCAGTGGTGTGCCTTACTGCTGTGCCCTGTGCTGCCCTTGCTTGCCCCAAAGTGAAGTCCTGCATCCTTGGGACTTTTCCACTCAATTTTCTTGGAGCGTTTGGAACATTCCAAAGGTGCAGTGTGTAAAAATTCAGTATACATTATTGCTGCAGTAACAGGCACTGCCTTCTAGGTGGACAACCCAGGATCTCATGTACATTTTTACATCAATTGGAAATACTTGCTTTCAAAAATGTGTGTATGAGTGCACTTCTGTTGCACTCTGTTTAGAATACTGTCACTTTCCTACTATTGTATATCTTTATTATCATTTTTCTGAGTACTTGCATACCCAGAGGAAATCGAAAAAAACGTTTCTCAACCAGTGTCCATTCAGTGTGCGGTAAAAAATAAATAGAAATAAAGAATAAAAGTACATATATCACGAGTTCCGATCGGCAGTGGCACGACAATGGCTCTGCCTCAGTGTGTCCAGATTGGAGTTTAGCTGTCAGGTTATTACATAAGATCATAGTTTCTGCCTGTATGTGAAAGGGCATATCTTGCCAGATTTCTTTGAAAATAATCCTGGAACAAGTTTGCACTGTGAAACAGCTTCGACCTGAAGCATTTGTCCAATCTTGAAATGCTTCTTGTGTTCTTAAGCCATCCCTCCCATTACCTTATGGTGACACAGAAGTAAATATATTCCAACATCATACAGTTGCTCAAACTCTTAAGTTACATTTATTTTGCCTGTCAATCTTCAACGTGGTTGGAATGCAACAAAGAAGATTTTGTACTTGTAAAACCTTCCCATCAAGTTTCAAGTGCCAGCCCCTCTGACAGCAGTTAACCTTTGGTTTAATCCTTTGTTGTACTATTTTTTTCACCAGTCCTTTTCAAAAACCCATAATCATACCTGGCCTGGGCCAGGGACCTTGAAGGATATCTTGCTGCCATTTTCATATTCTCATTCGAGTTCTTTGAGGCCTTCAGCAGATGTTTCTCCATGTTGAAAGGGTTTCAATCTGGCCTGAATTAACTGGTTAACAGGGCCAAATGACTTCAGTGGCTGGTCCTTCCGTTTCTGTAAGCGAGTCTTGACTGGAATCATGTGTGCAGTGGTGATTTGGCTGAGTTGTGCTTCAAGGGAGATGAATTTTGTTTGAGAATAAATGCAGTGACCAATGGTTATCAGCTTCTATGTGGGGGCTGGTGGAAATTTGCTTTCTAAAATGTTCACATGCTCGCTATCAGTGAAAGAAACCACCAGAGACCGTTTGTTTGTTTATTGTAGTTTAACTGTGAGTTCCATTCCACAAAGAGCAATGGTTTTTCAAGAATTTAAATGCAACTGTGTCCAGATTAGTCCATTGAGACTTTTCTGTTGACTTTACCTGGTTACGTCTGTGGCCAATGTAAATGTTAAGACTGTCAGGTTCCAACTTATATATTTGAGTTTGGTGTCCATCACACTAGTGCAGTTGTTTAGTCTTAATAAAATATTAAAAAGAGCGACATTTATTACTTTCCCTGCAACCCCCTCCCCCCCCCCCCCCCCCCCCCCCCCCCCCCCCCCCACCAGCCCTCCCGCCCCATTTCCTTTCGAAAGGTTTTTGTGACATCAAGAATATTAGCAGGGCAATTGAACACCTGGAAAAAACAAGTTTTATATTTGTACCAACCAATTCTCGTGAATTGCTCACAGGCTTTGTGGAATACAATTCTCATATTTAGCTGCTAAGTTGACTTGTCCTTTTCAGATCTTTGCTTAGACTCTCTCTTTGCCCTTGGGACGTGCTTTGATCACTTTTGCAGAGGGCGAATGGATGCAGTGACCTGAAAAGAATAGGCCCTTGCCCTTGTTTCTATCTGCACTGTCCCTGAAGCAATAACACTACATTATGCACTCTTTTATTTCTCCATTTTGCACTGATGTACCATTACCCATGTAGAAATAAGAAACTGCAAATGCTGGTTCACAAAAAAAGATACAAAGTGCTGGAGTAACTCAGCAGGCCAGGCAGCAGCTCTGGAGAACATGGATAGATGACATTTTGGGACGGGTCCCTTCCTGAGACTGATTATGGGAGAGGGGGAGAGAAAGCTGCAAGAGTGGTAGAAGGGTCCTGACTTGAAACATCGCCTAACCACATTCTTCAGAATTGCTGCTTGACCCACTGAATTACTCTGGCACTTTTTTTACAATTATGCATGGCAAGTTTTGCCTGGGTAGTATGCAAAGAAAGTTTTTCACTGCACACATGACAATAATAAACCAATTCTAATTCCAGGTCAGGTTAGCAGCCAAACATTGCTCATAAGCAGTATGGAATAGAACTGCAATGTTGTAGGGTCTGGGTTAATATAAAACTACAAAGTGTTCCACTGTGGAAAAAGCTACATTTTTGAAAATTCCTAAAAACAATCAGTGCTACCCTGCTCTTTTTATGTGTCAGTGTAGGCTGAGAAAAATGTGTTTAAAGCAGATTTGGCTGCAGTCCATTAAGTGAAATGGCCAGGAATTGAGGCATTGAGCTATTGGGAGAGGTTGGGCTTTGTTTCTTGGAGCATGGAGACTGAGGGGTGATCTAAGAGAGATGTGTTAAATCATGAAGGGAATAGGTAGAGTGAAATACAGTGTATTTTACCCAGGGTAGGGGAATCAAAAACCAGAGGACATGGGTTTAAATTGAAAGGGGTAATATTTAATAGGAACCTGAGGTAACCTTTCCTCTGAGGGTGGTGAGTATATGGAATGAGCTGCCAAAGGAGGTACAGTGCATTCAGAAAGTATTCAGACCCTTTCACTTTTTCTACATTTTGTTACATTACAGCCTTATTCTAAAATTGATTCAATTCAATTTTTTAATCAGCAATCTACACACAATACTCAATAATTTAAAAGTGAGAACAGGTGTTTAGAAATTTTTGCAAAGTAATTAAAAAGAAGTAACTCAAAAATCACATTTACATAAGTATTCAGACCCTTTACTCAGTACTTTGTCGAGGCACCTTTGGCAGCGATTACAGCCTTGAGTCTTCTTGGGTATGTCGCTACAAGCTTGGCACACCTGTATTTGGGTAATTTCTCCCATTCTCTGCAGATCCTCTCAAGCCCTGTCAGGTTGGATGGGGAGTGTCGATGCACAGCTATTTTCAGGTCTCTCCAGAGATGTTCGATCATGTTCAAGTCAGGGCTCTGGCTGAGCCACTCAAGGACATTCACAGACTTGTCACAAAGCCACTCCTGTGTTGTCTTGGCTGTGTGCTTAAGGTTGTGGTCCTGTTGGAAGGTGAACCTCCGCCCCAGTCCAGAACGCTCTGGAGCAGGTTTTCATCAAGGATCTCTCTGTACTTTGCTCCATTCTTCTTTCCCACGATGTGGAAAACTAGTCTCCCAGTTCCTGTCGCTGAAAAACATCCCCACAGCATGATGCTGCCACCACCATGCTTCAATGTGATGAGTGGTGCCTAGTTTCCTCCAGGCATGATGCTTGGCATTCAGGCCAAAGAGTTCAATCTTGGTTTCATCAGACCAGAAAATCTTGTTTCTCATGGTCTGAGAGTCCTTTCGGTGCTTTTGGCAAATTCCAAGCGGACTGCCATGTGCCTTTTACTGAGCAGTGGCTTCTGTCTGGCCACTCTACCATAAAGGCCTGATTGGTGGAATGCTGCAGAAATAGTTGTCCTTCTGGAAGAATGTTCTCCCATCTCCACAGAGGAACTCTGGAGCTCTGTCAGAGTGACCACCGGGTTCTTGGTCACCTCCCTGACCAAGGCCCTTCTCTCCCGATTGCTCAGTTTGGCTGGACGGCCAGCTCTATGAAGAGTCCTGGTGGTTCCAAAGTTCTCCCATTTAAGAATGACGGAGGCCACTGTGCTCTTCGGGACCTGCAATGCTGCTGATATTGTTTTATACCCTTGCTCAGATCTGTGTCTTGACACAATCCTGCCTCAGAGGTCTACGGACAATTCCTTCGTCTTCATGGCTTGGTTTTTGCTCTGACATGCACTGTCAACTGTGGGATCTTATATAGACAGGCGTGTGCCTTTCCAAATCATGTCCAATCAATTTAATTTACCACTGGTGGACTCCAATCAAGTTGTAGAAACATCTCAAGGATAATCATTGGAAACTGGATGAACCTAAGCTCAATTTTGAGTGTCATAGCAAAGGGTCTGAATACTTACGCAAATGTGATATTTATTTTTAATTACTGTGCAAAAAATTTCTAAACACCTGTTTTCGCCTCTTGCTATTGTGTGTAGATAGATGATTAAAAAAATGAATTTAATCCATTTTAAAATATGGCTATTACGTAACAAAATGTGGAAAAAGTGAAGGTGTCTGAATACTTTCTCAATGCACTGTAGTTGAGGCTGGTACTGCAACAGCATTTGAAATACATCAATAGGAAAGACTTAGAGGGATATATGGGACAGACATGTGCAAATGGGACTAGTTTAGATGGGGCATCTTGGTTGGCTAGGACTGAAACTTGGGCCGAAGGGCCTGTTTTCATGACTCCATGTGAGATTTGTATTTTCAAACTATGGTCATTTAGTTAGAATCTCTTCATTTCAAATATTCCAAGTGGTTGTACACTGTTTTACTGGCTTTCACCTTGGTATTAGTTATGCCTTTTCATCCTATTTTTCTGCCCTGGTTGATATTATACATTTGAACCAAGTTTGTGCTAAGTTGGCCTGGGACACAATTCCTCAGATGTACTATCTCTTTGTGCAAGGACTTTTTATCAATCCATGTGGTTAACTTTTGGTTAATTTTGTGATTAGACTTTTAGAAATTATTAACTGTATGTCTATAGCTTCCACAGTAGGTTTCAAATTTAGGACTGTGGATTGTCATCTGATAATTTAATTGCTGCACTACCATTGTAGCTGCTCTTTCCATAGCTGACCCTACATGGCTTTTTCCCTCACCATTTGCCCATCGCCGAAGCACTTATCCCAGACAATCACCTCTCCCTCATGTTCCCCTCTGACAACTCTATCTTCCTAATTTGGTCCCGTACACCACCTTCATTTCTCTTTAGATTCCATCATCTGCAGCCCCTTGTTACCTCCAATCACATCCCAGCCTCTCTGCCCCACCTCCCTATCTCCCATCTGACTCCATCCACTAAACCACTCCTCCTCACCTGGATCCACCTATCACTTGCCAGATTTGTTTTCCCCCAACCACCCTTCTCTTTATACTGGTTACCTCCCCTCCACACTTTCAATCCAAATGAAGGGTCTTGACCTGAAATGTCAACAGTCCTTTTTCCTCCACAAGACAAGATGGTGATTGGTTTGCAGCTCAACTCACTTGATCTCTCTTCTTGTTTAAGAAGGAACTGCAGATGCTGGAAAAATCGAAGGTAGACAAAAGTGCTGGAGAAACTCAGCGGATGATGGAATACTCATTGTGATGGAATGCACATCACCTATAATAGCAAGCTAGAAATGTCACTAGCCCACATTGCCACCAGGAACACAATGAAACAAAGCAGGATGCTATTCCAATAGTTTATTGGCTGAGCCTATATGAAGTTATCCACATATTAGCAGATGCAGGCAACATCAGATGCATCTGGAATGGATGGCAAAAAGGCATTTGGCCCAGCTGTAAATAAGACTCTTTGTATGAAACTACTCTGCCAGAACATTTTTATCTGTGCCAGAAAGGAAGTGCTGTGGCAGTCCCTGAGGGGTAGGCCACTCCTTGGATCATCCCCCACGTCGGGGTCACCAGCCGGGAAAATCTGCCAGGATGCGCGCGAAAGTCGCATCCACGGATGACAGGGGGCCATCAGGGCGACACAGCCCTGGTAGCCTCCCACTTTATCTGGCACGGGCTGCGGAAGGAGGTTGGACATTGGACGCGCACTTGCGTCCCGTGCCAGACCGCCAAGGTGCAACGACGCGTGCACGCGCCATTGCAGGAATTCCCCATTCCTCATAAACGTTTCGACCACATTCACGTGGACATCGTGGGACCGCTGCCGCCGTCCCAGGGCATGACGTACCTATTCACCGTTGTGGACCGCTTCATGCGGTGGCCTGAAGCCATTCCGCTACAGAATTCCCAACAACCATCTGTGCTCGGGCCTTGGTGGTGCACTGGATCGCCCGGTTCGGTGTTCCACTGGACACGACTTCCGACCGGGGGCCTCCGTTCCCATCAGAGCTGTGGTCGGCCATGGCACGCCTCCTGGGTATTCGTCTGCACCACACGACAGCGTACCACCCGCAGTCGAACGGCCTAGTCGAGCGGTTTCACCGACCCAGTTAAGGGTGCCCTAAGGGCGCGGCTCACTGACCCAGACTGGGTAGACGCTCTACTGTGGGTTTTGCTCGGGGTACGCACTGCACCCAAGGAGGACTTGGCCTCCTCCTCTGCCGAGTTGGTGTATGGGTCTCCGTTAACGGTGCCTGGGGAATTCATCCCGCCGGCACGTGGCCAGGTGGAGCAGCCTTCGGACGCTCTGCAACGTCTTCGGCAGACGGTGGGCAAGCTGGCGCCGGTGCCCACTTCTCGTCATGGGTCCTTCCGTCCGCACGTTCCCTCTGCTCTGGAGGTCTGCCAGTTTGTTTTTCTGCGCAGGGATGCACATCGGACACCTCTACAGCGGCCGTACGAAGGTCCATTCCGGGTCTTGGAACAGGGCTCATCGACGTTCGTCCTGGACATGGGGGGTCGGCGTGAGACTGTTTCAATTGCGCAGTTGAAGACGGCACATATTGATATCTAGCAGCCGGCGCTAATAGCGCTGCCCCGTAAGCGAGGGAGGCCTCTGTCTAGGGTACCTCCTGCTCTGACTACTTCGCCCCCAGCACTTGTTGATCAGGCGCCTGTTCCGGGCCCGAGCGTTGCGCGCACCCGGGCTGGCTGCCGTGTACGCCCTACTGTCCGTTTTGTACCTCGGGTACTTGGGGGGGGGGGGGGGGGGGGGGGGTCCTGTGGCAGTCCCTGGGGGTAGGCCACTCCTTGGATCATCCCCCTCGCTGATTGAGGGACAGGGGCGTTAGTCTACCACGGGGTTAGCTGTGGTCACTCCCTTGAGCTAGAGATAAGAGTGTCGATGTGTGCGTACTCGAGCTGCAACAATAAAAAACTTATTTTGAATCCGCCTGGTGTCCGGTCTTTTCCTGACCTTGACCAGGCCACTACAGTGCTGTGCCACAAGATATGAAGGACATTATTATAGTCACATTTTTTAAAGAGCAAAGTTGCCAGGTGTGACAGCATTCATTACTGCAGTTTATCTTATCTTATGCATCATTTGAGCACACCCTACATGTGTTGTCAAGTGTGAGTTCTGAGCAGCGCAGTAAACAATTGATGTTGTTGTAGGAAGAAAACATCCAATGAACAAAGCCAGTGTGTCTTCATAGATCTTGCCAAGTCCTCTGAACTTGCACATAGAAAATAATTGTGCTGATTGCTGGCAGATATCAGTTGGGCTCCAAAGCTCCTCAACATGATCAAGGTTTCTCCATGTCGACATGAAAGGTACCATTCATTTTGATGGCTCAAACTCTTCCCAGTTTCAAAATACACAGCAATCACAACTAAGTTGATTTCCTAAGCTGTTTAGGATCTTCCATGACCCCTTCCTTAATCATGTCTTTGGGACCAACTTTACCTTCAAACATGTTCAGATGGAAACATATTCAACCTCAGGCCTTCATGCAAATTCCAAATGCATACATTTGCCCCTTTGCCAAGATGTGACAGAGATACTGTTGCTGTCCTTGCTAGGTTTGATATTTCAATTTCCAGTGACAGTTCCACTGTCCCTGATTGGAATTGTTTTGCAGGTAGAGAAGAGCCCTTGCTGTGTGCGGGATGTGTCCTGCGTCAGTCAGGAGTCAATGGATAAAAACTTAGACTTGTAATCTTAAGAGCCATAATCATTTAATATTGCCATCTGATTGCTCCATCATGACGCTTTTAGTTAGCTGGTCTGGACTCTAGTACTGCAAATAAAGTATCTGCTGCACAGTTGGTGCTTTCCACTTTTCATTTACCTTGAACAATTATCGTTGACGTTCTATTTTTGTGCAAATATGCATTAATCCTAAAATCTTGCTGTTATCATCTTCAAATTGCCTTTTTGATAAATTGTACCGCCATTATCTGTCGTATGGTGGGAACATTATTGCTTTTCAGTGTACAGTAGTCTGTTAATATTCACAGATGATATAACATTTTAACGTATATCAGTACATGCAGATTTATAATGTTTGAATTGCAGTTGTGAAATTAGTTTCAGTTTTGAAATGTTTGATTTGATATCTTAGAAATATAAGATATGAAATATAAACTGACTGTACAATAGTTCCGTGCCCTCTGTGGACATGGACTTTCTTAGATAAATTTATTATAATGATATGAATCATGTAGAGACTTGGGAAGCAATAAAGAGTTGGCCAGTGTGCAGCTCCTTGGGACAAATTGAGAGTTGTTACTGAAAATACTGTCAATACTGATTTGAGGGATTAGTTGCAGTGTTACAGGTTTAAATAAGGAGATTTAACTAGAAAAGTTGATGTAAGAATTTATAATGAAGAAAATGGTGCCACTGCTAAAAGTAATCTCATGCAGGAGAGATTGCAGGAGTGCATCACATTCAGGTGGAGGAAATTAGTTTAACTTGGTATCATTTTTGGCACAGACATTGTGGGCCAAAGGGCCTGTTCCTGTGCTCTACTGTTCCCTTTTGTTGTGCTGGTCCCCATGCATCTCCATATACGAGAATCTACACGGCAGTATGAGCATTAGAGACTGATTTAACATCCTGATTTAAAACTGTTGACCATTGAGACTGCATGTGTGACATGTAAGGAATAATACTACAGGAAACTCAAATGATTAAAATACTGTTTATAATTACTCCTTTTACGTATGAAATGATGCTGCTGGACGAGTAGCACGTAGGTTTGTCTCTGGTGAAAATGGTAGTGAGCTTTTCTGTGAGTAAGGTTGACTGGAGACATGTTTTCAATTTCCTCAAGTTATCTTTACCATCGTCACCTGATCTCAGTCAAACTGAGTAGCAATTCAACTTTAAAGGATTTAGTAACTCACTTGATCTCTCTTCTTGTTTAAGAAGGAACTGCAGATGCTGGAAAAATCGAAGGTAGACAAAAATGCTGGAGAAACTCAGTGGATGTTGGAATACTCATCGTGATGGAATACACATCACCTATAATAGCAAGCTAGAAATGTCACTAGCCCACATTGCCACCAGGAACACAATGAAACAAAGCAGGATGCTATTCCAATAGTTTATTGGCTGAGCCTATATGAAGTTATCCACATATTAGCAGACGCAGGCAACATCAGATGCATCTGGAATGGATGGCAAAAAGGCATTTGGCCCAGCTGTAAATAAGACTCTTTGCATGAAACTACTCTGCCAGAACATTGTTATTTGTGCTAGAAAGGAAGTGCTGTTCCACAAGATATGAAGGACATTGTTATAGTCACATTTTTTAAAGAGCAAAGTTGCCAGGTGTGACAGCATTCATTACTGCAGTTTATCTTATCTTATGCATCATTTGAGCACACCCTACATGTGTTGTCAAGTGTGAGTTCTGAGCAGCGCAGTAAACAATTGATGTTGTTGTAGGAAGAAAAACATCCAATGAACAAAGCCAGTGTGTCTTCATAGATCTTGCCAAGTCTCTGAACTTGCACATAGAAAATAATTGTGCTGATTGCTGGCAGATATCAGTTGGGCTCCAAAGCTCCTCAACATGATCAAGGTTTCTCCATGTCGACATGAAAGGTACCATTCAATTTGATGGCTCAAACTCTTCCCAGTTTCAAAATACACAGCAATCAAAACTGAGTTGATTTCCCAAGCTGTTTAGGATCTTCCATGACCCCTTCCTTAATCATGTCTTTGGGACCAAATTTACCTTCAAACATGTTCAGATGGAAACATATTCAACCTCAGGCCTTCATGCAAATTCCAAATGCATACATTTGCCCCTTTGCCAAGATGTGACAGATACTGTTGCTGTCCTTGCTAGGTTTGATATTTCAATTTCCAGTGACAGTTCCACTGTCCCTGATTGGAATTGTTTTGCAGGTGGAGAAGAGCCCTTGCTGTGTGCGGGATGTGTCCTGCGTCAGTCAGGAGTCAATGGATAAAAACTCAGACTTGTAATCTTAAGAGCCATAATCATTTAATATTGCCATCTGATTGCTCCATCATGACGCTTTTAGTTAGCTGGTCTGGACTCTAGTACTGCAAATAAAGTATCTGCTGCACAGTTGGTGCTTTCCACTTTTCATTTACCTTGAACAATTATCGTTGACGTTCTATTTTTGTGCAAATATGCATTAATCCTAAAATCTTGCTGTTATCATCTTCAAATTGCCTTTTTGATAAATTGTACCACCATTATCTGTCATATGGTGGGAACATTATTGCTTTTCAGTGTACAGTAGTCTGTTAATATTCACAGACGATGTTATAACATTTTACCGTATATCAGTACATGCAGATTTATAATGTTTGAATTGCAGTTGTGAAATTAGTTTCAGTTTTGAAATGTTTGATTTGATATCTTAGAAATATAAGAAATGAAATATAAACTGACTGTACAATAGTTCCGTGCCCTCTGTGGACATGGACTTTCTTAGATAAATTTATTATAATGATATGAATCATGTAGAGACTTGGGAAGCAATAAAGAGTTGGCCAGTGTGCAGCTCCTTGGGACAAATTGAGAGTTGTTACTGAAAATACTGTCAATACTGATTTGAGGGATTAGTTGCAGTGTTACAGGTTTAAATAAGGAGATTTAACTAGAAAAGTTGATGTAAGAATTTATAATGAAGAAAATGGTGCCACTGCTAAAAGTAATCTCATGCAGGAGAGATTGCAGGAGTGCATCACATTCAGGTGGAGGAAATTAGTTTAACTTGGTATCATTTTTGGCACAGACATTGTGGGCCAAAGGGCCTGTTCCTGTGCTCTACTGTTCCCTTTTGTTGTGCTGGTCCCCATGCATCTCCATATACGAGAATCTACACGGCAGTATGAGCATTAGAGACTGATTTAACATCCTGATTTAAAACTGTTGACCATTGAGACTGCATGGGTGACATGTAAGGACTAATACTACAGGAAACTCAAATGATTAAAATACTGTTTATAATTACTCCTTTTACGTATGAAATGATGCTGCTGGACGAGTAGCACGTAGGTTTGTCTCTGGTGATAATGGTAGTGAGCTCTTCTGTGAGTAAGGTTGACTGGAGACATGTTTTCAATTTCCTCAAGTTATCTTTACCATTGTCACCTGATCTCAGTCAAACTGAGGGTGGAGCAGCAATTCAACTTTAAAGGATTTAGTAACATACAAAGCTGGTTTGTGAATCTGGCATGACATTTTGTTTCCTCTTATTTTACTTCAGAGATACAGCGCGGAAACAGACCCTTCTGCACCGACCAGTGATCCCCGCACATTAACACTATCCTATTCCCCACTAGGGACAATTTTTACCTTTACCTAGCCAATTAACCTACGTCTTTGGAGTGTGAGTGGAAACCGAAGAGCTCGGAGAAAACCCACGCAGGTCATGGGGAGAACGTAGAAAGTCTGTACAAACAGCGCCCGTAGTCAGGATCGAACCTGGGTCTCCGGCGCTGCATTCACTTTAAAGTAGCACCACTGTGCCACCGTGCCATGGTGTAACATTTTAAAGATTTGTGTGAAGGAGCATGAACTATAGAATAAAGCATCACGGAGGTTATAAAATATTGCTTTGCTATTAGTGCAAGTGTGAATATCGACACAAGACTTGACGTTAAATATAGAACAATACAAACAAGACCTTTGCGTGCATAATATGAGTTGATGGGTAGATGTTGTACCCAACAGTTTCCTAGAATATGATTGTGTTTGCCACGTGTCAGCATTAAACTACCTAAATGTTCTATAATTAATGAGCTGCCATTTATATTGGTTCTGCATGCAGGCACAGAGATGGAGTTTATACCAGGCTCCACCTTACTGCCCATTGGGCTAGCCTTGCTAACCACTATTGCCTGACAACAAGTCCACAATGCTACTCAAATACGACATGATCTCTGGAGTAGCTGGTGTCATGTCTTGGTCATAAAGTTTTGTAGAGTTGTGGTTTTGGTCATAAATCCACAGCCAGGAGGAGGAGGATATTCCTGGGCACCTGAGTAATTCCGACCATCTGCAAGCAGGGAAACATACTGCGTACCATTGTAACTAGTGAGGGGCCTCTCTCCTGACTGCCACAGAGTTATATACCACTCTTAATCACAATGTGATTGTCACTATGATTGTCACTTCTAAAGCTTTCTCCTTTAATATTATGATGAGATTTTTCAGTCATTTCAGGGAAAGTTTGGTGAACGTTGGTATGCAATCTGAGTCGAGGCTGATGGTTATTTCTGTAATCACACCAAAATTAAATGCCAATGGACCTTGGTACAATGCCGGGGATTAGGCTTCAAAAGCAATATTTATTTAATTTCATTATAACATCTATTAATACAAGCATTTTTTTAATTTTTGTAACTCTATGCCCAAGTGCTTTTTCATTGTTTACTTTGCAGAATGAGGAAGTTATGCTCTGTTTCTGAACTTGGTACATACAGTTCTGATTTTCTGGCTTCTATCCCGGTGTCTGTTGTGGGCTTAACTTTTTATTGAAGTAAATGGGCACTTTGGAGATAATGAGTCCAATCCAGGTGAGGGCTTTTATTCATTGGTGCGATGGTGGACATTCTGAAATTGCTCTGAAAATGTAATGAAGGAACATTTGGAGTGCTATTGCAAGTTCCAGGATTTTGAATTCTCAACTGTGATTAAACAATGATATATTTTTGAATCACCATGTTACATCATTTTGGAGCGGGATCTGAAGGGTAACCTCCCTTCTAAACTTTAGAAAGTTTAGAAGGGAGGTTACCCTTCAGATCCCGCTTGTTGAAATGCAGTCAATGAAGCCTTTATAAGTTGCAGTAATTCAGTTTGTTGCTCGGATAAGTTTGTTACATTATTCTTGGGTTAAGAATTATGTAGGCTTGATGCACTGATTGCGAGAGAAGTGCATAGATTTGGCTTTAAAGGTGCCGTCTTCAGTGTTAGCTGGACCTACACTCACCCAGAAAGTAGCATGTGTTTAGTCAGATTCTTGATCAGTGCAATCGTTTCGACTCTTTGGAATCTGGAACTATTGCACTAGCGTCGAGAGACGGACAAGAGTATTTAATTGTTGTTTACCGAAACAGAACAATGAAATTCCTGTTCGTTCATAAGTTCTAGGAACAGAATAAGGATATTCGTCCCATCAAGTCCACTCCGCCATTCAATTATGGCTGATCTATCCTCCCCTCGCCCCATAACCACTGACACCCTTACTAATCAATAATCTGTCAATCTCCGCCTAAAGAATATCCATTGACTTGGTCTCCACAGCTTTCTGTGACAACGAATTCCACAGATTCACCACCCTCTAGTCATTAGTCAAAATTCCTTCTAATCTCCTTTCTAAAGGTACGTCCTTTTATTCTGAGGCCTCTCCGACTAGTGCAAACATCCTCTCATTCACAGTATCAAGACCTTTCACCATTTTGAGACTTCAATGTGGTTCCCCCTCATCCTTCCTAAGTACAGGCCCAATGCCTTCAATCGCTCATCATATGTTAACCCAATCATTCCTGGAATAATTCTTGTAAATCTCCTCTGGACCATCTCCAATGCCAGCACATTCTTCCTCAAAGGTGGGACCCAAATATGCTCACAATACTCCATTAGCGGTCTGACCAGTGCCAAAAAGCCTCAGCGTTACATCTTGTTTTTGTATTGTAACCCTCCAAAATAAATGCTAGCAATGCATTTGCCTTCCTTATGACGGATTTAACTTGCAAATTAACTTTTTGGGAATCTACGCCATTATTCCTACTACATGACTCCACAGTTTGCTGCACGTTATTCCATCAGCCACTGCTCAGACGACTCTCCCAACTTGTCCCAAGTCTTCTGCAGAGTCCCAGCTTTCTCTACACTATCTGCCTGTCCACCTATCTATATGTCATCTGCAAACCTGGCCACAAAGTCTTTAATTCCCTCATCCAAACCATTTATATGCACCGTGAAGAGCAGCGGCCCTAGCACCGACCCCTGTGGAACACCGCTAGTCACTGGCAGCCAACCAGAAAAAGCCCCATTTATCACCACTCTCTGTCTTCTGCCATCCAGCCACCCAGCCAACCTGCCATCCATGCTAGTATCTTCCCTCTGATGCCATGGGCTCTCATTTTCTTTTGCATGCCTCATGTGCAGCAACTTATCAAAGGCCTTCTGAAAATCCAGGTAAACCGCATCCACAAAGTCTCCTTTGTCTATCCAACTATTTACTTCCTCAAAAAATTCCAACAGGTTTGTCAGGCAAGATATGCCTATTGTATCGTGTGCTTCTAAGTACTCAAACCTCATCATTTATAATAGACTAAAATCTTATCAACCACCGATGTCTGGCGAACTGGCCTTTAGTTTTCACTCTTCTGCCTCATTCCCTTCTTGAACAGCGGAGTAATATTTGCAATTTTCCAATCATCTCCTTTAGTCTCCCATCAGGGTATTTTTACCCTTCCAGTTTATCAGCTCTACCCACAAGGTTCCTATAGCTAAGGATTCCATTCCTCACCAGAAGTGCTACCTACCAATTTCTAACTGCACTATAACCTCATCCACTTGTTCCGTACACTGCGTGCAGCTTAACAGGCTCATAAATGCAATAACATAGAGATAACAAATAATGATTTAAAAAATACAATAAATTAATGGCCATAATAATGCAAAATCCAAAGTCCACTGTGCATTTAAAGGCAGCCCATAGAAGATCATAGTTGCTGAGGTCAGTTTTGTGTAGTGTTCTAGAGCATGGTGGTTGCTTGGAAGAAGCTGTTCTTAAACCTGGTGATCATGTTCCTCAGGCTCCTGTATCATCTGTATGATGGTCAGTGAAAACAAGAGTGTGACCATGATCTTTGATATCAGCTGCCTTTTTTGAGGCAGTGTCTCCTGTTGTTGCCTGCATTGGAAGATCATTCCGGAAGTGGTGGTGCTGCCCTGCAGCTGCGGCTCGCCTGCAGTCCGTTTGTCTTTTTTACTCATTTGGTAAATTCATAAACATATATGATAATGTAATCTGTATCCATATACAATTATAAAGTAATATTTGCAATGTTTGCACTCTTATATTGATACTAAAGTCATCAGCATTATTACTTTCAATGTTAACTTTTTTGAATCATTGATAGAATTGGAGTCCATTGCCTAAGGCAATTCAGGACTGTATTGATCTCCAGACTTATGTATTGCAATTTTGGACAGATTACATATACACACACACACACACACACACACACACACACACACACACACACACACACACACACACACATATTATTTAAACTTATTTCAGCAAATTGCAGGTATAACACTTCTTTATACATAATTATTTTATTGTTATGTTATATTAGTTAAACATTCATAGACTTCTTTGACCATCAAACTGTTGTAATGGTCTGGTCAACCTGCAGATAGTCAATTCATATTTTCATGTCATGGATGCCTTTGTACAACAATAAATTACTGCAACTATGAATCATCACAAGTGGTTCAACATCACTCAATATTTATGAAAACCATGAAGGATCTGTTTTGGGCCACCAAAATGCCTCTGGCAGTGTCCTGCTACATTTTCATCAGACACTGCCCTATCAGACAAAAATGAGGAACCATCAAAGAACATTTTTCCTCATGTAATTGAGAGAAAAGCATCCACCTTTCCTGTTCTTGGTTTACCCACGAGAACATTTGAAAGATCGGTGATTTAATCTATACAACCAGATTAATCGTAAGTAATCCATATTAATGACAATGTATTTTCCCCCCTTAATTTGTTGTCTCCGATAACATTGTCTCTTTCTTAGAGATAAACAGCTGGACTAAAACATTTTAGAATATGCCACGTCTGTTTACTCAGATAACCCCATGATTATTATTTTACTTATCTTATGTAATTTAATATATGCCACAGCCGTGGTATTGTTCACCTTGATATGATATGGACACTTCCATAATAGAACAATCAATATTTAATCCATAACTCCTTATACTTCAATAATTAATACAAATGTTTGGAGAAATCTCTTAGGACAATCCATTTGCAATTACCTGGTGTTATTGTCCATAGTCCCAACAAGAGACGTATCAATTATTTTTATAAGAATAGATAATATTCTTATCTTACCCAAATATTCACAGAAGCTGTCCATCATCTGTTAATACTTGCTTCAGCTTGCAACAGCTGCTAAGCTTATAGTTGAAGCAGCTTGTGAACCCCTTTTTTTTTAATCCATTACTTTAATAATGATAATGTATCATTTGGTATTTGCATAAGCCTCTCACAAAGGCATACATATTCTTATAAGCTTCTGTATTCCTTCTTTTGGAGCTTTATTTACTCTTTACCTAGGCTCCTTTTCTAATGGAGGGACAAAGTATGTTGAGCTCCACAAACTGATGGCAATTTATTTTACTTCAAATGTATTGATTATTTGCACAATATTTTATTTGTTTTCCATTGAATGGAAATGCCATGCACCAGTTTGAAATACTTTTAAAATCGTATTTCCTTATATCTCATATAATTGAGACATGGATATCATAAACAGATTCACCGTTGATATCTTTATAAACTTAAAAGTTTAATCATATTCTGCTGTTTCACCATAACAGCTTTGGTGAGACCATTAATTTTTTTTTTTTTCCATATTTACTTTTCATGGCCTCACTCATTCATTCAGGTATTGTACCTAGTACACCTCTATATATATTTTGTGCTGAAGTGTACTTAAATAAAACATAAAAGTTTTATTATTATTGTGCTGTTTTAATCATAACAGCTTTAGTGAGAAACCAACTAATTTTGGTTTCCATGGTTATTTTCCATGGCCTCACTTCTTATTCAGGTGTTGTACCTACACCTGTGTGTGTGTGTGTGTATATATATATATATATATATATATATATATATATATATATATATATATATATATATATTTTTTTTTTTACTGGTGCTGTGGTGGGTACTTCATGACCAGCTACCACTATCAGTGCATTTTTAGGGTCAGTTTTCCATTTTATTTTTACTGCCCTTGTTACTCCTGAGTTTTTCCCTCAAGGAGACTACCTTCAAACCTATCTGAGGTAGATATTCCCAGAATATTTCATCATATATATTAATATATGAAACCCCCTTAGGGTAGGTTAGGGAATGTTTTTGGGCCTTTTAACCCTTTTTGGCTTGAATTCTTTATTTATTTTATTTTTATTTTTTGGAATCTTTTTTTCCATTATTTTTTCAAGCCATAAAGCTTATTTTTTTTTTTTTTAGTCTGAAGTCCTTTTATTGAACTTTTTAAATTATGGCCTTTCTGACTTTATAAAATTCCCCCCCCCCCTGCCAAAAGTTTGTGGAACGACTAAAAAGTCTTCCTAGCGTAATTTTGACGGCCACCGGTATCGGAACCGGCTCCGTAATCTCCCGTTCCGATCGCTCCCCTTAGGACATTCTTTAAAACTCCGTTGTTTTTTATATAGAGTATTTCCTTTTATTTTAACTTTTACTTATTTTTTACTTTTAAATTAGTTTTAAATTCTGGTGTTCAATACCAGCCACGGAGTTTTTTAGACCCTGAAAGTGTTTTTCCACTGCACTTACCTGCGGGCCCATACCTACCGCTGTCGAGGAGCTGCCTCTGCAGCTCATGCTCTGCCGTCAGCGTTGACGTCATGCCGTTCCAGCGCCAGGCGGGGCTTCTTCACGTAGTCACTCACGTGACTCCGAAGTAAAATTAAACTCGTGGTAAGCACGGAAAATGAACGTAGCGGGTACGTCGGAGCTCGGGGAAGTCACTTAGCGGCTCGCAATGCTAACGGCAGGTACTCGGGAAGGCTAGCTAACGGCAGGTAAGCACGGGAAGACTCGTGAAGATTTTTCAACATGTTGAAAAATGTCCACGAGAGCCCCGAGTACCGACGAGTGACCATTACCATAAATCTCCGATTTTGAATCGGGGCAAACTCGGGAGAGCTCTTGGAATGAACTCTTACCGTGGGACAGGGCTTTTAGTTGCCTTCTATGATTTTTGCAAGTATTATCTTTGTTAGGTATAACTAATTTTTGGTACAGTTTTCCAGATGTTAACTTTGCAGGACTAAATATACTTTTGTCGTCCATTTTTCAGGTTTTGATTTTAGCTTGTTTTGATAACACTAGTCTATTTCAGAGGGCAGTAAAGCCAACCATGTTATTCTGCAACAGGAGTCACACAAGGCAGTCTGCATATGGGTAATCAATTTATTTTCCGGATGCATTTTTGTGATCCATGGGGGATTTTAATGATAGTTCAGTAATCACTTAATCATACTACTTCAAGGTTTTTTTTCTTTTTATTAAAAAAAAAGGATTAATTAATTAAATTGAAATTCCTTAGCTTTCAGCAAGCATTTGAGCTTGTTTTTGCAGGTCATTAGTTGTTCAGAGGCAAAACCAAATAATTAAGTTTCCCTTTGAACCATGTTTGGAAACTTCGGATTGGACTTCCAGGCCCTGAGTTTGTAATTGGTCCAGACTTGATCATTGAAGTTTATTGCATCAATGCATGCTTTCCTTTTTTTACGTTTTCTAATCAATACTGATGACTTACTCCTCGGTTTGATTAGAATGCAAGATTTAAACTTGAAAAGAGATTGGATGATGAAGTGAGAGATTGGGTGAGACATTGGCTTTTCTGATCAGGTTCTTGTGTTGTAATTCAAATATATTTGTCTGTGAGTCTATGATTGTCTATGACAATCTGTGAGTTGTATAAGTTATAATGTTAGAGCAGTCATGGTGGAGAAAACGAGTCCTACTGTGGAATTTTTCTTATTATGATTCGGACCAATGTCTCAAGTTTTGCATCGTTTATGGTCTCGAGTCCTGTTCTTTTCTCTGTCTTGTAAAATTTGTCTAATTTAGGTGTGATTTATGTTTTCATGTGTTGTCTGAGTCCATGTGTCTGTAATGCTGTTCCAAGCAAGATTTTCATTGTAACTGTAGCTCATATTTGTGCAATAGATAATAAACTTGACTTAGCTAGAGAAGGTTATTGGCCAGGGCCCAATGTGTAAAGCCCGTCACTGGTAATCTGTCCAATATCATTGGTTTTGTTCTATTTTATTTCCAATGGTATTATAAATTGAATAATTTTACACATGATGTGATGAAAGAAGGGAGGAATATTTAGTTCTGCAATTAATTATTCTCTCTGGGTGGAAGAGCTACACTCAACATGTCTGTTAGTCTTTTCAATCTCTTTTGAAAGTTTCTGGTTTGTGCAAGCTTGTCTGTGTTCTGTCTGTAAATGTTCTCATAAACATAGTGTCATGCCGCTTGTCGAAATGTTCAACAGTCAGGGGAGGATCCTTTCATGTTGAAGGGTGGAGTTGTCGGTCTTCTCTTTATCTCCCTTTGACGATTTCCCAGAAATACCTGCAAAAAAGTAACCTGATGCATAGCAGTAGGCAGGGGTTTTGCATTTGGCTGTAATTCCAAACTGTTTTGTGTGTAACGGAAAGATCAGCAAATGCGGAAAGGATCTTATGGTTGCTCTGAACGTTGGCCTGAATGTTCAGGCTGCAGGCAACACTCTGTGTGGTACAAGACCAGCTTGTTCTTAGATGCCATAATGTTCAGAGTAATGGTTAGAAGGATGAGCCACGCCGTAGTTAAGTTATGCACAACAACATATATCCCTATAATACTTTCCAACGTTGCTGTCTGTTTTCCCTAGGTTTAGCCAAGCAATAACCATTACTTCATGCTAAATTTGAGGAATTTGGCTATTCTCCACCATATTAGCTCAGGAGGCACTTTTAAGCACTTGGCCTGCAATGGTAGAGTAGGCCTGGATGGATGCCTCTTTCCATTGCAGTTAGACCAGTCCAAAGATTAATTTGAAGAAAGTATCCCAGGAGTTTGGATGATTCTATATGACTGACTTCTGTAGTTTTTACTTTGAAAGGGATTTAAGGCACACTGACATCAGACCTGTGAATGATAGGATATTTCTGTTAAGTGTAGACTGCAGTCAAATTGAACATAGTTTATTATCTCAGTGTTTCACTTTGATCACGAGAAATACTCACGCCAGTGTTACTTTTTGGGGCAAATAAGTCCAATGTGATCCAATGCTTGCCCACCTGGGTGTGACACACGGCAGCATCTTGATTTTTGTATTCATCTGCAAAAAGTTGCAAAGATCAGGAGTTAGGTGAATATGTGCAAGAGCCCACCAGATTAAATCGTGGTTCCAGCATGAAGTACTCTGCACGTTACCTGCGGTTGGACTTGCCAATGGTTGAACATATGCAGCACATCCCAAATGTGTGCACCTTCAACTGAATTTCACCATGCATGCCACCATGGCAAACCTAACAAAGATATAAATACAATAATTACTATGGTCTTTGATGGTGCTCTCCCAGGTGGTCATTATGATAGTCAATCAATAGTCAGATTTATTCCTCACATGCAATAAAGTGCAGTAAAATGAACTTGCCTGCAGCGATACAATTTAAAAAAAGAACACACAATACACAATAAAAACTTAACACAAATATCCACCAAGCCATTCATCACTGTGGCGGAAGGCACACAGTTCAGTCAGTCCTCCTCCTCCATTTTCCCCCCTGGTTGGGATCACAAACCTCCGCAGTCGCCGCTGCAAGCGGCCAGATGTACAGGCAAGGTAAGTCCCGAATCGGTGCTTCCCTACCGGAGACCGCGGCTTCAAGATGATGTAGGCCGCTAGCCGGTGGTCGAAGATCTAAGTCCCCACCGCGCTGCGATTAGAAGCATCGCAGACCGCGGCTTCAAGATGTTGTGGGCCGGCGGTCAGATCACTTCTCCAGGAATCCTCCGCGAGGGATCCTGCTCCGGATGTTAAGTCACCGCCGCACCCGCAGTTAGAAGCACCGAAGACCGTGGCTTCAAGATGATCTAGGCAGTGGGCCGGCGGTCGGAGCTCTTCTCCTCCGGGGTCCCTAACGAGGGATTCCAGGCTCCGGACGCCGCGCCAGCTGGAAGTTCCCAGACCGCGCCTTCAGGCTGTAACAGTCCGCGGGCCAGCGATCGGAGTACTCACTTCTGGTGATTCCCGGCGAGGGCTTGCCCGCTCCGCGATGAAAAGTTCACGCTGCGTCCTCTGCTGAAGCTCCGGGCCCGTCTCCGGGAAAGGCTGCTCCAATCCATGCTGTTACGCCGCGAGGGAGGCGACAGGGAAAACGTCGCCTCTCAGTGAAGGAAGCGACCAAAAGCGGTTCCCCCCCTCACCACCCCCCACGCAAGACACACCGAAAGACATTAAAACACACACATTTGGACATACTTAAAAAAACAAAAAAAGTAGAAGTGACTAACACGCTGCTGGCAGGGCAGCCATCTCGCAGCGCCCCCCACCGACCAATCGACATGATAAACATGCCATGAGATTAACATGCTCCATGGTTTCAATTCACAAGGAATCCACTTATCGTGAGAGTACTTTCTGCAACTTCAGTGTGGATTTTACATTTTGCTGCAGGACCTTTTTTATTCTCCCACCTCAAAGCTCCATGTAAAGATTTAATGAATCTCCCACCTCATACATTCTGAAATTGTTATCGGCATCCTCAAAAGCTTGTCGAATATGATGCTGCAGTAGTTTGACAAGAAGCTTTAAGACCCTGTCCTGACTAAACATCTCCGGCTCATCAATAAAGCCTCTCACATTTGACCTATGATTTAAAATGGAGAAGGCTCTAAATTAAATGTGCACAACATATGTCTGCTAGGATCATTTGATGCACACATGATATATAAGCAGTACCACAGGATGTAACTGCCAGTGTTATCAAACTGCACTAAATATGTGCTAAATGTATATCTAACTACACATTGTGCTCTGTAATTTTGACTCTGGTGTTACAGAGAAACAATCTCTCACCTTGAGTGTAGTTGCTTTGTCAGCATTGCAAAAGTAAAATACTTGCCTTCTCACAAAAACTAAACAGTAGGGCCGTTGCTTAGTTGTCACTGTTTGAACACTGGAATCAGCTAGCTGCACCCTGCTCAATTTATGAGCTTTGCCTTTGAGCAAATTCAAGAAAGGGACTCCAATAGTAATTTACAGTATAATTATCTGCTCCTTTTTAAGAGCATTCTTGCACGTATGAATAAGTAAGTCAAAACATTAACCTACAGATGCTGGTTAATACACAATGGTACACAAGGTGGTGGAGAAACTCAGCGGGTCAGGCAGCATCTCTGGAGAACATGGATAGGTGACGTTTCAGTTCGAGACCCTTCTTCAACATGCATAGGTGACTTTGTGGGTCTCGATCCAAAATGTCACCTATCCATGTTCTGCAGGGATGCTGCCTGACCCGCTGAGTTACGCCAGCACTGTGTGTCCTTTTGTGAACAAGTAAGTGATTTGATTCTAACATTTTAACAGAATCAAAGGACGCAACTAGAATATAAACAGGAGACTCGAGATGGAATCTGGAGCAAAAAACAAACTGGTGGAGGAACTCAGTGGATCGAGCAGCATCTGTTAGAGTAGGATGAATTGCCGATGTTTTGGTCTGAGATCCTGCATCAGGACTGGATGGAAAGGGAAGGTAGGTGGTATAAATTGGAGTGGGGTTGGGGAATGAGATGGGGGCGGTAAGTGACTGGTGGACCAAGGAGGGAGGGACGGTGGGCAGAAGGAGCCAGGTGAGGGAGGGAGGGGGTGGGATGGAGTTGGGAGACAGATGCAGGAAGCAGACAGTGAGAATAAGGGCAGATGAAGACAGGTGGAGGAGAATGATAAGCAGGGACACAATGCTGGGATATGATAAGTAAGGAAGGTGATAATGAGACGTGAAGGGCAGGTATGCAGTGATCCAGTGGGTGACTGGTTTGTAAGGCATCTGCACTTTATTTGCAGTGGTCATGTGATACTCCTGGTTGCATGCCTTTTCAACTCCCCTTCTCTGCGGCCCAGTGCAAACTAGGAGAACAACACCTCATTCCACCAGGGTAGTCTAAAACGAATGGTGTGAATATTGAATTTTAAAGTTTCTGGTAACCCTCGTCTTCTGCGATCTCCCCTCTCCTTCAGATCTTTAGTCAGAGGGCGGTGAATCAGTGGAATTCATTGCCACAGACGGCTGTGGAGGTCAAGTCAGTGGTTAATTTTAAGACGGAGATTGACATAATCTTGATCAGTAAGGGTGTCAAAGGTTATGGGGAGAAGGCAGGAGAATGGGATTGAGAAGCTAAGATGGATCAGCCATGATTGAATGGCGCAGACGCGACGGGCCGAAGGGCCTACTTTTGCTCCTGTGACATGAACTTTTGAGATCTACTTCAGTCCTCCCATTTTTGTTCTCTCTCTTCTATCCCCTCCCCTCTCCCTCCAAGTCCCATCCACCTACCACACATCTCCAACTGTTCCATCCCCCATTTGGATCCATCTGCCGTTCATCTCTTCCATAATGGTTCACGTTATCACTGTATAAGATTTTACCCTGGTAGCCTTTAAGTCCCTGTTTGTCACCCTCCAGGCTCTGTCTCCACTTACACCCTCCATCCCACCTGGCACCATTTGTCTTTTTTACTTGCCTCCTTCCACCTTCCTACCTGTCTCTGTATCCCAACTCTACCCTATCTCCTCCCTATCTGACTTCTACTGCTCATCATTCCTCGCCCCTTTTCGATCTACTTGGCAACTACTGGCCAGTGTCTTACTCCTCCGCGCATTTACACAGGCGATCTTTCCTCTCCAAACAGGATCTCGACCAAAAACAAAACCAATTCCCCCCCCTCCTCACCATCAGTGTGCTACTTGACCCGCTGAGTTCCTCCCGCATTTTGGTTTATGCTGAAATAGAATGTAAATATAGTGGATTTGAATTAAAGATCTGGTCACTTGCAATTTCCATATGTTTTGCCACATGTCTGCCTGGGAAGTTTATAATTTGGTTCAATTTATTTATAAGTTCTCTGCTTGTAATGTCAGGATGCATGTCATGGTGCAGTCCGTAGATTTTCACATTTTCTTGCATTACAGTAGTGACAGCTGTGATATCCAGTATAAACATTACTGCCTACAACTGGAATGGCCCTCACTTGTCATTGATAGAGGGTATTTGTGGATAATGTAGCCCCTCTAAATCAGGGCTGTCTCTTTTTAACAAAAACAACTTTTTCAATGCTCTTTTGCAGGCAATGTAAAGATTGGATTAAGGAATGTACCAGTGCTTTACCCCACATGTAAGATGACCACCGCTCTATAAGTTCCACATCCCTGGAACACAAAACATGGTGGAATGAAAGCATAGGCGTTGCAGAGGGAAGAGCGCAGTCGCTTTCACAGGACGCGAGGAAAGGCTGGAAGGTTACCATGGTAACCGTCATCACGGAACAACTACAGAAACAAAGTTTGGATGACCTGGCTTGTAAGGTCTTCAATATTAACCTGGTAAGAGGACAGTCTGCAACAGCCGCAGTCTTGTGTCTTGCTATGTCTGTGTGTGTGAGTATTTTTCCACTACTTCTTCTTTATCTTGGAGTCAGACATGCAATACATTGAGAATTTTGTAAACAGGGCTCCTCTGTGATAGGAAAGCAGTGATCCAGGCCACATTGCAACAAGTGACTGCTAGTGGTGTGCATAGTGCTGCTTGTCAGTTCCACTTTAAAACTGAAAGAAAATCTCTGTCGATGAAATATTCTCCAAGTTGTATATGTGCACTGGAGTCTTTGAATGCAGTGACAGCTCTCACACTAGAATTACCCAATTGGATAAATGTCTGCACTAGTCTACAATCGAGTAAAGAACTTCCTATTCTGTGCATATGTGGTAACTTGCATTGTGAAACATGGCATCACTGTGTTTTACAGCAAGCTAATGAAGCTTGCTTTGTCGAGTTGGAAATACGAAGGAAAATTGATTTATCTCCTTTTGCATAACTTTTTATGTTCTAATCTCTCATCTCCTTAGTCATGATATCCTGTTTCTGAATCCTCTAATATTCGCACCCTATATATGTTGAGGATGGTTTTCCCCATAACTTGTATATTTGTATGGGTTATAAATAATGACCCATTTTCCAATTGGTAATCCTCACTTCTAAACTGGTGAAGATGGAGAACTTGAAACACTTTAATGTGAAGCAGTTATTTTGACAACTTGTTCACCGCTCTGTAAAACGGACACGCACTCGACTGTGTCGAGCAGTGGTTTTGCAATTTCCTCTGTGGGCTATTTTCTGTGTGCCCACTGTCAATGTTGATGCCCAAAAATAATGAACCACTCTGGTGGACTCCTGCCCTAACTATTTTCAGGCAGTGTCAGTTCTTAAACCACAGCCATGGTAGTACTCAATTATTTTTCAGTTCATATTCAGCATTACAGATTGTGCAAGGAAGTCAATGATTAAAGAACTGCATAAATCTGGATTCCTTGGATCCTTAACAGCCTCTCTTTAAAGGTTACTTTGTTTGATCTTTCCTTCCTTTCCTGCATTAATAAGCTTTTAGTGATGGCAATCGTTCAGCTTCTCGCTGAGGCTGGACTTCTTATCTGTAGAGCATGACCTGTTGGTAAAACACTTTCACCAAGGGATATACTTGGCCTGGACCGCAAAGCACAGTCTGTAGTGATGATTTATTATCCACATGGTAAATGTATGCTTAAAGACTGAAGTTGTACATGTTTTAGTGTTTGTTTTCTTATTGGATGAGAAAGATGAAATAGTGCGGAGTTATATGTTTATATTGTGCATTCAGTGTTTTGTAAATGTTAATCCTAATATGGATTAATGAAAGATTTGTGGCTTCATTTGAAATGCTATAGTGCGATCTTTTCCTTTTATTATATTCAGTAATAGAAAGTTATCTAATTTGTATCTGCCCGCAAACTTAATATTATATTGACATGAGCTTAGTCATTTATTTAAGTGCAAAGCCACTGTTTTACTCGATTGCCAAGTCAGATTTTCAGTACAAAATGACACTAAATGGGTTTAGCTGCTGCATATGTAATTACATGCGCCAATTTGCTTCATAACTGAGAAACATGGAGTAATACAGAATGTAAACTAGCCCTTCTGCCCAACTCGTTCAGCTAGATTTTCTAGCTGAGCTAGTCCCATCTGACTGCATTTGATCCACATGCCTCTAACATTTACAATCTGTATCCCTATCCAAATGTCTTTTAAACATCATTGTAACACCTCGACAGTTTCCTCTAGCACTGCTTCCATAATGCACCACCTTTTGTGTGTGGAAAATTTCCCTCGGGTCTCTTAAATCTCACCTTAAACCTCTGCCCCCTGTAGTTCTAGATTCCTCTATCCTGGGGACAAGACTGTGATCATTCCTCTTATTTATGTCTCTCATGATTTAGTATAAGGTCACCACTGAGACTCCAGTGCTTTAGGGGAAATAAAAGCTGCTCCAGCCTCTCCTTATACCAAAAGCCCTCACG
Source organism: Okamejei kenojei (assembly GCA_035221665.1). Lineage (NCBI taxonomy): Eukaryota > Metazoa > Chordata > Chondrichthyes > Rajiformes > Rajidae > Okamejei > Okamejei kenojei. The sequence continues at coordinate 59,317,704 of CM069141.1, forward strand.
TCCTGGCAGAATCTTTTCTGCACCTCTTCCGGGTTAATTACATTGTTCTTATAGTAGGTGATCAGAATTGTACTCTGTACTCCAAATGCAGTCCCACCATTGTTGTGTGCAACTGTAACATGATATACAACATAGAACAGTACAGCATAGGAACAGCCCCTTCGGTCCACGATGTCTGCGCCAAACAAGACCTTCTCTTACCTGCCTGCACATGATCCCTATCTTTCCATTCCCTGCATAGCCGTATGTCTATCCAAAGGTCTCTGAAAAGCCACCATCATATCTGCCACAATTACCACCCCCAACAGTGTGTTTCAGGCAAAATCTTGTCTCACACGTCACCTTTAAACTTTGTCCCTCTCACCTTAAAACTATGCCCTCTAGTATTTGAGCGGTTTGAACTCCTGCACTCAATACTTTTACCAATGAAGGCAAAGGTGCTAACTAGATGCCTTCTTCACTACCCTGTGTACCTGTACCTCCACTTTCAGGGAATTTTCTCTGCTCTTCTGCACTCTTGAGGGCTCAACCAAGTACTGTGAAAGCCCTACCCAGGTTTGACTCGCAGGAATACTTCACTCACACTTGTCAGTTCAATTCCATCTGCCATTCCTTGGCCTACTTCCCTAGTTAATCCAGAGTCTGGAATTCGTTGCCGCGGGCAGCTGTGGAGGCCAAGTCATTGGGTCAAGATTGATGGATTCTTCATTAGTAAGGGCGTCAAAGGTTACTGTGAGAAGGCAGGAGAATGGGGTTCAGAGGGAAAAGTAAATCGGCCGTGATCAAATGGCAGAGTGGACTCGATGAGCGGAATGGTGTAATTTTGCTCCTATGTCTTAAGGTCTTACTCTTTTGTAAACTTGCATGACCTTCCTCAGTGTCCCCTATTCCATCGATTTTTGGTGTCATCTACAAATGTCCTCACCACTTTAACTACATTGTCTTCTAAACTGTTAGTATAATATAATAAACAACAGTGGACCCAACACAGATCTCTGCAGCACAGCACTAGTCTCCAATCGGTAAAACTTCCCTCCACTTCAACTCTCTCACTCCTTTCACCAAGCCAATTTTGAATCCAGTTGACCAGCTCACACTGAGTCTCATGTGATTTAACCTTTCGGATGAGCCTACTATGCGGTTTCTTGTCAAAGGCCTTGCTGTAGTCCACGTAGACAATGTCCATCACCCTACCCTTGTTGGACCTCTTGGTGTCAAACTTGGAGACCTGTGGCTGTTCTTCATGCAAGGAGCCAAAAATTGCTTATACTGATGTTAATGGGGAGCGAACTCTGTCTTTATGGCAGATTAGGTAGAGCTTTTGACACTGAATCTACAATTTTCTCACACTCTGAAAATGGAAGATTGTGGGGTTTTAAAATAATGAGTACAGAAAACTTTTATCCTATCCCTGGCTTTTCTGAGTCTGTGTTATGCAATCCATATTACCTTATTGTGCGCAAGGTTCTGTTGAAATATTAAAAATACTGTTAAAGTGCTGATATTCAATCATGTGTTTAACTAGTTGGCCAAAATGGACGCTAATATAATAAATGTCCCTCAAGTAATATTTTCACGTTCGAGCAGTCCACGTGAATAACAACACACAGCAGAATAAAATCATTTTCTGAATAGATTAGTCCTTGCCGGTGCTGCTAATCCATTTGAGCTTCCTCCCTTGATATGAATCTCTTCATCATTATAGCCCTCTATTCCCTTCTTTCTCATATACTTGTCCAGATTCGTGCTCGTTCCAACTTCTTCTGGCAGTGAATTTCAGATTCTCGCCACTCTGAGTGAAGCATTTTCTTTTGAATTTCCCAGTGAATTTTTGATGACAGTCCTGTATTAGTTGTTCAAGGCAGAAGTTGGCCTCCAGTTATTTTGTTATCTGCAAGTGAAAATATTTTCTCCATATGCTTTCTTTCTTAACCTTTCCTTTCAACAAGAACAGTTAGGTCAATATCCCTTTGCTGTCATTCATCTTTTGCTAATATGTGTATTTTACAGAAATACAGAAAATAGGTGCAGGAGTAGGCCATTTGGTTAATCATAAAAATTAGTACCCCGTTCCTGCTTTCCCCCCCCATATCCCTTGATTCCTTTAGCCCCAAGTGCTAAATCTAATTCTCTCTTGAAAACAAGAGAGAGCATGTTGATGTTTAGAACCAAAAGCTGGTGCACATCTAAAATGGTGATGGGAAGAGAAAGCTAGTCCCACTTTAAATTAAAGGGGGGTACAATGTAGTGGACATGTTCAAAGGGGGAAATGGAGAAAGTGCATTTTACAATTTTCTTAGTAAGGAGAAAATATTTGTGTTTGGAATTCCATTTATATTTAACTCACATTTTGAAAAATTGCTTTGGGACTAATTATTGGGGAACACTAGTCAAATAATTTGAGTCTTAGAGAGATACCGTTCAAAAGCAGTCCTTTGGTTCAGAATCTGCACCAGCCATCAACCAACCATTTACGTTAATCCTACATTAATCATGTTTTAATTCTCCTCATATTCTAATCAACTCATCCCAAATTCTGCCACTGGCCTCCGCACTCGGGGCAATTTTCAGTCTGCCACACAGCAAATGTTTGGGATATGGGAGGAAACTGGAGAACTTGGCAGACCCGACACGGTTACAGAGGGAATATGCAAACCGCACACAGAAAACCCCGCAGGTCAGGATTGAACCCGTATCTCAGGTGCTGAGGGGCAGCGGTTCTACTAGCTGCATCACGCTGCCACTCATTAATACTATTGTTTTTAATCGTTCAAATGAAAAGAATATTGCACTGAATTGGCATTACATTGTTTGGCCTGTCCATTTGAATACATTAGAAAATATTGTGGTTTACTACCTAGTCCTTTTCCTTTCATTGCTTTAGCTACATGCTAACCTTTGCAGGTTTTAAACACCAACTTTGACTTCTCCCTTTTCCTATTTTGGTCAAACCTGTTGAGGGAAATTAGTTACAATTCAAGCTCTTGCAATATGCATGTGGGATATGTATGTCTCCTTTGTGTTCATTATTCTGTGGCGCCTCTTCCTCTGTCACAATTGATCCTTGGTGCAGATGTCACTTAAAGGGCCTGTCCCACTAGGCGATTTTTTTCGGCAACATCATTGACTGACGTATCAAGTCACCGAAAACGTCGCAGCGTGATGCGGCGGTGAAGCGGCGTTATGACATATTGACGCGCTGTAGTTTTTTCAAGAGTCGCTACATTTTTTTTTGTCGCCACTAGATTTTGAAATGTTCAAAATCTTTTGGCGACCCTGCTACGTCAGTCAATGACGCCGGCAGTCGCCGAAAAAAATCGGCAAGTGGGACAGGCCCTTAACTAGTTTCTTCATGTGCTGTTTTCTCTCCACCCCTCCACCCCCCCCCCCACACCCCCGTTATTTTCATTATTCAAATAATCTTGCCCTCAACTGTTAACAATTTCTATCAATACGGTCACAAATGTATGGTGTTACTTTTCTTTTTGATGCATGTGCTTAACTTAATCTCAAATTCTGTTCCTTTTTTGACCTTTACATACAATTAAATTTGAAACCCCTATCACAATGTACTGCAGCGTTAAGGGATTATTTACGTGCTTCCTCAACACCTGTTTTGCCTGGATTCGCCTAATTATTCATCGCTGGGGGTCACATGCCAGCTATTTGAAGATGTCTTGGTAGATGAGCAGTTATTTACTAGCCCTAATATTTTTTTTTGCTTATTGCTCAATCCCTCAAACCTATTGAGACCCACATCCTTTCATCTTTACTCTTTCAGCCCCTGCCTGAGAATACGAACAAGGGTGGCTCCTGGAATCCATATCAATTCATAGCAGGTAGGTGCACTTACTTGGCGCTCTGCAGCAGTACCTGATCTATATTTGTAGAATCAAGGGTTGGATATTGTGGCGGAAAGCGAGGGGAGTATGAGCAGTTTCCCTCCGATAGACGAGGTTATTATTGTCACGTCTACCAAGATATGGTTAAAAACTTTGCTCTACATGTTATCCGGGCAGATTAATTGTACCATACATGAGTACAATAGGCAGTGAAAAAAGAGAAAGGAAGCAGTTTAGTGTTTAAACTACAAAGAAAGTACAGATTTTTTTTAAAGTAAGTGCTGCAAGGAGATGCATTGGAAGGTCAGAAATACATCCTTAGAAGTGGATTTCATTGGAGGTTAAGAACCCAGTGAACATCTGCTTCACAATGATGATCCACTAATGAAGGTCAAAAATATTTAAAGATTGTATATTTGTCGGTTGTGGCAGGGGAGGATAATATTTATTTGGTTGTGTTTCCTAGTAATCCCAGGGAATGGTGGAGGGATGGCACAGTTAGATAGCACAATGTCTGTGACATATGAGCTGGGGTCAGATGAAGAATCTGTGTTCAATGGTTGTGTTGAGCCCAAATTTAAAGATGGCCTCCTTGGAAATCTATTTAACTGATTAGTGCTTCAGATTTCTGAAAAAGTTAAAATATTATCTTTTCTTAGTCAAAACCTTAGGTTAAAGCAACATGTTGCAGTTGTGCTGTTATATCTTACGTAGGTTAAAGCAAGTCCATGCTTTACTGGGGTCTGACCCTAAAATAGGACAACTTGACATTGGGTCATTGACTATTGAAAAATTGTTGATATCCATTACATGGCATTCACTGCTGTGGGCACTAGTCTGTTCTGGAATCTTGGTTCATGTGTTCAGAGCTTCCAGTTCTCAAATAGCAAAATAACAATCAAAAATGGGTCCTTGCTAACCTTTCCTGTCTGAAGATCAATTGGAGCATTCCAGTGTCAGATCTGTGCACAGGGCCGGCCTTAAGCCGATTGGACCGATTGCTCCCAATTGGGCCCCACGCTAGAGTAATCCAAAGCTCCGCTCTAGGATCTTTGGAGTAATCTACTCTCGGCTCAGGTAGAGGGGGGAGAGAGGGTTGGAGAGAGTAGAGGGGTGGAGGGGAAAGAAAGGGGTAGACGGGGAGGGGGGTGTGAGGGTGAGTGGAGGGGGGGAGGTCCCTCACGGTCCCAGGGCAGCGCTCCCGCCCCTCCAGTCGCCGTGCTTCACGTACACAGCCCTGGCTCCACCCCTCTCTCTCCCCGGGGAGACGCGGTGAACAATACAGGGAGGGCCGGGTCGGCGTTTGGAGCAACATTTACAAACCTCGGCCTCAGCTCGTACCCGTCCACCCGGACCCCGGCATCCACTCCCGCCGCAGGCCTTCTCCCTCCCTTCTCCTCTTCCCTTCCCTCCTTCCCTTCTTCCCTCCCTGCCGTCTCTCCTTCCATCCCTCCCTTCTCTCCTTCCCTCCCTCCCTCCCTCCCTCCCTTCTTTCTCTCCTTCCTCTTTTCCCTTCTCTCCTTCCCTCCCTTCTTTCTCTACTTCCCTCACTCGCTTTTCTCCTTTCCTCCCTTCTCTCCCTCCCGCCATTCCCTCACACACACACACACACACACACACACGCACACACACACACACACACACACACACACACACACACACACACACAGAACGCATAGACAACCAATACACACGTCACACACACAGCCAACACACACACACACACACACACACACACACACACACACACACACACACACCACACACACACACACAGAACGCATAGACAACCAATACACACGTCACACACAGCCCACACACACACACACACACACACACACACACACACACACACACACACACACACACACACACACACACACACACACACACACACACACACACACACACACACACGCACCCCCACCACTATCACCGCACCCCCACCCCCCCAAGTCAGTATAGGGTGCAAGGCCAACATTTAATGCCTGGATTGTTTTTTCGCCAATAGTTATTGGTTTGCCAGGATCTAGTTAATTAAATAACTTTTTTTATCAATTTGCAATCACTAAAACAAGTGGTATTGTAACTATGTACTTTTCAGAGGTGATCTACACATTTTCTTTGTTACTTGTAGGCTCACATGTATGTAATTTTATATTAAACTGTAGCTTAGATCTGTTTGGTCCATTAACTCGCAGGCACTTTTTAAGCGCACATTTTGATTACTTTCCATTCTATCGTAGAGATATAAAGTCTATAATAGACTTTTTGTATTTCTATGATTCTACAGACCTTGGCTGGGAACCTGGGGCTCCCCACACCTCCTAAGGCCGGCCCTGTCTGTGCACTAGCCATCTGGAGAACTACTATTAGCAACATGACCATCATGCTATTCAAGAGCTTCCCTTGCCTATTCCCATTCCTTTTGTCAGCTAATCAGGCAGATAAATGTTTCATTGTTAACCCTCACATTGGTCAATATATATTCTGAGATGACAGTCTCAGAGGGAATGACCAGGATGTTGCTGGGCCTTGATTATGTTGGCTAATTTCCTGAGGCAGCTTGAAGTCTAGATGGAGTTGAAGGTGGGGAAGCTGATGGACTGCATTACGTCCACAACTCTGCAATTGTTTGCAGTCTTGGGAAGATGTTGTCAAACCAAGTGCATCTCAATGCATCTGGAAAAATTGGTTAGAGTTGTTGGAGACATGACAAACTTCCACAGTCTTCTCCAGAATCAGAAGCGTTTGTATGCTTTCTTGGCTGTAGCTTCAGTGTGTTTAGTCCAGGACAATTTGTTGGTGATTTTTACACCTAGGAATTGAAGCTCTTGGTCTTCAACATTATTGTTGCTGCTTTGCGTGTGTACACTACCTCATTCGAAGTCGGTAACTAGCTGCTGCTTTTTGCTAACATTGAGGGAGAGGTTGTTATCGTGACACCATGTTACCAAGCCCTCTATCTCCTTTCTGTACTCCGACTCGTCATTGTTCAATATCTGGACTACCACTGATGCCATCGGCAAGCTTGTTCATGGAGTCGGAGCAGAATTTGGCCACAGAGTTGCGAGTGTACAGGCACTACAATAGGAATGCATCTCTGCGAGGCACTGGTGTTGAGAATTATTGTGGAAGGTATTTTGCACCTATTCATACTGATTGTAGTATTTTGGGTCAGGAGATTGAGAATCCTGCAGCAGTAGGGAATGCTGACTGCAGAATGCAGGAATTTGGAGATGAGTTTGGATGGAATTGTGTTGAATGTAGAGTTTTAGATCGACAAGTGGGATTCTGACTTGGATGTCCTTTATTATCCAGATGTTCCAGCGATTAATATATGGCCAGGGGGATGGCATCTGCCTTGGACAAGATGTGGCAGTAGGCAAATCACAGTGGGGTTTAAACACTTGTTTCACAGGGAGTTTAAATATGTCTTTAAATTCCTGCACATGTCCCTGTGTGGTCATACGAGAAGGTTGGTCAATACTTCCCTTCAGATCTGGTGCAGGCCTATTACTGGAAGGAGGATGTTGTTTAATTCAGTAGACAATAGCAGTTCACTATGTTGCAATAGTAGCAGTGATCACAATTGTGTGCACCAATTTTACATTGACAAAAACATTTTTGCTTTGTCTCACTGTAACATTTCATTTTCAAAATCTAGGCGATGAGCGACACAAGGTGTGATGGTAGGCGACGTTATTGTTAGAAATGTTGGAAACATTAGGGAAATAGAATAGACAATACTTCAGTCTTAAAAGCTTAAGATGTGTGAGAAAAAGGAAGACACATGGAGTTCTCGTTACAACTGTAGAAAGAATTACAGTAACACATTCTAGGCCACAATTGCAGAGAATGAGCTCTTTCTTCACAGATGTGAAGAAAAAGCTTTTTTTCTTTAGTGAGCACCCGGATGGCATACATCCATGCTCCTGCTGTTTGTGGTCTTTATGCTTCGAAAAGGCTGCTGGCACAGAATTATTTCTGCAAATGCATAATAATTGTAAGAGGATGCAGACATTTTTTTAAATATCGATGTGTTGTGCTAAACCAAAAAAAAACCATGTTAATAAGAGATTGATGTAGCAAAGATGCCAGATAAAAAACAAGATAAGCTGGAGATACTCAACCATTCAGGCCGCATCTGTGGGAAGAGAAAGCGAATCAACATTTCAGACAAAAGATCCTTAATTTCTCTTCCCAGCAAAGCATTTCCTGTTTTTATTTTGGATTTCCAGCATCTAGTTTGTTTTCCATTTGAAGGCGCCAGTTCATTTGCTCCTCTTGAAACTTGAAGTTGATGTACATCCTTGCAGATGAGGCAGGACTGATGAACAACCATTTTGCTGCCTCTTTTGTCGCGGCAGTTTAATCTCTTTAGAGGCCTCTTGCAAACTAAATCTGACTGTACGTTTCCAATTTGGAGTAACTCAGCGGGACAGGCAGCATCTCTGGAGAGAAGGAATGGGTGATGTTTCCGGTCAAGACCCTTCTTCAGACTGAAGTCAGGGGAGTGGGCGGTCAGAGATAACATGTAGTTGGAGACAGTAAGACTGGTGGGAGAACTGGGAAGGGGGAGGGGATGGAGAGAGAGGGAAAGCAAGGGCTTCTTGAAGTTAGAGAAGTCAATGTTGCTTTTTAAAATGTGAGTAAATGGTGATTTCCTTAAATCTCACAAATTCTTGGGGACTGAATGGGACATTGGATTAAAAGTCACTTATCAGCCCTGCAATTTCAATCAAGTGAAGATTGTTTGGAATGAAAATCTAGTCTGCCTAACTTTAAGAGCCCAGTCTACTTTTTGGTAACTATAGAGCCCCAGGGTAATCTTTAAAGCTGTTACTATTTTCCATTCTTTCTTAGCTAAATGCTTAATTTGGGGGAGGGGAAAGGGGGGGGGGGGGGGCTTGGCTTCCTTTTGATTCAAACTGATCTGGAAATTCTTGATGAATACACTTGGTATTCCCTGGTATACGCAGTCAATTTTAAAGCACATTGTTAGCTAACTCTGAACAAAACAAAGGAAAGCTGGAGTTTTCCTGCTTTTATCTGCCTCAATGTTCAGCTTTATCACTAGCTGAGCCAATTTAAGGACACGGGTGGTTTTATTAATTGTGGAGTTTCTTGGCTTGTATGTGAGGAAATAAACAAGATATTTTTCGTCAGATGTCATCTTAAAACTTAAGTGCTCTTTTACTGTGACATTCTTGCCTCATCCCTCACGATATAAAGGACATTAAGCACACTTTGTGTGTTCCAACATTTTGTTGCCTGATCCAAATAATGCTTTGAGTTTATCTGATCAAGTTATGTTACACTAACGTGTGTTTAAAAAGGTGCAGCACCAATGTGACTTCTTGAACCTGGAATAACAGATACTGCAGGTGATGCAGACACTGATGTAGGGTAGGCAACATTTCATTTACCCAAGTGAAGACTTTGCCCAGTGTCTAAACACCTGAGGAATTCTATTTGTGGAAAAAAGATTAGCATGGGTGTGGTGGACTGAAAGGCACATTATTGTCCTGTGTGTCTAAAAATGTAACTGAATCATGTGAAAACCAGCAAAATCAGATCAAATTCTGTCTCTGGCATGTAATGTGGAGGAAGTGAAAACCTTATTTTGTGAGAACTATTACATTTGCAAGCATACTTACCAAACATATGCAGCAAAAGGTCATGGTTAATGGAATTGGCGGTATGACCCAAAATGTGACTGTAGTTATGTTGACACTTGAGGTAGTTAAAATTGTAAAATGTAGATAGAACAGTGCTGGGGAGTAACTCAACAGGTCAGGCAGCATCTCTGGAGACAAAGGACTTCTTGCCGTTTCTCATTCTTCAAGCTCTTGATTCGATTGAATTACCAGCCGAGAAATAGTGATGTGATATTCAGAGTTTAATATCAAATGAGTACAATTTCCATGGTGCTCTGATTCAAGTTTTACCCTCTTTAGAATCACATGATTTTCTTCGGGTAGAAGTAATTGCAATAGAGAGTTGGGTGTGGCCAGGTTAGGAGAGTTCTGCAGCATTATGCTTGCTGGTGGTATACAAATGCAGCACCTGATAACAAGAGAATGGTGAAGATAAAATCCCTCGGCTGAGGGCCACTAGTTAAATGGAGACTTTGGCTTTGAAAGATCTGGAAAACTAAAGCCATAGGTACAGGGGAAAGGCAAGGATTAGAAGATTATAATAATATACTTTGCCTCATATTGAACTTGGTATTAGCCTGGCTATATTGCTATTAGGGACAAATAGAAGATGGTTTCTGGTTATAAACACAGACACGCGCCTTTCAGCTTACCAAGAACGTGTTGACCAGCAAGCACCCAGTTGCAGAAGTCCTGCTTTATTTTCCCCATCACCTCCCCCACCCCCCCCCTCCTTTTTTGGTACAAAGCCACCCAGCATGCAAACTCCACATGGCACGAGAAGTCAAGATTGAACTTTCATCGCCTATATTGTGAGGCAGCGACTATACTAGTTCCACCACTACAACACCCTATTCAGCAACAAGTATAACAACTATACTAGTTCCACCACTACACTAGCCTATACTGCAAAAAGTGTACAGAGGGTGGCAAACCACATCAGTTCTTGACCATTCGTGACTGAACACATTAACCAGAATGAAGACATGAAATTATTTTGAGCTTCCTGACCACAAGATAACTCTGAGCAATGTGTAGCCAAAGAGCTGCTTTTGATATAGAAAATATGCAGTCAACTTGCACACACCAAGATCCCACAAACAACTGTGATGATTAGATAATCTGGTTTAATTTTTTGTCGACAAAACAAAACTAGAGCTAGGCTTTACAAATATTTCCACAAACAACGTTTTACAAATTTGCAACGCTCTTCCACAAAGTGCAATTGATGCTATTTTACAGCTAAATTTCAAATCTGTTTTTTCAGCAGTTTACTGTGCAACCTTCAACAGTATTTCCAAACCTGCAACCTGCATCCTGTGCCATCTTTTTTAGTAGTAGCTCTAAACAGTAAGAGCAGTGGCCTCATTAGTTCACCACCACTGGCAGGTTGCACACCACCCCAATTTGGAAACGGATTGCCATTCCATTTTTAAGTCAAAGTCTTGGAACTCGACACCTAAAGGCATTTTGGGACAATGTTCACTCATTTCTCAATGAGGGCAATAAGGACAGGGTATCAAGCCTGCCTCTCATCTCATGTCTATATCTCATCATCTCCATCACAGGAGACAAACTATTGACTGACATATTTGTTTTACAAACCTATAGACTCCCTTAGCTATCTAGACAACACTTCTCCCCACCCTGTTTCCTGTAAAGACTTTATCCCCAAATGATGCCTGTCCCGCTGAGTTACTCCAGCATTTTGTGTCTACCAAGGGTATCAAGTGTTTACCTTGTGTATGTGATGTTCACATCCTTTGAGGTAATAAACTTAAGTTTGCCATCTTATGTGTGACCATCCCATGTGTGGGAATTGACCCCAGCAAGTGAATAACTTCCCCTGCCTAATCCTCCAGCGCATTTCAATCATTTGCACGGTATAAGGCGTGAGGGTGAAAGAATGCTATTTAAAAGGACACAAAGTGCTGGAGTAACTCAGCAGGTCAGGCAGCATCTCTGGTGAACCATGGATAGGTGATATTTCGGGTCAAGACCCTTCTTCAGACTCTAATTCTGAAATATTGAATGCTAGTTATTTACACTAATGGGTCAGAGCTCACACAGTGCCCAATATAGGGCAAAGCAAATGCTTGACTGATTTTCTATCAGCCACTTGTATATCTGAATGTACATCTAAATTGTTTGTTGAAATATGGCAATGATCATTAATCAACCTCAAGTGTATTCATTTTTTGGGATGTGGTTGTCTCCAACAAGGCATAGCATTAATTGCCCTTTCTTAATTGTCTGTGCGGAGGTGATGGCCTGATGCTGTTGGAACCATTGCAATCCATCTGATGAAGATACTCCAACAGCTAGCTGCCACTTCATTTAGACCCAGTCACATAGAAACGTAGAAAATAGGTGCAGGAGTACGCCATTCGGCCCTTCGAGCCTGCACCGCCATTCAATATGATCATGGCTGATCAGAGTAACATTGAAGGACTGGTGATATTCAAGTCAGGATGATGGTCGATTTACGATACGATAGAACTTTATTTATCCCAGGAAGGAAATTGGTCTACCAACAGACATAAAACACAACAAGATACATGAAACATGAAATTAAGGTGACGAGTGGAAAGTCGATTGGGGATGTGCAAGGAGGGGGGAAGGGGGGAGGGGGGAGGTGGAAGGGGAGTCAGTCTACCCCACGACAGATGGGGGAAGAGTGGTACAGTTTGATAGCCACAGGGAAAAAGGATCTCTGTGGCATTCTGTGCTGCATCTTAGTGGAACCAGTCTGTTACTGAAAGAACCATTTGGATGGGATCTGCAACTGATGTTCCTGTGAATTTGCTGCCCATTTTTGGAGTTGATGTTTGGGAGGTACTGTTGGAGTAAATTGGATGAATAACTCTCGTACATTTTGTGTATGATATATACTGCAGCCACTGCATACCATCACTGGAGGCAACGGATGTTCGGTATGGTCGATGAGGTGCGAAACCAACAGACACGAATGGCATTGATCATTGAGTGTTGGTGATGATGCACTCGGGGGACAATTCCATCATGCTCCTGACTAGGTCGAAGAGATATTGGAAAGTTCCTGGGATGTAAGGAGGTGAATAGTTTGCTGCAGCTGTTTAATGTTGTGAAGCAAAATGATTTTGGTGTGGTACTGTAAAGTTTCTGGTCAGTAATAATTCCAAGGATACAGATGGTGGAGCATTCAGTGATGGTAATATCATTTGAATGTTCTGGCATAATCTGGCAATTTTTTTTACGGCACAAATATTTCTTGCCACTTATCAGCCCATACATGAATATAGTGCAGTGTTGCAGCAGGCAGGCACAGGCTGGTTCGTGTGCTAGAGAGTTGCGATTGGAACTGTGCAATCATCAGTGAACAACCCCATTGTTTTATTTTATCATGAAAGGAAGATCATTAATTGTGTCTGAGGATAGTTGGGTCGAAGATACTTCTCTGGGGAACTACTGCAGGGAGGTCTTATGGCAGGCGTGCTTGCTCTTTAGTTTGTCTTCCCTGCACAACTCCATCATTGGAATTTTTTCCCTTGGATGTCCATTGACTTTGATTTTACTAGCGCTCTTTGACCCAGTGCTGAGTCAGATGATTCCTTGATGATAAAAGCATTAATTCTCACCCGGCCTATGAAGCTCAGCTCTTTGGTTATATGTTTGGACAAAGATTATGCAAAATGCAAAATTCTTTAGTCTTTTGCTTGACACTTGCGTGCTCGGCCCACCGTTACTAAGGATGATGATTTTCTTGGAGACAACTCCACTTCTAGTTCAAGCATTCATGACTGATCTTGCACATTGTTTGTGAGGTCACTTGGCTTATTCTGTTACATGTTGCAGGATTGCAGCTTCACGGCTGGTATATCATCATTTTTGTCGTGTGCGTCATGCTGTTCTACTCTCATCATTGCTTCCATGACTTGTGTAAGAAGGAACTGCAGATGCTGGGTTAAACTGAAGATAGACACAAAAAGCTATCTAAACTGAGTTACTCAGCGGGACAGGCAGCATCTCTGGAGACAGGAGTGGGTGATGCTTCTTCCGAAGGGTCTCAACCTGAAATATCACCCATTCCTTCTGTCCAGAGATGCTGCCTGTCCCGCTGAGTCACTCCAACGTTTGGTGTCTATCTTGCTTCCATGACTTGTTTGTTATGGTTGATTGAGGAATGTACTGTGCATTTCTGATGTAAACTGTGTCTGGCCCTGGGTGCCCATTATTGAGCTGCCAAGTCTATTCTGAGACCATCTCATTTTGTATATTCGTGGTGCCACACAGCACGGTGGAGCATGTCCGTAGTGGGAAGTAGGGACTTTGCCTCCACAAGGCCTGTGCAATGATCACTTCCACTGATACTGTCATTAGCAGATGCATGAGAGCCCTTGGAAACTTAGTCCATTTTATTTTACAAAATTAGCAAGAGCTTGATCATAGTAAATGACAGAGTTGTGAACGAAGTGGAGCCCAGACTATCACGCTAATCATCCTCCCTTCCACTGACTCCATCTACGCTTCACACTCGGCAAAGCCACCAGCATAAACAAGAACCAGTCTCACCCTGGTCACTCCCTCTTCTCCCTTCTTCCATCAGGCAAGACGTACAGTGGTTTGAAACCACATATCTCCAGATTCAGTGAGAGTGTCTTCTCAGCTGTTATCAGGCAACTGAACCATCCCTTTACCAGCTAGAGTGAGGTGCTTACCTCCCATCTACCTCATTGGAAACGTTTGAACTATCTTTATTCGGACCTCATCGGACTTTATCTTGCACTAAATGTTGTATCTTTATCAAGTGAATGGCTTGATTGTATTCATGTATAGTCTTTTCTGTGACTTAATAGTACGCAACAAACAAGCTCTTCATTGTACCTCAATACACGTGACAATAATAAACTAAACTAAGCACCTAAAGTTGATTTTAAAAGTTCAAAACAAACCACTACAAAATCAGCAAAGGTTGGAATTCAGATATTAACAGCTAACAATGTAATATAAATCTTGAAACCTTTTACAAAGTGTTCTGTACTCCATCTGTATTCCTTATCTTACCAGTCTATATCAGTTAGAGTCAGTAGGTCTCAAGAATTGCAACCCTTAGGCACACTAACTATCAGTCTGAACAACAAGAGATTAGCTGGTTATAAGAATCATGCATCAGCTTATTAACACCATTGTATTTATCCTCAATACATTGTTGTGATGAAGTAGCTGCGGTACAGTGCTCTCCATAATATTTGAGATTTATAATAGAAATAAAATCACATGTGGTTAAAATGCACATTGTTAGATTTTAATAAAGGCCATTTTTATACATTTTGGCTTCACCATGTAGAAATTACAGCAGTGTTTATACATAGTCCCCCCATTTCAGGGCACCATAATGTTTGGGACACAGGAATGTCATGTAAATGGAAGTAGTCGTGTTTAGTATTTTGTTACATATCTTTTGCATGCTATGACTGCTTGAAGTCTGTGATTCATGGACATCACCAGTTGCTGGGTGTCTTCTCTGGTGATGCTCTGCCAGGCCTGTATTGCAGCCATCTTTAGCTTATGCTTGTTTTGTGGGCTAGTCCCCTTCAGTTTTCTCTTCAGCATATAAAAGGCATGCTCAATTGGGTTCAGATCAGGTGATTCAGATCGGTCCCTCAAGAATTGACAATTTTTTAGCTTTGAGAAACTCCTTTGTTGCTTTAGCAGTATGTTTGGGATTATTGTCTTGCTGTAGAATTAATTGCCGGCCAATGAGGTTTGAGGCATTTGTTTGACTTGAGCAGATAGGATATGTCTATACACTCCAGATGTTACTATTATTACACTATTACCATCAGCAGTTGTATCATCACTGAAGATAAGTGAGCTAGTACCTTCAGCAACCATACATGCCCAGGCCAATAAACACTGCTGTAATTTCTACATTGCAAAACCAAAATGTATAAAAATGGCCTTTAATAAAATCTGAGAATGTGCAATTTAACCACATGTAATTTTGTTCTATTACAAATCTCAAATTGCGGATTAAAGGGGCAAATAAATAAATGATGGGTTTGTCCCAAACATGACGGAGGGCAGTGTAGGTGAGCCGTACAAAACGGAATGAATTTTGTGCTCATTATTAAGGGGAGGCGTCTAGTAAATTAGATGTTCCATTTTTGCATTGCTTATCCTCAGGAAAGATTCAATTCTGAATTCTGATAAAGGGTCTTCGACCTGTGACGTTAACTCCATTTTTTTTCCCACGGATGCTGTCTGACCCACTGAGCGGTCCACGTGCTCTCTCATTTTATATAAGATTTGATTTGGGATTAGCCAATTCTGCCAAAACATCTTGCAACATTTAGACCTTGTTGGTATCTGTTTCTGTCCCTTGCCATAGAAATTATTAATTCAACTGCAGCATCCAAAGTTTTATACTAAAGCACAATCTTTGATCTGATGAGAGTGTCGGACCATTGGATGTGTTTGTTCACTAAAAATGCATTTGAATTTGTGCATCGCCTTCTATGTCTTAAGTTCATACTGGGAACAAAGTGGTATGCCAAGATTCTAAAAAATAAATAAATGAAGAAGGAGCTGAAGAGGATAAAATGTCAACTGGGATATGGGAATAAATTCCCACACTACTGCTATCGTAGTGTGCTTAATACCCTGAATCATCAGAACATGTGGATGGGCCTCAATTAAAATCTTGATGAAACAAAAACCCTGTCAATAATACTCCATGAATATTGCAATAAAGCATCTTGATGATTATGTGCCCTAGTTCTAGATGGTTTATGTATAAGACAGGTTAGATACAAATAACTCAGCGGGTCAGGTTGCATCTATGGAAAAAATGAATGGGTGTTGTGATTCGGGTCTGAAGAAGGGCCCAGACCCGAAACATCAACCATCTTTCTTTTTCCAGAGATGATGCCTGACCCACTGAGTTACTCCAGCCCTTTGTATCTATCTTTGGTATAAACTGACATTTGCAGTTCTTTGTATCTACAATTAAGCCCGGTTGATGCTTAACTGTTATTTGTCTAGATACGTAGATTTTGTAATGCGATAGTATTGGAATGTAATCGACTGGTTGCTGGAAAACATAAAGCTTGTGGTGGCGACTCAATAAAATGATACTGAATTCTACCATTCATGGAAACCTAACATGCCACTGGAAGCTTTGAAACCTGATAAGATGACGGCTTTCTCATTGCATCATGATCAGTTCCTACCTTAATGCACTTATTTGGCATTGGAGCTTTTCCAGATTGGGTGTAGTAAAATTAATTGACATTTATTGGCCAATTTATAGCTGGATAATTGTCGTTGTTGTGGCTTTAAGGATTAGCAATGTGCAGACAGCCATATATTGTTTTTAAAAAGAACTGCTCTATTCCACCCCAAAACCACCAACCAATTTACTGGGGTGTAGTTTCACAAGCAGCTTGCAATGTCTCTTCCTAATCCAAGTGGCTAGCATTCCTGTTTGAACTTATACTTGGAAAGTTGATAGCTTTTTTAGCCCACACAATTCTATTTGTCAAATGTCTTTCATTCAAGGCTTTTGGCTCTGAGTCAGAGATCTGATACAAGGAGCTGCAGATGCTGGTTTACACCGAAGATAGACACAAAAAGCTCTGGAGATGCTGCCCGAATTATTGGAGCTTTTTGTGTCTATTACCAGTAGTATGGGTGTTGGGTACAAGCTGTGAGCTGGCTGTTGATTCTTCTATTCAGCATGTTCTTGCACCTTAGCAAAACGTGTGTTTTCTCATCAGCTCTCGGGGAACGCGCCGAAAAGTAATACAAAGTTGACGGAATGTTAGTGAGTGCCATAACTTCAGTCTTGGCATCTTTCTTCATCTCAGCAATAATGTCATGCATTTGAACTTGTAAACAAAAAGTAATACTGAGTAATAGAACTTCATGCCCCCCTCCCCCCGACCTCAGTCTGAAGAAGGGTCTCGACTTGAAACATCGCCGAATCCTTCGCTCCATAGATGCTGCTCACCTGCTGAGTTTCTCCAGTTTTTTTGTCTACCTACTGAGTAATAGAAGATGATATTTGGGCACATAGGAGGGGGAAATCTGCTTGGTACGAATTGTTTTTAGGAATAGTTTTGAGTGAAAACTACTGGGCCTGTCCCACTTAGGCGAGTGTTTAGACGACAGCAGGAGACTCTGCGATCGCCACATGTTGCCGGGAGTCGCTTTCATGGGCGTGAGGAGTTCCCGCATTCTGGGAACTAGTCGCGGCCTCATTATGGTCGCCAAGAATTTTCAAAATGTTGAAAAATTAGCGGCGACCAGAATGAAGCCTCCATGGAGAGTAGCGAAAATTCTCGTGCCGTAGGTGGGTCGCCAGGAGGTCCTAGTGGGTTGCCAGGAGGTCGAAGGTTCTCATAGGTTGTAGCCTGTGCTGACCGGTGAATTTTATTGCCTCATTGGGGAAAAAAAACCGCAAAAGCAGTAGTTTTCAGAACCAAGGATAAACGACCGGTAATGTTAATGTCCGCCGGGCTTCACAGCCGTGTACCTCTGGCTTTTTAAAAGTTGGCACCACTCCTTCTTCCTCCCTTCTCCCCCTCTTTTAAAGAATTTACGTGACCCTTCCCATACACTGTTCTTTCACCATCTTAATTACAGCGCCAACCTTCCTGTTCATCGCGGTGTGTGTCTGTATCACCTTGGCTTTGCACCGTGTGAATTTCACTCAGACAGCGCTCCCCCCCTTTCCCTGTCTCCCGCCTGCATAACGGGCTGGTGAAGGAAGCGACGTGTGTATTGTGGCGGTTCCAGTCTTTTTCTGGCGACACACACACACTTCACAGTCGCCTGAAAAATTGCCTAAGTGGGACAGGCCCATAATGTCCAAATGCACCCAGCTGCTGCTCCGGACACTGCATGAAGGATCTGCGGCTGGATGTATTGATGATCACCTGGGATGTTGTGGGCTTCCTAGATAAAAGTTTTAGTGAGGTGATCATGCCTGAGGTGTAGACGGAAAGTAGATGGGTGACCACCAGGAAAGGAAAAGGGAGTAAGCAATGAGTGCAGGAATCCCCTGTGGCCATTCCCATTGAGAACAAGTATGCCATTTCTATACTGTCGGGGATATAACCTTTGTGAGGAGAGCAGCAGTCAGGTCTGTGGCACCAAACCCGACTGACACACAGCGGGGACATGGAGAATAAGCAGACATGGTGATAGGAGACACATTAGTTAGGAAAAATAGGAGATTGTGTGACTGCAAACTGGACTGTCAGATGGTGTGTTGCCTCCCTGGTGACAGGGTCCAGGATGTCTGAGTGGCCGCAGATCATTCTGAAAGGGGAGGGTCAACAGCCAGAGATTATTGTTCACCTTGGCACAAATGACAAATATAGGTTAAACAGGGTCAAAAAGCAGGATCGCAAGGGTAGTAATCTCCGGATTACATCCAGTGCCATGTGAGGGTAAGAATAGGAGTACAGGAATGTGTGGCTGAGGAACTGATGCAATGGCAGGAATTGAAAGTTTTCATCAATTTGGAATTCTTCTGAGACTTGGGGTTGATCTCATAGAAGTGTATAAAATAATGAGGGGCATAGACAGGTAAATGCGCAGAATCTTGGTCCCAGGGTAGAGAAATTAAGAACTAGAGGGTTTAGGTTTACGGTGAGAAGGGGAAAGATTTAATAGGTAAATGAGGGGCACATTTTTCCACAAACATTGTGGCGTGATATGGAATGGTAGTTGAGACTGGTACAATAACTACATTTACAAGTCATTTGGACAGGTGCATGGATAGGTAAGGATTGGAAGGAGATGGGCATATGGTGGTAAGTCGAACCAGCTTACATGGGGTATCATAGACGAGTTGGGCAGAAAGGCCTCTTTCCATGCTACATGACTCTTGGTGCTGTTAAAATGCGTACTTAAGAAGACGTGATCCAATGGGGAAAAAGCTCTTTTTGTGAGTAACCTGGCTACCCGATAAGGTTCCTGTCTGATGCAGCATAGAATGTGGAACGATGATAATGTGGCATGCAACCTGTAATTTGTAGTATATTCCCAATGTTGACCTCTTTAGTGTCTTTCAATAAGAAACTGCCTTTCCAAATTTGTTGTTCCTGTGTCATAAATATGCAATTGAACATGATTTGTTAAAATATTATAGGAGATCATAAATTAATTTATGCAAACAATTTTCCTTTTTAGTATACAATTAGTAATCTTTATTCCCTAATTGCAATTTTTCATGTAGTTGGGTGGGGTGGGGGGGGGGGGGGGGGGGGGGGGTCGGGAGGGGGGGGGGGTGGGGGGTGTTGGGAGCAGCATTTAAAGGAAAGAAAAATATAATTAGGTAGAAGAATGATTTCTTTGTTGTCTATATTTGGAAAGTCAAATGGTCAAGGATGTGTTTGAGTTCCTTTCCCCATCCACATAGCTGGTCTCAGCTGGAACTACATTTGAAATGGCATGATTACTTTGGGTTGGGAGGGGAGTAGTCTCCATGGCTTTTGCTATCAGTTGGTACCTAGTTGGCTGAAGCATTTGCAACTCCAAGAAGTCCCTGGAATCATCACCCCCCAATGAACGGATGCCCTAAGGAGAATACAGTACCAACATTATGTGATTTTCATGATGGAATTGCATTACTAAATGTTTTCCTCATTTTTCAGGGGAAAGGAACTGGAATGTTTTAGACTCCTCAAACACTGAATTGCCGGTGGGCATGGGTTTTCCTTCATTCGCAACCTACAGCCTAAACAGTATTGACTCCTCCAATCAGAATAAATCGTTGTGCACAAGACAAACAGCAAAAACATGGATGGGACATGTGACGAGCACATCGGTGGGAAATTTAAGTGACTTGCAGTTCTCTGAGAGTTTTACCGCACTGCCAGATCCACCGACCAAAAGACACTGTCGGTCTCTCTCTGTGCCGGAAGACCTGTCACACTGCAGGTCTCTCTGGAAACCTGCTGGATCCAAGGTGTGGACTCCTGTCAAACGGCGATGCAACAGTGGTGGAAATGGGGGCGGCCAACTGTGTAACGCAACTCAACGTCCCACCAGCCTTGGTCTCCAGCAGTTATCCAACTCCAGTCACCCTTCCAACACCAGCAGTTTCACATTTTCTAGTCTCACGGCATCTCCTGAATCCCCATTGCCATGGATGCTGTCACCCAATAATCATTCCACAGATATCGGTGAGAGAACTTTCTTGGGTGTGCAGTGCATTTTGCCCGAGCAGTGCACATTCATTCCTCAAAGGCGTTTCTCACTGTCGCCAGTACACATTCGAGAGGCAGCAAGGTGTCTGCTTTCAGCCAAAAGCACTCCCTCCTCGACACCAGAGATGAACCGACGACAGCAGAGCTTGTTGCGTAGTCACTCCCAACCCTGTGACTTAAACGAACGCAAGTGTGGTATAAAGCGAAGGCACGATGATGACGTCAGGTGGACAAGGCCTGCTTTGGACTTCTTCAAGATGAACCAGGTATGTGCTAGCTGCAGGGAACCAATCCACATACTAATCTGTAATGAAAATTTATGCCATATAAATTTATTGCACTATCTGTGTTGAAATCTGAAAGGGCTAGATTTAAAACCTCCTCACTGAAACTTCACCATCACATAACATGTTTTTATTAGGTGGTGTAGCTGCAAGTTAGCACTCTGGTAAAAACCAACCCACTCAGCATCTTCTGATCTATAATGAACATGTTATTTTAATAAATAGTGAGAGAAATTCAATCGCAGAATGCCCCGCACAGATGGAAATTGCATTAATGTGACCAATTTTTACACATGTTTATGAGAGAGGTGAAATGAA
The DNA here is from genome assembly GCA_035221665.1 of Okamejei kenojei. Taxonomy (NCBI): domain Eukaryota; kingdom Metazoa; phylum Chordata; class Chondrichthyes; order Rajiformes; family Rajidae; genus Okamejei; species Okamejei kenojei. The sequence continues at coordinate 59,339,006 of CM069141.1, forward strand.
CTTCATGGACATGAACTTTGCTTTTCTTGGCATCCAGTACAACCAAATGACACCAGTTGTTGTGCAATGCTGACATTTAGTTTGAGATAATTGGTCATATTGGCATGAACATGATTTCCACACAGAGGAACAGCTTTTAATTAATGTTGAATGCTCAAGCATGGCTCATCTCCTCCTGCAGTCGTAGGCAAACAGCTGCACAACTATCTGCCAAACCAACCTCATCTGGACTGACCCATACTGGGATTTCAGTCACCTCACCCCCAGGTGAGTTTACCAGGTTTTCCCACATGATGAAGTGGCCAGAAATGCCAGAAGATGTCCAGCAAAAAAGATAAATGAGGAAAAAGGCATCTGGCAAGATTAGACTGGAAGCTATCAAGAAGCTGTCAGTCGAGAATGTCTGCCCTTTTGAATGCAAGCCCCTTTAGGAGCAGAGTGCAGCAGCCAAATGTCCTTTGATGTGGTGAGCACAGAAGTCAGATTTAACAAAGATCGACACAAAAAGCTGGAGGAACTCAGCGGGGCAGGCAGCATCTCTGGAGAGAAGGAATGGGTGATGTTTCTGCTCGAGACCCTGAGTCTGAAGAAGGATCTCAACCCGAAACGTCACCCATTCCTTCTCTCCAGAGATGCTGCCTGCGCTGCTGAGTTACTCCAGCTTTTCGTGTCTACGGTTTAAACCAGAATCTGCAGTTCCTTCCTACTCATCAGGTTTATCAAAATTGGAAAGCTACCAGCTTCACTAGTAGGGTTATTCTTTTACAATGTAGCAATTAGCGTCATAATTACATATGTGGCATATTTCAGTACAGCCAACCAGCAAGGATCCCGAGGTGAGATTTCTGAGAGATCACACCCTGGCTGATTTTAACAGCGCCGAAACTGCAGTTATTTGCTCGTTGAGATTTTTTTTTTTAATTTTTTTTTAATTAGAAGTAAATACATAATAAAAAGCATTTTGTTTGTTATAGTCATACATTATTAATATTATTTATATTAACAATTGTGTCGTAATTGCACTTTATATTTTTTTAATTTTTATATAGATAGAAAATAGTAGAAAAAAAGAGGAAAAAAAAACAAAAAAAAAGAATGGAGTATTCAACTGATTATGCATCATTGGAGCTATATCCGTGGATTATGAAATATAATTCTTCATCTATTCCTTAATTCAGGTTTCAGTCAGGTTCTCGTGCCGAACCAATTTGCCCCTTCAAATATTCAATAAATGGGGACCATATTCTTATAAATAGTTCTTGTTTGTCCATTAAGACAAATCTTAATCTTTCCAAATGTAGGGTCTCCGACATTTCCATTGTCCACATTTTAATTGTGGGGGTTATAGGGCCTTTCCAGAATTTTAATATTAATTTTTTCCCAATTATTAAACTATAATCGATAAAAGTTCTTTGGTTCGTTGTGAATAATTGATTTGGCTCTAGTATTCCTAATATTATTAATTTTGAATCGGGGACCAAATTGGTATTGACAACTTCCGAAATGATCTTAAAAATTTCCGTCCAAAAATTATTAATTTTTGTACAGCTTACAAATGTAAGATTAGCCTCTAGTGTTGACATTTACCACAAATGGGGGATATACAAGGAAAAATTCTGTTTAATTTGGTTTTTGAATAGTGCAATCTATGTAAAACTTTAAATTGTATTAAAGAGTGTCTATTATTTAACGAACAGTGATGTATATGTTGTAAGCTTTCATCCCATATTTCTGGCCCTATTATTTGGCCTAGTTCATTTTCCCATGATTGCCTATATATTTCCGTCATGGGTGCATCATTATCCAATAAAATATTATAAATATAAGATATCAATTATTCTGTATTCGGGTGTTTATTCAAACATTCATCAAGAATTTCTGTCTTTCTATTTCCATAATCCTGTGTATTTGACTTAGCATAGTCTCTAATTTGTAGATATCCAAAGTAGTCTTTTGAATGACGCCCATAAATTTGTTGTAGTTCCTGAAATGAGAGAAAGGAATTCTTCCTATAGAGATCGCCCATCTTAATAATTCCGTGATTTTTCCATTGTAAAAAACCTTTATCCATCATTGAGGGTTTAAATGTAGCATTGTTTACAATGGGAAGGGATAGTGGTAAACAATCCAATTTTAGCGTCTTTTTTAATTGTTTCCAAATGCGTATTCCACTGTCTATTATTGGGTTTTCTTTATAGGTTTTTTTTGCTTAATTTAGTATTAGAAAATAGTATCGATCCAATTTCAAAGGGTGAACAATCTTCCTTTTCCATTTTTAACCAATCTGGTTGTATGTCCAGTTCTTCCAACCAAAAATCCATATTTTTAATATTAACTGCCCAAAAATAAAACATAACATTTGGTAGAGCTAAACCTCCATTTATTTTTGATTTACATAAGTGTTTTTTATTTATTCTGTGGTTCTTATAATCCCAGATAAAGTTGGTGACTATAGAGTCAACCTTCTTAAAAAAAAATTTTGAGAGGTATATCGGCATTAATTGGAAAAGGTACAGTAATTGTGGGAGGAAAATCATTTTTATCGCATTAATTCTACCCAACATTGAAATAGGTAATGTTTTCCAATATAAAATATTCTTATATAATTTGTTCAATAAAGGCAGAAAATTAGATTTAAACAAAGAAATATATATCTTTGTTACATAAATTCCAAGATATTTGAGTTTTTCATTTACTATTTTAAAAGGGAATTGTTCTAGTATGTGTGGATTACTTTCCATTATTGGCATAATTTCACTTTTATTCCAATTAATTCTGTATCCTGAAAACAAGCCATATTGAGTTATTAAATTTAATAAGTTAGGTATACTAACTTCAGGTGTTGTGATGTAAATTAATACGTCATCTGCGTATAAGGAGATTTTATTTTCAGTATCTTTAGTTTTATGTTATATATTTCAGGATTTGACCTCACACTTTGTGCTAATGGTTCTATTACAAGTGCAAATAATAGCGGGGATAACGGACATCCTTGTCTGCAGCCCCGAGATAAGCTAAATTTAGTTGATAACATGTGATTTGTTGATATTCTAGCCGTTGGATTAGTATATAATAATTTTACCCATGTATTACATTTCTCGCCAAGTTGAAAAATTTCCATAACTGAAAATAAATAGAGCCATTCCACCTGGTCAAAGGCTTTCTCAGCATCTAATGAAATAATTGCTAGGTCTTTGTTAATACTTCTTATTGAGTATATAATATTGAATAATCGTCTCAGGTTATATGAGGAATACCGTTTTGGTATAAATCCTGTTTGATCCGGGTGCATTAGTTTATTAATCACTGTACTTAATCTTTGTGCTAGGATTTTAGTTAATATTTTTGGTCAGTATTTAGAAGAGCTATAGCTCTATATGACCCTGGGTCATCCAGATCCTTATCTATTTTTGGTATAAGTGTTATAATAGATTTGTTTAGCGTTTCTGGTAATTTCGGTTGGGTATAAATATGTTCATACAGTGTCTTTAAACGCAGGACAATCAGATCATGGAATGTTTTATAAAATTCCGAGCCAATGCCATCTGGTCCCGGGGATTTACCATTTTTTAGTGATCTGAGAGATTCTTCAATTTGTTTTACTGTCATTTCAGCTTTAATAATTCTCCATCTTTCAAATCTAACCCTTTAAGATTACATTTTTGTAAGAAAGCTTCTATCCCTGTCCGGTGATCTATCGTTTTGGCAGAATAACGGTTTTGATAATATTGCAGAAATCTCTTGTTAATGTCCTTAGGTTGTACTAGTGGTTCTCCTTTGTCTGATTTAATCCTATGAATTGTTTTTTCCCCCGTCCAGTTTCCGTAATTGACGAGCGAGTAATTTTTGAGGTTTATCTCCAAATTCAAAGTGTAATTGTTTAGTATATTGATAAAATTTTACAACTTGGTCTGAATATATTTTATTTAATTTATATTTCAATACTGCAATTTTATTGTGTTTTATCATGGTTGGTGTAGCCGCATTCTCTATGTCTAATTGTTTAATTTCCCTTCCCAATGCCTGTTGTATCATCCGATTCTCTTTATTATGAAATGCTTGGGAGGAGATCATGGCTCCATGAGTAAATGCTTTAAATGTTTCCCATAGTAAGGAGGCAGATGTTTCAGTGTTATCATTTATTTCAAAGAACGTATTAATCTGTTTAGTAAGATATTCCTGGGATGCTTTTTCCTTTAAAATTTGTGGGTTAAATCTCCATTGTGCCTGTTTCTCCATCTTACCATTTGTTTTAATCATAAATGTTAAAGGGGCATGATCCAAAATTATAATATTGTAGTATTTCAAATTATAAGTAAATGGAATAAGCTTTGAGTCCACCAAAAAATAATCCATTCTTGAGTACGTTTTATGTACCGGTGAATAAAATGAATATTCTCGTCCAGTTGAATTTTTTATTCTCCAAATATCTTTGATACTACTAGTATCTATATATGCATTTAATGAATCACTGGAATGCGATTTTATTTTCCGTTGTCTTGATGATCTATCTAAATAGGGATCTAATGTACAATTTAAGTCCCCTCCAGTTATTAAATTATGTTGTGCTAATTCCAGAATTGTATTAAATATTTTCTTAAAAAACAAAGGACTATCAAAATTTGGTCTATGAATATTAATAAGAGTCAATTTTTGTGCATATAATTCACCTATTAATATAATGTATCTACCATCACTGTCCGTTATAGTTGATGTATGTTTAAAAGCTATCCCTTTACGGATTAATATTGCCACACCTCTGGATTTGTGTGTAAATGAACAATGATACGCTTTATCAATCCATTTAGCTTTCAATCTATGCTCTGCGTCCTTTTTTAGGTGTGTTTCTTGGAGGAATATTACATCTGTTTTAAGTGCTTTTAAGTGTGCTAATAGTTTACCTCTCTTAATTGGTTCGTTAATACCCTTAACATTCCAGCTCCAAAATGTTATTCCATCACCCCCGATCTTCATTTTTGAGTCTTCATTTATAGGGAGGTCTATAATAGAGTGAATGGTTCAGTTCTACAAACCTGACACTACACCCGAACTTCAAATAGATGAATTTTAAATCCAGTTGAACTTTCTCACGTATATATCTCCTTTGATATAGCTTATTACTCCATTCAAACTTAAAATTATAATAGAATATTATATTAAAAAAGGGATAGATTAGAAGGTTAGTAACGTGCAAAAAGAAGGAAAAGACTACATCTATTAGTAGTGTAGTTAGTGATAGCCATACTAGCATGGCTAACCATCTACCGACTTCCGTAGTCGATGTAAAAAAAAAACCTAACTAGCTCCATGTTTTATTTAAATTGATATTCCATAAAAATATTTTACCGGGGGTAGGTTTTAGCACAAGCCTGCCCAGCTGTGAAAGTCATGCTCAACCTCATCATCAGAATCTCTGCCTCACAGTCTTCGCAGGCCTTCCCTGCTGTGTTATGCAGCATATTCTGCTTGGCATCAAGAATTGTTCTACACAAGTGGGGAACTTTGTAAAGGTAACGCTGGCCTAAAATTAATCTGGGTGTGGATGGGTTATTGAGCTGCAGGGCAAAGCTCTCAAAAGTGCAGGCACTCATCAAGGACATGTGCCATTTACAGAACTCCTACCATGAGTGCTCTTTGCATGCCATAGCCACCTTCTTTACACATTCTCATCATTGTTGCATTCATTACACTCATTCCTTGCCAGCACCCTCCAGTGCCTCAAGAGTGCTAAATTGTGCAGTAAAACTCTGATAATCTGGCGCCAATACCTGGAACTTTGGTGCTAGAGTGGCAGATTCCCCAGGTTATTGAATCCTATTTCTGTTAATACTCTGATACACTTTTTATTGATTTTTTGGATGTTACACAGTTTTACAATAAACTTTATAGAGAGTTTGGGAACAAGAACCCCGGTGACTGGGAGGGGACACGGGAGCTGGGGCGGGTAAAGAACACAGGAACAGGGGTAGGAAGGGGGTCCTGATGAGGGGGAGCAGCAATAGGGGCTCGGATAGGTGGGACACGGGACCGGGGGTGGCCTGGTGCGTTGAAAGAGAATACAGCCAACATGATCTAATGATTCAGATGCTGAAACATTGGGATTTCCGAAAAGTCAGTGTTATGCCTTTTTTTATGGTGTGATTCTTTAAGGACCACTAACTTCCTGAGGTGAAAATGGGAGTTTTTATTTTTGAAACAGTACTCGGGTGATTGCCGGAAAAATGGTACAGATAAAATTGCAGGCCAACGTGCACTGTGCAATAATGCTGACAGCTTCTGTCAACTGTCTTCAAAAGATGCTTCCTGCGCATCTGAAACAACAACGTAAGTGACAAAATATACTCAAAATCCCCTTCCATCATCTTCTCTGATATATTTTTTTAAATGGCTGTTAACTTTAAGCCCTATTGGGATTCTGCAAGGTGGCAGAAAGCTGAATCTATCAGAACCTCATCACAAACGACTCGTAATTAAAAACAGTAAGTGCAGAATCATTTATAGAGGATGCTTGTGGAATGTATGCGCTAACCAGAAAGTTTTCCTTGGTATTTTCCATCGATAATTCAAAACCTGGAGTTCCATTTCATATGTTCAGTGTTTCTGACAGTATTCTCACGTTTTTATCCTGTTCATTTCATGCTGTTTTCTGATATATGAATTCACTGCCCCACCCAATTTCTTTCAATGTACACAAGAAATGCTGAGCGGATGTTAAAAGGTCTGGTGTGGTAAAAAGTACTTCAAATACGTGAAAGCTTTTGACAAAAGTTGCACAAACGTGATTAATATATGTGAGGTAGCACTGGAGATAAACGTGGTATTAGCTCAGGGAAGAACTAGTGTATTCAGGACTAAGGAGTATTGCTAACGTGAGATGTATCAAGTATAATTCCTCAAGAAAGAAGTACCTAGTTAGACACAAAATTGCTGGAGTCACTCTGCGGGTCTAGCAGCGTCTCTGGCGAAAAAGGATGGGTAATATTTCGGGTCGGGACACTTCTTCAGACTAAAAGTATGGGGTGGGGCCAGGGATGAAGTGCTGGAGGTGAGAAAAGACCAGGACCAAACGGAGCGGGCTGGCCACAAATGACCACAGGCAGTGTGGTGCCTGGTAGGCACATTGTTGGCTGTTTCAAGAACAGTTTCTTCCCACCTGTTATCAGGCAACTGAACCATCTTTTCAACAACTGGAGAGCAGTCCTAAACTATTATCTACCTAATTGGAGACCCACTGGTTATCTTTGATCGGACTTAATTGGCTTTATGTTGCACTAAACGTTATTCATGTTATTCCCTTTATCGTGTATCTCCACACACTGTGGATGGCTCGATTGTAATCATATATTTACGCTGACTGATTAGCACGCTACCAAATCTTTTCACTGTACCTCTGTATACGTGACAATAAACTAAACTCAAACTCATAGCTCAGCAGATGAACAGTAATCTTTTGAAAATCCTCGATTTGGAACCTTATTAAGGTATTGACGGCTTCTAGAATTGAGCCCAATAATTTTAGATTGTAATAATATGTTGCAACTCGATCTCAGGAGTGTTGCCTCTTTATAAGTAATCTGTTACTTTTACGCACTCTACACGGAAACATATTGTCACTGACGTGATGATCAGTATGAGTTTTGTTTGCAGTAAAACTTGTTGCTATATAATATTACATTAGATCAATGCAAAATATGTCAGGCAGAAAATAAATTATTTCCATTCATCTGTGCAGTGAATGCACTGCATTCTTTACAGCCAACTCTAACAGCATGTCTGAACATGTGGCATGCAATTGTATCATTAGAGAGAAGAACAAATTGAAATGCTCTGAATTTGTAAATCGATAATTGCCATTTGAGATTTCTCTGCAGAAGGGTAATCCTTTGCAAACCATATGTAAGGTACCGTGCCATTTATAAAAAAAAAACAGAACATTCTGCAATGGTTTTTGAAGAAGAGGTTTTGGCTCGAAATGTTGCTTATTTCCTTCGCTCCATAGATGCTGCTGCACCCGCTGAGTTTCTCCAGCCCTTTTGTCTATTTTTGAAGATCTGCATTGGTTACAGGTGCTAATACATTTGATGCTATTTTTAAAACATAGATGTTTCTGTACAATTATTTTTAACAATAAAATGCACAAATCCTGCTTCCCCCAGGTTACTTGATTCTGTTATATTGTGAACGATGTTCTGTCTTTGGTATTTGGTTTTATGTTCTTTAGGGAGAGTCTTGCTTCTTGCCCAACATGGTTATTTGGCATGAACTAATGTCGGAGATGTCAAACTCATGAAGTCAACACCATGCTCTATGATGCTCTGCTTATTACACCAGCTGTTGTGCATGTCATCCTCTACCACCCTGTCCACGGCCTTATTGTTCTTCAGCTATTTAATAAAAGCTTGGAACCTTCTACACAATACTCAACGTGTTCTGACTTGGACTACTACCTTTCATATGTACGGGCAAATAGTTTAGATAAAATGTTGCCATGGACATTGATTCATACCTACTTATTTACATAACTTTATGTACCCTGCATTGGTTCCTGGTTTAATTTGTCCTTTGCTGTTCTGTACTTTAGAATTGATTTTTGGCCAATTGCATGGAAGAATCCGAGAGTAGTTACCATTTTAATTCCATTTATTAATCATGGGGAGGACAAAAAGCAGCAGCATCTGTGTCCAAGTTCTTTTCCAGGTTAAGTGCCAAACTGAATTGAACACAGATTGTTGTTTTTTTCTCATTGTTGCTGAATCCTGAAGTACCCTCTCATTAAAGTCTCCTTCACTGAACAGACTTCAGCAATTCCATCAAAGGCCCACTGCCATTTCGTGAAAGTCATTGGCGATGGACATTTAATGCTGGTTTTCCTCTGGTCCAGATGAATGATTCATTTAGTGAAAAAAAAAATGAAGGGTGTCTAAGATCCCCAATCTTTGTTTCAATCAGACAAACATTTCAGTCCTTGTCAAATAGGAAATGCTGCAGTTGTAAATTTTGCTGATGGAGATGTATATTAAAGGAATGGCCTGTTTTAATAATAGTAATCTTTTAAGTTAGATGTCGGGTGTGTAATTCTGAGCTTTATCGATACCTACCCTTTTAACTTCTCTAAATCATTTAATTTGGCAGATCTGGTTGAATCCAGCAGAGAGGTATGTTGCTAATCTTAAAAAAGAAGGGAAATCAGCATATGCTAGCTTCTTTGTGCCGTGTGAACTGTACTTGCTTGCATGTCTGATTATAGCACAGTGATCTTCCGTGAGTGGGACTTGGTGCTCTCCTGCCTGGAGACCTAGAGATGCATATACATAGCAAGCACTACTGATAGAAAGTGACCATAGAAGGAGAAGCATTTGGATGTTTTCAAAGAAAATATCTGCACGATCTATGTTCCAAATTATTGTTTTCAAAAATAGAAAGCTTAATCATTCTGTATTATTAAGTCTTTGAATATTTTTATAACCTCTTTTTAACCTAATTTTGTAAATGGTTCTTTGCTTGTTATTTTCTCCCACCCTTCTTTGATAATGCCAAATGTATTTAGGAGTTACAAACAGGAAGCCAAATGTCTCTCTGCTTCATGCACCCACTTCCCTTAATTAGATGTGAACCTTTTCTACTCTCTTCCCTCATCATGTGTTTTGTGCAAGGCCAGGAGCTTGGGGACAGCTGAGCTGAAACAGCATTCCTTAATTCTCATGTTCAGCTAATCAACTTTATAGGGTAATTAACAAACTATTCACCAGCTTATACTGGGTTTTATTCTAGAGAACATGTTTGTGTACTTGTCTGCTCACAGGCCCCTGATGGTATATTCTTGTTGAAAATGGAACTTGATATTGAACTTTGTAAGGACCTTGGAACACTAATTGCAGTCATACATGATGGGTTATAATTTTTATGCAGCTGCTGCTGAACTAAATGCGGCCTGCTTAAAAGCTGTGATGTGAAGATAATAATTTAACATTTTTATACCAACTGAATTGTTTCCTATTTTTTCTTATTTCCCTCCATTTCTAAAAAGATTTGATACTAGTACATTAGTCTAGGAGAAATCGTTTTAATTTGAAGTATTTAAAAAAAACATCTTCTTGCATTTAAAGAAAAATGAAGTGTTTCCTTGAATGGTGGTTCGGAGAGTGTGTCGCATTTCAGATTGAAGTGGGTGGTAACAATTGAGGTGGCAAAACTGTTGCATTATACAGGGCACAAGAGTGGTGACCAGAGGGGTGATTGTATTCATAGGTTATGGAGCAGAATTAGGTAATTTGTCCCATGAAGTCCACTCCGCTATTCAATCATGATTCATCTTTCTTTCCCTTAACCCCATTCTCCGGCCTGCTCTCCATAACTCCTGATACCTGTACTAATCAAGAAGCTATCAACCTCCACCTTAAAAATATCCGTTGACTTGGCCTCCACAGCTTTCTGTGGCAATGAATTCCACAGATTCTCCACCTTTGTTGGAGTCTGTAGAACTAGGGTAGTCACTGTCTCACTTCGAACTGAGCTGAGAAGAAATTTTAAATCCAGAGGGTATTAAATGTTTGGAATTCTTAATCCAGGACTGTGGGGGTTCAATCATTTGAATATATTCAAGATTAAGATTGATAGGTTGTTAGATATGAAGGAAATCAGAGGATATATGTATGCTCAGGAAAATGGATCAACCTTGATCTTTCGAATGGCCAAATAGGCCTTGTGGACCCAAAAACTGAAGCAGCAAAAAAAAATGCAAAAAACATTCTACTTTGTGCATCTTCATGTAACCACCAACTAAACAATCAAGGTACCATTGACCAAACAAAATGCTCCATTTGCTAGATATCACAAATATAAACAGAAAATACTGAAAATAGGCAGACTGCATCTGTGGAGAAACAGTTAACATATGGCATCAGTGAGCTTTCATCAGAGATCTGGTTATTCACCCAAAACTTGGGTACTCTCTCTCCAGGGCTCTGTCTGATCTGATGAGCATACCCACCAATTTATTATTGAGTAGGAAGGAACTGCAGATGCTGGTTTAAATCGAAGATAGACACAAAAAGCTGGAGTAACTCAGCGGGACAGGGAGCATCTCTGGCGAGAGGGAATGGGTGACTTTCGGGTTGAGACCCTTCTTCAGACTTGCAATCTCGACCCGAACGTCACCCATTCCTTCTATCCAGAGATGCTGTCTGTCCCGCTGAGTTTCTCCAGCTTTTTGTGTCTATCTTCAATTTATTATCGAGTCTGTCCTGACTGGACAGAGTTGAATTTATTTCAGTCTGAACCTGATGTGAGTAAATTTCAACAATATATCATACTCAAACTGAGCACAAATGTGTAGGAACCTGGGAGGTTGCTGGGAGTGAACACCATTAACTGATCCAAAGAATGAAGACTCCACAGGCTAGATAATTTGTTTTCCTGTCATGAGGATGAGTGGGCGGTGATTTGCTTCAATGAACTTTTATAGGATTTGGACTAGTAACCAAGCTGTGATAAATGCCATTATTTAACTTGGAGAAATCAGATTCTATCATAATTGTTGTGGGGGTTATTAAATGATTCAAAACATTTATTAATAACATTTGGACTCTTCTACACCGTTCTTGTTTTGAGTGATTTGCCTTCAGCCGCAAGTTCTCTGATTCTCCTGTGCCAAAATTCTGTCTCCTTTCACAAACCCTAAGGTTTCTCTTAAGTTTTGTCAGGTACGTTTCTTTGGAGTAGCATTTCATTAATTTCAGTTGCTGATCTGCTCTTTGATACAACATTCTTACATTAACTGCGATAAAGTAGACATATTACCTGCTCAAGTCTGAAGAAAGGTCTTGATCCGAAATGTCACTGTTTCCTCTCCAGAAATGCTGCCTGTCCCGCTGAGTTACTCCAGCATTTTACTTTAAATCTTTGATTTAAACCAGCATTTGCAGTTCTTTCTTACCCATATTATCTGCTTAGTCGTTTCAACTCCTGTATTTCAATTTACAGATTTCTGCTCTTTAATTTTATTGCTTAGTTGCTTGGAATTGCTACGAGAGTTCACTTAAAGGAGTAAGCATTCAAATCAGGATAGCAATTCCTCAAAGGCACAATGATTCATGGGGAGTTTATAAACCAGGAATGTTCCAATTTGCACCTCTAGTTTCTGCTGAGTTAATTGATAATTATCCATTTATATGAGAGTAGAGAGCATGCTGACCAGTTGCATCGTGGCTTGGTTCAGCAACTTGAGCGCCCAGGAGTGGAAAAGACTACAAAAAGTCGTAAACACTGCCCAGTCCATCATCGGCTCTGACCTCCCTACCATCGAGGAGATCTATCGCAGTCGCTGCCTCAAAAAGGGTTTCAGCAAGGACCTTGATGCACCATCAAGGACCCACACCATCCTGGCCACACAGTCATCACCCCGCTCCCTTCAGGTAGAAGGTACAGGATCCTGAAGACTGCAACGTCCAGGTTCAGAAATAGCTACTTCCCCACAGCCATCAGACTATTAAACTCAAATATAACAAAACTCTAAACATTAATAGACCATTATCTGTTTATTTGCACCTTATCTGTTTATTTATTTATGTGTGTACATATTTATATAACGGTATGTGGACACACTGATCTGTTCTGTATTCATGCCTACTATATTCTGTTGTGCTGAAGCAAAGTAAGAATTTCATTGTCCTATCTGGGCCACATGACAATTAACTCTCTTGAATCTTGAATGTTGAGAAGTATCACATCAACTCTTGTCTTGGTTAAGAAAAGTAAAATCTTTGAGTCTTTGGGAAACGTTACTGATTGTGCTCTTCTTTATGCTACAGTGTGACTTAAACTGGTCACTTAGAAAGATGAACCAAGTTAGAGGTATGGTATCTTTCCAGGCCATGTTTTCTGTGATGTTGTACAGACACAGACTAAACACAACAATGCAACAATCCTGTCAATGTGGTATAATTTCAAGGTTCTGATCTTTTTTTGAGGTCATTCGCTATTCTAAATAAATCCAGCATTACTTTTGTAGTTCCTTTAACTTCAAGAGACCTAAGAGTAGCAGCTATTCTCTGGCATTTCTCATGTTTGAGGCTGGGGAAGGGAGTTGACGACTTATGGCTATAAATTTCCTCTTTTTCCTAGCCTTTGTCTTCCACAGCACTTTGTTTTATTGCTTGGACAAGTGACAAAATTCCACTTGTCTGTAGCCTAGCCAAAGTTGCAGATTGCAGCTGATGTGTTTGCATGTGTACCACAGCAAGATGGGAAAGTATGTTTTGCATGTTGGCATCTCCATTTGACTCATGGTTAACCCCCTGCTCATGAAAAGACACATCTAAATAAGAATATCGGGACTAGCATTACTCACCAGCCTTTAGGCTTTAGCTGCTGTAATCTGGCAAATATGGGATTATCAACTTATTTATTGTGGCGCTGATGATAACTTGGACATAAAATGCTGGAGTAACTCAGCGGGACAGGCAGCATCTCTGGAGGGAAGGAATGGGTGATGTTTCGGGTGGAGACCTTTCTTCAGACTTGTCTTTCCTACACATAACCTGAAGCTAAATTTATTCTGAATATAGTTGATGAATACAGCTGTCTAAGGTTGATCAATCTATCATTGTTTATTGCATGAGCAAGTCCACAAGTTACTTAATATATCTCCAGATACCACTACTGTATCTCGTATATGTTATCTAATGCATCAGTTTAATTTGAGCTCTTGTGGAGACTGCTGACGCTCACTTGAGAGGTATTTTGTTGTTGCAAATGTATTGCATTAACGCACCTCTTGATTGTTCTATTCAATCTCCTCGCTCGCAAAGTTTCTAGACTGGCATAACTTCAATTAGGAGACATTAATTTGCGTGCATTGATTATTTTTTGTTTGGAACATCATTTGCACCCCACCCTCCATTGGCACGCTGTCTGGCTGGGCTTGCCAAGTGTAGACTACTCGATGTGTGGGAAGAAATTAGCAGCTGGGCAAAAGAGAAGAGTCAAGAATGTGCTCAAAGCCTAGTTGAAGAAATCAACATCCCCACAATCATCTTAGATTCTTTTGCCCCTGAAATTTCAAATGAGAGGCGGCACAGTGGCAGAGCAGCAGTGTTGCCGCCTTACTGTGCCAGTGACCCTGGTTTAACACTGACTATGGGTGCTGTCTATGTGACTACAGAGTTTGTACATACTCCCTGCGACCAAAATAATTAAAGGAGCTTTGAACACCAAAGAGAAGTTGGACCCTCCTACACATCATATTGTTGCACACACCAGTGAGTGGGAAACGGCAGCTTAGTGGCAATTTCTATTTTGAGAGTAATGGGAAAACCTTTGACCACACAAGCAATATGAACTACAAACTGTCATCATGCTCAAGGAAAAGACATATTTCTGGGAATATAATCAGCCACTGGCAGTGAAAAGAGTGCAATTTTAACCTAAATCACTCGGGAAGTCGCTCTCTGGTCAGTTAGTATATTCAGCAACAATTTGACCATTTCAGTATATCTGTTGGACAGAAGATAGACATAAAATGCTGGAGTGACTCAGTGAGACAGGCAGCATCTCTGGCAAGAAGGAATGAGACCCTTCTTCAGACATGGTGAAATAGAAGAAGAATGCAGTGAGAATGTCCAGGTCCCAACTGGCACAACCCCCTCCTGATGTAAAGTAGGTTTCCAGTCTCACCTCCCATGTTTTATTTGATCCTTTCATGCATCACTGTGATTATCACTAAATTCTATATGCTTTGAATTGTTGAATGGCGTCTTGCCTTTTCTGCAAATTCTTGCAAGCGTTTCCTCCCACCATCTTTTGATCATGCCGAGCTATTCCACTTGTACTTGAATTCTTACTCCAAGAAGCTGCTGTTTATGCTCAGAAATATACGTTACTGGTTGTTTCACTGAGCTACAGCACAGAAAAAACCTGTACTCACTTGAGACCATAATTGCCCTTCCTAGCAAAGGTGATGGGACAGAAGAGGTCATCTCAACAGCTGACTCATTATCTCACCAACAACTTTAGTCTGGTCATTGTAATTTATTGATGCATCTCCAGTTATTATTGCTTGGCTGAGTTCAGCTAATATGTAGTCATTCCCTTTTTCTTCCGTTCATTCAAATGGCACTTTTTTTCCCTATCTGTTTTTTCGGGACAGCACATTTTTTTTCAATTTCGTGGGATGTGAATATTGCTGCCAAGGCCAATATTAGTGAAACATTTCAAAGGTGATAGAGTCTCAGCCTTGGACCACTGTAATTTGTGAGTTGGAATATATTCCTATATTGTTGGATTGGAAGTTCATTGATTTGAACTCAACAGTAAGGACAGAATAATTATCTATTTCCAAGTCAGGATCGTGGGTCACTTTGAGGGGAGTTTGCAGTTATTGCCATTCCCATGCACCTGCTGACCTCCCTCGAGGGAGGGTTCACGAATTTCAGAGATACTGTAAAATAAGTCCTGGCAAGCTGACTGCATTTCAGATAAGGTGAACCTGATGGAAGGAAGAAAGAATACATGTTCGGATTGCTAATTAAGTGGACTATTTTAAGCTAAACTGTGTTATGCTTGATGAAGGTTGTTGGTGCTAAACTTATTCCAGGCAAGTATTCCATCTCATTCCTGATTTGTGCTTTGTAGATAATGCAGAGACATAGAGTGTTGGAAGGTGAGTCACTCAACAAAAGATAGCCAACCTTTCATCGTTATTTGGAACTGCAGTATTTATGTGACAGATCCATTTAAGTTTCTGGTCAATGGTGAAACCTCTGCCTCAACTAATGATCCCTGAGATATTGATGATCTGTGACCCAATTATGTTAAATGATAATGGGAGGTGTTTAGAATCTCTTTGGCTGAAGGTAATCGTAGCCTTACAAATGTGGTGCTGATATTACTTCCCATTTAGCAGTTTATATTTGAATGTAATTCAGGTTTGTGTTGTATTCAGGCCAATGACCACTCCGTTGTCTATGTTGTGAATTATATCCATTTCTAACCTTATGAAAGGAAGGTAATTGAAGAAACTGAATATAATTAAAGGGAATGTACAGACAAAAGTTTTGGGTCAGGATCCTTCTTCAGCCTTCCAAGTGACCTACAATCCGAATTGGAAATATTATTTGAGTCTGAAAAGGGTCCCGACCTGAAACGTTATCTGTTGATTCATTCCCTCCACAGAGGCGGCCTGGCCCACTAAGTTCTCCAGCACTGTGTTTTCCTAAGATTGTGGCATCTGCAGTTTCTTGCTGTAATTATCTCTCTGGAAATAATTACATCTAAGACTGCAGTGTGGGGCTGAGATGATTGATTTCAAACATTCAAAATATGTAATTACTTCGTATGATACCAACCAATGAGAACATTATTTTCTCTTCGCATCCACTGGTTCACCAAAACTGTACATTTAAATTATATGTAGGTACTCTCGGAACTTAATTCTGTTCAACATGTTCCTTACAAAACCCAAATTGAGCATTTATAAACAGATCATTAGTGAATACATGTCATCATATATCATTCTACTGATGACTGAGCATTAACATAATTAGGTTTAGTCTACATTTTGCGGACTAGATACAGTGCCCTCCATAATGTTTGGGACAAAGACCCATGATTTATTTTTTTGCCTCAGTACTCCACAATTTGAGATTTGTAATAGAAAAAATCACATGTGGTTAAAGTGCACATTGTCAGATATTATTAAAAGGTATTTTTATACAATTTGGTTTCACCATGTAGAAATCACAGCTGTGTTTATACATAGTCTCCCCATTTCAGGGCACCATAATGTTTGGGACACATGGCTTTGCAGGTGTTTATAATTGCACAGGTGTGTTTAATAGCCTCCTTAATGCAGGTATAAGAGAGCTCTCAGCACCTCGTCTTTCCTCCAGTCTTTCCATCACCTTGAAAACTTTTATTCCTGTTTATCAACATAAGGACCAAAGTTGTGCCAATAAAAGTCAAATAAGCTATTATGAGACTGGGAAACGAGAATAAAACTGTTAGAGACATCAGCCAAACCTTAGGTTTACCAAAATCAACTGTTTGGAACATAATTAAGAAGAAAGAGAGCACTGGTGAGCTTACTAAACTTAAAGGGACTGGTAGGTCAAGGAAGACCTCCACAGTTGATGACAGAAGAATTCTCTCTATAATAAAGAAAAATCCCCACACACCTGTCTTGACAGATCAGAAACACTCTTCAGGAGTCAGGTGTGAATTTGTCAATGACCACTGTTCACAGAAGACTTCATGAACAGAAATATAGAGGCTACACTGCAAGATACAAACTGCTGGTTAGCTGCAAAAATAGGATGGCCAGGTTACAGTTTGCCAAGAAGTACTTGCAAGAGCAACCACAGTTCTGGAAAAAGGTCTTGTGGACAGATGAGATGAAGATTAACTTATATCAGAGTGATAGCAAGAGCAAAGTATGGAGGAGAGAAGGAATTGCCGAAGATCCAAAGCATACCACTCGTGTGAAACGGTGGTGGGGGTGTTATGGCCTGGGCATGTATGGCTGCTGAAGGTCCTGGCTCACTTATCTTCATTGATGATATAACTGCTAATGGTAGTAGCTTAATGAATTCTGAAGTGTAAAGACACATCCTACCTGCTCAAGTTCAAACAAATGCCTCAAAACATTGGCTGGCGGTTCATTCTACAGCAAGACAATGAACCCAAACATACTGCTAAAGCAACAATGGAGTTTTTCAAAGCTAAAAAATGGTAAATTCTTGAGTGGCCATAAATCACCTGATCTGAACCCTGTTGAGCATGCCTTTTATATGCTGAAGAGAAAACTGAAGGGGACTAGCCCACAAAACAAGCATAAGCTAAAGATGGCTGCAATACAGGCCTGGCAGAGCATCACCAGAGAAGACATCCAGCAACTGGTGATGTCCATGAATTGCAGACTTCAAGCAGTCATTGCATGCAAAGGATATGCAACAAAATACTAAACATGACTACTTTCATTTACATGACATTGCTATGTCCCAAACATTATGGGGGGGACTATGTATTAACACAGCTGTAATTTCTACATGGTGAACCCAGAATGTATAAAAATGGCCTTTGTTAAAATCTGAAAATGTGCTCTTTAACCACATGTGATTTTCTTTTTCAATTACAAATCTCAAATTGTAGAGACAAATAAATAAATGATGGGTCTTTGTCCCAGACATTATGGAGGGCAGTGTAAATCTGGGCAATTGTCCACATTCCAACAGATGCCAATGTCGTACTACATTGAAGCAGCTTGTCTAGAGGTACGGGCAGTTTTGAAGCACGTGTCTTCGGTACGTTGAGATTGTTGTCTGGTTTCATAATCT
The DNA here is from genome assembly GCA_035221665.1 of Okamejei kenojei. Classification (NCBI taxonomy): domain Eukaryota; kingdom Metazoa; phylum Chordata; class Chondrichthyes; order Rajiformes; family Rajidae; genus Okamejei; species Okamejei kenojei. Next base: position 59,357,335 of record CM069141.1, read on the forward strand.
CTTGTAATCAAAGCACTCATTCATTTTTTTTGATATCGTGGAATGAAATAAATGGCTTCTGCGATTACACAAACCTTGGAATACCATGTTGAATCAAATATAAGACCGCATAACTGGGCTAAATACGGTGGGAAATCCATTACTACAATGAAGTGCAAATCCATTACTACAACCTGCCTACCGTTAAAAATTCCTGCCACAAGTTTAACATCTTCCTTATTTGAAAAAAAAAGTTAAAATATTAGTTTATCTGCCTGTTCCAGCATAAGATTATCATACCTGTTCCAGCATAAAGATAGGCCTGAAGAGTGATCAGCTTTGTGTTTTTTTTTGGCAAACTTCTTTGCTGATACTAGTTTAGTGCCAATAAAATGATCTGTTGGAAACAGGTTTCTCAACATCTTGTTTCAGTAGCAGCTGTGTTCAGTCTTTGACTGCTCTTTTGGATTGCCCAGGTCAATTTACAGCATGTACTCTGCTTTCTGGATGAGTAACGTAGGCTTCTGATTAATTTGATTTTCTGCCTTGGGGACAATGTGCTTCAAAAACGATGCAGCTAGCAAAGACCTACTGTTCACTTTCTGCAGGAATATTTGGACAGGACAGCTGCTGGAGTCTGTAAACTGATGTTGGCACCACAGTGAAATTTCAACATACCCCACAAGTGTGCAAAGATAAAATAATCCCCATTTCTGAAAAAGTATATGCAAGCAGCAGTTTAAGCAATTGGGTGTAATTTGGCAGTGCTTGGGGAAGAAGGAAGATTTGATTCCACTTCTGTTTTAAGGTGACAGATGGAACGAATATGAGAACTACAGACTCTTCTCCATGGAGATCATTGATAAAGGAGCATGTAGGTAGTTTGGTGTGAGGCGGTGCTCTTCTACTGCTATTCACAGCGAGCTTCTCCATGCTCCTGACGCAGAGACTTACGTTTCTCAGTGACATCCCAAATGCTCTTTCTTCACTTTGAGTGGCATCCCAAATGCTCTTCCTTCGCCAGAGGGTCCAAGCAGATGTTGCATTTCTCTTTGAGAAAAGGTTGGCGGTATCCTTGAATATTTTTTCTTTGTCCACTGATCTCTTCCTGTGACAGGGCTTGGAAAGGGACAGGGCAATGTTTTGAGCAGTTTAATGTTGGACATGTAGAGAATGTGTTTGCCTATTCGCTAGTCATGCTTCATTGCTGAATGTCTTGGCCTTGCTATTATTGTAAATACCAGTGACATTCTTGTTTCCAGCTTCAACATGGGTCTTCTGTTGTGGTGAGGCTGCACTGTCTATACACTTGACCTTTGTGCACTGACAATACAGCTAAAATCAAAAGTTCTCCCCAGGGCATCTGCTGGGGAAAGGCCGTCTGATGTACTGCTCCACTAAGCAAAATGTTCAGGCACTGCCCCAAACTTTTTTTGAAAAATGCCCCACAGCTAGTATGCCACCTAAATGCTTTTTATTCATGTCTCTCTCACGCATGGAGAAGGAATATCATATACATGTTCGCTTTCAAAAGCCAGAGCGTCGTTTAAAAACCTGAACTGATAAGTTTTAACCTTTTGATTAGCAGTTACTTTGAATTGCTCAACACAAAGGTCTTTGACAAACACTTCTATTGTATTCAGCCAGTTATAAAGTTTAATTGAAATATTTTACGTGTGTCTGTCTCATCTCTCCTTCACTTTCCTGCTACCAAGACTCTGTATTTCCATAGTTATCATTTCAGCATTGAGCAGTCCCTTTGTAATATGGCACGCTAATTACCGACTCTTTTTAATATGGTTTTCTCTGGAAAAACAGCAGGCTAATTATCGTTCCCTCTTGCTAAGAAAGTTGCGTTTGTAAAGCTTGGAGTATCTGGAGTTTCATGGAGCCATCTGCTTGCAATGCTCATGTTGAAAAGCCTTGTGAATTCAGAGAGCCTGTTTTTGCACCATGTGTAATTAAGAGTTTGAAAACTTGCCATCGAAGCCTGGGACCAAGTGGTCTTTCTACTGAATGAAAGATCCGCCCCAAGCGAATAGGTAGTGGGATCTTATTCAGATGCTTTTAATACATTTTAGTAGCAATTACGCTTAAAATTTGTGTACTTTATTTTGTATTTTATATTTTCCACGCTGGTTTTATATGTCAATTATGCCTATACTATAGTGCACTATTAAAACGTAGTCCATTTAAATCAGTCTTTGAGGCCTTAAATTTCCAACTCTCACCAATTTTTTTCTTTCTTTCTTCCTTGCAGTTAGTACTAAGTGTAGGTCAGTGATGATGTTGTTGACATTCTCTATGATCACATTTATAGCTTACGCCACTCGATCCATGCAGAGAATTTGCTTGGGGCAGCCACCCACAATACTGTGTAAAAGAAGGAACTGCAGATGCTGAAGAATCGAGGGTACACAAAAGGCTGGAGAAACTCAGCGGGTGCAGCAGCATCTAAGGAGCGAAGGAGATAGGCGACGTTTCAGACTGAAGAAGGGTCTCGATCCGAAACGTCGCCCATCTCCTTCGCTCCTTAGATGCTGCTGCACCCGCTGAGTTTCTCCAGCATTTTGTGTACCCACAATACTGTGTTGCTTTATTCTGCAATTGCATTCCTTTCCTTTATTTAGAGGTTCTGGTTTTCTATCGTGAACTTTAGCTCAAAGCAAGTGCTCCATTTTTAAAATAAATGTTATTAATCATTGTAGAGTGTATGGTTTGCTGTGGTCAGAAATTCGAAGTTTGTGATCTCCTGTATATTTGATATTATTGTGCTGGATCATTTTTAAAGCAACTATACCAGGTCTCTAACGCGGGCGGGAGTCTGGGATGGGTGTGGGGGGGGGGGGGGGTGAGTGTCGATAATAGGACTGCTTCTCCATACTAGGCACAGTTATATTTTGGACCTGTTTTGCCCAATGTTCTCTCATGTTATTTTCAAGTTGATGTTTCAAATGAGTTTTGTAATCGACAGAGCACATTGGCACAATGGGCGGCACAGTGCTTTGGTCATTGGTTCGACCGTGAGCTCAAGTGCTGTCTGTGTGCAGTTTGCAAGTTCTCCTGTGACCACATGGGTTTCCTCCTGGTGCTCCGGTTTCCTCCCACATCCCAAAGACGTGCGAGTTTGTACGTAAATTGGCCTCTAACTTGCCCAATGCATGTAGGGAGTGGATGGAACCTTAGATAATTGTACCTTAGATAATTATTTAGATAGATCATCAATGAAAAGGAAAACCACTTCTAAGTCAAGTACACTTATAAATTATTTTATTAACACAGCAAACGTTAAGGATATCTGGAGAACAGATAACCCATCTGGTCGAGAATATTCATTCTTTTCCCCTGTATTTGGAACCTACTCAAGGATAGACTATTTTTTAATAGATTCAAAACTAATCCCATTTACATATGACTCAAAATATCATAATATAATTATCTCGGATCACGCTCCATTAACATTTAAGATAAAATTAAAAGACATAACTATTAAAACCTCTAACTGGAGACTCAACCCCCAAATATTAAATGATAGGGCTTGTTATGATTACTTGGTAAAACGGATTAAATTATTTTTTGAAACTAATGACAAACCTGGAATTTCACCATCACTGCTTTGGGATACATTTAAAGCATTTATGCGTGGTGCGATAATATCAGCACAGGCATACTTTAATAAGGAAAATCGAGACTCAACAAAAGTTGGAAAATGAAATAAAACAATTAGATATTGAAAATGCAATATCCCCTTCTAAGGGGCTAAGTAATAAAATTGCATCATTAAAATATAAGCTAAATAAAATATACTCAAATCAGATTATTAAACGTTTTCAACTGACTAAACAAGTACACTTTGAATTTGGGGATAAACCACAAAAATTACTGGCACGCCAGCTTAGAAAATTAGATGAGGAGAAAATGATACATAAAATTAGATCTGAACAAGGAGAAATATTGACTTTACCAAAAGATATAAATGATACATTTTTACAATATTGTCAAAATATTTACTCATCTAAACTAGCAGGACAATCAGATGGAATGGAAACATTCCTACAAGAATTAACAGTTTAGATCAGGAAGGTAGAGACTTGTTAAATGCTGATATATCAGTAAAAGATATTGAAGAATTTATTGGATCATTAAATAACGGAAAAGCTGCAGGCCCTGATGGCTTAAGTGTTGAATTTTATAAGAAGATTTATGATCTGATCTCTCCACGCTTACATACAATATATAAATATGCTTATGAACAAGGAAAGTTACCAGAATCATTAAATTAATCTACAATTACACTTATCCCTAAAGCTGATAAAGATTTGGAAGACCCTGGATCATACAGAGCAATAGCTCTTTTAAATACTGATCAAAAAATACTAACAGGTTTTATTCGAAAACGCTATTCATCCTATAATCTGAGACGTCTATTCAATGTCATGTACTCAAAAAGAGTGAATGATATTGAACTAGCTGTCATATCCTTAGATGCTGAAAAAGCATTTGACCAGGTTGATGGACATATTTATTTAAAATAATGCAGAAATTTCAACTGGGGGATAGATTTTCCAAATGGGTAAAAATCGTATACTCGAATCCAACTGCAAGAATATTAACAAATCAAATGTTATCAGCAAAATTTAATCTCTTTAGGGGTTGTAGACAAGGATGCCCGTTATCACCATTACTATTTGCTCTGGTAATAGAACCATTAGCCGAAATGATTAGATCAGAACCAGAAATATATGGATATAATACAAAAACTACAACGAATAAAATATCTCTATATGCAGATGACATCTTAATTTATATCACAAAACCGGAGTTTAGTATTCCCAATCTATTTAATGTTATAACTAAGTTTAGTACATTTTCTGGGTATAGAATTAATTGGAATAAAAGTGAAATTATGCCTATAACTGGAATAAAATTAAATATATTAGAACAATTCCCACTTAAAATAGTCACAGACAAACTCAAATATCTAGGAATTAATGTATCTAAGTCCTATAACTGTCTATTTAAATATAATTACCCTCAATTATTAAATAAACTAAAAAAATATATTTTATATTGGAAAACACTACCTATATCAATGATCGGTAGAATAAATGCTATAAAAATGTTTTTTTGCCACAATTGTTATATTTATTTCAAGGCATCCTTTTATATCTCCCTAAAATGTTTTAAAAAAAAATAGATACTTTGGTTAATAGTTTTATTTGGGACTATAAAAATCATCGAATAAGTAAAAAACATCTATGTAAATCTAAAATAAATGGTGGACTAGCACTACCAAATTTCTTATATATTATTTTCTGGGCAGTTCAGATTAAGATATGAATTTTTGGTTGTAAATTTAGATCATGAGCCAAGCTGGCTAAAGATGGAAAAGGAAGACTGTTTGCCTTTTGATGTAGGTTCGATTCTTTTTGCACCAAGGGAAGTACAAAAAAAAAGTATGGTGACAACCCTATAATTCATAGCAATAGACGTATTTGGAAACAAATAGTTAAGACCCTACATATGGATAATTTGTCACTTTGTTTGCCAATTATGAAAAAAATCCTTTGTTTAAGCCCTCTGTATTGGACAAGGGGTTTAGACACTGGAATGATTTAGGAATTAAAAGGATAGAACACCTTTACAAGATAGGAGCATTTCTTTCATTTCAAGAGTTACAGGATATCTATGGATTGCAGTCAAATAACATATTTAGGTATTTACAAATTAGAAACTATATTAAGTCAAATACGCAGGACCATAAAAATAGAAAACCAGGATTATTAGATGAATTGTTTAATAAACACCCAAATACAGAAAAATTAATAGCGTATATATACAATACTATTTTGGATAGGGAAATCTCAACCGGAAATATATCGACAAACATGGGAAAATGAAATAGGTTTATCTATAACGAAGGAAACTTGGGAAGAAAGCCTACAAGGTATACATCGTTGCTCATTAAATGCTAGACATATATTGATACAATTTAAGGTATTACACAGATTACATTATTCAAAAACGAAATTAAATAGAATTTATCCTAAATTTCTCCTATTTGTGATAAATGTCAGAACTTGGAAGCTAATTTAACGCATAGTTTTGTAACGTATAAAACTCAATTATTATTGGACAGAAATCTTTAGAGTTATCTCTGAAGTTCTTAAAATTAAACTGGACCCAGATCCAAAATTAATAATATTAAGAGTTCTGGATTCAAATTTAATATTAACAGTAAACCGAAGAAATTTCTTGGATTACTGTTTGATAATAGGGAAAAAATTTATATTGAAATTTTGGAAGGGAACATTATCCCCCACAATTAAAATGTGGACAGTTGAAATGAGGGAGAACATAGACCTCGTGCAAACAGGTGAGCAGTGGTTGGCGGAAGAGACTCTTTCCATGCTGCATCTCCAAAACTAAAAACCAAACAAGCCTTTCTAAACAAAATATTGGAAATGTGTCAAAACTTTTTCTGGAATCTGAAGCAGATACCATTTGTATAACTCGATCTAGTTGCAAAACTCCAGAAATTGAGCTGGGTTGGGGAGGGCAGAGAGAATTTTACTATACAGGGATTTTTATGAAAAGAATGATCTATCACTAGCCATGCTGTTCAAAATTATTCCTAAAATATACACTTGTTAATTTGTGAATGTAAACCTCCATCTTAAATATTCTCTTTAACTTTTATATGATAGCTTAGTGCAGCTCAAGCTACATAAATAGTGTTTGTGCTGAAGCTACTTCCTTTAGATGCATTGTACAACAAAGTAACATGTGTGATGCAGATTATATGCGCTCCACCTTGACACTGCTGTCTTTATGTTCATTCTTTGAGCTTCAGGTCTAGACCATTTAATAGGTCATAGATTGAATTTCCTTTGAATCCATTGGTATGCTGAGCATTAGATGCTCAGGAAATGGACTGCTTTCAATCTACAGACACTGTGTTAGAGGGGTGTAGCTGAGGGGGGTGCAGGGTGCCAGGGTGTGGGTTGCCTTTGAATTGAGTGAATCCTGGGGATTAACCTCAGTCCTCTTTATGGTAATGAACTTGTGTACATGTCTGTCTGAAGGAGTTCTCTACTTTGCCATAATGGAATTTGCATGGTTTTACTCAATAGTACAGATTTCATAAAAGGGCTCTTTCTCCCCCAACTTATTTCTGCCCCACCCCCATGCCGCAACCTGACAAATTGTTTGAACTATAGTGTGATATGTTTGAGTTGAGAACGGTTTTTCTACATCTCTTAAGGTGTGTGAGAGAGAGAGAAAAAAACCCTTGACCTTCTGAGTTGCAAAGAGCAGCCTTCCCCTTGTGAGATCCATGGGAGCGATGACCCAATCGCAGCCTGCTGTCAGGTTGCATTCAACGGGTTCAAAGAGCTCATCAAAGCTCAGACACTGTTGGTTTGAAGTGCAAATTCTTTTTACGTTGTATTCAGCCTAACAACCATGTTGATGTAGCTGGGTCTCGCTGATTGAACGCTAAATGTGTCTGTCAGTTATTCGACAGGAGTACCAAAACATAGCGCTATTTCAGTCTGTTGCACAGTTAAATCATTTACATGCTGCTTTCTTTCTTGGGCATTGGGGGGTGGGGGTGGGCGGGGGGAATAATGGTGAAGGGGAGTGTGATACTGCAGGACTGCAAGAATAATGCAAAATCTAACGATGTTTTCTTGCTTTTTTTACTTGTTCACTCATTCCCCTGTTTCCATTTATCGTTTTAGCCCCTGATCTTGGACTTTTATGTCTTAATTGGAGCTGCTCATTGCTTTGCAGAAACTGTTGGGGTTTAACGATCACCTTTGTTTAGAATCGAACAGATGCTAACCATTTTCTATCTGTTCTCTGAAAGGGCTGGTGTGAATTAATATACTTTTGAATTGATTTCCACTAATGCATCGACACATCGTCTGGCCAGGCCGACCCCTGCAACTCAGTGCCGCTGCCAGGACAATGGGCCTTTATGGTCATGTTAAGACTCTAACATTATTTTAAAAATTGAACTTGAAGGGTGCCTTAAACGTGGTGATTCTTGTGTATTGACTCAGTGTGGTCTACTATCTTACACTTACACTTGGTATGATTGTGCCTGATGTATGTCGGACTGGACTATGTTTAAAAAATCATTTCACTGTAATTGAATATTCGTGGCAATAAAGTACCACTGAACCATTGATTGTGACTGACCAACTGAATTGCAGTTTGAAGAACAAAACTTGAATTTATACCACTCCTTTCCACTGCCACGAGAGACTATATAAATTCTGCTGTTTTGTTTTGCTACCAACTGAACTGACAGTTATTTAATCGCCAATTATGCAGTTTAATTTGAAATGTTGGCGCTGTTCTAATGTAGATAACATAGCTTTACAATTTGTATGCAGAAAACTCCCCAAAAGGGCAATAAACCGAACGATTAGAACGTCTATTTTGGGTTTTGATTGAAGGATAAGTCTTGATCAGGCTTCAGAAGAACATGTCAGTTTTTTCAAAGGTATCCAAAAATGACGTACAGGTTTGTAGATTAATTGGCTTGGTATAATTGTAAATTGTCCCTGGTGTGTGTAGGATAGCGTTAGGGTTTGATGATCGCTGCTCAGCACGGTGGGCCGAGGAAGGGGCCTGTTTTCTCGCCGTATTTCTAAACTAAACTAAACTACATCACTACAATATTTACATCTATCTGAACAGACTGATGATTTAACGAGCTACCTGAACGACTGTGGCGCTAACAGTGCTTTGTTGAGAGAGTTCTGCACACACCTGGCAAGCTAGATTATGATATGGCATGTGCCTTGCATTCTTTACTGCTAACACTGATGTTCTTGTGCCCACCCGATTTAAACATTAGCAAGAAATTAAACAATAGTGAGAGTTTGACCGTGTATCGAGATATCTAGCATGCTTTAGGCCTACAACAACCAATGTATTGTAGCAATGTTTGTTTAAGAAAGAACTGCCCATGCTGGAAAAATCAAAGGTAGACAAAAATGCTGGAGAAACTCAGCGGGTGAGGCAGCATTTATGGAGCAAAGGAATAGGTGATGTTTCGGGTCAAGGCCCTTCTAGCAATGTTTTAATTCTTTTTGGAAAAAACACTGTTGACTTGCCTGCCAGTCTGAGGTGTATTATGCATGAGTTACTGAGACTGGATTCTCTCGGGAAACCACATGGAGCCCTTTTGAAATCTTTTGATGCTACGCTTTTTGAATTAATGATCATTTTGATATAGTCTTTGCCTAACTGAAGATAAAAAAGAAATAGGCTTAGTGCGTTATAAACGATAAAAAGATGTACTGCAACTCTCTCCCTACATTCCACACCATCTCCCTCCCTACCATTTGCACAAGGGTTAGTGAGGTAGCGCTTGGAGTATTGTGTTCAGTTTTGGTCACCCTGCTATAAAAATATGCTATTCGGCTGGAAACAGTGCAGAGAATATTCACAAAGATGTTGCCATAATTCGAGGGCCTGAGCTACAGGACAATGTTAGGCAGGCTGGACATAATTTCTTGGCGTGCAGAAGTCTCAGGGGTGATCTTATAAAGGTTTATAAAATCAGGAAGGGCTTAGAATGCATAAAGATTTTTCCCCAGGGTAGGGGAATCAAGAATTAGAGGGCATAGGTTTGGAGTGAAAGGGGAAAGGCAGGAACCTGAGGTAACATTTTTGCACACATGGTGGTAGATATATGGAATAAGTTGCCAGAGGAAATTCTTCAGGCTGGTATAATATATTGTTTTAATTGGATAGGTACATGGATAGGACAGCTTTGGAGGGATTTGGGTTAAAGATGGATGAATGGAACCAGCTTAGATGGAATGCCATGGCTTTGTGATGTGGACGATCGTATTCTGTGTTTTGTGTGTTTTTTATTTGTATGACTGTAAGGAAAATAGTATTTTGTTGTCTCTTAATTGAAGACAATGACAATAAATTGAATCCAAATCCATTCAAATCCAAATGGTGGGCATGGATGAGTTGGGCCGAAGAGCCTGTTTCGTGCACGAGGACTCTACAGCACTGAGTTGAATCAACGAGCCCCACTTTAGAGAGCACACTCATGTTGCCAAATCCTGATTATTTTGCTTAGACATTGTAATCTAATTTTCCTAATAGTTATTTTATTTCCATATTGGGGGGTCATGCCAAGTCTCCGCTTACATGTGAAGGTCTGTTGCTTGACTCCATGAGTTTGTCAGCTCCTGAGTCATAGATGACATGAGTGCAATAGCTAGGCACCCATTATTCACGGCACATGTTATCCCATCCATGCTGTTGTCATTGTCAGATTATTCTGTTTCCCCCCATATAAAAATACCTCTTTTTGAAATTGACAGATAATATTGCCACAGCTACTTCCTTGTAAAAACTGTGCCCGTGCACCATTGGTTACGTTTAGACATTCCCTACCATGGATAAAGTGACCATTCTGTACATGTGGAGGGAAAGAAAAGACTTTTGGATAGGCACTTAGATATGCAGGAAATGGAAGGACATGGATTATGTACAGGCAGGTGAGATTAGTTCATCTTGGCATTGTGTTCGGCACGGACATGCTGGGCCGAAGGGCTGGCTCCTGCACTGCCCTGTTGTATGTAAACAGTAATTATGTTTAACTATTATGAGATGAAGGGCGATGCAGGTTGTGGGAACTCTGATAATATGTGCGCTTCACTAGTGCTCTTGGACAGCAACCTGCAACAAAACGTTCCCCTTTTTTTTATCTTATCTTACCCAAGGGATTTTAAACTACTTTTACTTCCCACTTTTATCCTCTCTAAGAGGATGTACTAAGTTAGCACAGGAAATGGACCCTTGACTATGTCATGTCGTTTTCTTCATTTTCACTCCTGAGTTTGCCATCTTGTGTTTTATTGTTGGTCCATTCTGTTATTCTTGATCGTTAACCTTATCAGCTAGCAACTGCGTACTTGGAAACTAGAGGGATGCCTTATACCATTACTCCATTCATTCATCATCGTTGAAAACATTAGCGACGCAGTGGTGCAGGTTTTCAACGGGAACAGTGCCATTACTGTCTGCTGCAATATATAAAGTAAAGCTACTCTTTTATCAATATGGCTTTCAGAAATTTATGCCTTGTTTTAATGGTCCCCATTCTCTATTCCCAAATGTTGAAGTGTCAAATGTCATCCCAATATCTATTATTAAAAGTCTATTAGAGTCATAGAGTGAAACAGTGTGCAAACAGGCCCTTTGGCCCAACCCGCCCACACCGGCCAACAATGTCCCAGCTACACTAGACCCACTAGCCTGTGCTTCGTCTATATCCCTCCAAACCTGTCCTATCCTTGTACCTGTTTAACTGTTTTTTACACAATGTGATAGCCCCAGCCTCAACTACCTCCTCTGGCAGCTTGTTCCATATACCCACCACCCTTTGTGTGAAAAACTTATCCCTCGGATTCCTATTAAATCTTTTCCCCCTTCACCTGGAGCCTATGTCCACCGGTCCTTGATTCTCCTACCTTAGGCAAAAGACTGCAACTATGCGATCAATTCCTCTCATGATTTTGTATACCTCTATAAGATCTCCCCTCATCCTCCTGCTCTCCATGAAATAGAGACCCAGCCTATTCAACCTCTCCCGAAAGCTCACACCCTCCAGTCCTGGCAACATCCTCGTAAATGTACTTGGAAGGCTATGGAGAGCCATTGTGGTGACTGAACAGGCAGCCCCTTCACAAAGATAGACACAAAATTGCAGGAGTATTCAGTGACTATAAAATGTCTTCAACTAACATCTGAATTATGAATGAACAAGTGCCATTTTGTATTGAATGATTGTTTTGTACAACTTCTCAGAATTATAATAATAATAATAACTTTATTTTTTTATTTATTTTGGGCCCAGACAAGGGACAACATTACATAAAAATATATTGCATATAAAAACATCATAAAATACGTATAAAATCTTAGTATACCACTTATAAAAGCATCATAAATTATATATTAAAAAAACACAATACATGAATTAATATCCAGAATAAAAAAGGAATGATCAATGTCCTACAGCGATACTAGTGTCTCCACAACTGGGATTCGTAGCGTGTAGTGCTAACCTTATGTTTGACAAGGCCACAATAATTGCATTTTTAGAGTCATTTATCCTGCAAATGAATTTATACATATGATTTCTTAGGATAGCATCTAAAGTACCGACTCCTGCAGCCACAAACATGTTACTAGCACTACACCATCAAGGGTTCTTACCAGTGTTCTCATGGCATAATTATAGGCCACCTTTAGTCTCTGCAAACTTGTCTTTCCGTCGTTCGACCGCAGGTGCGCAGTATAGAGTGGTGTGCAATATGCTCTAACCAGCGACATCTTCACCATAGAAACATAGAAACATAGGAGCAGGCCATTCGGCCTTTCGAGCCTGCACCGCCATTCAATATGATCATGGCTGATCATCCAACTCAGTATCCTGTACCTGCCTTCTCTCCATACCCCCTGATCCCTTCAGCCACAAGGGCCACATCTAACTCCATCTTAAATATGGCCAACGAACTGGCGTCAACTACCTTCTGTGGCAGAGAATTCCACAGATTCACCACTCTCTGTGTGAAAAACGATTTTCTCATCTCGGACCTAAAAGACTTCCCCCTTATCCTTAAACTGTGACCCCTTGTCCTGGACTTCCCCAACATCGGGAACAATCTTCCTGCATCTAGCCTGTCCAACCCCTTAAGAATTTTGTAAGTTTCTATGAGATCACCCCTCAATCTTCTAAATTCCAGCGAGTACAAGCCGAGTCTATCCAGTCTTTCTTCATATGGAAGTCGTGCCATCTGTCGTGAATCAGTCTGGTGAACCTTCTTGTACTCCCTCTATGGCAAGAATGTCTTTCCTCAGATTAGGAGACCAAAACTGCACGCAATACTCCAGGTGTGGCCTCACCAAGACCCTGTACAACTGCAGTAGAACCTCCCTGCTCTTGTACTCAAATCCTTTTGCTATGAATGCCACATCTGTACACACACCAAACTTACCCAAGAGAATATTCGCCAGTACAAGCACCATATGTCGTTGCCTATAAATATAGTCATCATCTGTCATTTGTTATGTAATAAAATGCCCAAGATATTTTACCTTATTACAGACATTAAGATTATTGTCAGACAATTTAAAATCAGGAAATTTTAGACATTTATCTTCTTTGGTTCTACAGATCATAACAGCACTCTTACAAGCATTATATTTAATATCATGTTCCACGCCATACACAGAACATATAGTAAGGAGCTGCTGGAGACCAGCGCTAGATGGACTAAAGACCACAAGATCATCTGCATACATAATATGGTTCTCTAAAATATTACCAATCATGCACCCAGTATTACAGGCATTTCAATTGTTTGGACAGATCATCAATATAAAGATTGAAAAGGGCAGGGGACAGATTTTGATAAAAGGCTGGCGGGACATAGAATTTCCCTTGCTCAAAAAAAATATATATAAATAAATAAAGTCACAATTCAATTTGCCCAAGGCTTCCAGATCTCCTCCATTCTGAATGACAGAATGGGTGGGGGGTGGAGGCTGACGGCAGGTGGAGAGATGGTGGGGAAAAGTGGGAGCACACCGGGACAAGTTGAATCAGTTGTGATCTTATTGAATGACAATAATAAAATAAAATAATGAAAAGCGCCATCAAGGGACTAATTGAGGTTATTCGCGCTGATACAGGAGTAAGCTCCACCACCCGCTGTCCTGTTGTCCATCACCTGTTGACCCGCTCAGGGCTCTCACTTAACTTTTTTTCACTAAAACGCTGCCAGCTGGGCAACCTTGGCATCTTTAGGTTGCCGAACGACAGTTTAGGTGGTCATTTAAGGTTTGCGATAATGTGCTCGGACGAAGTGCATAGTTACCAGTCAGAATTATGCTCAATGAAGCAGGCACATATTTCTGTTTCAAATAAAATCACAAACTAAACATGTTCACCAATCAAGACATGATATATGCCACAATGACATGCAGCAAAATTATAATACAGTATCTCAACTCTTTTTACACGTTGCAATGAATGCAATTTCTATTATTTCTTTTCACTTCCAAGCAAAAATGTGGTCAGATTACTCAGCGTATGATAAACCTGTGTCAATAAATCCTGGACCATGGTAACATGTATGCTTAAAGATGCACACTACAGATTGATGCAAGCATGTTTTCTGTGAAGGACCGAAAATTATCATGACATGGCCATAGTATTTTCCTCTTGAATCTTCAATCATCAATCTCTGTTGTGCCCAGTCACAGCAAGGTAAGTTGATAGAGAATTGAATCGATCTGTTTGACACCTTTGAAGGTAGACACAGTAACAACATCAAGAGGGGAAAAATAGATACATAATATATTCCTTCTGCTCTAGGATTTTGTAATTTAAAACAAATAAAGAGAATGGAAGTGTACTTTGATTTTCTTTTTCTTGTAACATACTTGTTACTGTATTATTATTATTACCTGACCAGATCTATACTATACTTTTGAATGTGCATAGTACCTCTTTTACTCTGTGCCCACTAAGACGATGAGTCATGGAAGTGGGTGACTATATTGAATCAATCATGGAACTTAGCAAGTGAGATTGCCCAGAAGGGCAATACAAATGGCTGGCGTGTTTTGTTTTTGGGGATGGGATATAAACTTTAAATGAACAGAAACATTATATTTGTGAAAACGTGTAACTTTTCTGCTTGGTATTTAAACCATCTCCTGAAAAGGAAAGTAAAGTCGGAGCTGTTCAAATAAATGTAAAAGTCACTTTAATTGTCATCTGAGTCGCTCTCAAGCAGAGCATCCTCCTCATCAGACTTGTCACTGTCAGGGTGAAGTCCCGAGGCAGATGCTGCAGCTGGGTCTTCTCCCGAGTCTGGCCTCCTTGCCCTCATCCCTCCCCCATGCCACAAGCTACTGGCATGCAGCATGATGAGGAGCAGGTCCATCACCTGGTCGTTCTGGAGGGGACTTCTGATGGTGGTCTTCAGCTGCTTCAGCCGGCTGAAGCCTCGCTCAGCCTCAGCTGAACTTGCCGGTATGGTAAGGACGAGGTCAAGGAGAGTGCAGGTGTTGGGTAGCTCTTCTGGTGTGGGACTTGAGGAGCACCATGCTGTATCACAACAACCCTTTCAGCAACATGGCTGTTACTTGGCACAACACTGGTGCATTAGGGGGAGCTTCAATGCCCACATTTCGGGATGGGTTTCTGATGAAAAAGTGGGGAGGACTGGTATGCGAGCGACAGACACAGAGACAGAAAGAGACAGAGACAGATAGAAAGACAGGGACAGAGACAGGTACATGCATCGGACAGGTTTGGAGGGATATGGACCAAACGCGGGCCAGAAACTGACTTTGTAGTTTCTCTCCCCCTCTCGTGGGGTGAGGGATTTAAGGGCCTGTCCCACTTGGGCGACATTTTTGGCGACAGCCTGGAAAGAGATTGTCGCATTGTGGTTGGGTCGTGACTCGTTGTGACGCATGTAATGACGCGCGGTGTCTCCCTGTTGCCCCAGGATTTTGGGATGTTTGGGGCGACATTTGGGTGTCTCATCATGTCGTGCGCCATGTCACACGCTGACGTGTGCTGTCCTGCGGGTGACACCAGGTTAGGGTTGTGGTTAGGGTCCACAGATGGGCTTTTAAAATATTCTTCCTTCAATGCATGGATTTTAAAGATTAATATATTAAAATGTATACAATAAAATCAATCGTGTAACTGAAAAGATGTCTGGATCGTTCAGTTTTATTTTGTATTGGTCCGCTTGCAGATCCAAATCACCATCTCTAACTTTTCACAGGGATGGATTCAGCGAGTGTAGACTGAACTCCCCTCTCCCCTCCACCCCCTTCGTCCCCCCTCCCACCCCATCCCTCCTTCTCCACTCCCCCCTTCCCCTCTCCCCCTTCTTCCCTTCCCCCCTCTTCCTCCTCCCTGCTCCACTCTTCTCCCCATTGTCCACTCCCCCCTCCCCTCACATTCCCTTCGCCCCCTCTCCCTCCCTTCTCCCGTTTTCCAACCCTCCCTCCCACTTTCACTGACACCCCCCATTTGTGGACCCAGCCTGTGACAGTTAGATCCCACTAATAGTACTGCACAAAGTCTACTCCACATCATCTGTTATAGTAACATTAACTATGGGATAAATACAGACTTTGGGAACAACACCCCCCCCCCCCCCCCCCCACCCCCCCCCCCCCCCCCCCCCCCCCCCCCCCCCCTTGCCTTGCTTCAAAGTGGGTGGTGGGTATTTAGACTCAGTGGCCGGAGCAGGTGGGTGGCACTGGTACATTGACCCTGTTGAAAAGCCCGCTGCCTCTGGGGGTTTGGAGAGACCATTGGAAGAGAGATCTGCCTCTGGGACAACTCGTAACCAACGGTTTAGTTCCCATGCAGAATATTGGGGGTTCGAGTCCAACCCCTGGGGCCCCTGTGTCACATTTAGTTCAGAGACACAGTGCCCCTCGGCCCACTGAGTCCGCACCGACCAGCGATCCCCCGCACACTATCCCACACACGCTAGGGACAATTTATAAATACCAAGCCTATCAACCTAGAGTTAGGGTTAGGGTTACCTCCTGCACTCCAAAGGTTTGTATAAATTGTCCCTAGCGTGTGTGGGATAGTGTGCTGGGTCCACACATGGGGGGTGTCGGGGAAAGTGGGGGGGGGGGGGGTGGAGAAGGGAGGGAGAGAGCGAGAAGGGGATGTGAGGGGAGTGGAGAAGGGGAAGAAGAGTGGAGCGGGGAGAAGGGAGGGAAGAAGCAGCTCAGGCGCTCGATACCGCTCCAAATTATTCTGTTGCTGTTGTTCCCTAAAAGGGCCAGTGTCACGTTGCGATTCCTTTGGCGACTGCGGAGCGTCAGTGACTGATGCCCTTTAAAACCGTCACTGGCGCTCCACAGTCACCGGAAAAAAACGCCAAGTGGGGCAGGCCCTTTAAGGGAACAACAGCAACAGAGCAATTTGCAGCGGTGTCGAGCGCCAATCCGCTGCCTGAGCCGCTGGTTCACCAACAAGCAGCAACTCCACAGGGCAAGGCTGGGAACAAGGATAACGTTTGCATCAGGCCGTCCGCTGTCCACATTCGCCAAGCTTTCCTTCGCTAGCCAAGACGGGCAAAATGACACGGCTTTTAGGTTGCCCGGTGGGACTTTAGGTGGCCATTGGCAACCATTAATTTCGAGCCCTGCTCTTTGCTCTTGAGCTGGTCCCCTCATTGTCCGGTCTACGGGCCGGGCAGTGAATGCCATGCAGTGTCACCCAGCGCAGCAAGTGAGACTATGTCCTGTTCCTGGCGGCAGTCGAAATTTAAGAAACGGCGGCCACTCACAGCCACCCGAGCTACTTTCCTCCCTGGCCACAATGCGGTTGTTCTGCTCCCGGAGCGCCGCGGCAGCGGTGAGTGAGTGAGTTGCTGGCATGATCCCTGACCTTTCCAGCGTGTGGGAGTCCTTCAGCACGGGCAGTCAACGCTCCTGCCCGTGCTGACCCAGGCCAGACTCCCCACACGCTGTGAAAGGAACTTCCCCCCCAGCAGCGCTGTCCTTTTACAGCCGCTTCCCACTTTATAGCCACTTCCCATCAGCTGCCAGCAATGAGGGATAGGCGTGGTTATGCCTCAGTACAGCAACGTCGTTCTTGATGTTGCTGTACTGAGGGCATAGCCAAGTCTATCTTTCTTGGCTAACAACCTAACCTTCGGCCTCCAAGACGCAGGTAAATTTTCCTGCCTTATTTTTGGGTAAAAAATAGTGTCTTCATTGCCGGGAAATACGGTAATTTACAGGATCCAATTAAAGGTATGTAAATCTATTGGTGCACCATTGTCACTCAAGGTGAACCATGAAAGAGCATTTCTCTGGATCTGTGTGATTCTGCTTCTGAATCTAATGAGATGTGGTTTGTTTTCAATCACCCAACAGTTCGCATTATTTTCTCCCTTTTGACAGATTTACTAAAGTGATTCTATGTTCGGATTTGAGAGTATGGAAACTGATCTCCAATTTCCTGACTTTATTTGCAGCATTGGCTCAATCATGGACCAGGCATTTCGAGCAAATATTGACCACACTCCTGCTGAGCCTAAATAAGTAGTTGTTTCTTTCACGCTGTGTTGACATTTTAATCCATTACAAACCAACTAATTCAAAAATTATTTTAATATTTCCCAGTTCAACACAAACATCTGATATACTTGCCATTTTCCAGAAATTAGTGTGTAATTTGGAAACAAGAGAAAATGAGATGGAAATGCATGCCAAAAGCAAAAGACATCCCACTCATACCCACACAGTGATGTTACAAGCCCTTTATGTGCATAACACTTGGGGAAAATGGCATTTACAGTTCTGAAAGTCGCGGAACAATTGTAGCCAATAAGAATTTAAAACAATTAATGCTCTATAATTTAGTTTGCCCATGACTGCATAGTCTGACTCCAACATGAACTAAAACCTGCTTGTGATTTTTCTAATGTGCTGCATGTATGCACCAGACTTTGCACTTTGAAATATATTACAAAGTAGAGAAGCGAGTGTGAGAAGGGTGGGCTTTATTGGGGATGAAGGATCACGAGACAAGTATAGAAACCAGGCAAAATTGACTAGACATACTGAGTCTGGAATTCAAATATGCTAAGCAGCACCCTGTTAACTTCTGTCTAATTTTTCTGCTTCAAGCACAGAATGTCAATGTGAAATTCCAATTTGAGCATAAAAGACGCCCCAATTATATGGTTATTAACCCTTTCACATTAAAGACCCCAGTCTTCTGCCAGACTTCACCTGGAGACAGCTGAACATTTTCAGAAGCACGGTTTTGTTCAGTATTTGTATCTTGCTTCAGTGCAAGTTGAATTGCTGAATATATAGGCAATGGTACAAAGATCTGCTAATTGGCAATTTTAAAATCTGCACTTGATGGTAATCCTTAAAAAACACAACTGCTTTAACAAGAACCGTATTATGCGAATAAGCTTCAGCTGTTTCTGTGCCCAGACTTGAGCTTTCATTTTTTTTTGTGAGGAGAGATGAGAGGAAGATGGGGGTCAGCAAAATATCATCACATTTTCAGGCCTTTCTTTAATATCTTTGTCTTGTTCTCATTATCTCGAGCCTTTTGCTTAACACGCTCGCTTTCTCCTTCTTTCCCTTCCCAACGACCTCCCTTTTCCTCTTCCTTTATCTGCATTGTTTATCCACCAGATGTAAGGCCCAGTGGCATTTATCACCAGTCACATGTTGCCCTGAAGCTTTCTTGAAGCACGGCAGTCTTTCGAATAAAAGAAGCTTGACAATGATAGGGAGTTCTAGGATTTTTTTTTTCTTTCAATGATTAATTTGCCCATTCTATAGTCCCTATTAGATGCAAGTTCATAAATGCAGAAGCTGCAAAGATTGACCAAATGATGCTTTACTTAGAGCAGAAATGTATTGTTTTTTAAGTGGTGGCAAAGGCATATTCTCATGGCGCCATAGAGGGACTCTGCAGCTGCCCGTGGAGTATTTGAAAGGACACTGTGATGACAGTCTGTACCGTGCCTTACCGAGGGGCACATGTTACTGCGCAACACTGCAATGTCTCACTGTGAAAAAAACAGACGTTCAAGAGAGATGCAAATAAAGCTAAAATCATGTGGCTTAGGTGTTGAGGCAGAACAGAAAAGGCAGTGAGAAGTGGTTGTTTGAATAGAGGGTATGTGAGATGGACTTTCCAACTGATTCAGATGCTGTGTTTTATGGCTGTGCATGTTCTGATACAATTCTTTGATTCTCCCGCCATGCTGCTGCTTTAACCAACAAAGTGAAATCCCACTTGATGGTGATTTGGATGTACTAACATGGCAGTCAGTGGCTGAATATCTGGCACAACCCTCTGACAACTTAGCTGATACTCAACAAGAGTCAAGGTTCTGGAATAACTCGACCTGGCAGGCAGCATCTCAGGAGAACATGGATAGGTGTTGTTTTGGGTCAGGACCTTTCTTCAGACTGATTTTTTTTTGGGGGGGGTGGGGGAGGGGGCAAAGGAAAGCTGGAAGAGAGAGGCAGGACAGGTGAGGGGGGGGATTGATGAGCAGAAAGTGGACAAGAGCCAGAGATTAAAAAATAGATGATTTGAGAAGATTGAACAATTGCGAACTGTGAAGCTAGAGGAAGAAATGTAGATGGGAGGGGTGAAATAGATGGGAGTCCAGAAGGGCGCAGGAGAGAGAGAGTTGGAAAAAGCGGTGGGAAGAAAAAATGGGGGGGGGGGGGGGGGGGTTTAGGGGAAAGAAGGGGATTGATTTAGTAGTTACTTAAAAATACCTAAAGATACTCGGGTGGGCGGCTTTAAGAAGAGGGACAGCAACAAAGAGAAATGGTTTAAACCCCATACTGGCAAATCTTAGAGCTCCCTGCATTCGTACTCCAAAGTAGCATAGTTCTTTGCAATCTTGTCCCCATCTCCCCACATGTTTTTTCTATAACATGCTTTATTCTTAGCCTATTGCTTTAAACATTGTTAAATATTTTTATTAAACGTAAGTACATATTAAAAGAATATACTTGTCACATACATTCGTAATATTATTAATATTAACAATTATGTCTTATTTGTATTTCTATACATTTTTTTTATTGCAGATAAGAAAAAATAGAGAAAAAAAAGTAAAAATAGAAAATCAAAAAAAAAGATGAGTGGAGTATTAAACAGGTTATCCATCATTGGAGATATATCCATGATTTGTTATACGTGATTCTTCATCCATTCCTTTATTCAGGCTTCAGTCAGGCTCTCGCACCGAGCCATTTTGACCCTTTAAATATTCAATAAATGGAGACCATATCCCTCTGAAAAGATCCAACTTGTCCAGTAGGACAAGCCTTAATCTTTCCAGATGAAGCGTCTCCGACATTCCTGTAATCCACATTTTGGTTGTGGGGGGGAATTGCTTTAACATTGTGGGAGTGTTATTTTAATATATTAGAAAATAGCAAGCTGGCACCACAAAACCCACTGGTAAGGTGCAAGAGATGCTAAGAGGGCAAGGCAATATTGAATAAATTAATTAATTGGAAGATGCAACATGGAAACAGGCCTCTCGGCCCACCATGTTAACATCAACCATCAATCACCCGTTTACATGAGATCTATGTTATCTCACTTTCGCAACCACTCCCTACACACTAAGGGCAATTTACTGGAGCCAATTAACCTACAAACCGTACATCTTTAGGATGAAGGAGCAAACCGGAGCTCCCAGACGAAACCCATGCAGTCACGGGAGAGCATGCAAATTCCACAAAAAGGCACCTGAGGTCTGGATCAAGCCTGGGTTTTAGAGCTGTGAGGCAGCAGCTCCACCGGGTGTGCCTCCCAGTGTAACACACACCAACTAATTTTCCTGATTGGTGGTGACTGTTGGATAGATTTGAAAAGTTTGTTTGTGTATTCTGTGTGAAAGATACATCTTCTAGATGCGCTGGGACGCATCCTCAGTGATGTGACCTGGGGTCATCGGGTGTTTCGGGTCTCACAACATCACACGCCCTCGCCCAGGCGACCCCGCCGGGGTTGATCAGGCCCCGACTTGCGTCCCAGCAGCAACCGCCCACGGATCAGCCCTCTTAATCCAAAGCTACCTAGTGGCTTTCACTACGGCTTCGCTTGCGGATTGAATGGCCCTCTTCTTTGCCAGCCCCGTAATGCCCAACTGGTTGAGGGCTT
Organism: Okamejei kenojei; assembly: GCA_035221665.1. NCBI lineage: Eukaryota > Metazoa > Chordata > Chondrichthyes > Rajiformes > Rajidae > Okamejei > Okamejei kenojei. The sequence goes on from CM069141.1 coordinate 59,379,077, forward strand.
TGCAGAGTGAGCGTACTGCAAAGCCTCTACAGCCCACCTCTATGGGCTCATAGTTCTCTTGCTTGACTGTTGGCTTTTGACGGTCAAGGTAAATATACAGACATGAGCATCAATTTGCCTTCATGCTGGGGAAGATAGATATGTCTCTTGTGGCATCTGCTTGTGGTTGTGACTGCTGCGTTTTTGATGATTTGCATGCTTTAGCATGAACTGAATTTGGGGATGTGGAAAGGATAGAAAGAAATGTGTGATGGTGGTTCAACCTGTGAGCTCCGAAACGGATCTCAGAGCTTGTGGCCAATTTAGATGGTGCACTACTTTGCCACAAACAAGCCTGTGAGATCTCTGCCGTTTGTGATGCAGCTGGATGTCGGACGCTGCCGCTGATAGCACGAGGGAGTTGTTTCTTTGCAACCAAAAATCTACTGCGCTGTGTTTAAAAAATAAAGACACATTGTTGGAGTAATTCAGCAGGTCAGACAGCATCTCTGGACTCATCTGAAGGAGGGTGCCAACTTGCAAAGTTGTCTCTGCCTGAACAGCTGAGTTCCTCCAGCACTTTGTGTCTTTTTTTATAAACCAGCATGTGCAGTTCATTGTTCTACATCTGCTTCTCTATGGCCAGCTTGTCTTTACCTTTCCACTCTTGTTCCTTTCTCATCTGTACTAAAAGCCCCGCTAGTTTATGCTTTCATGGCATTTGGTCCTACTGGATTTGGCAACCTTTTCTGTTACCTAATTTTATATTGGATGGTTTATCATTTCTCACAGTGAAATGGAAAAACCACCTTACACATGAGATATTTAACTTGTAACTGATGGGCGACCTGAGTCAGCATTTGAGAAGTTTTCCACAATTTCTTGTGACTGCGCCTTTGTCCATCGCATGTCAGCTCAGATTTTATTACTGTCAAAATATTGGAAGGAAAAGAGAAATGAGGGAAAGTGTCCTTGTGATTAAAAACTTCTCAAACTATTTGATTTATCATGAGTTGCCGAACATTATGTTGGTAGTATTTCTTCATAACAAACAAACACTTTTTAAGTCGATCCCTTGGTTAGATTTGGAAGCTGGCATGCGATTTTGGAATTGGTTGCAGACCTCAGAATAACTCACAACTATGTGTCACTAAACCTAAAACTGACAACACAGACATTAATTCAACCATGAACATGAACTTTAGATAGCACTTGCAACAAAATAATACCCTTTCTCAGTGAGATATCCAAATCTTACAGGGAGGCTAGAAGCCACAATATTTTGAATGATAATTGCCCTGTATGTATTTTAATTAGACTGTGACCTAGTGTTTTTTTATTTAACAAATAGAATAGGAGTGTGCTATAAAATTGATTTCAGTCTGTTTGATAAATTTCAGTAAGAACAGGGCTGGTTTGAATTTTGACATCAACATTTTCCTGCTTGAAGTATAAAAATATTTACCTTAACCTTGAATACCCCTGTATTTAATTCTCCACCCAAGTGGGCCATAGATATGGAGAATTCCAAGAGAAGAAAATCCTCCTACATAAGGCATAGGAGCAGAATTATGCCTGTCAGCCCATTGAGACTACTCTGCCATTCAATCATGGCTATTCTCCTGCCTTCTACATACAACCTTTGACTCTCTTTCTCCATTCCCTCATAAGTTCTCCTTATCCTGAAGTTATGCTCCCCTGCATTACCAAAATTAAGAAAAATATTTTGAAAGATGACAGCTGTGGAGTCATGTCTGTTTTCATTTGGAGCCCAAGCTTGCAAGCAGTCATGGTACAAAGGATTTGTTGCCCCTTGAGCTAATTATGCTGCTTGGTATTTTTTCTCCAATAATATTAAGTTCCTCATTGTCGTTTGCATCTTTCTTACCTGCTACTTTTAGTATGGTTCTCTTGCCTTCCCTTGTGAAGATTGATACCAATTTTTTTTTTTTTTTTTTTGCTCTTTACTCGTTTCCCATTATTAATTCCTTTCTTTCAGTTTCTAATAGACAAATGTTTAATTTTGTTCCTCTTCCTTGTTTCGAATGCACTACTGTAATTTGTGTGAAGGGTTAGGTAACAGTTAAATATAAGGTTCAGTAAGGATTCTCTTGAAGTGTGAGCAGTGCTGACACTAATGGAACAATGAATCCTGCTAAATTATTGAACTCGTCATTCTTTCACCCATTGATGAAATCCAAACAGTTTGGTCAGTTTTATGAGACTTTGTTTGAACATTGGATTTGTGCACATTTTATGTTTTCTCTGTGGTCATTTTCTCTGTGGTCAATTATGTGGTCATTTTCTCTGCCCACGCCATATAACAATTCTACAGCACGGAATCAGGCCCTCTCGGCCCTTCCAGTCCGTGCCGTGTCATGTACCTGCAAGAGGTACATAAAATGTGCACTCACTAAGTGTACAAGGTTGCCCAGTATAATAGCTTGTTCAGGATATGCAAATAACATCTCCAGTGTGCTTATCTCATTGATCTAAATACAAAGTTAATTTTTCGAACAAGCAGTATCTATAATTGCTGATCACAGCTCCAAGAAAAATTACACTAGGATTTATTGCAAATTTTATCAGTTGTAATAATATTTAAGTTTGACAAATGAAGTCAGAGTTGTAAATAACAGGTTAATGATTTTGGGAAGAGAAAGATTTATTCTGCCATATAGTCCTCCATGCCTCGTAGCAAAATATCGTGGGAAAATGAATTGGGGAATCAGGGTAAGAATTCCCTTGCAAAAACAACATTTCTCATTGCAGAGTATTATGCATGTCAGGACATGCTGAGAACATTCAGTGAGCATTGTTGGGTAAAGAACACAGTTTTATTATGACAGTGATGACTAAATGGATAGAATGTGTTCCACCAGGATAGTTTGTGAAGATAACTTTTATAATTCCAGGGTGTTTTGCATTGTGATATCTATGATTCAGAGCATGTTCAGCAAATGTTTTCTACCCAATGGCTGCTTTTTTGCAAAACAAAACACTGTAAAATATATATACAAACTAATACATTGTTGGTGTGCAGAATTTCCTCCCAACCTCTCTTTTCCTGAATAAATATTAATATTGTTGTGAGAAGAATGATACCATGTGCGGGCAGAAGAACGTTGGTCGGAATATATAGATTAACAGATTAAGAAATCCAAATAGGCTCTAGTGTCAAACATTGTAATTAATCGTTTAGCACGTTACAGTGGCTAGTGAAGTGCAGGTTACAGCACTCTAAGGTAGTGAAATGGTTGAGGAATTTTAGGATTGAATTTTTTTTTGGTTGAAGCAATGGGTTTGGAATCGAGGGAAATGGAGATTCAGAACGATTCAGAGTGTGATAACGTCAGGCCAAGAGAAAATAAGAGGAGCAAAGGGTTTATGGATCGGAAGAATTAGGATTGGATGTGAAACAAGGTGGGATGCAGGTCAAAATAAAATGTAAATACTATGGGAATTGTAAAGTTAAGGTATTGAAGAAAGGTAAGTTAGTGTTGGTGAGAGATAAGATGCATACATAACTGGATGAATTACATTATAGAGAGAGGAGGGGGTGGGGGGTGGGGGGGGAGAAAGTTGAAAGAGATTTTGGGTAAGGATATGTGGAAATCACTGAGTTGGCAGTTGAGTTGCTTTCGCATAATACCGAGCAGGTGGAGGTTCTAGTGGCACGATTGCAGAAGGCAATAGACACCCTCTACAGAGGACAGAGGTCATGTGTTCCATCAACGTGATGGGAAGCAAAAACCGAGAGAATCAAAGGAACAGGATGTTGGCTCATGTTATGGAGCTTGACATGTAGAACCCTGGTGGATTAAAATTGGCTGTCTAACTTCTTTTTATCCATTGTTGCAATTACTCTTTTCTTGGTGGATCTGATCCATTTGTCTTGGCCTAAGATGGACCAGCTGCATTTGTCTCGTGTGGTCCTCGGGTGAGTGGCCCTGGGCAAAATAAATATTTTTTGTCTATTTTGATGGTCAATTATTGTACATCTTTCTAAATACCCACTGAGATTGTGCGTCTATGTTTCAAACATAAGACAGTTCCGATTTTAGACTCTTCCAAGCTACTCTTTGGTCTCCGGTTCTGGGGGAGTATTACAAATCTGCAGGCACTACATCTGCCGGCAATCATGCCTTTCACGAGGATCATGTCCTTTTGCTTTTGTGTAACTATTCCTTAAGAGGCCGTTTTTCTGGGTGACATCTTCCTTACTCGCTCTGGTACAGAGCAACGTTATATACTGCATTTGATTTTCACTGCCAGTTGTAACACAATTTGCATATTCCTCTGGACCTAAAGCACTGTCACAGACAACCAGTGTTCTACGGATTAGTTGTTGCCAATTTCTTGAGTCTATAATGTTGCTTGGGATCACTTCCATCCTACCCACCTTTCACCTACAGCTCTTGGCAATTTTTCCTTGGAGCCTCGATGTCTTTGAGCTTCTGGTTGCATTTTTTTTATTTCTCTCATAAATTGAGGCATGACAGTATTCTTAAAGACTAGTAACTCCCAGCTTCTTTCCATTAAGTGGAAGGGCTTTAAATAATAATAGTGTGAGTCCTATAGCCTTTTTTTACCCCCCCTTTCCCATTCGGAAGTACCTGACTTCCACTTGGTAGTTGACCAACACTCATGCCTTTGAAACTAGAACCTTGCAGTGCAGGGATCTAACCTCAATAAAGGTTTTCAACAGGTGCTGGAGAGCTTTTATTTCTTCTTCCTTCCCCTTTAGTCTGGGGACTTTGGTGATATGCTAAAGCTGTACTTCAGGAATCAATCCAGGAACCGCTGGAGCTTATTTGATTACTTTCACAGGACAAAGAAAGCAAGCTCAAAGTAAAGTATTCTTTTTCAATTCGTGTTAATCTAGCATTGCAAACAACTGGCCAGTCTGCGTGGTATTATCAAAACCTGTCGGGGGTTTATTCTGAAGCTATTCAAAGTGCCAGTCATATTGATTATGTTCAGTGTAGGGCATTGATTTAATTCTGTGTCTGATCTTGCCACTCGTCTGTGAAGGCATCTACATTAATGGCAATCCCCGCACAATGCTGTTCACATCACTACAACCCCAGCCACTGGAATGTCAAATCAGCTCACCAAAAATTACTTGAACAAAAATGCCTGATGTTCCAGATATTTTCTGATGGATTAAACGCACCGGCGAAGGAATGTGACGATTAGCTGTACACAGCTCTGATCTAGGAGCCATATGTTCTAATTTGGATTCTGGTGTTATAAATTTGTTAATAAATTGGGGAATTGGGGGCAGAGGAGTGTGGATCTAATTCTGATCCCGACTGGTTATTGCATCTGCATTGTCTAATAGGTGGGCACGGCAACAATTCATGTGCAGGGAAACCTTAACTATCTTTTTTTCCTAGTCTTCCTCAGGCCATGGGGCTATTGAGATCCAGTGTAGTCGTCAAGTTAACGCTTTGACTGAGATCCTTTAATTTAGCCGAGACCTGGCGTAGAGACTGGGTGGCTTACACCCAGCTGCCAGTAATAGTATCTCTCCTCCACCTTTATACAATAAAAGTTAATGTTGCTGGCAGTTGACTGTGTGTACTAGTCTCCTAGTTACCAGCATACCTGTAATCTATTCAGCTCCTTTTATGTGGGTATGTCGTGTAAATACTAGCAAAATACTTTTTGTAAAGTAACGTGTTTATGTCCACATCAATGTGTAGTAGGCTGAGATTAAATGTTCTTATTAACCAACATATTTTCTTTAATGATCATTTGTTAAGAAGGGCACAATGAAAAGAAGGAGCTGTTTGCTCTTTGTTACCCACCCATTGGTATAAGGGAGATAATTGTATGTTCCTGTGCAGACTGGCGTGATATCTAATCTCAGAGGATGTGGGGTGATCTTATAGAGGTGTACAACATTATGAGAGGAATAGATTGGGTAAATGCAGTCTTTTGCTTAGAGTAGGGGAATCGAGAACCAGAGGACATAGGTTTAAAGTGGGGGGGGGGGGGGGGGGGGGGGAGGAAATGTTTGATAGGAACCTGAGGAGTAACTTTCTTACACAAAGGGTGGGTATATGGAACAAACTGCCGGAGGAGGTCATTGAGGCAGGTACTGTCATAACATTTACGAGACATTTGTACATAAGTGACATAAGTACATGCATAGGTCAGGTTTAGAAGGTTATGGGCCAAGAGTGGGCAGGTGGGACTAGTGTATGGAGCATGTTGGTCAGCATGGGCAAGTTGGACCCAAGGGCCTGTTTCACTCCCTCTGGTTCTATGACTCAGACCCGAGGGCAGGTGTGTTTCTGATCCTACAGAGGAAAGGCACAAAATGCTGGAATAACTCAGTGGGTCAGGCAGCATCCCAGGAGAACATGGACAGGTCTCAATGCTTTTTGAATCTGCTCACTGGGAAGCAGGAGCAATGATTGGGGAACACAGATTTTCTTTTATGCTCTTGGTTTTACGGTGCTGAGGCTAACTGAAACGTGGTCAGCCCAGAGACTTCCCAATTACTTGATCACAAGATTAACAATTTAACCTTGGGCCATCTGGACAGATTAAACAGCAGTATTAGATGGTGCAACAGTAAAGCCAAAACCATGTGGCAGAAAACAGATTGTGGACTGCCAAATACATTTAGAGCTTGGCTAATTACCCAATTTGTACTTTCCCGCTGAAATACTATTTCATTGTTCTTGTCCTTCTCCAAGTACACAATGCCTGTAATATCCCATCCTTGCTGTTGTGGGATGTACATGTACGGCCAACAGCTTCAGACACCGCACGGCGTTGATGGGCAGGCTGCCAAGCATGTATTCTGAATGTATTCTCAATGAGTGGGTGACTGTTAGCTGTAATTCAATCTTGTTTCAGGTTAACATCTAAATTCTCAAGCTGTCCCCAAGGGGGATTTTATTTAAAGAGAGGCTTTGATGTTTTTCTTCTTGTACTGGTTAATATGAGGAAATGCATAACCATTTTGTGCTTTCAGCCCCCTTTGTGTTCATCCCAAGTTAAATAGTCTGGATACGCTATGTAGATTTCAATATGTTTTCTGCTAAACATTCACAGATTGTATGAAGTGCAGGTTTTGCTTACTAATAAATCTATTGAGTACTCCCAGAATTGCCGTGTGGGTTTAATGTTCCGTTTAACCTGAGGAGTAATCTAATGCACCAGTGAAACTCAGCCTATGGAGTAGTGAAGTCCATGTCATATGGGCAGAAGTGATAGGAGCAGAATTAGGCCATTCGGCCCATCAAGTCTACTCCACCATTCAATCATGACTAATTTATCTTTCCCTCCTAACTCCATTCTCCTGCCTTCCCCCATTAACCCTGACGCCCATACTCATTTTAGTGCGGGTACTCATGTCACCTGTACTCATTTAGTTGTTCCCTGCTGCCGTCATGGTGGGGACTTATCATAGAGAATGTGTGTGTGTTGTGTGATTTATTTTGGTAATGCTGGGTGTGTGGTTGTGACGTGTAGCAATCTTCAGGTGAGTGCAGGATCACACTGATTGTTTCATTGTTTGATGGGAATGGGGTTAGAATATAAATCAGTAAATCATAGGAACAGGCCATTCAGACCACAATGTCTATGCCGACCATAATGTCACTTTAAACTCAACCTATCTACCAGCACATGGTCTGTATTCTCCTCACCCTGCCAGTTCATGTGCTGTTTAAATGCCTCTTAAATGGCACTATTGTATCTGCTAACATCACCTCCCGTGGCGGTGCATTCCAGGCACTCATCACTGTGTAAAAGGCTTGCCTTGCAAATCCCTTTTTAAACTTTCCCTGTGCATGTTAAATCTATAATCTCTAGTATTTGACATTTTCACCCAAGGAAAACAACTCTATTTATCCTATGCCTCGTATAATTTTATAAAATTCTGTCAGATCGCCCCTGTCTTTGACATTCCGGAGAAAACAATCCTAGTTTGTCCAACCCATCATAGAGGTAACAATCTAATCTAAGAAACATCCTGGTGAATCTCTTTTGCCCCTTTTCCAAAGCCTCTACGTTGTTTCTCTAATGTGGTGACTAGAACTGCCACCACTCAAAATGTGTCCCAACCAAAATTTTACACTGTCGTAACATGATTTCTCAACTTTCATACTTGTTTTTCTCAGTCTGGACATTGCGGATGTCGCTGACCCCATCTATTCGTGTGGCCCCTTTCAGTGAGCTTTGGAATTTCTCCCCATGATCTATGTTTCTATGTACTCGCTGGAATTTAGGAGATTAAGGGGGGATCTTATAGAGACTTACAAAATTTTTAAGGGGTTGGACAGGCTAGATGCAGGAAGATTGTTCCCGATGTTGGGGAACTCCAGAACAAGGGGTCACAGTTTAAGGATAAGTGGGATGTCTTTTAGGACCGAGATGAGAAGATCTCGAAGGGCCGAATGGCCTACTCCTGCACCTATTTTCTATGATTCTATGATCCTTCTGTACATAACTGCTCTTCAGAGTCCTGCCATTTACTTTAAACTTTCCTTACATTTGACCTCCAAAAGCACATCCCCTCACACTTGTCTTGATTAAACTCTATCTGCCATTTCTCTGCCCATATTTCCAACTGATCTATATTCTGCTGTATCCTTTGACAACCTTCCTCGCTATCCATTACTCAGCCAGTTTTGAGTCATCTGAAAACTTGTGCATCAGCCCACCAGCATTTTTGTCCATATCATTCATATATACCACAAGCAGCAGAGGTCCTAGCACTGACCTCCAATCTGAATAATGCCCCTCCACCAAAGCCCTCTGTCTTCTATGGCAAAGCCTATGTTGAAGCCAATCTATCAAGTCCCTATGGATCCTATGTTTCAACTTCAGGATCAGCCAACCATGATAAACTGGTTGAATGCCATTTCAAAATCCAAACAGAAAACACCTGCTGTCTGTCCCTCATCAATCTTCTTTATCACCCCCTCAAAAAATTTAATCAAGTTTATAAGGCATGACCTCTCCTGCACAGAGCCATGCAGTTTATCCCTAGCAAATCTCTGCTAACCGATATGTGTGTAAATCCTACCTCGACAACCTGGGATAGATTCTGTCAGGCCCTGAATAGTTATCTACCATAATGTTTTTCAAATGACCCAGCACCACTTCCTCCTTGATATCAACATGCCCCAGAACATAAATGTAATCCTCCCTGATCCCACTATAACTCCTGTCGTACTCTTTGGTGAATACAATACAAATACAATACAATGCTCATTTAGTATCTCGACCACTGCTGGCCGCAGGCACAAATTCTCTCCAAACATAAATGTGCCCGTGAGTGGTCTTGCCTTCTCACTAGTTACCCTCTTCTTTTAATTTACATATAAAATGTGTTTTCCTTAATCCTCTTCACTAAGGACTTTTCATGGCCACTTTTAGCCCTCCTGATTACCTGCCTGAGTTTTTTCCTGACTCGTTTATATTCCTCAAGTACCCTGTCCTATTTCAGTTCCCTAAAGCTTCTATATGCTTCCTTCAGCAAAAAGAAAAAAACAAAGCACTGCTGGAACTCAGCGGGTCAGACAGCATCTGTGGAGTGGAATAGGTGACTTTTCGGGTCTGGAACCTTCCTTAGACTGAATCGGTGATTTCAGCATTTGCCATTTCTTGTATCTCCATATGCTTCGTTTACGAGTAAATTTGAAACATCTCTCGCCATCCAAGGTATCCAGACCTTTTTCCTCAATTAATCAAAGAACATGCTCCTGAATTCTGGTCAACTATAAAATATATTTATATATTGCTATTACTACGAACTGACGCTAAACTGCATTTCCTTGTACCCATACTTGTATCTGTGCAATGACATTAAAGTTGAATTGAATTGAATTGAATTGAACTGGTCTTTAAACGCTTCCCACATGTCAGTTGTGGACTTGCCCCGTAACACCTGCTCCCAATCTACTCTCCCAGCTCCTGCTTAATACTGTTCTAATGTGCCGAACAAACCCCCTCCACCCCCTCCACACGGCCCCCCGACTCCCAGTTTAGCACTTTCACCCGAGCTCCAGCTGTGGGGGAGGGGGTGGAAGGACATCATCCTTAATGTCTGATCATGTGAACGGATGTGTGACAATTCATCTGCCATGTCATGTACTCTCAACAGTGGATTATGAAAAAATGAGTAGTTTTCTTTTCCTTCCTCCATATTTCAATCCGCACTAGTAGGATAGGGTTTGGGGGATTCTCTGTGGTTTTTGATTTTTCAATGTTGTTGTTTTTGATGATGCCTTGTAATTGTTTTCAAACGTGATTGTGGGAACTATGTTTAGTTAATTCTAACCATACTTTTCCAAATCTGGAATAGTTCTGGAGATAAGCCAGACATGCTGGAAGAGGTCGCTCAATCTTCACTGATTTCATCTGGTCTTAGAAGCGAGCTTAAAATAGCTCTTTCTGTTAGTCAAGGTCCTGATAATCTCCGATTTGCTTATGCTTGAGTTATATTTCACTGGAATGCCTCACTGCCTTTAGCACTGAAATTCTGCTTTTTTTTTTAAATGTTCGATTTGTTAAAAAATTTTAGCTGATACTAATTATTAACATTGACGAGTATCAGAAGAGCTTTTTGACAACTAGAACCTGCACTCTGTTTCTTTTTGTTGAAGGTTTTGATGCAGTGATTGTTTTAAACCAAATAAGGATACCAGCACCACTATTAGATTGATTGCACAAAGGTGGAGTTCAGGGGCCACATGGCGGAGAGGCTGGAGGGTGGAGGGGGGGGTGATAATGGAGCATTGACTTAAGAGATCATCGACATAGTCACAACGGAAAATAGAGAGAGGTTGGACTGAATGCTGCTTCTGAATTGCAGAATTGGAATTCACTCTCTTTGCCTCTAGTGGCTACTTGGATAGTGTGTGGTGTAAAGTGCATAGGTACAGCTTTACCAGAGACACAGGTGGAGTATGGGTTTGCCATGTTGCACTTTTGCTGCTCGTTGACAGACCTGACATCTGTGCTCACTGTGGTTAAGAAGGCCTCTTGTTATCCTCTCCTACCAACCACTTCCTCTTCTCCACCCTCCTCCCTCCCCAGACAGACAGCAGTGCTCAGCAAATGTGTGCAGGGTTTCACACAGCTCGGCTCAGCTCATCAAGGGCAGCTTATTTGATGCAGTCAGGCTTAATTCTGCTTGCCTTGCACAGTTTTCGTACCACAGCAGAAGTCGAGAGCATAGCATCAGGTTGCAAGCTCCCAGTTGTTCACTGTGGCAACTGTTGTGGCATTACGGGCGTAACCTAGAGCTGGTACAGTTCCAATCAAGGGTCCTGGGAAACAACTGATCCTTAATTTTTGCAGGAAAGAACTGCAGATGCTGGTTTAAATCGAAGGTAGACACAAAATGCTGGAGTAACTCAACAGGATAGGCAACAGCTCTGGAGAGAAGGAATGGGTGACGTTTCGGGTCCAAAACGCCACCTATTCCTTCTCTCCAGAGATGCTGCCTGACCCGAATCCTTTATTTTTACTCATTCTCTCTTGGAAATGGGTATGGATCTTTGATCGTTGACCAATATTTTGCTAAATTTGGCAATTTTCCACATTGGCTTATTTGTTGAGATATCTAATGATCCAACCTTAGGAGGTTCAGATCAGAGGCTGGTGCAGCAATTACTATTGGTATAGGTATTAGTATAGGTTTATTATTGTCACAATGTACTGAGATGCAGTAAGAATCTTTGTTTTGCCTGCCAACCAGGCCAATCGCAATATATATGAATACATCAGGTCGTGCAAAGATAAAATCAATCGTGCAAAATATCGTGTTACAGCTGCAGAGTGCAGAAAAGCTAATGATGTGAAGGTGAAACGAGGCAAGTCAGGAATTCATCCATGGCATGTGAGAGGTCCGCTCAGTAGTGTGGGAGGAGGCTGTTCCTGAATCTGGTGGTACCTGCTTTCAAGCTTCGGTATCTTTTGCCAAATGGAAGAGGGGAGAAAAGAGTGAATGGGGTTTGATTATACTGGCTGTTTGCGGCAGGCAGCGTGAAGTGTGCGGGTACTTGATTGGGGGTGGGGTCGTGAGGCTGGTTTGTGTGGTGGACTGGCAGTGAACTGGTACACATGTATGCAGCATCCAGTACTAGCTCTCTCCATCTCTCAGTCTTCTTGCCTTATCTCCACTCACCTCTCTCTCACCTCTCTGCAACCCCTCTCTTGAAATGTCTCAAATTGCTCTGTGCCTGGTGCTCCTGACAATCAAATATCTTTCCCCCGTCGACCAGAAGATTCAAAACATTGTCTCTCTTCACTCAGATGCAGCCTGATTTGCTGAATATTTCCAGCATCTTCTACTTTTATTTTAGATTTGTAGCACCTGCATTTAAAAAAAAAAAGATTTTCACATATCTGAATCCTCACTCGTCACAGAATGGATTTCTGTAATTGACCTTGAGACGGGGGGGGGGGGGGGGGGGGGGGGGGGGAGTGATGGTGAGGAGGGGGGGGGGGGCAGTATTAAGGAACTAATTTTGATTGTTACTTTGCTAGTTGAGAGTCGGAAGCAATGAGCATATGTGCCCAAATTCCAGAACAGGAGTGCCCACAAAAAGGAGTGCCATGCAATAGACCATGGCATACCTTCAACACAAACACAAGGAACAGCAGATGCTGGAATCTTAAGCAAAAATCAAAGTACTGGAGGAACTCTGCTTTATCTGTGGAGGGAATGGACAGACACTGTTTTGGATCGGGACCCTTTTTCAGAAGCTCAGCAGTGAATTTCTGATGAAGTAACCTATTATCAAGATGCCCTATTTTGGAAACAAGCAACTGCAGATGCTGGTTTACAAAAAAAGACACAAAGTGTTGCAGTTACTCAGCGTGTCAGATGGCATCTCTGGAGAACATGTTCTCATGTTCTGCATGTTTTCATGGATATGTGAATGGCACTCTGAGGAAGAGTACTGACCTGAAACATTGCCTATCCATGTTCTCCAGAGATGTTGCCTAACCTGCTGAGGTACACCAGTAGTTTGTGTCTTTCTTTGCCCTATTCTAGAACAAGGGCTCTTTTAAAGGGTGGCTTTGATTTTTTGAGTTTTTATAGCACAATTACAACATATTTCTTTAACCCAATTGTCTGTATAAGAAATGATAATGTTTTAATTGTTTCAGAGAATCTAAAGTACTTGGTAGGGAGATAACTTTCCAAGGAGCCTGCCTTTAAATGTGGGCTCAGCCCCGGCCATTAAGCACAGATTCTTCACCTGACCAGTCATTCATCACAGATATTGTGCTGCATAACTATGCCAGCCCTTCACCACTGCCAGTGAATTACTGAAAAACAACCAAATAAATCTTGTCTTCCACTATTACAACTGACAAATGTAAAATCTCTAAACTTCTTTGGCCTGTGTTAGTGGATAAACAATGTGAAGTAGATGCTCACTGAGTTCTTAACTGCCAAGTGCCCGCACACAGTACAGAATGGACAGTCATAGAAACATAGAAACATAGAAAATAGGTGCAGGAGGAGGCCATTCGGCCCTTCGAGTCAGCACCGCCATTCATTGTGGTCATGGCTGATCGTTCCCTATCAATAACCCGTGCCTGCCTTCTCCCATATTCCTTGACTCCACTAGCCCCTAGAGCTCTATCTAACTCTCTTTTAAATCCATCCGGTGACTTGGCCCTCACTGCCCTCAGTGGCAGGGAATTCTATAAATTCACAACTCTCTGGGTGAAAAAGTTTTTTTCTCACCTCAGTCTTAAATTACCTCCCCTTTATTCTAAGACTGTGGCCCCTGGTTCTGGACTCACCCAACATTGGGAACATTTTTCCTGCATCTATCTTGTCCAGTCGTTTTAGAATATTATATGTTTCTATAAGATATCCCCTCATCCTTCTAAACACCAGTGAATACAAGCCTAGTCTTTTCAATCTTTCCTCATATGACAGTCCCGCCATCCCAAGAATCAATCTCGTCTTGTACATTTGAGACCTGCAGAGCTCAAACAAAGTGTGTGCACTTCATTCAAAGGTTGTTGCAGACCCAGCAGCCCTGATAGTTGTTAGTCACGTGACACAATTTATAAAAGGCACGGCAGCCTTATTTTAAAAATACTCCATCACTTTCCTTTGTTGCATGGGAAATAAAGCACTTTACCATATCTGCAAGTTTAATCAAGTCACTTGTTTTCACACTGCAATCATTGCAGAGTACTGGTGAGACCAGTGTTGGAATGAAGGAACAGCACCTCATATTTCGCTTGGGCAGCTCACATTGATTTCTCTAACTTCAAGTAACCCTTGCCTTCCCTTTCTCTCCGTCCCACCCCCACCCTAGTTCTCTGATTAGTTTCACTGTTGTGATTAATTTTACTGTTTGTATGCCTTGTTGTCATCTTCCCCCTCAACCATCAATGAACCATTCGACATTTCCTTGATCACCGTCTCCCGGTCCTGCTGAGTTACTCCAGCATTTTGTGTCTGTCTTCGGGGAAATCCAGCATCTGCAGTTCCTTCCTACACCGTGTTAGAAATATTAGAAATGGAGTATTATCCATTTCTAGATTTACTGGCATCTCACCTCTGAAAGGTGTGGATGTCAGAAATATGTGGTAGTCGTACTTCAGAAACACCTTTGTCCTGTAATCTTCTTTATTATATGTCTAAACTCCTGTTCACTACCTGGTTAATGTGAATGTCAGTGAATGTTTGTCCAATTTTCTTAATTCCTGGACTCGGATGCTTGTACAATTTCATTATTTTCTCATTGCATCTCCTGCTATACAAGGTGAACCTCTTCTGCTTGTGGCTTGTGTCATGATGCTTCTCTGTTTTAATCCTTACTAGACCGAGTGCAGACCCGTTGGGTCTGTTCCCCCAACGTGCGGTTGCGGGGAGGGGGGGCAGCATGCGGCGTCACACACACTAACTCCTCCCCCCCGCACACACGCTAACTACCCCCTTGATATTACATTAATATTATTAATTTGCTAGCTGGTCCATGTAGGTTTTGAGGTCGTGGCCGGGGACTCTATCTGGACAAGGCGCTTTTGCCCACAGGAGGCCAATCTGATGTCTGCAACAGTGACCATGAGTACCGGCACACCAGAGGCAATCAGGAAGATTGCACCCTTCTTCCTACTTTCTATTCAAAGCAAGCATCGAACGCATTGGCCCCGTCGGGGAGGGACTTGTTGTTGCCTGCAGTACTTCATTTCATACGGCAGTTAAAGGCAGGGCCCTTACAGCATTCATGTAAAGAGTGATGTTGGGGCCCCAAGTCCTTGACTAAATGTCGTAACATGGGTATATAAAATGGTAGAGAATGTGTTGAAGTAGCTGTTAAATGGTAAAGAAGGTGATGAAGCTGGCCTTCAACAGTGGGGGCATTCAGAATAAGAGTCAGGAAATCATCTTGCAGCTTTTTAGTACTTTGGTTAGACCACGCTTGAGTATTGCGTGCAGTTCTGGCTGCCCATTACAGGAAGGATGTAGAGGCTCTAGAGAAGGTGCAGAAAAGGTTTACCAGAATTGACCACCAGGTGAGGTTGGACAAATTTGGATTTTTTTTCTCTGTAGCGTTAGTGATAGATGGGCGATCTGATAGAAATATGTAAAATTATGAGAAGCGTAGATAATTAGGACCTTTTTTCCTCTGGACTGAATTGTCAAAGACTGGTAGGCATTGTTTTAAGGTGAGAGGGAGAAGGTTTAAAGGGGATGTGCAAGGCAGGTTTTCTACACAGTGTAGTGGGTGTCTGGCACACACGGCCAGGGGTGGTGGTGGAAGCAGAGACTATAGCGGTGTTTAAGAGGCTTTCAGATAGGCACATGGGTATGCAGGGAATACAGGGATATGGATCATTTGACAAAATCATACTTAAACCCATATGTGCAGACAGATGAAATTAGTTAATTTGGCACAGACATCGTGGCTGAAGGACCTGTTCCTGTGCTGAACTGTCCTAAGTTCTACATCTTCCTGGGAGTGCTTACATGTTTTAGATAAATGGGGGAAATCTGAAATGTTGGTCTATGTTAAAAAGCTATTTTAAATACAGCTGCTTGCTGGTGAACATTTGATAGGGGTGGAGGCCTCAGTTGAGCTGATGTCCCTCAGCCGATGTAAACAGCCTATGCAAAATAGTCTGTTTATTTGCCAAATGGGATTTTGACGTCTTTTAAAATAACACAGGAATTTATTTTATAGTAGCCACTTAAGAATGCTGTTACTAAAACATGTTGTAATTGCAATCCCATGGAAATTTTATTTTGTTTCATTGCCTGAAAATTGCCAGAAAATAACTCGCTGATCATTTTAGAAACCAACTGTGTTGTCTATAGTTAGAAAGGTACGCGTGCAAAAATTAAAACTTCCTTGAACAAAAGCTGCTGAAGAGGAAGAGTTCAATTTCCGAGAGTGAGGAGGGCATTTGAATTTAGCACAGCCAAATCTGGACTTCATGCATTGATATATAACTGCACAAATAGCAGCGTATTCTGCCAGAATCATCATGTCTGGCACATTTAAGTAGAAGCTGCATGCCAGTGAACAAAATATTCCAAAGCCCACAACAGCCTCTAGACAGCTGGCTTTGTTTGCCTGAGCCAGTGGACCAGGATCAGCCTTGCACTGCAAAAATGCAGGAACCTCCTTCACATCCTTTGTCCATCAGCATTGAAACTCTGAGATGTTCCCACACTTGGCCTTGCAATGACTCCAGGTTTCAGCACTTTTCTCCGCTCTCCCTGTTGGTAATTTAATTGGAGTGTGTTGATAAATGGTTTCTCAGCTGCAGGGAAACAACAGCCCAAAACAATTAAATGATTGGTGGACTTTTTATATATATATCAAAAGGATACAAGGCCTGCTGTTTATTGAGGGATGTGAAGAAGCTGGTTGGATAATTTATTGGAAATGCCACTCGCACCATGCCGGTATCCGTGCTAACAAAAGCCACCACGTAACCTTCTCACTTTTTATCCTCCTTGAAAGTCGCACATCAGCCTGTGCCTGGTGTTTTATTTGCATTTGTTTTATTTGCAGTAAAGTACATTTAAACACATGTTTGACGATGGCTGGTTGAAAGGATGATGACTGCCATCTAAGAATTGTGAGGGGAGGGGAACAACCAATGCAAAATATGATGTTTGTGCAAATCCTTAGAGGTACTCGGGTGGGCCTCTGGTCATGAATGTATTTTAGGCCTAGCAAAGGGTTGGGGCTTGGAGATGGATGGGTGTGAAAGGCTCTGTTATCTTTTGCAATCATCTGCAGACTCGGACCTCCTTTGATTTCTCACTGCAAAAACAATTGGGTGATTTTTCTCACTGATTATATTAAAAAAATGTCCTTTCCCTCTCTCAAAATATACTGGCATTATGTAATGAACATCATGAGTTGTTAGTCATTCTCTTTCTTTCTTTGTTAAATTAGTCCAATGTAAATATATGAAAGCTTCTGAGATGCACCAGACTATTCTGTTTCCCCTGTCAGTGTCTGTTCCAAGTACTGGTCCTTAGCTGCGAGGGCTGATGACTGGTCACATCACAGCTCCTCTTCTCTTCAATCACTTACCAGAAGGTATTTTTTCAATGCTATCCATTTCTGTTATTTTTTGTGGAAAAAAAGTCTCCCTGCCCCCTCCAAGTGATGTCCAGACTGCTGCGGTGTAAAGCTGTACCACATGGGTCAGGGAAGTCACTGAAGTAATGACTTGTGTTGACACGGTGCCTTTCATTGAACTCTGGGCCAATGCACATCACAACCAATTAAATCATTTGAACCAGTTGAGTTACTGGATCAATTATTTATTTTTCTTCAATTATCTAATGAGTTGTGAAATATTTGCCATTAATTTCATCCACAATGTGAGGGGTAAGGCCTGTACCCCCGTGGAAGTGTATGCAAGTCTACATGAATCTCAGCATCTCTGGAATTATTTAACGTACTCTAAACTACTGAGACTTTCAATTAGGATCCATAAACAGGATCCAGTCTGAAGAAGGGTTCCGACCTGAAACATCACCTATCCATGTTCTCCAGAGAAGTTGCCTGACCCGCTGAGTTACCCCAGCAATGTGTGTCTGGCTTTGGTGCAAGCCAGCATCTGCAGTTCCTTGTTATTACACTTTCCATAAACAGGAGTTCTTCTTGGGAGATGATAGCGGGAAAAAAACGCACAGTGGGGTGTCCACAAAGCTTGTCCATGCTGTCCACAATAAACTCTCTTGACTTGACTTGACTTGATTGTTAAGGCCCTGTCCTACTATATGAGTCTCCCGAGTTTAAAAAAAAATTAAACTTGTGGTAATTACGTAGAATGTACGTAGCGGATACTTCGGAGCTCGTGGATGTCTCGTAGCGGCTCGTAATGCTAACGGCAGGTACTTGATAAACGGGGAAACTCGTGAAGTATTTTCAACAATTTCCAAGAGTAAAAAAATACTCGTGATGAAGTACCACGAGTTTGATTTTTTTTTAAACTCGGGAGTGCCTTCAGTAAACTGGCATCGTGGGACAGGGGCTTTAAGGTAGTTAACAATTTAAACATGATCGCATGCAGTTAACACAAGATTTGTCACATTGTCTCCCTGCATGGAAAATATTAAAATTTCCTTTCCCTCCCTCCGTTCCCACCTCTCCAAACTCACTAGGGTGTCCCTGCTCTTATTTAGTTTCCCATTGCTTACCCCACCTTCAAAGAGAGTCCGTCTGGCTGAACAGCAAAGCATTGTGTGATGATGATTATTACTCCACAGTACCACCTATGGGCGGGGATTGAATGTTACACCCATAGATTTCCACCTCTGAAGATATATTCTGATTTATCTCCATTAGGATCAGATAAAAGTAAAATAACCAACACGATAACCTTTTTTGAAGGGCTCAAATAATTTTAAAATTTTAATCATGTTGTTTTAAATTCTCCTCCTTGTGGTATAGTGTGTGATGTGGAAATGTGGGGTGAATCACTTAAAACGTAGTGCAGAAATAGTGCAGTAAAATCTACAAGCATTCAATTTCTTCAATTATCCCCTCTGCAGCAGTGTACCGGTTACTACATAAATGTATCCGTCAGTGCTGCTTATTTACTCTTCGAATCAAAGGGTTAGTGTGCAATTGATACATTATATAAAATCCCAGTCGAGTGGGTATCTGACCAGCGTTCCTTCACTGTATGTAGAGGTGTGACAAGACCAGGAAGGTTGGTTATAAATTTCGTCTTCATTCGTTGACCAGTTCACCAATTTCAATAGTGTGCTCAAACTGAAGCTCCTTATTCTTGGATTAAGGTTATTGAGAGGAATGGGAAATAAGAAAAGGTCAGTGTTCAATAATTCAATAATTCAATAAATAAAAGGTAATTCAATAATATTGAAGTGCCTACATTGAATGAAAACATAATTGGTTCAGCTGAAATATCTGAAACATCCTGGTATGAATCTCTCCACCGCCAAGAGTGAACAGTAGAAATCTGGGATCAGAAGCTAGAAGTGGCCATGGTGAGAGAAGTCCGAAATGAACGTTTGCTGTTTGGGATATACTCTATTTCTGCCTTATATTTATGATCAGTGTGGGCTCTTTGAGAACCAGTTGAAATGTCAACTACTGTTTGGAGCAAATATTAGTTTAGTATTGTTTATTATATTGGATGGAGCTGTTCCCCAAACCCGCTGTGATGCATCCCGATAAAACTGTCTGTGGCATATCTGTCGAAATTACCAAGGGTTGTTGGGGACATGGCGGACTTCCTAAGCCTTCTAAGGAAGTAGAGGCGTTGGTGTGGTTTCTTGGCCATAGCTTCAATGTGGCTGATCCAGGACAAATTGCTGGTGATATATATTTCTAGGAACTTGAAGCTTTTGATCATCTTTACTTCAGTGCCTTCAATATATAATGTGGTCTAGATGTGGTTCTTAATAAAGTTTTTCAAATGCATGGGTTGTTGCACATTGCTCTGTAAACATCCTGATGTTGTTGTTGTTGTTGCAGAGAAGAAACCTGAGCAGTCCTGCTTGCCCAGATACAGAGGAAAGGAAACCCCTGGCGGACCAGTCACTCGTCTCTCTCTTGGACACTGCAGACTTCAGGGCAGATTTGTTGCACAACTGCCCAACAAGAAGCTGCCGGATCGAAACGCTGAGTGAAAGTGAGGAAGAGGAGGATGCTAAGCATTGCGGTAGTACAGTGGCCTTTCCGTTTCATCGCTCCTGCGAGGATTTAGATTTGGATATGATTGAAGAAAACTGAAAAGGAATATCAGGATCTTTTAACCCCATGAATTACGCCTTAAAATGCAAACCCATGAGTACAAAATACAAAGTTTCACAGATTGTTCTTCCCCACCAGGTCCCATCGTTACACTACTAGATTGGACAGTTTCATTGGGGGTTGTCCTGTGGGCTGGGACCTGTGAACCTGCCTTACCCAGGACAGCACGGGTTAGGTCCAGGTGGAAAAGTTGTGCCATTCCTCTTGCTCTCCTTTCGCCACCTGGGTCTCCTCAGATGATGAACTGTGTAGACGTCACTACACGCCGCATGCACAAGCCCTCAAACCTCCAGTTCATCTGCAATAAACTCTGTGTGATGTATTCCGGAGACAGTTCTGTGATAACCAAATGGTGCCTTCAGAAGCAAACGAGTCAGAGGAGGAATAGATGAGCAGAAGCAAAGGGCCCTTGAAATTCACAAACAATATTTGAAAGGGCCCTGAAATTGACTCCTATTTTCAGCTTCGCATTATTTCAATAAAGCTATGATTAATGGCTTAGTTAGATTCTCTCTCTTTCCCCTTTGTCTCATTTTACACTCCCACCCCTTGGCTTAGAGATCAAGCAAAATGTAAGAGGGCGCACAGTGTTCAAAAGGATGTCTATTTCTGGGCTTTGTGAAAGGCTGTGTGATCTCTATTCAGGAGGGAAGCTGCACTAGTGGGAGTTGTACTTTTCTTCAGTGTTCTCTGCTGAGGTGAAATACAAGCTCATGATCACTATGAATTGAGGCCTAGATTTTATAATTGGACAAATGATTCGACCAGTTGCTGATGATGTAGAGAGAAGGTGAAGCAGGCCAGTCTCGTGAGTGATTTAGCTCACTGATGGTTTTCAGGTTGAGGAGTGACTGTAAGGTGTCTTTTTTTTGTAACTTTGTAGAATCTACTTGAAGATACTCTATATTTTGTTGTATTTTAGTTCTTGCACCAAATTTATGAATGACGATCAAAGATTCACAATTTCCTGCCGATTTTCTGTGTCCTCTTGGGGAAAAACTCCCAGCATTTCTAATGAATTTAATCAAAGATTGTGATAATATAACAACCACTGCTCTTTATTCATGACCTTAAATTAAAAAAAAAACCTGTTGAATAGTTTTGAGTGTTTGTTTTAAATTTGACTTGAACCTATTGTAGCGATGGCACAGTGACGCAGCGGGGGAGTTGCTGCCTGACACCCGCGTTCGATCCGGACTACGGGTGCTATCTGTATGGAGTTTGAACGTTCTTCACGTGACTGCGTGGGTTTTCCCCAGGTGCTCCGGGTTCCTCCCACAATCCAAAGACATGCAAATTTTAATTGGCTTTGATAAAAATTATAAATTGTCCCTGGTGTGGAGTGTGTGCTAGTGTAATGGGGACGCTGGTTGGCGAGGGCTCTGGGCTGAAGGGCCTGTTTCTGCACTGTATTTCTAAGCTAAACTAAACTATTAAACAGCCTTGTGAAAAACCAGCAAAGACATTGGACCATGATCATTCCTAACTTTGACTCAGCCAGGCAGTGGTGTGAACAATACAACTTGCTTCTGTGCCAGTAGTTGTGCAGATAGGGAGAGGCTGCAGCTTTACTGACCTGCCTCCGTGATTGATGCTGTTGGGTGAGGACCTGTTCAGCCTTGGAGATTGTATAACTTGCTGTTGCTCCTTGCTGAGACTTGCATATAAATATTAGCCAGGGTTCATCCACTCCCAGCCTTCAGGAGGAAAGGTGAGCAGGCAGAGAAGAGGTAAAACAAAGACTAATCCACCTGCCATTTACCCCCCAGCTCACTCGCCTGATGATCGGGCTGGGTTGCACCTCATTTCACCTTCTGTAAAAGTTCCCCTGATGTTGTAATTGATGGTTTTGTAGGTGCAAGTGTTACGGGGGAGGTTAAACCACAGAAATTAAATCCCTGGAATTTGCTCAAATTGTGCTGAAGTTAGTAATTAAAACTCTGTAGTTTGCTGAGATTTTTGTGGGAATTAATAAAAAAGATAGCAAGTTTTGTTGAAGCTAAGGTCAAATTTGCCTCGGTACATGTGACAATAAACTAAACTCAACTGTAACCTTGTGCCCAACAAAAACGTTTTCAAGAAGTGTCTTTGAAAATAACTTTCTAATCGAAGCCAATTTCCAATAATTGGCTTGTTTACTAGAAATCTAGACGAGTCCGAAAGTTGAATTTGGATGTCATGGTTCCATTTGTACTTGATATAGTCCACAAAGCTAAATAATTTAATTCTATTCACACAGCACCTCCCCTCTTCCATTTGGGTGTGTCTATATGTGCCTTGTCATGGAAATGAAGTGTCTTGTTGAAAAACCTTCAACTTAAACGTGGATGAACAATTTGACTCTTGCGGACATCTAAGCTAGACTTTGTGTAAACCTTGTCCCCCAGATATTTAATTCTGGAGTCGCTGGAAAATAGTATGGACCAAAGTTATACACAAAATACTGGAGTAACTCAGCGGGTCAAGCAACATCTCTGGTGAAAAGGAATAGGTGATGTTTTGGGTTGAGACCCTTCTTCTCAATCTGAAACGTCGCCTATTCCTCTTCTCCAGAGATACTGCTTAATCCGCTGAGTTACTCCAGCATTTTGTGTCTATCTTCGGTGTAAGCTGCATCTGCAGTTCCTTCTTACACAATAGTATGGACCACCCTGAGTTTGCATTGATGTGGTAATGGTGGCTTTTCCCCTTCATTTCCTCGACTGCATTACTTGATATTGACTAATGTGTTTGTAACCCAATCCATCTCCCAATTTTGTTTCTATAACATAGAAAACCAAGACGGGATCTTTTTTTTCTTAATGGAAACTTCCAACAAAAGATGCATTCTGCCTCTTGTTCACTTTATCAACAGTTGAACATCAATCACAATGAATGCTACTTTCTGTTCAGAACTTTTTAGTCTCTCACGATAAAATGGTTCTGCTGTTCTTCTGACTTTTCAAAGAAGGAACAATAACAGTGGTGTTAACTCAGGTTTTATTTATTTTAATTAACTACAGCAGTTGTTGTTTGTTACACTACATTCATTTGCAACCATGTACGGTCTTAGACCTTGTTACAGTTGTCCTAGAG
Source organism: Okamejei kenojei (assembly GCA_035221665.1). Lineage (NCBI taxonomy): Eukaryota > Metazoa > Chordata > Chondrichthyes > Rajiformes > Rajidae > Okamejei > Okamejei kenojei. The sequence goes on from CM069141.1 coordinate 59,402,386, forward strand.
TACTAATGTTTTGTATTTCTAAGAACTGAGACTAACCAGTTATATACAAACTTTAGAAGCTTATGTCCCTGGGAATCAATGGAATATTGTCCTTTACCCATCTGTCTGAAGATGGTCCCAACCCGAAACATCACCTAGACATGTTCTCCATAGATGTTGCCTGATCCGCTGAGTTATTCCAGCAGTTTGTGTCTTTTTTCGTAAGGAGCAGATATAGGCCATTCGACCCATCAAGTCTACTCCTCCAGTAAACCAGCACATGCAGTCCCGTTCGACAATGGGATATTTGTGTACCTGCAATTACAGAGTATTTACAGCACAACGCAGTCTTGACTCATTAATGGAGGTGCTTATCACTGACAAGGACAGAGATTGCTGCACATTGGAAGATGGAGATGAGCTGTGGGCCAGTGCAATAGGCAATGGTAGACCCTCCTGCAATATTGTTGAATCTAGTAGTTTGCTGACAACAGATGACAGTGACTGCAGATGCTAGAATTTTGAGCAAGTAAAGTGCTGGTGGTACTCAGCAGGTCAGGCAGTGCATGCGGAGGGAATGTTTAGTTTAGAGATACAGCGTAGGAACAGACTGTTCAGCCCACCAAGTCCGAACTGACCAGCGATCCCCACACACTAATACAGGCCTACACGCACTAGGCACAATTTATGCTCATGCCAAGTATACAAACCCAAGCCAATGAACCTACACACCTGTACGTCTTTGGATTGTGGGAGGAAACCGGAGGTCTCGGAGAGAACGTACAAACTCCATACACACAGCACTCGAAGTCAGGATCGAACCTGGGTCTCCGGCGTTGGAAGGTAGCAACTCTACCGCTGCACCACCATGCATGGACAGATGACTTTTCTGGTTGAGACCCTTCTTCGGAATACATGTCAGCAGTCAGTTTCCATTTTTATTGGCCTCTTTAAATGTGGCTACATTTACTAGTTTTCATCTGTTGGGAAATTTCCAGAATCTTAAGAGCTTTGGAAGATGGCTAGTGGAGCTGCTGCTGGTCGGTACAACCAACATGCAAAACTGTATTCATTGTTCTAACATGTTAATTGTGTTATAATGAACCAGAAAATAATATATTTAAAATAAGTTTATACAATGTGCACAAACACTTCTCCATCTTGTGTCTGTGTGGGAAGGAACTGCAGATGCTGGCTTAAACCAAAGATAGACACAAAATGCTGGAGTAACCCAGCGGGTCAGGCAGCATCTCTGGAGAAAAGGAATGGATGACGTTTCGAGTCGAGACCCGTCTTCAGACTAGAGTCAGGGGAAAGGGAAACGAGAGAGCGATATAGAACAAATGAATGAAAGATATGCAAAAAAGTAACGATGATAAAGGAAACAGGCCTTTGTTGGCTGTTTGCTAGGTGAGAACAAGAAGGTTGTGCGAGTTGGGTGGGGGAGGGATGGAGAGAGAGGGAATACCGGGGTTACTTGAAGTTAGATAAATCAATATTCATACCACTGGGCTGCAAGCTGCCCAAGCAAAATATGAGATGCTGTTCCTCCAAGTTGCGTTTAGCCTCACTCTGACAATGGAGCAAGCCCTGAAGAGAAATGTCAGTGTAGGAACGGGAAGGGGAATTAAAGTATTTGGCAACCACAAGATTAGGTAGGTCCAGGTGGACTGAGCGAAGGTGTTCAGCAAAACAATTGCCCAGTCTCCGCTTGGTCTCACCAATGTATAAGAGTGCACATTTTGAACAATGGACACAGTAGATCAGGTTGGAGGAGATGTGAGTGAACCTTTGCCGAACCTGAAAGGACTGGCGAGGTCCCTGGACATAGTCGAGGAAGGGGGTATAGCAATAGGTGTTGCATTTCCTGCGGTTGCAGGGGAAGATACCCGAGGAGGGGACGGTTTGGGTGGGAAGAGATGAGGTAACCAGGGAATTGCGGAGGGAACGATCTCTGCGGAAGGTGGAAAGGGGTGGAGATGGGAAGATGGGACTAGTGGTGGGATCCTTTTTTTTCACAATAAAAAGCCTCCCATGTTTAAATTTCCTAGGGTTACGGAATCAAGGGATATGGGGAGAAAGCAGAAACTGGGTACTGATTTTGGATGATCAGCCATGATCATATTTAATGGCAATGCTGGCTTGAAGGGCCGAATGTGATCACTTCCATTATGTAGAGAGTCTCAGAATGTTAATCGAGATACCATTCCGTTTACATTGCACTTTGTGCAGGGATCAAATCTTAGCCCAAAGTGTATGTTAGGCTGCGAGGATTAATTTCAAAACTTCAAATTATTTCAAATAATTTTGTCCGAACTACAGATCAGGGCAGATGCCAGCCCCTTTAAACATCACGGACAGCTCAGTGTGAAGTGGTGCTGGAATTATATATGTGAAATAGTCTTGGGAATTTTATTATCGATCCTAAATGCATTATTTAAATAATAGGTCGTTTAGTTTGTTGTGAAGTGGCACCGGATTTAACAGCTCAGTCTATTAAAATTGAATTATCTCACTGAATGAAAGCATGCAATATGTTTCCAGGCAAATATCCAGTGGTTGAGAATTAAAGAGCAGTCATTTTAAACGGGCGGTTGTAGTCAATAATACGGTAACCGAATTATATTTATTCATTGCTAGAGAGGACGATGTAAACATAGTGAGGTTAGTGAGCAGCCTCTAACATTAACCGCTCCTTGTACTGTTCTGTTGTGTAGGAAGGAACTGAAGATGCTGGTTTACCTCAACAATACACACTAAAAGCTGGAGTAACTCAGAGGGCCAGACAGCATCTCTGGAGAGAAGGAATGGGTGACGTTTCGGAACGTGACTCTCCCGGTTGCTATCTGGACCTACCTGATCTCCCGGTTGCCAAACACTTCCCATTCCCACACTGACCTTTCTGTCCGATGTCTCCTCCAGTCAGAGTGAGGCTAAATGCAAATTGGAGGAACAGCATTTCGTATTTCGCTTGGGCAGCTTACAGCCCAGTGGTATGAATATTGATTTCTCTCACTTCAAGTAACCCCGGAATTCCCTCTCTGTCTATCCCTCCTCCACCCGAGTCGCACCAGCTTCTCATTTTCACCCAACGAACAGTGAACAATGGTCTGTTTCCTTTATCATCGTAACTTTTTTGCATTCATTGTTCTTTATCTCTCTACAATACATCATCATCATCTATATCTTTCGTTTCCCTTACCAGTCTGTCGAAGAGTGTTGACCTGAAACATCACCCATTCCTTCTCTCCAGAGATGCTGCCTGTCCCGCTGAGTTACTCCAGCTTTTTGTGTCTATCGTCGCCCTTCTTCAGACTGTTCCGTTGTATTGACCGAAAACGAACAATGTGACAGTACCAGTGACTTAATGAATGAAATGGAGACACGCGGAATTAAATGGACTTGGAATAACTGGGGCGGTGGGATTTTATCGAAAAGTGACTACATGAAATCGGTGGAAGGAAACAGGCAGGCGAGGTTTCGGGTCAGGGTCCTTCTTCAGACTGCAAATTAATTCCTGAGAAAGGGATATGGGATATGACCGAGACCCTATACCTGTAAAAATATGAGAAGAATAATGAGAGGTGATCCAATTGAAGCACACCTATTCTCACAGGACTTGACAGACTAGATAGAGGGAACACGTGTCCCTTTGCTGGGATGCCTAGAATTAGAAGTCATAGCCACAAGAAAAGAGGTGGGATCCCTTTCAGCCAGAGGGGGATGAATTATTGGAAATCTCTACCATACACGTCTGAGGAGGCTCGATCACTGAATATATCCGAGGCAGAAATAAAAACAGAATGTGATGGAAAAACTCAGCAGGACCGGCTGAATCAACATTTCAGGTCTGGAACCCTTCATCCGAACTGGGAATGAGAGAAACGTTGGCATAGGTAGCAGGGAACGTTACGGTGTGATGGTGGAACAAAGGGAATTACTGTGATGGGGTGAAATAATGGGGCAGTTAAAATATGATGATGTTTATGTGACTGTGTAAGGTGGTGCAGTTTGTGGATTTTTGTACAATCAGGCAATACACAAATAAGGAGAAAAAGATGACAAGTATAGCCGACCGTGCGTTCAAAGAGAAATATAGAGGGAGTTAATGAAAGTTGGAGAATTTGACATTGAGTCTCCCCCCACATGGATGATGAAGTAATGTTCCTTGGACCTGGGTGGTATATTTTATTACAGAAAGCCATGGACAGAACTATCAATGGGATGGCAAATTAACCCTGCAGGTCAGACTCACTGCTGAGTACAGATGCTCTGCAAAGTGATCACCCAACCTGCGTTTGGCTTCTCCATTGTAGAGGAGGGTACAATTATGATACTGGCAAACATGCAAGTGTGTCACTGCCCCACTTGGAAAGATAGTTCGGACCCCTGGACAGTGTTGTTTGCTCCTTTTAAACAGATATAATTTCCCTCACTTGAACCCTGAGCCCCTCACCCAACCATTAGTTTAAAGCTCTACTCTGAATAGTTACGTTGATCCCAGACAGGCTGAAGTGTCACCTGTCCCAACAAAATAGCCCTACCTTTCCTCAATGCTGTTGCCATGAATCAAAACCTCCATATCGCTCTGATCTGTTCAATCACTTGCCATTTTGTAGCTGCCTCAGGTAGCAACCCGACTTCCGCTCCTTCAATTCAATTCAATTCAATCTTTAATTGTCATTGTGCAGTGTACAGTACAGAGACAACGAAATGCAGTTAGCATCTCACCCAGAAGAGCGAACGTAGAATAATGAACGGTAAAATATATACATGTACAAACAGTATCAGTAGTGCAATTATACTGGGGGAAGGAGTGTCCGGGGGGGGGGGTGACTGGCAATCTCCGAGGTGCAGAGTTAAGTATTGTAACAGCCGCAGGGAAGAAGCTGTTCCTGAACCTGCTGGTCCGGCAACGGAGGGACCTGTAGCGCCTCCCTCATGGGAGGAGGGTAAACAGTCTGTCGCTGGGGTGAGAGCAGTCCTTGACGATGCTGCGCGCCCTTTGCAGACATTGCTTGCTATGGACAGACTCAATGGAGGGGAGTGAGGAACCGGTGATGCGTTGGGCAGTTTTCACCACCCTCTGCAGTGCTTTCCGGTCAGAGACAGAGCAGTTGCCATACCATACTGTGATACAGTTGGTAAGGATGCTCTCGATGGTGCAGCGGTAGAAGTTCACCAGAATCTGAGGAGACAGATGGACCTTCTTTAGTCTCCTCAGGAAGAAGAAAGCTGGTGAGCCTTCTTGACCAGTGTAGAGGTATTGTGGGTCAAAGAGAGGTCATCAGAGATGTTGACCCCCAGAAACCTGAAACTGGAAACATGCTCCACCTCCGTCCCATTAATATGGATGGGGGTGTGCGTGCCACCCCTAGACCTTCTGTAGTCCACAATGAGCTCCTTGGTCTTCTTGGAGTTGAGGGCCAGGTTATTGTTGGCACACCATGCTGCTAGGAGCTGAACCTCCTCCCTGTAGGCCGACTCATCGTTGTCGCTGATGAGGCCAATCACCGCTGTATCATCTGCATACTTGATGATGGTGTTAGTACCATGTACAGGTGTGCAGTCGTAGGTGAAGAGGGAGTAGAGGAGGGGGCTCAGCACACAGCCCTGTGGAACGCCAATGTTCAGGGTGAGGGTTGAAGAGGTGTGGTTGTCCAACCTAACAGACTGTGGTCTGTTAGTTAGAAAGTCCAGTATCCAGTTGCAGAGGGAGGGGTTGATGCCCAGGTCGCCGAGTTTGGTGATCAATTTTGAGGGGATAATGGTGTTAAATGCTGAGCTAAAGTCAATGAACAGCATTCTCACGTAGGTGTCTCTGTTGTCGAGGTGGGAGAGGGCGGAGGGGAGTGCCGTTGAGATGGCATCCTCCGTACTCCTGTTCTTGCGGTAGGCAAACTGATAGGAGTGGGAGGTAGGCAGCCTTTGAGGTGTGCCAGGACCAGCCTCTCGAAGCACTTGGCGATGATGGGAGTAAGTGCAAGTGGGCGGAAGTCGTTGAGGCTCGCCGCAGTGGAGTGTTTTGGCACCGGCACGATGGAGGTGGTTTTAAGGCACGTGGGGACAACTGCTTGGGCAAGTGACAGGTTTGCAGACGTCTGTCAGCTGCGCAGCACAGGTCCTGAGGACACGCCCGGGGATGCCGTCAGGGCCAGCAGCCTTACGTACATTAATCCTACTCAGTGCTAGATACACGTCGTAGGGGGTGAGTGTGAGGGGCTGGTGGTCAGCAGGGAGCACAGCCTTGATGGCCATCTCTTGGTTGTCCCTGTCAAAGCGGCTATAAAAGGGGTTAAGCTCCTCAAGGAAGGATGAGTCGCTGGATGTGGGGATGGTGTTGGTGGATCTGAAGTCGGTGATGGCCCGGATGCCTTGCCACATGCGTCGGGGGTCGGAGTACACCTCCTAAAGTTGTACATTTTAATTTGCTCTCTACTCCTTTAAAGTTTCACATTATCTTCATTCTACCATGCCAACTGGATCCTCTTCATCCTCCTCCAACTCTCAAGGTGTTCACCCATCCCAAGTAGTCCTTAACATGGTACTGGCAAGGGAACTCTCCCTTTGGGAGATCTAGTTACAGCTGCAGAGGAAAGGATTTATACTCCTGCCTTGACCATATTCAACCCCTCAACAGTCCTTACCAGACTCCTGTTTGATTGGTCTTCAGTATAACAATGCTATGATTGGATTCATTATCATCTCTACAGTCTTTGTCAGCACCATTTAGGTAGCAACTACAATATCTCATACCTGTTGGATAGATTCATTGGATATTCCATCACTCACTAACCTTAGGGTGTGACTGCAGTTTGGTTCAAACCTTCATGCCCCTTGCTTTCAATGACATAATGACCCTCAAGTCTTCCCTTTCCCCAAACTATCACCATTCAGGTGATTGCCTGTCCTTTCGATTTTGGAAGCAAAGTAGGTAATCTCACATTTAGATTGCATCCGCCATGCCATTTCCCATTGCCTTAAGTGGAATAAGTCAAATTGGAGCACATTTGCATGTTGCTTGCAGCATGTACTCCACCTCTGTCATCTTACCCAGCTAATGAAGTAATCCACCCTCAAACCCAGCCATATTTGTGACCTTACTACAAGGAGAGTCAGGATCATAGGGACAGCAGCCATTTGCAGATTCCCTTTCAACAAACATACCAATCTGACTTGGAAAGAATATGCTTTTCTTTCATCATTGCTGGATCTAAATCCAGGAACACCTTCCCCTGCATCTATTGCCGTATCTTTGACTAAATCATTGCAGCAGATTAAAAGACAGCTCACCATCACCTTGTCACGTTCTATTGTGATTCAGCAACATATGCTGCTTTTGACAAGAAAACCCACATCCTGTGAACTGAATTAAATGAACTATTTTAACCTCAATTCTCCACATCTTGTCTTGCCGCCAGATTGGTAGCCACCCTACGACCTAATTCATCAAGATGATTTGGTAAACTGTTTTAGTTTTACTTGCCCTCAGCAAAGCCAGTTGATCCTCATTTAGAGTCCATTTGTAACTCAATCCATTAAGATCATTTGAAATAGAAAGCCTTGCACTTATGTTGTACCTGTTACAACCTTAAGACATCATAAATTACAGACAACAGAATATCTTTAGCAATGCAGTCAACCTTGTTTTGCAGAATTCCTGATATTAGATCCCATCTTGCAACTCGATTAATTCCATTGATTATTGATCTGAAACGGGCAATTTGACCATTGATCACCCATTCACACTAGTTCTATGTTATCCCACTTTCTGCACTCGGGCAAGTTACAGAGGCCAATTGAAACACAAATCTACACATCTTTGAGATGTGGGAGGTAACCTGAGCACCCAGGAGAAATCGACACGGTCACAGGGAGAACGTGCAAACTCCACACAGACATAACCCGAGGTTACGATCAAACTCAGGTCTCTGATGTTGTGAGGCAGCAGCTCTACAGGGGCGCTGCACTTAAACTTGCTCAAACATTTATTATTCCATATGTAAGCTAACCGAATATTTAAAATAAATTCCACCCTGTAAGTGTTTGTTCAACAGTTATTTCCGATAGGCGCCGATTCTTTCTTTTGAACTGTGGTATGTGGTCTCTTCGGGATTAACTCCCATTTTCCTTCCGCACTGCTACCCCTGCGCTGCTCAGATGGCCTGGCTGTGTTTCAGTGAGTGCTACGAAGCCCCTCTGCTGTACAATAGGTGCTTCTCCTTTGACAACACAGTTTGGCTGGCATGGTTATGCAAGGTGTAGACAAGGGTGCAGACAAGGAGACATTGATTGCTCCCCAAAATAAATCGCAGTAGCTGTCCCAGGGTACTGGACTGCAACAGAATTCCTTCTCCAGCCCACACCCCATTGGGTACAGCACACAGTGTTGGAGCTCATGTTACAGCCAATATTCTATTAACAGTAAACCATCCAACCTATTGCGGCCACAACTGATGCAATAGAATTAGTGCATTAATCTTTTGTTCACTGCCAGCAAGTGACACAATAACAGGGGTTAACCGCACACACAGCCCTTCCTTCAGCATCCTCCATATTTCATATTTGCAGGGATTTTTAAAGGATATTTATACATTGTTGCCATCACAATGTCCATTCGCCCTGGGATGCACTGACTTCCACAACTCAGTACGATCTTCCTGTAACTGGGAGTTTCTCAGCTGTTTCTGCCCAGCCCCTTTTTACATTGCAGATGTTCCAGCTACTTGTTCCCATTGTACTGAAGCCAGAAGCTGATATTATTACAGCTGGCAATGGAGATAGCATTCTCCCTTGAGTTCTGCATGCTTATATAATACTCTGCAACAACACCACAGGAAAGAGATATTTTAATCTATTTTATGCTGCCCATTTCCATTTTCTTTTTTTTACAATGATGACTTCCCTAGAACAAAAGTTTATTGTTTGGACTGACTCATGACATTTAGCTTTAGCTTTCTCCACCTTATCTTCGAATGAGTACATTATTTATTCTTTCACTCTTGATGATACCATTATTTTGTCTTCTCACTAAGATCGCCAGTGACTCCATGAATAACAATCCCTGATATTGTCGTGTCAGTCTGGTTCAATTGTTTGCACAGTAAGTCAGGAGGTTTTTAGGTTGAATCCCATTGCATGGACACTAACATGTCTGTACTGAGGGATCACCGTACTACCTCTCTTCAGGCGACTTCTCCAAAAAAATGCCCTGGCTAAAATGTCCTGGCTAACATTTAGCTACATCATTAGGTAACACATTTGTGCTTAGTTAGAAGGTTATGGGTTCAGGATTCTCCACAAAAATCTAGTTGATACACCAGTGAAGTGCTGAGGTGATGTACAGATGTTGAACTGTTGGAAATCCCAGGTTTTGGGTCTGAGCCTAAACCAAGGACTGCCGTGCAAGGTGAAGACAGAATCTCTGTGGAACTACATAAAGAACAGCAGGGAAGATACCTGACGACATGACCATTTTTTATTCAAAAAGATCATCTGGTTATTATTGTATTGAAATTCATGGGTACATTATTCAAAATGTCTGCTATATTTGCTACATCGCAACAGTGATAACGCTGGGATTTTGGATATCCTGACGTTCTGAAGATCTTGATATCAATGGGTGAATACTAAATGCAAGGCTTCTTTCTTATCACCTTTGCAATAAAACCAAGAGCATTTGCCTTCCTTATTGTTTAGTGTGTTTATATTGTAACTTTATGAGATTCATGCACATATAAATCAAATCTCTCTGAACACCAGCACTTAATTGTCTCCTCTCTTAAAAATTGTCGCCCTCTTCCCGATACTAAATTGAATAACCTCACAAGAACCCACCATTTGCTTTCTGTTTGCCCACTCACACTGCACATATGCCTTTGTGATCATTTTGGATTCACCTTACAGCTATTTTTACCATGTTTGTATCCGCAATTTTAACGGTTCCCTTCATCTGCTGTTAATGCAGTTTGTAAATAATGCCATAGTTGTGTTCCCATGAAACTTTGCCTTATATAATTTTCCATTATTATAAGAATAATTACTATAAGAATTATTATAAAAAATAACAGTTTAAGAATAAGGGGTAAGGCATTTAGAACGGAGATGAGGAAACACTTTTTCTCACAGAGTTGTGAGTCTGTGGAATTCTCTGCCCCAGAGGGCGGTGGAGGCAGGTTCTCTGGATACTTTCAAGAGAGAGCTAGATAGGGCTCTTAAAGATAGTGGAGTCAGGGGTTATGGGGAGAAGGCAGGAACGGGGTACTGATTTGGGATGATCAGCCATGATCACATTGAATGGCGGTGCTGGCTCGAAGGGCCGAATGGCCTACTCCTGCACCTATTGTCTATTGTCTATTGTCTATTATAAAGAACAATTATGTCAAAATGGGGCTGAGGGCTAGAGAGTTTCAGACTCGCAATAATAGTTATATTTTCCACAATTTTCAAACATTTGTCTTTTGATAATTGTAAGTTTATTTTTGTTACCACAAGCTAAAATACTAAAGGTTGTATGTTACATTGTTTAATAGAGCATCATTACACAAGTGTCAAAGGAAGCAATTGCTTCTCAATTACAATACTATGGTGAAAGTGACAGTCTGAGTTCTTAAGGGACAATAGTGTCAGATTACTGTGGGGAAGTTACATGGCAAACATTTTTTCCCAAGACAGCTTTTTTTCTGCTTATCGATTTCCAATGTAACTTTTAAGTGGTTTTCTAGTTCCCAATCCAAACTGAAATATATTTCCACCTAATACAAATAGTATTCCCTAATTCATCAATTATGTTATATCCAATTAGCATCTTGTAAACACGCCTTGAAGAAGAGCTACATTTAATTGGATCCAGTTACTGGCCCTTGATGCAACATACTAGTTACAGTCTGCCTATCTGCTGTCTGCTTTTGTCCCCTGACTAGGGTTGCCAACTTTCTCACTCTCAAATATGGGACAAAAGGTCAAAATACGGGACAAATTCCCGACGGCAATTCGTTGACCGACTCAGCCGTGGCTGGGTGAATGATGAGTTGGCCCGGGTGCCGGACTACACACAAAGCCCAGACAGTGGGCCAGCTGAGGAGTTTTGGCCCGCCATTCGGGCCAAATGATCGGCCATGAGAAGGAGGTGGTGTCGGCGGTAAGCGAAAGTCCGAAGGTCAGACAGCTGGCCGGGCTGCCCACCGACAGGGCCACGGGCGAGGCGCTGCTGCTGCACTCCATGGGCTGCACTACGTCGGGATGGATGAGGCGGGGCTGAACGCGGCGCTCCGACCCGACAGTCCCCTCGACCTGAGTGGTGGAAATCAAATGCGGGACAAGGGTGGTCCCATACGGAACAAACCAATTTAGCCTAAAAAACGGGATGTCCCGGCTAATACGGGACAGTTGGCAAACCCACCCTTGACTGATTTTTGCATCATTCTAATTATCTAATACATAATGTCCACCCCACCATCCTGAATACAACCTATTAATGCAGCATCAAGTTAAATACCCCTTAAAAATCTAACCGCACTATCCAGTAGTTCTCCTTAATCTATCCTTATTTATCCGATTATTTTGTCAGATTCAGTTTTTCTCTCATGGAGTCATCTTGATTCAATTTATGCAGGTTATGTTTTCGTAAAGGCCCAGTCACTAAACCTGATGAATTCCTGAACTCTGCCACCAATTGATATCAGACAAAGAGGTCTGCTGTTCCTTCATGCTACATTTGCCACCTTCCAATCCACTGGAACTGTGGGAGAATCTAAAGTGAGCGCTTCCAATAATTCACTGTAATTAACTGGGCAACAATTAATCACTGCAAAATACCAGTGAATGAACAGTGATGACGTTGTCTATTAGGACACTGATCGCAGGGTATCCCAGTAATTCTTGTCATTTCCAATCAAGGCCATGCAATTTACTGAATTCATTCCAGACTAAGCTTCCTTAATTAGTTTTGTTCATTGGGCAGGTTTCAGCAAGTATTGGTCTTGCTGTTCAGTACATCACTGGTAGGGAAATAATTTAGTGAGGTGGAAAGGTGAATGATCTTTCCTGAGCTTCAGCGGGTTCCAGGGAGAAGGAGGAATATTTGACCTGTGTGTGGGGCAGTGTGAGGTCTGCCTCCATAATTTGATTAGTTCGGGAGTCAGAGGTTATGGAGAGAAGGCAGGAGAATGGGGTTAGGAGGGAGAAATAGATCAGCCATGATTGAATGGTGGAGTAGACTTGATGGGCCGAATGGCCTAATTCTACTCCTATCACTATGACCTTATGACCTTCCACCAGTTCACTGGGAAAAGGGGAGGCATACCAAGCATCTTGCAAACTTCTCCTTGCATGTTTCTTCATCTCCTTTGAGGGGGCCAAAGCAGGTGGGAGTTTGTGGAAGGGGGGGTTGGTGTGACTGCTGTATACAGCGGTGGACACAGATTTGCATTGGCTTTCAAAAGGTGATTAGAAATGAGAAATGATAGACATGAGGATAATTCACTGCTGAGTCGCGATCAGATTATACCTTCAGGAGAAGTCTGTGGGAAGAAAACTGGAAGACAGGGGAAATAAATGGAAGAAAAGATAAACAAAACAAAAAATTAATTGAGAACAGTTAACAAACTATTCCAAGAGCCATCAGCCTCCGCTTGCTTATGTCATTTTGATGTTTGAAATAATAGGAAATATGGGAATTGCATTTTCAGTTGGCTTCTCAAAATAGGACTTCAGATCCCTGGCCATGAAAACTGCCCTGCTTGTGAACAATCCAGTGAAACAACTGAAAGCTAAATGACTATGGAGCATTGGATTGTAAGTCACAGACCATAGAACAGTACAGGACAGGCGAAGATCCTTCAGCCCACAATATCTGTACCAAACATGATGCCAAAATAACTAATCTCATCCCGGCACCTGGTCTATATCACCCCATTCCCTGCATTGTCATGTGCCTGTCTAAAGACCACTATTTTATCTACTTCCACCACCTTCCGCTGGCAATGTGCTCCAGGCACTCACTACTCCGTGTGGAAAACCTAGCCCCGCACATCGCCTTTAAGTTTCTCCACTTCATTTTGTCTTGGTAGCAGGTTTCAGGAGAAACAGACAGGTAACCAGCACACATCGTCATTATGCATGGCTCTGTGTGTCTTGCACTTTGTGCATCAGACAGCTTGTTGTTACATAGTGCTATTTTGGTTTGTTTATGTTGTGATGAGCGTTTGACGGCACTGGGCCTGTACTCGCTGTAGCTTAGAAGGATGAGGGGGGGGGGCCTCAGTGAAACTTACCGAATAGTGAAAGGGCCTGGATAGAGTGGATGTGAAGAGGATGTGAAGAGGATGTTTCCACTAGTGGGAGAGTCAAAGACCAGTGGTCATAGCGCCAGAATTGAAGGACGTTCCTTTAGGAGGAATTTCTATAGTCACAGGGCGGTGAATCTGTGGAATTCATTGCCACAGAAAGCTGGGTAGGCCAAACCAATTGATATTTTTAAGGCAGAGATAGTTCTTGATTAATATGGGTGTCTGGGGTTATGGGGAGAAGGCAGGAGAATGGGGTTAGGAGGGAGATATGGATCAGGTTCTTAAAACAACCCTAACGGGCCTATCCCACTTTCACGACTTAATTCAAAACCTCTGCCGAGTTTAAAGGACCTAAAAAAAAATATCAAGATTGTGGTAATCTACGAACTGCTACGTCCTTCTACGACTATGTTCACGAACTCCTACAAACTCCAATGAGTATGTCTACGAATTCCCACGACTATTTTGATGCCCTCCTTACAAGTAAAAAGTTGAAATTTCTTTCATCCCGACCATTTTTTTACTCATGGACATTTTGTATCGGGCTGGAAAAAACGTCCCAACTTATCTGATGCCACGAGTACCTACGGCTAGCATAACAAGTCGCTACGATATATCTACAAACTCCTACGACCTCCTATGGACTCGTTACGAACATTCTGCGAGTTTTAATCAAGGGGAAAACTCGGGAGAATTTGTGAATTATCTCGTGAAAGAGGGACAGGCCCTTAACCCTAACCCTAACCCTACCTCAATAACTGAACACCGTAGCCTACCTCCTGCACTACTATAGATTTCTTATTTTACTCATTAAGTTTTAGTACCAATGTTTTGTTTTTCACACAGATTTGTTTCTCTTAGAATTCCATGTGTAATTTGTGTATAATTTATGGATAAATTTGTTTTTCATTGAAGATAGACACAAAATGTTGGAGTAACTCAGCGGAACAGGCAGCCTGTCTAGATGGAAGGAATGGGTGACGATTCAGGTTGAGAACCTTCCTCAGAAAAGGACTAGACCAGAAACGTCACCCATTCCTCCTCCCCAGTGATGTTGCCTGTCCCGCTGAGTTACTCCAGCATTTTCTGTTTATCATTGGTTTAAATCAGCATCTGCACTTCCTTCCCACACTAAAGATTTGTCATTGTATCTGCAGCTCACTGTGTTTGTGCTTATGTCAATAAACTCAACTTGTCACAGCATGGTTTTCAAATTCTGTGGGCTTGGTGCCCTCAGGTATCCAAAGCATGCACTACATCAAAATTATTGCTTTACATTGAATCAGAATCCTTTGAAGCGGAACCATTGCCAGCTCCCAGGAATCTACTCGCTATTTTCTCATGCCAGCTTGCAATAAATCATCTCCAGCATTAGAAGATACAAGAAGATTGTACAGGGCAGAGTTCAAACATTGTCAAAATGCTAGTTTTGACAAGTCTAAAAGAGACTTCCATGCATGGAACAAACTGGCCTAAGAACATAGGGCCATTTCTGATGAGTTAAGCTGCCTGATTTTCATGCGTATCATGGTTACCTTGCTGGATAAACGGCTGGTTTTAAATTTGCTTTAAATTTGTTTACCTTTCATTGTTAAATAGTAGATATAGTTCACATGCATTTGACTATAGTTAAATATACAAAAGTTTTACATCTAATTCACACCCATAACATTCCAGGCCTCATACTTCAATGCCATCCTTTATTATAGATGTAAAGCAATCCGCCAAAAGAAATCTCAGGCATTTCATGCTGAGCTATTATGACCTGCCACCTGAAATTTGCAAGTGGCATCAATTAAATGGACTGGGGAGTACTTGAACTGGAGTATTAAAGAGGCCTGGGCATTCGGCACTCATAAAGTCCCAACCCACAGTGGGGCAGCACTAGAGTTGCTGCCTTCCAGCGGCAGAGACCTGGGTTCCATCCTGACTACGGGTGGTGAGTGTACGGAGCTTGTACATTCTCCCTGTGACCGTGTGGGTTTTCTGCGAGTTCTCCAGGTTCTCCCCACACTCCAAAGATGTGCAGGTTTGTAGTTTAATGGGCTCTGGTAAAATGGTAAATTGTCCCCAGTGTGTAGGATAATGTTAGTGTGCGAGGATTGCCGGTCGGCGTGGACTCGGTAGGCCGAAAGGCCTGTTTCTGTGTTGTATCACTAAACCAAAAACTAAAAGATCCCAATATTCAGCCTGTTAGTAACAATGTCATGGTTGAATAATCATTAGAATCGTCAATTGCATCAAAATTAAGTCTCAGGCACTGAAAGCTCTAATCCTAGCACTGTAATTCTACTTAAATAATGTTAAGAAATATGACTTAATCTTGCTGTGGCATGTAAGGAAGAGTTTTAATTAAAACATTTTGGGATATCAATGATGTCAATAGGTATTGCATATTCATACTTATCCTGAGTAGGTGACGATAAAGCTTGATTTTGAACCTTAACTAATGACATACTAGGTGTATGTTTTGTGTTTGACTATAGTAGTGTCCATGGATTCTGTTGTGTTACTCTTCCCTTGGGTAAGTAACAAGGATAAAGCTACCAACAACACATACTTTATTGATGGTAGTCAATACTTAAACTGTTGCAATGGTGTATCAAATGTCATACCACATGAATCCTCCACACTCGTTTCATATAGACGGAACGTTTCCTGGTCTGTTCATATTTCTTGAGGTTGTAACATATCCACTGCTTGCCATGATCACCCACAGATCCTGGTCCGCCATCAACAATGATCGCAGCACTGCTACTTCCTCAAACAGCACCATTTCAAATTCAGGGAGTGTCCATAATCTCTTTGGTGTTGCTGTTTTCTATGCCAGGTATGAAGGAAGTTAACATGCAACTTACAGCAGTGGCTGATACAACAATATATCTTAAATCACACTATATAATAAATACAGTTTATTATGGGCTTAAAATATAATATATTTCTCTTTGCCTGGCCTAGAAACATAGAAACATAAAAAATAGGTGCAGGAGGAGGCCATTCGCCCCTTCGAGCCAGCACTGCCATTCATCGTGATCATGGCTGATCGTCCCCTATCAATAACTCTTCTCCCCATATCCCTTGATTCCACTAGCCCCTAGAGCTCTATCCAACTCTCTCTAAAATCCATCCAGTGACTTGGCCTCCACTGCCCTCTGTGGCAGGGAATTCCACAAACTCACAACTCTCAGGGTGAAAAAGTTTTTTTCACCTCAGTCTTAAATGGTCTCCCCTTTATTCTAAGTCTGTGGCCCCCTGGTTCTGGACTCGCCCCACATTGGGAACATCTTTCCTGCATCTAGCTTGTCCAGTCTTTTTATAATTTTATATGTTTCTATAAGATCCCCCCTGCTGCTGCTGCTGAATATTTCCAGCATTTTACGCTTTTATTTCGCTCAGCTATCTTTGTCAACCTGTTCACCAATCTCTAAACTGTCAGCCATCTGGTACTGGATGGGAGTTGCGTCTTTGATTGGAGTTTCACTGCTGCTGATATGAATATATGTTAACATCCACAAGTTCCTACGTCAGGCAATTAGTAAGACCCTAACTAAACTGTGGGATAGAAAGCTGAGTTGTGAATAAGGCAGAAAAATAATTACAGATGATTAATATTTACTTCTATTAATTGAGAAATTTGCAAAATTCTATAGGCATAGTTGTTCTGTGAGGAAAAGCAATACAACTACACAAAGATTTAAATCATGCCATTAACATGTGAAGAATTTTTCCTTTGCAACTAATCTTTTAATACACTTCTCTCAGTGCTCTGCAGTTCATTTTTCCGGTCCAGGGTGTGATTGGGAGGTGCATAGTTGCATCTATCTGGGAATTGTTACGTAGCAGGCAAGGCTTGTGAGGGACTAAGATGGTGCCCATTGTCTCCAGGAACACCAAGGAGGAGGCCGGAGATCCTCGCAGAGACTGTTATTCATGCCTGAAATCTTGGAAACAGACGTGTGTCAAAACAATGCTGTTGAAGCCAGATATTGCAGAACCTTTCATTTCCATAGCATCCACGGCATTAGAATTTGGTCCATTTCTTGGCAGTTTTTCCGCAACTCTGCTGCAGGTACAACTCCTTCTGCAAAATAGTCATGGAGTTGTACAGCAAAGAAATGGGCCCTACAACCTACCACGTCCAGGTCAGCCTTTTTTGCCCATCTACAGTAATGGCATTTTACTTTGTTAGTTCTGTAACTTTCTGTTTCAAACCTTGCCTATTCAAATGACCATCTAAATGTCTCTTAAATGTAATGCTTTGTATCTGATTCCACCACCTCCAATGGCAGTGAGTTTAAGATATCAGCTACTCTTTATACTTTAAAGATACACAGCAATCAGACCTCCCACATTCACATCTGGGTGATTAATATTTCACAAGCAGTAAAAGCCCCAGCACCTGTACCCGAGTTACACTACTTGTTTCACTGATGCCTGGGTACTTCAGTCCAAAACCAATTCTTCAAGCTGGAATCTGGATAGTGTGTGTCACTCAGTTGCTAGACTGAAGTGCAGGAAAGAACTGCAGATGTCGGTTTAAATCGTAGATAGACACAAAATGCTGGAGTAACTCAGTGGGACAGGCATGGAGAGAAGGAATGGGTCAGACAGAATGGAATGAAATACTTTATTGTCACACGTGACTAGGCATAATGAAATTATTTGCTTGCACACCCAAAGTATACAAATAGCGGCCACATACGCATTTACAAAGTTACAAAGCACGCCGGCTCCTGCTTTTGCCCTTCCCCCATCCCCACAGCAGTCCCCCCACGCCGGGTCCTCCATTGGTCTTCCCCTCACCCCTCATGGTGGTCCTCGGCGCTCATTAACCGTCGACCGCGGGTCGATCCACGAGTCACCACCGCCGCCGCGAGGCTTCACAACCGCGAGGCCCCATCGTTGCGAGGCTTGAGCACTGCCGCCACCGACTCACTGCTGCCGAGGTCCCACTTCACGCCTCCGTGGTGCCGAACTGGGCACCAACACGCCTCCGTCCCGCCCGCGAGGTCCCGACCAGGCCCCGACCCGGGCTTCTACGCGGCGATCCGGGAGGCAGCGAGACCGCGGCGCTTCAATAAAGGCCTCCAGCCGCGTTCCCAGTCCACAGGCGCAGCCCGTCGGCAGCTGGGTCAAGGCCCGAAGAAGGGTCTCGACTAGGTTTGCCAACTTTCTTACTCCCAAATAAGGGACAAAGGATTAAAATATAGGACAAATTCCAGAAGGCAATTCGTTGACCGACTCGGCCGTGGCTGGGTGAATGATGAGTTGGCCCGGGTACTGGACTGCACACAAAGCCCAGCCGGTGGGCCAGCTGAGGAGTTTTGGCCTGGGCCGCGCGACTTTGCGGGCAAAGTCCGGCGCCCCATCCAACTCATGAACCGATGATTGGCCATGAGAAGGAGGGGTGGTGGTGTCGGCTGTAAGCGAAGATCCGAAGGTCAGCGAAGATCCGAACCCCTTAAGGGGTTGGACAGGCTAGATGCAGGAAGATTGTTCCCGATGTTGGGGAAGTCCAGGACAAGGGGTCACAGCTTAAGGATAAGGGGGAAATCCTTTAAGACCGAGATGAGAAAGACTTTTTTCACACAGAGAGTGGTGAATCTCTGGAACTCTCTGCCACAGAGGGTAGTTGAGGCCAGTTCATTGGCTATATTTAAGAGTGAGTTGGATGTGGCCCTTGTGGCTAAGGGGATCAGAGGGTATGGAGAGAAGGCAGGTACGGGATACTGAGTTGGATGATCAGCCATGATCATATTGAATGGCGGTGCAGGCTCGAAGGGCTGAATGGCCTACTCCTGCACCTAATTTCTATGTTTCTATGTTTCTATGTTTCTATGTTTCTATGTTTCTATGTTTCTATGTCAGACAGCTGGCCGGGCTGCCGACCGATGGGGCCACGGGCGAGGCGCTGCTGCTGCACTCCATGGGCTGCACTACGTCAGGACGGGTGAGGCGGGGCCGGACATGGCACTCCAACCCAACAGTCCCCTCAACCCGAGTAGTAGCGGTCAAATACGGGACAAGGGCGGTACCGTATAGGACAAACCAATTGGACAGCCCTATATACGGGTTGTCCAGGCTATTACAGGACAGTTGGCAACCCTTGTCTCGACCTGAAACGTCCCCCAATCCTTCTCTCCAGATGCCTGTCCGGCTGAGTTACTCCAACATTTGTGTCGAACTTCGGAATAATCATGAAACTTGATCAATACCGTACACACATTCCATAGTCACGGAATATCATCTGAGAGTTGAATAAAGCCCCTGTCTCACTTAGGAGACCTATACAGCAACCTCTGGTGACCTTGCCCATCACCCAAGGATTCCATGAGGTCATCGGAGGTTTTGGACACTCTCCCTAATGGCCGAAAGTTGATTCCGCGTGGTCAAGGCTTCATCTAGGTTGCTGCTATTTTTTCTTCATGATTAAAACCGGCCTCGACTAAAAATAGGTTGCCGTTTTAAAAATCAATAATTTTTTTGTTGCAGGTCTAGTCGAAGCCGGTTTACTTCATAGTCAAGAAAGGTAGGAGGTTGCTGGTCACCTCGACCATGATTTTTTTTGGGTGACGGGCAAGGTCACTAGAGGTTGCTGTTTAGGTCTTCTAAGTGGGACAGGGGCTTAAGGAAGAATTCCATTTCAACCGTCAGCAGCTACTAAGATCAATGCTGCCCTTGCTGAGATTAGCTAAATCTACACAAATTCAACTATATACTTGAGTCCTGCTCTTTGTAGGTTAGAACAACATCATGTGCTGTAACTCATTGACTCTCAGCATTAGGAACTTAAAACAATCATTGATTGTTACATCAGCGAAGTCACAATTATCAACCCTCAGCTTTCGTGCATGAGCACTAAAACATCTGTCAATACCTGGCATCAGAAGAGTTTTCACAGCATTGGGACTTCAATATGTCATCAGTTCCAAAAATCTGAACCTTCAACATTCATTGGATCAGGCTCCTTCTCTCTGCAGTCTCTGACAAGATTAACCTCACCATTCTCCGTAAAAGTCCTTGAACTGTTGTCTAGTTATCTGGAACTGCACTTACCTGCATCTGTTCTTAACTACCCAGTCATGGCCAATAATGGCTGTCCTTGACCACTTCTTATTCCCCACCTACATGGGGCCCTTTGGCTGCATTATCCACAAACAATCTCAGTTTCTAAGCATCTGTTGGTGACACCAAACTGTACAGCAATACCACCTTCTCCGCCTCTTTATTATCTCTGAACCATCAAGAATCTCAAGTTCAAGTTCACATTTATTGTCATGCACCAATTGGTACAGTGAAATTTGAGTTACCGGACAGACATACGAATAAAAAGAACACAATACACAATAGAATTTAACGTAAACATCCGCCACAGTGGAATCAACATTTCTCACTGTGATGGGAGGCAATAAAGTTCAGTCAATCTTCCTCCTTTTGTTCACCCGTGGTCAGGGCCATGAACCCTCCGCAGTCGCCGCTACGGACGGACCGATGTACAGGCCCTCTCGCCGGGATGATTGAAACTCCGACGTTGGGACGGATCGGAACACACTCTGCGGCTTGGAGTTCCCGAATCGGCCGCTTCTTGCGATGCGACACAGAGAAAAGACGCATCTCCGTCCAGGTAAGTGACTGAAAAAAACAGTTTCCTCCTACTTCCCCCCCCCCCCCCCACCGCCCCCCACATAAGACATACTGAGGAACATTAAAACATACATTTAGACGCACTAAAAATAACAAAAAAGGCGAAAGGACTGACGAGCTGCTGGCGAGCACAATAACAATAATCTGTTGTTATGCAAGAAGGAACTGCAGATGCTGGTTTACACCGAAGATAGACACAAAATGTGGAGTAACAGCGGATCAGGCAGCATCTCTGGAAAAAAGGAATAGGTGATATTTTGGGTCTGGATCCTTCGTCATTTGGAGTACAGATTATTCATGGTTGGGGTGAGTGGCCTGTTCTTATTCTTTGGTTTCTTATGTTTGAAAAATATATCTACAGTAAGCTCTGCCTGGGGTTCTGAGGCTTTCTTTCAGCGGCAGTTTCACCTTCCATGCGACGCTCAAAGACATGTATTACAATAGCCCGTGCTTTTCCCACCTTTTGAATCGCTAGTCGCTAACACAGCATTTTACCTGTTCGAACTGCTGTGTAGCAATTCTATTGATTCAGAAACTGAAGGAAATAAAAGGCAGCCTTGGCACAGTGATCGTGCTCCTGCCTCTGAGTGAAATCAAAGATCAGTGCATTCAAATACCACTCTGGAAACCTGAGAATTTAATGTAAGCCAACACTGTATAAATAAGACTATGGGAGTCCAGAACATCATCCAAAGTCCAATCTTTGAGCAGATAAGGAAGTAAGAAATAGGAGCAGGAGTGGGCTTGATTAGGCTTTCACTTTATTCATGATGATATGGTCTTGGCTTCGACGTCACTTTGTTCCTTTCTTGCCATTAACCTTGACTCCCCTATGGACCAATATCTGTCGATGACTGCCTTGAAAATATTCAGTAATTCAGCTCTGTTTGAGTAGAGAATTGTGAAAGCTTCAGGACCCTCTGGGAGGAGATATTCCTCATGTCTGAATTAATTGGACTATTCCCAACTCTGACATAAAGCCTCTTGGTTCTGGATTAACCCAGCTGGGGAAACATGCTCTCAGTTTCCACCCAGCAACCCCTTTTGGTAAGATCACCTCTCATTTTTCAAAACTTCAATGCATCTGGGCCTGACCTGTTCAATCTTTCCTTCATTCGACAATCTCTTTATTCTTGGAATCAAAATAATATGGTGAACCTTCTCTGAACTGCTTTCAATGCAGATGTAGCGTTTCCTAAATAGGTCCAAAATTGTGCACAGAACTCCAGGTGTGATCTCAACAATGCCCCGTATTGTTTAACGATATTTCTATACTCTATCCTATTCACCGCAAAGGCTAACAGTCCATTTGTCTTCCTAATTACTTGCTGTACCTACTCATGTATAAAAGACAGCTGATTCCCTCTTATGTAATTTTCTATAATTCCTCACCATTTAAGCAGTATTAAGAGAATAAGCTATTTTTAGTCTGGCTGCCAAGATGGATAACCTCACAATTCCCCACATTATACTCCATCTGCCAAATTTTGGTGAATTATTTTACTCGATATCTCTTTTTTGGCTATTCGGATTCTTTACAACTTGCTTTCCAACTCATTTTGCTGTATCTTCAATTTGACGATAATACGGTCAGTCACTTCGCCTAATTCATTGACATAGATCGTCAATAATTGAGAACTTGGGCCATCCTATTTGTTACAACTTGCCAATCTAAGAATCACTTATTTGTCCTGGGTGAGACATTAAGATGAAAGTCCTTTTTCCCTCGGGTGAATGCTCATGATTTTTATCTGTACTGTGCTGGTAAATGCCAGAATGCTAACTGAAGCATTTGTAGGATCTGTGAAGAATCACTGATGAAGGATTATGAAACTGCTGGAATAAAGCAAGTTGTATTGAAGAAGGGTGCGAAACCGAAACGTCGCCTATCCATTCCCTCGCAAATGCTGCCTGACCCACTGAGTTACTCCAGCACTTTGTGTTTTGCTCAACATTCCAGCATCTGCAGATCATCCTGTATTTATTTTTGTTTGATCTACCCCTTTCTTTATTCTTTTTGTTTAAATGTTCCCGAATTCAACAGCTATTCAGAAACATTGAACAAGCTTGACCATTGCAAAGCCAAGGAACAGGGCTTTTGTTTACTGTCATGGGCTTTCAGAAGAATTTCATGGTTGTTCTGGAGGACAATGTCACTCCATTATGCCATATGAGGTCCTGAAATTGCTTTGTGCCTCCAGTAACACTGGGGAAACATGCCTGGCTTCCAGATTCAGCCTTGGTGTGGGGTAGTGGAGATCACGGCAAGATATTCTAGCAAGACACAAAGTGCGGGAGGAACTCAGCGGTCAGCCAGCATCTGTGGAGGGAATGGACAGACGACTTTTCGGGTCAGTATCCTTCTTCAGAGCCTCAGCCGATGATGTCTGACCAGCTGAGTTCCTCCTGCACTACGTAATTTGTTCAGGATCCCAGCATCTGCAGTCTCTTGTGTCTCAAATGTATAAGGCAGTCAGCTTATGTCAGTAAAATCAGGCCCAATATGCAATGCGGTCCATACTTATTCCTGTCCATATTTATTCTGCAAATACATTCATGATCACATTCGTGATTTATTAGCCAAGTATGTTTCGCAACATACGAGGAATTTGCCATACAGTCATAATAAAAAAAGCAACAAGACACACAACTGCATAAAAATTGACATAAACATCCACCACAGCGGCTCCTCCACATTCCCCACTGTGATGGAAGGCAATAAAGTCTTATCTTCTTTCTTCCTTTCCTCCTGCGGTCGGTGGAGTTGAACTATCTGCAACCGGCGATGGAGCTCCTGCGTCGAGGCGGTCTAAGCTCCCGCATCAGGGCAGTCGAACTCCTGCGGCTTGGAGTTCCAGAACTCGGTCCCTAACCAGGGACAGCGAGCTTCACGATGTTAAAGTCCGCAGCTCCCGCAAGTTTGAGCACTAAAGGCCCATCCCTGGCAAAGGGATCGCCCACTCAGAGATGTTAAAGTCCGCAGACTGCGCGGTTTTGGAGCTCTGGAAGTCCCAGCAAGAGGCCGCCAACTCCACGATGTTAGGCCGCAGTGGCGGACGGAGATACGACACACGGGAAAAGTCGCATCTCCGTCAAGGAAAGAGTGAATGAAAGTTTCCCACCCCCCACATAATACAAAACTAAAGATAAACTAAAACATACATTTCACAACAAACTAAAAACACAAAGAAGGAAAAAGACGAGGATTGACCGTTGTCGAGGCAGCCATTATGCGGCGTCCCCTGGCATATATATTCTGGCCATTTATGATGAAGCATGTAAAATACTGCACTGGGGCTTGTTCGTAGGTTTGGAGTGTCCATAAGACATGCCTTTCTGACTTGGTGGTGACCTGCACCAATAAGCATGTTCAGGGCTACCAGTGGTGATGTGTAACTATGGAACCAAGTAGTTGTCTAACTCTGTGTCTGAAAATGGATGAATACAGCAAGCAGTCGCAAAAGAGCTCATCCATTCCCCAGAGCAGTACTGTAGCTTTCTGTACTGGATCCTCACGTTTAGTTTCTGCTTGCAAGCAGGGAGTAGAAGCACAGCCAATGTGGCCATGCAGGCAGGGGATGGAGCATCAGGCATCATTGATGGTTATGTAGCAATGGCCAAGGGTTTGGACTTCTGGTGGGACAGGAGATGTGCTGATAGTATTTTAGTAGCACTCTCTTTAGGTTTTATTAAATGCTGGTTTGACCTTTCTGCAACATCATTAGACCCAAGTTTTATCCAAATAATAATTTTACAATCAGTGGATGAATGCAAGCTTTTTCTTCCGCTCCTCACCAACCCAGTGTAATTTTCCTCCGCTCCTCACCAACCCAGTTACATGGCATGGATTAGATCAGGTAGTGCGAGGACTCGGACTAACACCAGGTCCACCGACACACTTGATAATGTCCCGAGTCACCCAGGGATTTTTAAATGGGAAGGATATAGAAAAGAGCTGACATTTTCCTCGCTCGGTACAAACGCATGCAGTCAGGTGGGGAATCACACATTGACCTGAAAGTAAGAAACAAATTGGATAGAAATTAAATGATAAAGAAGTTTTCAAGGAAGCATGATCAAGGAAAGGAAGTCTGAGCCCAGTCTCTGTCTCTGGTTGTCATCACAATCTCCAATGATTATCAATGCTTGATTCATTTGACAAAGGAATTGATTGCTCACCAGCATGTGGATGTGCTGACAACACAGGATACTCGTTTGCAAAATTACTTTGGAAAGGCCACAAAAACTCCCAAAACACAGGAAAGTCCTTCGTAAGAGAAACTGTAACCATAGAGACCAGGAAAGTCTCCGTTGGATCATGTTTATTTTAACTGTAATCTCAGCGCTGGAGCAACAATTGAAACGCTACAATTATCCTCAGTGCCTCTTGGGTGGGAATGAGCCAGGCACGGTCGCTTTGCTGATCTGGCCAACGTTCTCTGCTGAATTGGGACGGTTACTGTTATGTTTGGGTGGAACCTGGGTGTGATGGGGGAGTTTGCCAAAGCCTACTGCAGCATCCTGGAAGGAAGCAGCAGCCTTTTCTTTGTGCTTAGGGGTTATGTAGCTAAATTATCACATTGGTTGAGATTACCAAATGCTTTTCTGCAGGGTTTGAGAAACTCATGATCCCCTAAAAAATAATAGTCAATAGACAGCGTTTACTCATCTGTCTCCTCTCATTTTGTGAAGTACTGACAAGTACAGTGTGATATCCTGTGACCTTCTTCTTGCTTGTGGCGTGCACAGCCTAAAGTTGTAGGTCAACCTGTTCTATTTGATCTTGTTTGTGCACGTTGGGCTGATTGCATTCGCCGAAACAGGGTGGACCACGTATTTGTCCTTGTGCACAATCATTTGTTTGTGCACAGCATGTGTTTACCTGCACACAGCGCTGTTCACATTGGGGGCAGACTTTTCATATGATGCTTATGATTCTTATAGACCTGCTTCCACACACTACCCTTCCCTTCCCCCAAATCTCATTTAAAGTATTTCTTACTGAAGATTAAAATAATGAGTGCAACCAAATAGTGTCCTAACAGTTCACTCCACCGTCAGCTTGCTTTGTTTGGGACCCGAGGCAGTGCCTGTTGAATCATTTTGAAGGGACTACAGCATAGAAGTTGGGACATTATGTTAGTTTGTACCCGGCATTTGGTGAGGGACATGGATAGGAAATGTTTTTAGAGGAATATGGGCCAGGCACAGGCAAAGAGGACAAGCTCGGGCAGGGCATTTTGGACAGCATTGACACGTTGAGTCATAGTGCCTGTTTCCATGCTGATACCAGATCCTTACATACCAGATCTTGTCAGTTCTAACACTTCAAGTTGCAGGTTGCTGCCTCCACTATTCTTTAAGGCATTGAATTCCTGACCCCCATCTCCTTTGGTACAGGAAACTGGGACCAGCTTAGATGGGGCATCTTGCTGGTCCCAATTGGTGAAGGTGTATTTTCTTTAGTGGTCTCTAATCCTACCAATTACCTTAATCCTACATCCTCAACAACTATTCTCTGCTAAGGAAAATCCCTGCTCACTGTATGTCACTCATAATACCACACACTCCTTTTTCTACTTTGTTCTGATAAAGCATCCCAACTTACCCAATCTTCCTGCATAACTATAACAGCAATTCCCTCATAAATCTGTTCTACACATTTTCCCCATTATCATATCTTTTCTCCAATATATGCTAACCAGATACCAACTTACTGCGTTGTGGCCTAATGTGCCACCCTGCTTTTATATTTCACACTTCCACAAATGATGTAAAGTATCCCGAACAGAGGCACAAAATGTTGGAGTAACTCAGCGGGCCAGGCAGCATCTCCGGAGAGAAAGAATGAGTGACGTTTTGGGTCGAGCCTCTTCTCCAGACCTGAAACATCACCCATTCCTTCTCTCCACAGATGCTGCTTGTCCTGCTGAGTTACTACAGCATTTTGTGTCTATCTTTGGTGTAAACCAGCATCTGCAGTTCCTTCCTCCACCTATTAAGTATCCCGTTGTTTTCTAAATCACCTGATCTTTCTGTCCGTGAACTCTCAGGTATTTGTGGACAAGCACTTCCAAGATCCCTTCGGCCTTCTACAATGTTTAAATTCCTACTGCCTATTATATATTTGCTTCCGTTATTCGCTTTTGCCTCGTGCTTTACCTCACAACTGAATTTAATTTGTCATGTTTATTCTCCAGCTTGCTCCTGAAGCTCACTCTATTGTCCTGTGTTGCTGACATTGTCATCAAGCAAGTGAATAAAAGGCTGCCAAGACGGCAGGAGCTTTATGCAATCAAGTTGGCAGCTTCAGAACATGAAAATGAGAGAAAAACACAATCGTACAAATGGGAAAATGTGGCGTTTGTGGATCATTGCAAATCCTACTGAGCGTCATAGAATGATACAGTAAGGAGACAGGCCTTCAACTCAACTCATCCATGTTAAACAAGATGCCCCCATCTAAGCTGGTCCCAATTTCCTGGCCCAAATCCTCGAAACCTTTCCGATCCATGTTTCTGCCCAAGTGTCTTTTATATGTGGTATTGTAGCTGCCTCAACTACTTCCCATGGTAGCCCATTCCATATACCCACCACATTATACATCACCTTGTACAAGGCCTTGATGAGCAGCACGTATTTGTGTTCTGGTTTTGTCACCCTACTCCAGGAACAATGCAATGAAGCCAGAAAGAGTGTAGAGAAGACTCCCCAAAATTCAACACCTCACACTTATCTAAATTAAACTCTATTCATCGAATCACTTGCCCAACTAAGCAAGATCCCACTGTAAATCCTGATATCCATCTTTGCTGTGCATGGTGCCATATAATTTAGTGTCATCTGCAAACTTACTAATCATGCCATGTACATTCTCATCCAAATCATTGATGTAGATGACAAACTGCAATGGGCAGCGCACAATCCCTCAGTCACACCACTAGTCGCAGACCTCCATTCCCATAATCAACTTTCCACTACCACCCTCTGTGTGTAAAGGTTTTCCCTCAGGTCTCTATCAAATCTTTCCCCTCTTACCTTAAATCTATACTCTCCAGTTCTTGATTCCTTTACTGTGGATAAAGAGATTCAGTTCATTCACCCTATCTATTCACCTCATGAATACATTACCTCTAAAAAAAATCATCACTCAGCTTCCTGAACTTCAAAGAATAAAGTCCTAGCCTGATCTCTCCCTATTGCTCAGACCCTTGTCCTATCAACATCCTCGTAAATCCTCTCTGCACTCTTTCCAAATTAACAGCATCTTTCCTATAGCATGGTGACTAAAACTGAGTGCAATGCTCCAGGTGTGGCCTCGCCTGTGTCTTGTACAATTGTTTCATAATGTCCCAAACTCTGCTGATTGCTGAATTTGCTGATTGCTGTATTTGCTGATTGATCAAGGCCAGCGCGCTTTTCTCACCACCCTACCTACTTGCGCTGACATTTTAAGAAATTACGTACTTGTATTCCTAGATCCCTTATTCTACAACAGTCTCCAGGGTCTCCAGTGCACATCCATTGACACTTCAGTCACTGTCCCTGCCCAATTCCCTGAGAGTAGGTCAAGCTTTGCCCTTTCTTGTGGGGGTGCTCCACAGATTGTCGGAGGAAACCTTCCTGAACACTCTTGGCAAATTCCACCCCCATGTAAGTCCTTGGCATTATAATGGTCCCACTCTATATTGGGAAAGTTACAATCCCCTGCCCTACCAACCCTAGTCTTTAGTATTTAACTTTAGTCTTGCATCTGTCTGCAATCTCCTTGCATATTTGTGGCTTTAATTCCCATTGACTATTTGAGGGCCTATTGTACAATGGTATTGTAAACTGGTGTAACACCTTGATACATTAATAGAAAGGAATGAAGAGTCAAGAGTGTTCTATTGTCATATGTCCCAGAGAGAACAGTGGAATTATTACTTGCAGCAGCACAACAGAATATGTAAACAATCTAATAAACAAGAGAGAAAAAAATAGTCCAGTGTATATATATATATATATATATACACATACTCACAAATATATAGATCATATATGCATAGACTATTATTGTTATTATTGCACTATTATTGTTTGTTTTTACGTGTGTGCGTGTGCGTGTGTATATAGACTATATATATATAGACTATAGACTACATTACTATATATATATATATATATAGTCTTAGTTCAGAGCTTATTTGGGCTGAATGGCTGTAGGGAAGAAGCTGTTCCAGAACCTGGACGTTACAGTTTTCAGGAACCTGTACCTTCTTCCCAATGGCAGGGGTGAAATGAGTGTGTGACCAGGGTGGTGTGGGTCTGGCTGGTGTGGCTGCCTTTTTGAGGCAGCGATTCCAGTAAATCCCTTTGACGGTGGGGTGGTCAGAGCCGGTGATGGACTGGGCTGCCTTCACAACTTTAGAAGTTTTGAAATGAAAAAGACAGAGATGAGTATAAACCAAATACTTTTTCTGTAATGAGCCCCTTTGAATGTTTCCTGGCAAATACTGATAAAAATTCTATTCATGTCAGGATGGAGATATCCCAGAACAATGACGGGGTCAAGTCACTAACAATTGATATCAAAATTACTAAGAAAGGTTTTGCAATCAGCTCTGTCCTCCATGTGACCCAAATAAGTCTTATAATTTGTATGGTTGGGAGTTGGCTCTGTGTATTCTATACTCCAATATTCACATGCAAACCAGAGGAATAAAAAGAACTTTATTTTTATCTCGGAGTGATGTAACAGTGCAAATGCAAGTCTACTCAGGCTTGTGCTCTGTGGTGTGTTTAGCATGATACAATAGGTCAGGAAATTTGATTTTCAGTCAATTCAGGACAGCAGAAGAAAGGGTTCTTCAATGACTTGAACAGCTTCTGATCTAAATATTGTGGGTGGAAAATGTTGGCAACACACTACAGTCTCGTTTAACTCTCACTGCACTAGATTAGGAATGTCGGAGCTGGAACATGCAATTTGACTCTTCGTCTGTCCTGCCATTCAGGGAGATTGTCAGTGCTTGCTGATCTAATGCCACAGGCACATCTATGTCCCACAGTCCTGGGTTTTAAATCTATAATTATCTATAATTAAAGGTAACAATTAAATTAGCATTATTGACCATTTGTTGAAGGAGTTCCAAGAGACTAACAACTTTTCCGTTGGAAGGTATTTGTACAATTAGGCCTCGCTCTAATTTTTAGACGTAATGCAAAATGCTAGAAATGCATTTACACATCTCCAAAAAAAACAGTGCGCTGTTGAAAATTGTATTTACGTGGAGTGGAACAGTTTAAGAGGTGTAGAAGAAATGGAAGGAGGTGTAGGTCATTTGTTTCCTCGTTAAATTAGATAATGGCATCTGATTCTGAGTGCCTTGGTGCCCATTGGAAACATTTGCATCTGGTGAGATTTTACTATGCAGATAAAACTATACATAAATACAATCAAGCTAAACTCTTAATGCAATAGGTAGAGTGAAGGGAATGATACATGTGTTGAATATAGTTCTCAGTGTTGTACTGCAACAGGTCCCAAGACAAAGTCCAATGTCCGCAAAGAGGGAGAGGAGAAACGGATTGTTATCGAGGACCGTTCCGAAGCCCCTGATAACCTTGGGGAAGGGGCTGTTCTTGAGTCCAGTGATGCGTGCTTTCAAGCTTCTGTATCTTCTCTCTGATGGGAGTGGGAAGAAGAAGAAATGCCCAGGGTGGGAAAGATCTTTGATTATGTTGGCTGCTTTCCCGAGGATGAACTGTGGATGGAGTCACCGGTGTGGGGTCTGGTCTGCATGATGGATTGGACTACAACCATAACTCTCTGCAATTTATTGTGGTTTTGAGCAGTGCTGTTCCCAAATTAAGGTGTGATACAACCCAACAGTACGCATTCCATGGTGCATATGTGCATTATCAGAGGGGCCTTCCAATAGTAAAATTCATCCAGATTGTCAGCTTGCACAACCCATTAATTCCTCGGCAGGACACAGCTCTCCTTCATGCACCATTCTCCTTATTACACCACATTGACAAGATGCCCACTGTCAGAAGCTCAGTGGGCCCACATACAGGGTTAGCACGTTCTCCCTGAGACCCTAGTTTCTTTCCCCACTTCCCAAAAATGTGCATGATAATAGATTAATTGGCCACTGTTTAGTGTCGCTGGTGTCTGGGTGAATGGCTGAATCTGGGAGGTGACGAGGATCTGGGAATGTGGAAAGAATTAAATGGGATGAATAATGGATTAGTGCAAATGGGTGATTGGTGGTTAGCATATACCCAGTGGGCCGACTGACGGGTTTCTGTGCCGTACGATGCTATGGTACTGTGCATTATATATTGGAGTTATATTTATATTTGCCAGCCTGTACTTGACATCGCTCCACATATCCAGCAGCCGGTGTTGCCTTGCTCCATAATTTGTCCATCAGATGAGTTCAGCTGTGTCGGAAAGAACTACAGATGCTTGTTTAAATCAAAGGTAGACACAAAATGCTGGAGTAACTCAGCAGGCCAGGCAGCATCTCTGGAGAGAAGGAATGAGCTGCTGCCTGCCAAGGAGCAAGAGAAGGAGCATCACAATGGTGACCGCGTGCAACTGAAGCAAAGGGAAGAGTCTCAGCACATTGTGATACAGTATTTGATCATTATAATACTCTCATAAGATCCAGAATATCCCCCCAGTCCTCCACACTTGTTTTCAAATTACTCGGACACTGGTGGGGTCCAAAAGGGACCAAAAGGGAGTTCTGCTCCAAACTGGAGGATGAGACAGATGTTCGGCAGCTGTGGCGGGGACTGAATGCAATCACCTCCTACAAGGTGAAACCAGGAGGCAGCTCGGATGTCGGCGATACATCACTCCCTGATGAGCTCAATGCATTTTACGCACGCTTTGATAGGCCTTCGATGTGCCTTCCCGAGCCCCCATTCGCTGTGATGGTATTTCAGTCTCCGACAGAGGCCGACGTCAGGAAATCCTTCAGAGGGGTGAACCCTCGAAAAGCGTCTGGACATGATGGTATACCTGGTTATGTTCTAAAAGCCTGTGCGGACCAACTGGCTGGAGTTTTTACGGACATTTTCAACCTGTCACTTCTGAGGTCTGAGGTTCCCACCTGCTTCAATAGGCATCAATAATACCGGTGCCCAAGAAGAGCGAGGTGACGTGCCTCAATGACTAGAGACCTGTGGCACTAACGCCTGTGGTGATGAAGTGCTTCGAGAGGTTGATCACGGCGCAAATCAACTCCTACCTCAACAAAAACCTGTACCCACTGCAGTTCGCTTACCGCCACAACAGATCAACGGTGGATGCGATCTCGCTGGCCCTCCACTCCGCTCTGGACCACTTGGACAACAAAAACTCATATGTCAGGCTGTTATTCTTCTATTACAGCTCGGCATTTAACTCAATCATCCCCTCCAAGCTGGTTACCAAACCCGCAGAACTGGGTCTCTGCGCATCCATCTGCAATTGGATCCTCGACTTCCTCACTCACAGACCACAGTCTGTTCGTATTGGTGGAAATGTGTCAGATTCGATAACAATCAGCACGGGAGCACCTCAAGGCTGCGTGCTCAGCCCCCTGCTGTACTCACTCTATACTCATGACTGCGTAGCCGGTCATAGCGTGAACTCCATCATCAAGTTCGCTGATGACACCACTGTAGTGGGACGTATCACTGATGGGGATGAGTCGGAGTACAGAAGAGAGATCGAACGACTGTCCATTTGGTGCCAGCACAATAACCTGGCCCTCAACACCAGCAAAACCAAGGAACTGATTGTGGACTTTGGAAGGAGTAGGATGGGGACCCACAGTCCTGTTTATATCAACGGGTCGATGGTTGAAAGGGTCAAGAGCTTCAAATTCCTGGGCGTGCACATCTGTGAAGATCTTTCCTGCTCCGAGAACACAGATGCAATTATTAAGAAAGCTCATCAGCGCCTCTACTTCCTGAGAAGATTATGGAGAGTCGGTCTTTCAAGGAGGACTCTCTCTAACTTCTACAGGTGCACAGTAGAGAGCTTGCTGACAGGTTGCATCGTGGCTTGGTTCGGCAACTTGAGTGCCCTGGAGAGGAAAAGACTACAAAAAGTAGTAAACACTGCCCAGTCCATCATCGGCTCTGACCTTCCTTCCATCGAGGGGATCTATCACAGTCGCTGCCTCAAAAAGGCTGGCAGCATCATCAAGGACCCACACCACCCTGGCCACACACTCATCTCCCTGCTACCTTCGGGTAGAAGGTACTGGAGCCTGAGAACTGCAACGACCCGGTTCAGGAATAACTACTTCCCCACAGCCATCAGGCTATTAAACCTGGCTCGGACAAAACTCTGAACATTAATACCCCTCCATCTGTTATTTGCACTTTATTAATTTATTAATTAATGTGTGTATTTACGTATATAATTGTAGTCAATGCCTACTATGTTCTGTTGTGCAATGCAAAGAAAGAATTTCATTGTCCTGTCAGGGACACATGACAATAAACTCTTTTGACTTGACATGACTTGGGTCATTTAAAGAATAGACTTCTGTCATTGTGTTACGATTAGTTACTGCCTTGTCATACTGAAACAATGATCTCGAGAAAGTTATTTCACTTAAAATGGATTTGGGGTTTCCCCTCTGAGACAACATACTGAAACTCCCAATTCAGTTCTTCTAATGTAGAGACCACTATGCAGATTGGGAATTATAACAACATTTTATTATTTATTGCAAGGAAATTGAATACAAAAGTAGAAGGTTTATTTATTTATGGATTTTGTGCAAAGTATTGGTCTTCTAATGTAAGGAAGGATTTAAATGCATTGGAGACAGTTCAAAGAAGGTTAACAAGACTAAGATCTGAAATGGATGGGTTGTTTTAGATAAAAGATTGGACAAACTCGGCTTGTACACGCTGGAGTTTAGATGAGTAGACAGATTGAAACATACAAGGTCCTACGATTCTTAATGGGTGAATGTGGAAAGGATATTCCCTCTTGTGGGTGAATCTATAACGAGGAGTTACTGCTTAAAAATAAGGCGTCACACTTCTAAGAGAGCTGAGATGGTTTATTTTTCTTGTCCCATAAAGGTAATGTCTTTGGAACTCTCTTCCTCAATGGAAGCAGAGTCTGAATAAAGTTAGAGATATATAGCTATATGTTTTTAATAATGTACGCATGTGCTCTTTTTGAATCTCTGCTAATGTTAGCTCTCCAAATAATAAGCAGATATTGTTCTTTCTTTGTCTAGATCCAGTGGATGCCTTCATATAAATCTACATTGATTTTTCCACTCTATTGTCCTTATTAACAAATTGTAATTCACTGCTTCCATCTAAGTTGTAACAATCCTGCCTATCTATGTCTCTTTGAAGACATATCAAATATAGATAATAGCTGCTGCTCAAAATACATCTTTGCCAGATATCCCTTTTCGCAACTTACTAATGTGTGTATAAAATTATTATCTCTTCTTTCTCTTCTGCAGCTTAGCCACTTTCTGAAACAGACCAGTGATTTGCCTTCAACTCTATGAACTTCAATTTACGTACTTAATCAAGTACTTACGTACTTCTGAAAGTTCACGGAAAGATGAAGATATTATCGCACAGAAAGAGGCTAATTGTTCCAATGCTGGCTTCAGATGGTACAGGTGACAATACCCTTTGAACCCCTTTGAGATAGTGCATTTGTATCTGTCCCACTCATATGCTCTTCCCCACTACATCTGAAATTGTCTTCCAAGTGGTTATCTGGTTTCCAATTGAAAGCACTGACTGATTCAGTTCTCACCACCAATGCAGCCAGTGAGCTCCAATGCAACTATTCCCTGCAATAACCTGCATTTCCTCAGATCCACCTTGCATTCATGTTATATTTGTGATCCATGAACCTTCTGCTAATGAGAGCAGCTTCCAGTCTTTAGCAGTTGTAACCATGCACACTTTTATCATATCTCTTCACACTCTCTAGCCCCCAAGGAAATAAAGAAGCCTATATGGGTCACATGTGAGCAAATGGGACCAGCATATAGGAGCATCTTAGTCAGCTTGAATGAATGACTGAATGAATACGTTATTGTCACATGTGTCAAGTCACAGTGAAATTCTTTGCTTCTATACCCAAGGTATGCAAATAGTCACCTATAAAGGGCGCTTACAAATTTACAAAGTACCCCCGCTCCAGGTCCTCCTTTGTTCTTCCCTTTGCTTGGATGGGTTGGGCCAAAGAGTCTGTTTCTGTGCTGTATAACCTTATATATTTCATGCATATACATCTGTGATGAGGTCACTGATATTCATCTGTGGATTACAGAGTCTTCCAGAAAATGCAGCAGCTGTGAAAAAAAATTGACTCCGAACAATGAGATCAGTGTTAGTCAGACAACTGGAAAACAAGCAAGCTCAATTGGTTTGCTGGGTAACTACATCCATCAAGTTATTTCATAATACAGTATAAATGGCAGACAGACTGTACAATCTATGTAGTGATTAGCTCATTTTTCTAAAAAAAAAACCCTTTCAACCTCCATTCCATGAACAAGTTGGAAAGTAATGGGCAAAAAAAAATGTGATTGTATAAATGATTCTGCAAAATTAATTGTAAGCAACAGGCAAGTAAAACTAGAATGAATCAATTTGTAGATCTCACAATCAATTATATTTTGTAGTTCTCTATATTAGTCATCTCTTCAAATAGCTATAACCATAGAATGACCTACTGCTTAGTAAAACCCCTGTCTCACGGTGGGAGTTGACCCATGAGTGACCACGAGTTTTCACTCGCAGTAATCACATACAATCAACGTAGCGGGAACGTCAGAACTCTTGCGAGCAACTTAGCGACTCGTGGCGCTAACGGCAGGTACTCGGGAAACTTGTTAACTCGTGAAAAAAATCAAACATGTTTGATTTTTTCCACGAGTCAAATTTACTGTTCAGGTTAAAAATTGAAACATTTTAACTCGTTGTAATAACGTAGCGGCCCGTGCGTTTACCTTAGTGACTCGTGAGTCTACCGTGGGAACTCTTTAACTCAGCGGGCAGGCAGCATCTCTGGAGAGAAGGAATGGGTGACGGGATGACATTTCCAAATTTCTCCAGCCCCATGTGTTCACTTTTTGTCAACCAGCATCTGCCCTTTCTTGTGTAAGTCATTATTTGTGTCCGTGGCAGTTGATTGTCGCTCCCTTCAGTTTCCCAGGGGGTCGGGACGGGACTGGAGTTATTCACTAACTGACAACAACATGGTGGTATTGATATCATTTGGTTTATTGTTTCACGTGCAACGATGTACAATGAAAAACTTTGCCTGCGTGCTATCCATTCAAATCATACTGTATGCGAGTACAATCAAGTTGTATTAAGTCATACCAACGGCCGCACGGTTCAAGGGGAAATTCAAGTTCTTTTCAAGGGGAAGGCTTGTTCTTTTTTACGCATGATTCAAAATACGAGGCCAATCGTCCATCAAGTCTGAGGATCACGATTCCAAGCGTGAAATATCCATGTCCCCACCACAGATGCTGCCTGACCCGTTGAATCATCCGGCAATTAGTTTTTTGTTCAAGATTCCAGTATCTCTTGGTTCTTGTGTCTCAACCCTGTGCCGCCACTCACGCACTGTATTCCCATCTGCCCCACTGCCTGCACTCATTTATCGCGCTCGTACCATCACCTCCCTTCACCCTACCCTATTCCCCCTTCCCTCCACCCCCACTAACCTACACTGGGGTCACATCAAGCAGCCAATACAACGAGAGCCCCTCGCACCTTCGGGAAGTGGCAGGAAACCGGAGCACAGGCAGGTAAAGCACGTGGGGACGGGTTGAATGAACAAAGTCCACACAGGCAGAACCCACGTCGTTGGATCTCGCTGGCGGCTGCTGTAAACACTGGAACACTCCGCCAGCCACAGCAGCGTTTGTGATGGGACAGTGCAGTGAATTTATCAACAAAATAAGATGCACGCCACCCAGATAAATTGTCATCGATTTATATTTCAGATATCTTACTTTCTTCACAGAATTTCCAAAAGTCTCTGCGCTGAGGCCACCATCAGTACTAGGCGACCCTTCGGATCACGGACAACACGGGGTACGAATACAACACCGGAGGATGAGAAACCCCCCGCCCCCCCAATACGCCCCCCTCCCCACCCCCGGCACTCACCCACATCACCCACCCCCCACCTGCAGCAGTATCTCCAGTCCCAAACGGTTTAGTTCTAGGTTTATTATTTTCACATATATAAAGGTTTTGTTTTGCATTCTGTCCAGTCAAAGTAAATAATAACAAAGATAACTACAATCAAGCTGAAAAGGGACAGATATAAATGTGCAGCATATAGTTCTCAGCATTGCATAGTCACAACACGCTAACATTCATACAATATCCTCGCATCTCTTTTCGGAGACCACAGTTCTTTACCTGCGTAAATCACATTGAAGTGCAGCCAGTAATGGCAACGGGAATCCAGAACCTCGTCAATGAAGGCCCAGAGTACAACATCCGGACATAGTCACAAAAAGCTGGAGTAACTCTGCGGGACAGGCAGCATCTCTGGAGAGAAGGAATGTCTGAAGGAGGGTCTCGACCCGAACCGTCACCCATTCCTCCTGATGCAGCCTGTCCCGCTGAGTTACTCCAGCATTTTGTGCCTATGGAAAGGGAATAAGGCTCTTCAATTTAGTTTATTGTCACGTGTATCGAGGAACAGTGAAATTCGGTCAGCTGAAAGACAATACATTATTACAATCGAGCGCATTAAAGGTGTTTGTGTAAAATTGTCCCTATTGTATATTGGTCGCTGGTCGGTGTGGACTCTGTGGCCCTGAAGGGCCTGTTTTTCGCGCTAATCTAACTAATCTGTGAACCTTTGCATACTGAAATAAATATTAAAGGGTCATATAATATCCTTTAAATAATAAACAAGACTGATGCATGAGAGACAGGTGCAGACTGTTGTGGATTAAAATAAGGCTGGAGGGAGGTCTCCGTCCTGATCCCGGGCTGTGATCGGTGGGTTCCACTGCCCAACAGGTGCAACGCCTCGTCAGGTTACACCTGAGGCTTTTCCCAAACCCTTTTCTCAGCTTTCGTCTATATTCAGGTCAGTTTAATGTCCAAATAGAAACACTGTGTCACTTTTCAGGAGACGTTGTCAGCTCAAGAGTAAACGGGAGACGAACTTGGTTAACTCAGGAGATGAACTTGGAACATCGCAGTGAACGGCAAAATACCATACTCGTGGGAACTCGGTTCAAACACTTGAACATCAACTTAGGATCTCGTGCACAACCACGAGTCTCTCACTCGGGGTCACTCGTGGGTCAACTCGCACCGTGAGACAGGGCCATCATGCGTGTATGTTCGCTGGTCAGTTGAAACTGTTCAAGGTTTTCAGTCACCCTATACTTCATTATTAGACTCTAGTAATATCCTAACAACAAATGCTCAGCTCACTGTTCTATAGATTTGTGCTTTCCATCTTCAAGTGCACTGTTTTCTAATCCAAAGGGATGGTTCCTAAATCCATAGAATATCAATCGATTAGGCATCTGCAATATTGCCACCCATTGCCTTTAAAACATTTGGTTGGAAACCATCTGGTCCTGTAGGGTTTGTCACTCATCGTGTCATTTTCTTCATTACTGTTATTTTGCTTAAGGTGAGAGTTTTGTGAGCTTCCATCCTTGTTTCAACATTAGTTTCCTCAAGACATTCTCCTCTTTACTACGATACTAAAGCCAAGTAATGAATCAATATATTTTATTTCTTCATTTCTGGTCACAATATCATCAGTTTTCAAAAGACCACGTTGCTAGCCTTCTTCAATTTCACAATTATACATTTTTTGTGCTGATTTGATAATCTCTCCAAGTTTCTTTTCATGTTCCCTTTTTGTTCAACTTACTAGTTATTATTATTGATCACACAATGGCACAACTGGTGTAGCTGCTGCCTCACTGTGCAAGAGAACCAGGTTCGATCCCGACCTCAGGTGATATCTGTGTGGAGTTTGCATGTTCACCCTGTGACCGTGTGGGTTTCCTCCAGATGCTCCGGATTCCAACCACATCCCAAATGTGTGCGAGTTTATAGATTATAGGGCCTGCCCCACTTGGGTGACCTAATCCGTGAGTTCTGCCGCGTTTGCCCTCTACTCATACTCGCAGCATGGTCGACAGGAGGTCGTAGGAAGTCTTCGTAACTCTCCTTCATGCTTGATAGTTGTCCCTGCCTACTCGAGGCCTCAGCTCGGCCGTGGCGTTTTTTTCAATATGTTAAAAAATGCCAGCACGTAAAAAAAGGTCACCATGGAAAAAATCGATACTTTTTTTACTCGTAGGTTTAGTCGTAGTAGGTCGTAGTAGGTCAGCATGTTAGTCGTAGGTAATCGAGGGTAGTCAAAGGTAGTCGTAGATAGTCTTCATCATAGTCGAAGGGAGGTCAAAAGAGATCGTCTTTATTCTCCACTATTCGGTGTCCAATTTTCCCGAAGTTAGTCATAGCTAGTCGTAGCTAGTCGAAGCTGGTCTTCAACATAGTCGAAGGAGGTCGAAAGAGGTCTTCTACATAGTCGAAGGAGGTCTTCAACATGTCATTTTTTCAAACTCTTCTAAACTCTCCAATTAGGTCGCCCAAGTGGGACAGCCCCTTTAATTAGCCTCTGTAAATGTTGCCCCTAGTGTGTAGGAAGTGGATGAGAAAGTGGGATAAGATACAACTAATGTAAACGAGTGATCAATGGTCAGCATAGTCTCTAAAACTAAATTAATCTTATTAGCTGCTGGGCTGTTTTGTCGTTCTTCCATTTGCTAAGTGTGCTAGTTATTGTTATTTTGCATGTTTTCGCTTTATCTGTTGTTGTGTGCCCTGCCTCATTAATTGTCTATTACTTTTATTGTTTTTTGGCAAACAGATCTTTTGCTAAATCTAGAATATTGGCAGCTATTTTGCGTTTTTTTTTAACGCTCCATTGTACTCAATCATAATATGCTCACTGACAGCAGGCTATTTGAGTCAATTAAGTATCTCTCAAAATTCATTTGAAATTCATAGACTTAATATGAACTACACTCTTAACAGTTCTGGGATATCCTGCTGCAGAAAATGATGCTTAGCACTCTCCAGAGCCCACTAATTTACTGATATCACTTTGCCTACTCCCAGGTTGCATATCTTGTTTTCATCCATAAATCAATTAGACTCTGTTGTCTCATCAAAGAAAAAAAAAGACTCTTCTTTTACTCTTTGCATTACTCCTGCCTCCCGATCTCCCCGAGGCACTGAGACTTTATTGGGGTAGGGTGGCATGGTCTTGCTGTGTGGAGCGAGCAGTAGCTATCACCAGCTATTTAATCTAAGAGCCACTCAAGCCAAGCTCAATTCTGTCTTCACTCAATACCTCCCCACACATTGTTGTCGAAAAGAGATCCAGATTGGAAACCCTGCTAAACCTTTCCTCCCTGGCATGGCAACACTGAGGTTCATTGTACCACTCATCATATTTCGCTCATGTGGTTAACTTAACAGATTCGTCTCCAGTCCAAATGTATGTCTAAATCGGTCAAATTTTACTGGCACCCTATCTGCCATTAGGCCAGTTATAATATTTTCAATCTTGTCTGTAGGGGTGGCACAGTGGCGCAGTGGTAGAGTTGCTGCCTTACTGCGCCGGAGACCCAAATTCGATCCCGACCACGATTATGTTACTGATTTTATATGTTCTCCCCGTGGGTTTTCTCCTGGTGCTCTGGTTGCCTCCCAGATTTCAAAGACATGCAGGTTTGTATGTTAATCGGCATCTGCAAAAATTGTCTCTGGTATGTAGTATAGAACGAGTGTACGGGATGATCTCTGGCCGGCGGGAACCCGTTGGCCCAAACAGCCTGTTTCCACACGGTATCGCTAAAAACTATAATCGCTCCGTGGCCCTGCAGTTCTTTTTCATCTCTGTCCCAGTGCATGTCCAGTCCTCCTTTGACTTGAGCTACGTTGAATCCCTCATCTCTATGTGCTGGAGGAACTCAGGCAGCATCTGTGGAGGGAATGGACAGACGATGTTTCAAGTCGGGATCCTGACTACCCAAACCAATGCCTTGGTTTAGCTCTCTCTGCTTCTCCTTTGAAAGCTGCCTTGGGTGACTAGGCTGAAATACTCATGTTCAGTCATCTTCATTAAAACCTCTCCCACTACTATTTATATTAACATTTTTCTCAGCTAAGTGCTCTGAATCAATGTAGTTTTGCTATTGGTATTGGATTTTAATGGAGTTAATTGTTCTTTTTTAAAATACGGAAAGATATTTCCAAGGCAGAGGTAGATAGGTTCTTCATAAACAAGAGGTGAAAGGTTACTGCTGGAAGATTGAAATGCAGAATTGAGATTCCAGTTAGATCAGCCAATATCTTACTAAATGATGGAGTGGCCAAGGGACCAATTTGTGTACCACTCCTAATTTGTGTGTCTATGTATATTGGACTTATCTATTAAGTGATTTGTCCAGGGCTCTGCTGAGAAGACTAGACTGCAATCCTGGGATAATGCGGACTCATTTCTCCTACAATATACTGCAAAGGTGAACTGCATGGACAGTTATATTGTCGCAGACACCTCAGCATGAAATTTCATTGGGGCTGAAGGATAAATCACATCCCGAAGTGCCTGGTTGATCTTTCTGAATTTTGTGAAATGATGCAGAAATGATCATAATCACAATTCAATAGATAGGTTTAAAAATAGATTATCAATCAGGTCCCACAAAAAAGAAGTAAGCACATGCATTTCTCGAACACTTTCGATTACTTTTGTTCGATTACTTTTTGGGAACTTTTACCACTTTAAAAGTAAACTTGACTTTTATCATTATGTCTGTTTCTGGGCGTTTTATTTTCATTTCAGTCTTAATTTATTTCCCAATGGACATATTCAGTAGATTGGAATATAACATGATTAATCTTACATTGCACAGTTCGTGAAGTGAAACATAATGTGGTGATACTTAAGCTCTGGTAAGGAATATCTGGCTGCTTTAAAACCATTGAAAGAGCAGCGTGTAACTTCCAGGAAACATTAAGCTTCAACTTCAAGTTGTGATGCTTTTAAGGATGATGTCTGCTGATGCAAAAACGATATCAGTAAAATATGTAGATAGAATGCATGTCAGTGTTAATCCTAGATTTAAACACTGATTGTCCTCTTTAAACAGAACATTGCAGCTTTCACATTTAGAATATTTTACTGGTTAAAAAGTCACAGGTTTGTGGAACTCAAATCAATTCATGTTTTGCTTTCAGCATCTCAGCAGAAGCCTTATAGCATATTTATAGATTTATCAGGAGTTCTCTCTCTCTATTCTCTGTGACTCATAGCTAGCACAATTTAAATGAAATTTTGTTTCATGTTAAACTGATTCTGGATACCATAATTGATGCAAAACAAATTCTCAATCAACAAAAATAATCATCTCAAGGAAGAAAATGTACAAATTCTGTAATTGTCAAAGATATCAAGTGAACTATGAAATGCAAAAAACAATCTCTCAGTATCTTTTGAGAGGAAATATCTTGCTAAGAAATCAGATATAGAACATTTGTCGGAGTGAAATGGGGAAATACTACATTGTAGATATGGACCTAACTCATTCTTCTCTATTTGGTTCTATTAATATGGTTTATTTATTTTTCAATTTCTTAATCTCACAACCTAAAATAATAATGCTAATGGGAATGTTATGTATTTCTCAAAAAAGACACAAAGTGCTGGAGTAACTCAGTGGGTCAGGCTGCTTCTCTGGAGAATATTGATAGGTGACGTTTCATGTCCTGATAATTTGTGTCTTTGTTTGTACGCCAGCAACTGTAGTTCCTTGTTTCTACTTCATATTTTACTATCTCTTGCAGTTCATTTTTAATTGAATACGGAATCAACCCAGCAGCATTAAGGAAAACTGCATCATTTGTTTACTGTGGAGATAAGGGATAATGACTGTGTTAATCAACACTTTGAAAAAAGAACAAAAAGAGCACAAAAGATGGCCAACTTTATAGCCCAACCACTGCACAATTTCCTCTTATTCTAAAGCGGTGCAGTATTGAATTCGGGCAATATATTAATTAAAGTGTGAACCTTTCAGAATGAAACAGCCCATGCCAAACAATACAGGAAGATACAAAAAGCTGGAGTAACTCAGGAGAGAAGGAATAGTTGACGTGATGTTGAAAGTGGCATCACAGGTAGATAGGGTGGTCAAAAAGGCTTTCCTTGTCAGTCGGACTATTGAGCATTAGAAGTTGGGAGGTCATGTTGCAGTTGTAAAAGACGTTGATGGGGCTGCATTTAGAGTATTGTATTCAGTTTTGGGCACCATGTTATATGGAAGATGTTGTCAAGCTGGAAATGGTACGGAGAAGATTTAGGAAGATGTTGCTTGGACTCGAGGACATGAACTATAGGGAGAGGTTGAGCAGGCTAGGACTCTATTCCTTGGAGCAGAGGAGGATGAGGAGTGATCTTATAG
Organism: Okamejei kenojei; assembly: GCA_035221665.1. Lineage (NCBI taxonomy): Eukaryota > Metazoa > Chordata > Chondrichthyes > Rajiformes > Rajidae > Okamejei > Okamejei kenojei. The sequence continues at coordinate 59,445,815 of CM069141.1, forward strand.
AGGCGTACACAATCATGAGAGGAATAGATTGGGATAGGAATAGATGCACAGAGTCTGTGGCCCAGTGTAGGTGAATCGAGAATCAGAGAACATAGGTTTAAGGTGAGGAGGGAAATGTTAATAGGAACCCGAGGGGTAACATTTTCACACAAAAAGTGGTGGTGGGTATATGGAATGAGCTGCCGGAGGAGGTAGTTGATGAAGGTACTATCGCAACATTTAAAAAACATTTAGACAGGTACATGGATAGGACAGGTTTAGAGGGATATGCGCCAAATGCGGGCAGATGGGACCAGTGTAGATGGGACATGTTGGCCGGTGTGGGCAAGTTGGGCTGAAGGGCCTGTTACTACACTGTATCACTCTATGATGCACAGCACTGTATTAATGGCTTGAAAAGCTTTCATGCGTTTTAGCAACATAGGGCATAAAAATAGGATGAGGAGTAGGCCTGGTTGCCCTTCGAGATTGCTCTACCAGTCATCAAAATCATGCCTAATGTTTTATCTTGTGCAATTTTCCAGCATTATCCCCATATCCCTTGGTTCCCTTAAGGTCCTGAAAGTTACTAATCTCAGTTCTGAATGAACACAGTGCCTAATTATCCACAGGACTCCGAAGGTTGACCACCCTCTGAGTAAAAGATTCCTTCCTCATCTCAGAGGGGGGGGGGGGGGGGGGGGGGGGGGTGGGGGATCTTCAACATCTGACCCCTCATTCTGAGATTGTACTCCCTGGTCCAGGAATCCTCAGTCAGGGAAAGCATTCTCCCTTAATTTAGCCCGTCAAACTCTTGAAGAAATTTGTAAATTTTAATGAGTTTTGTCCTCATTTTTCTAAATTCCAGAGAATACGTCCCAATCTACTCAATTTCACATTGTGTGGAATATCTGAGGTCCCTTGAACCAGTCAAGTGAATCTCTGCTGCATTCCCTCAATGCTAAATGCATTCTTCCTTGGCTAGGGAGATCAAAACTGCACACATGATACTTCGGGTGCAGTTTCGCCAAGGACCTACATTATAGCAATAGGTCTTCTTCAATTTTATATTCAAAGACGCTTGTGATAAAGACTAACATTATTTGCTGTCCTAATCACTTTCTTCGCCTGCATGTTGACCATCAGTGACCTGTGGGCAAGCATAAACGATAAAATGTGATACGATAGAACTTTATTTATCCTGCCAACAGTCATAAAACACAACAAGATACATGAAACATGAAACTAAAGTGACGAAGGGAAAGTCCAGGAATGGGGATGTGCAAAGATTGGGAAGGGGAGTCAGTCTACCCCACGACAGAAGGGGGAGGAGTTGTACAGGTTGATATCCACAGGGAAGAAAGATCTCATGTGGCGTTCTGTGCTGCATCTTTGGTGGACGTTACCCATTTTCTCAGCATTTAACAAATATTTTGCTTTAGTCATGTGCACAAATGTGATTACGTCACACAGTATAACCTCCACATGCCATAAGGATGTATGCACTCACTCATCTTATCCATATCCTCTTCAAGCCCTTTTATATGCTACACAGTACAGTAAGCCCTTGTTATAACGGACAGTGGGGGGGGGGGGGGGGGGGGGGGGGGGGGGGGGGGGGGGGGGGGGGGGTGTCCGTTGTTGATGATTGTCCACTATAACTAAGTCAGCTATTATCATAGTACAGGTAGGAAAAACAAACAACTCCAGTTGCTGATTAATACACAGAATCAGAATCAGAATCACACTTTATTCGCCAAGTATGTTTTGCAACATACGAGGTATTTCACTGGCCGGGTCAGTCATACGATTAAAAGCAACAGATCACTCAAATACACATTTTAACATGAACATCCACCACAGAGACTCCTACACATTCCTCACTGTGATGGAAGGTGAAATAAAGTTCAAGTCTCTTCACTTTGTTCTTCCTCGGTCGTGGGCCTCGAGCCCTCCATTGACGGGATGATCTTGACTCCCGTATCCGGCGGCGTTCAGGCCCTCCGCGTCGAGGCGATCCGCTCCCGCATTGGGGAGATGTCAGCTTCCCCGCGCTGGACGATCGAACCTCGCGTTGGGGCTGGACGAACCTTCTGCGGCGTTAGAGCTCCCGACTAGCCTCTCCCGAGACTGCGAGCCCTTGTTGGTAAGTCCGCAGGCCGCGGTGGGAGCGATCCCAGGCAGGGGATCGGCTCCGATGTTAAGTCCACGCCCCGCGGTTGGGCTCACGACAGTCCGAGGCGGCTCCCAGCTCCAGCGATGGTAGGCCGCAGAGCCCGGAGAATGTGATCCGAAAATTGATCACATCTCCAGGAAGGTGAGAACTTGAAAAAAAAGTTTCCCCCACACAAAGGACACAAAGTGCTGGATGTTAGCAGGTCTGGCAGCATCTCTGGAGAACATAGATAGGTGGCATTTCAGCGTTGAGACCCTTGTTCAGACCCTCGGTCTAGAACGGGGCCTGGAATGCCGTTGAGCTGACAGCCCCGGCTTGCCGGCGGCCGGGGGGTAGGGGAGGATCGGCGGAGTTAATGGAGGCAGCCCGCGGGTTGGCGTTGGCGATGGAAGCGTGGCTTGGACACGGCCGAGGAAGCTGTGCTTCCCCGTGCGAGGAAATTACGTACTTTCTTCGGCGAGGATGGAAAATAATTATTTATTAAAATTGATAATTATATTTTTATCGCCATAGTCTTAATTGCGCCTATCAATGTCTGCAAGGAATCCTCAGTTGCCCTCACTAGTTCAATTTAGGTAGCCACAAAACCTCTTGTAGCCCATTTCGGTGTTTCATGCCAGACTACTTCATTATTCTATCTTGGCTCTCTTCAGCAAGTGGAGGCAGACGGTCTGGCCTGGAAGAGGCGCAATCTTGGGGTGCAGCCGCGGCATAGAGCGGCCGGGGAGGAGGTACGAGCTGGGGGTAACACGGGAAGTCATTGGTAGGTCGGTCCGCTATAACCAAAATCCGTAATAAAGAGCTCCATTCAAACAAGGTTTTATTGTATTCACAATTGTGCCTAGTTTAGAGGTACAGCGCAGAAACAGGCCCTTTGATCCACCGAGTAAACACCGACCAGTGATCCCCGCACACCAGCACTATCCTACACACACTAGAAACAACTTACAATTATACCAAGCCAATTAGCCTGCAGACCTGTGGGTCCTTGGAGTATGGAAGGAAACCGGAGGTCCCGGAGAAAACCCACGCAGGTCACAGGGAGAACGTACAAACTCCATACAGACAAAACCCGTAGTCAGGACAGAACCCGCGTCTCTGGCGCTGTAAGGCAGCAACTCTACCGCGGTGCACCGTGTACCGCCTTTTGGCAAACTTGGAAATATAATCTTTGATCCCCTAAGCCTAATATCATTAATGCCGTTTGTGAACAGATGAGGCCAAGCACAGATGCTTGGGGCACCCACACTTATCACAGCCTGTCCATCCAATAGTGGATCCATTTGCTTTTTGCTTTTCGCTTGATAACCAATTCTCAATCTATATCAGTATATTATTCTCAATTCTGCATGAAATCTTAGAAAACTCCAAATAAATCACATCTATTATATCATATCTCCTTTATCGGTTCTACTAGTTTAATCAGTCAGATGAGCCAAAGTGATTCTTCATTCATGTTGACTCTGTTCCATCTTATTATCCTTTTCAGGGTGTTCTTTTAACTCACCATCTTTTTGACTAATATTTAGCTCCTTATGTTCCTTATTCTCACTAAATTATCAATCCTCTACTATTTCGGCAGTTTTATGTACTTTCTTCTGTGAAGAGACAAAATATATATATTTTTTTGCCAATGCCTTAAATTTACCTATCACTGCCTGCAAGGAATCCTCAGTTGCCCTCGCGAGTTCTATGATTACGTAGCCACAAAACCTCTTACAGCCATTCCTGTGTTTCCTGTTAGACTACTTCCATATTCTTTCTTGCCATTCTTCAGCAATTTCTCGTCCTTCTTTGTTGAATTTTAAAATGCTGCTAATGCTCCCAAACCCACTGCTCTTTCTGGCAACTTGACACTAAATTTGTGTGTCCCGTGGACTGTTTCTGTACACTCGGGGATTGGGGTTATGGCAAGATTCTGCAGGACTGTTTGTAAGAAAATAATTTCACTGTGCGTTAACACTTTGTGACAATAAAACACCATTGACCATTGAGATTTTTTATCCAGCTGCTTGAAATGCACCTAAAGCCCCTGTCCCACTGTACAAGTCATCCAAGAGTTCTCCGAGTTTTCCCCCTGATTCGAACTCTGAGAATGTCCGTAGCAGCTCCGTAGGAGTTCGTGGATGTCTCGTAGCGGCTCGTACGAGTAAAAAGTAACCTTTTTTTCCGTCACGAGTATTTATTTACTCGTGGACATTTTTTGCAGGGATTAAAAAATGTCACGAGTTTACCGGATGTCCCGAGTACCTACCGTTAGCATTACGAGACATCCACGAACTCCTACGGACACGCTACGGACATTCTCCGAGTTCGAGTCAGGGGAAAACGCAGGAGAACTGTTGAATTACCTCGTACAGTGGGACAGGGGCTTAACTTTACCTTTTAATGTGACTGTGAAAATGACTGCACTGAGGAGGTCCTTGTCCTTGAAAGCCCTCTGCAGAGGGTTCTTTTGGAGGCCTCTTGATGAAAAGAAAGTTTCATGCAACCTCTCTAGCTTTCTCTCCTCTTCCTGTATTCACAACAGAGGCTTGTACTGCCTCCTTTTTATTTTCTTGAACTCATTTACCAGCTGCAGGAGGATTTCTTTTTTAATTTAATGGCCCAGAGGAACTGTTTCCCTTCCACTGAGGTTTCTTTTGTATGGTCTATTAAAAGATCAGCAGGTTAAAAAGAATACTTGTCAGAAAGTGAGCCACATCGCCCAGCCTTTGCAGTGTGTATGCTGTCCAACAAAGGCTTTTGAAAAGTGAGTAACAGTAAACAAACTTTGTTTCAAAAAGTGCCACACTCGCAAAATCTCACGGCACAGAAGGAAGCCATTTGGCCCATTGTGCCAATTATTTGAATGAGCTATTGAGCCAGAGCCATGCCTATGGTCTTACCTCGTAGTCCTGCAAGTATTTCCTCGTCACGTTTGCAGGCAGGCAGCTCAACAGCACAGGCAGCTAATTCACAACATGCCATGTAATGAAGAAAAGTCACTCACGAAATCCCACACAGAATTGCGCTCATGATTTTAAGCTTTGCATCAACGAGCGGACATAGCAGCAGCTATAATACCCTCCCCACCTCCGTGCCAACCATCTCATCCCCTAAACACGCATCCCCTACACTTGCATGTACACTGAGTACTCCTGCACCTGTTTTTATTGCACAACCCCTGTACATCTTTGTTCAAGAAGGAACTGCAGATGCTGGAAAATCGAACTTAGACAAAATTGCTGGAGAAACTCAACGGGTGCGGTAGCATTTCGGGCTAAAAACCCTTTATCAGACTGAAGGAGGGTTTTGTCTGAAGAAGGGTTTCGGCCCAAAACATTGCCTATTTCCTTCGCTCCATAGATGCTACCGCACCCGCTGAGTTTCTCCAGCAATTTAGTCTACCTTGCACATCTTTCACAGTTGTGTTGCTTATGTAAATAAGTCAGGTAGATATTTCAGAAGCAAAAAGATCCCACAAATTCTAAAATAGAAGTCTAAATAGAATAGATCCCATACTAACCTTTTTGTCCCGCCACTTACATCAAATACTTTAGAAACAAAGAACTGCAGGTGCTGGTTTACACAAAAGACACAAAGTGCTGGAGTAACGCAGCAGATCAGGCAGCATCTCTGGAGAACATGGGTAGGTGACGTTCTGGATCGCAACCCTTCTTGGAATCAGTCTGAAGAAGGGTCCTGACCCAGAACATCAAATAATTGGTCTATAGAGGGAGTGCAAGAGAAGGTTCACCAGACTGATTCCTGGGATGTCAGGACTGTCTTAAAGAAAGACTGGTTTAGACTCGGTTATAACTCTCTGGAATTTAGGAGATTAAGAGGGGATCTTATAAAACTTACAAAATTCTTAAGGGGTTGGACAGGCTAGATGCAGGAAGATTGTTCCCGATGTTGGGGAAGTCCAGGACAAGGGGTCACAGCTTAGGATAAGGGGAAATCCTTTAAGAGAATGAGTATGAGCTTTTCTTCACACAGAGAGTGGTGAGTCTCTGGAACTCTCTGCCACAGAGGGTAGTTGAGGCCAGTTCATTGGCTATTTTAAGAGTGAGTTGGATGTGGCCCTTGTGGCTAAGGGGATCAGAGGGTATGGAGAGAAGGCAGGTACGGGATACTGAGTTGGATGATCAGCCATGATCATATTGAATGGCGGTGCAGGCTCGAAGGGCTGAATGGCCTACTCCTGCACCTAATTTCTATGTTTTCTATGTTTCTATGTCTGTTGTTAAAAAATTTATAGAAGGCATTTTTTTAATATCCTCAATCTGCAGCAGAAAATGAGCTATAGGTTTCCTCAACCCTTCCTTACTGATTCCAAAATGTTTCTCTACTACACTTTCATGTGTCCGGGGAACCTGACAGTTCTTTCAGGTTCAGCAGAGGTTCACTTGCACTTCCTCCAACCTCATCTACCGTATCTGTTGTTCCAGGTGTGTACTCTTATGTATCGATGAGACCAAACGTAGACTGGGCGATCGTTTTACTGAACAACTTCACTCAGTCCGCCTGGGCCTATGTAATCTACACTTTAATTCCCCTTCCCATTCCCATCCTGACCCTTCTATACTGGGCCCCCTCCATTGTCAGAGTAGGGCCAAACACAAATTGGAGGAACCGCACCTCATATTTCGCTTGGGCAGCTTACACCCCAGTGGTATGAAATATCAATTTCTCTAACTTCAAGTAACCCTTGCACTTCCTCTCTCTCTGCCCCCCCCCCCGACCTTAGTCGTTGTACTAGTTTCACTGTCATCCTGGTGAGTTCCATTGTCTGTATAACTCATTTTCACCTCGCTAGCCCACAGAGAATGGACCATTTCCCTGATCAGCTTTTGCCTATCTTTTATTCATTTGTTCTATATCTCTTAATATCTACGTCCATCTCTTGTTTCCCTTTCCCCTGACTCTCAGTGTGAAGAAGGGTCCCGACCTGAAATGTCACAGTCCTTTTCTCTAGAGATGCTGCCTGACCTGCTGAGTTAATGGGCTGTCCCACTGCGGTGACCTAATTGGCGAGTTTAGAAGAGTTTAGGAGAGTTTGAAAAAGTGTCATGTTGAAGACCTCCTTCGACCATGTTGAAGACTAGCTTCGGGGAAAATTGGACACCTGGCCCTCGCCCCCCCCCCCCCACCTGGACCCTCGCCTACCCCCGCCCCCCCTCCTTCGTTTCTGGTCAGCGGCGGCGACGGCTGTAGTGACGGGGTGACGGAGGGTCGGAGTGAATGACGGGCCCCGCACAGCAGCAGCAGCAGTGGCGACGGTGGCTCCACCTCCTCAAGAACCCCGCCAGCCCTCACACGACGACAACCGCTTTCAAAACAAACCCTCCCGCACGCAGAGGCTGGGAGGAAAGAGGGAGCGAGGAAAGAAGGGGGAGGCCCCCTTCTGCCGTCTGAAGCACCCGCACCGCTCGGCCCCTGCACCTTCCTGTCGGCTGGCGGAGGAGGGGAGACGGTGGCGAGGAGATCCCAACAGCCTCCCCCTTTGGCGGTGGCACTTGGCAATGGCCAAGGCTGCGGGGCGATGATGCCGGTGTTGTCGAAGAGAGCTGACCTTCCTTCCTCACCTCCTCCTCTGCCCCTTCCCCTCTCTCTTTTGTACATACCCCCCCCTTATTCTGGGACCCCTCCTCTTCACCCCACACTGATCCCCATTCCCCCCTCTATTCAGTCCTCACTGACATCCCCTGTGTTCCCCTCCCCATCTATTCATCCTGCACTGACCCCCTTCCTATCCACATCCTGCACTGCTCCCCTCCATTCATCCTGCACAGACCCCCAATCCGCACTGTACTGGCCCACCCCAATTCATCTTGTACTGTCCCCCCATTCATCCTGTACTGATTCCCCCCCCCTTCCATCCTGTCCTGATTTCCCCTCCCCCCCATCCATCCCGTATTTCCCCCACTGACATCGTCCCTCACAATTTTACCTACTCCAACCAACACACACTAATTCCCCTGCCTCAATCAATCCAATCCATTCCACACCGATTGCCTTCTCAACCCACCCCCCCCCCCCCCCCCCCGCCATCTATCCATCACTAATTCACCCATCCCACCCCCCGACCCTACTGCGCTGGAAATGTCTTCAGAACGAACATTGACAATGTTTGATAATGGAATTCAGTCAAATGTGTTTTAATTCCCGATGTTATTATTTGTTTTAATCCATAAAGATGGATTAATTAAATTGTGTACACGTGAAACACAAAACCGCAGTGTTCAATTGTCACTGCCACCGTTGACACGTTATTACAGAATTTATTTTAACGGCAAATCAATGCTCTTAATATGGAGTATCAATACTGTAATTAATTATTGAGCAACATTCACAATTATACGTTGGATTTATCCAGGTTTTACTTCTACAGTCGGACATATACATCACGAATTTGGTCAGGAGATATTTCAGTTGTAATCTTAACGTTAATTCTGAAGTGGGAATGATGGAAACAGCGTTTATCAATAATTTTTTTTAAAATCTGGTGCATACAAACTGGGTATCTTCATTGCTGTTCACAACATATTCATCTAATCTGAATGTCTGGTAATGTGACGTTTTGACAACTTTAAACATATTGCCAAAAGAACATTTGCTGCATTTGATGCCATTTGGCCATCTCTTGTCAGTTAGTGTAATATTTAACCTGTCAGATGGGTATAGTTGGTTTTAACAGCTATTATCATAAAATGCCTTTAGAAATTTCCTTGCAACCGGTATATTTTGTTGTGGATAAATTATGTGGGAAGCCAGAGTGTTTCTGTACCAATAGCAATAACGACCCATGCTATGGCCATGTCATGATAATTTTCGGTCCTACACAGAAAACACCCTTGCATCAATCTGTAGTGTGCGTGGTTAAGCATATATGTAACCATGGTCCAGCATTTATTGACACAGGTTGATCATATGCTGAATAATCCAACCACATTTTTGTTTGGAAGTGGAAAGAAATAATAGAAATTGCATTCATTGCAACGTGTAAAAAGAGTTGAGATACTATATTATAATTTTGCTGCATGTCATTGTGGTATATATCATGTCTTGATTGGTGAATATGTTTAGTTTGTGACAGAAACTAAACATATTCACCTGTTTGAAGCAGAAATAATATGTGAATGCTTCATTGAGCATAATTCCGACTGGTAACCACGCACTTCGTCCGAGCACATTATTGCACGCGTCATGCAAGCCGTGTTAAATGACCACCTAAACTGTCTTTTGACAACCTAAAAAGCTGCCGAGGTTGCCCGGCTGGCAACAGCGGAAAAAAGTTAAGTGAGAGCCCTGGGGAGTGGAGAAAGGGGAGAAGAGTGGAGTGGGGTGAAAGGGGGGGGGGGGGGGGGAGTGGATAAGGAGGGATTGGGGCGGGAGGAGGGAAGTGGGCGATGGAGGGGAGAAGGGAGTTCAGTCTACACTCACTGAATCCATCCCTGTGAAAAGTTAGAGATGATGATTGGATCTGGAAGCGGACCAATACATCTGTAAATAAAACTGGACAGACATCTTTTCATTTGCACAGTTGATTTTATTGTATTAATTTGAATATGTTAAAGTTTAAAATCCATGCATTGAAGGAAGAATATTTTGCAGCCCATCTGTGGTCCCTAACCCTACGCAGGACAGCATACGTCAGCATATGACAGGGCACACGCCACGACCACGCATCAGGCCGTGTCACGACCCGACCACGACTCGACAACCTTTTTTCAGTTGGCCCCGCTGCCGCTGCCAAACCATTGGGCTCCACTTTGCACCCCTCGCCGTCTTGCTCTTCAAGTGCTTGGCCTTGTCGGCAGCCAGTCTCTCCACAGCGCTCTGCCAACCCCGCCTGTTCGGGTGACGCTGCGGGCCATCAATCCAAGGAAGGCCACTGGACCCGACGGCGTCTCTGGACGCGTGCTGAAGGACTGCGCAGACCAGCTGGCTGGAGTCCTTACGAGGATTTTTAACCAGTCTCTGGCCCAGTCCACTGTTCCACCCTGTCTGAAGTCCGCAATCATAGTCCCCTTGCCCAAAAAAACCCACATTTCCAGCCTCAATGACTACCGGCCAGTCACACTCACACCAGTGGTGATGAAGTGTTTTGTAAAACTGGTCCGGGGTCATATCACATCACTCCTGCCCCGAAGCGTTGACCCCCACCAGTTTGCGTACAGAGCGAATAGATCTACAGAGGACGCTGTAGCCACAGCCCTCCATGCTGCCCTGTCCCACCTGGAGCAGCGGGGGAGCTACGTGCGGATGCTCTGCTTTTAATACTATCCTTCCCCACAAACTGGTGGACAAACTGGGGGACTTGGGACTTCCACACTCCACCTGCATGTGGATAAATAGCTTCCTATCGGGTCGCAGCCAGAGAGTCAGAGTGGGCCATCACACATCCACGGCCCTCAGCCTCAGTACCGGCTCTCCACAGGGCTGCGTGCTGAGCCCCCTGCTCTACACCATCTACACACATGACTGCACCCCCGCCCACCACAGCAACGCCATTGTCAAATTTGCGGATGACACTATGGTGGTGGGACTCATCTCCGGGGGGGACGAGTACGCCTATCGGGATGAGGCAGAACAGCTGACAGAGTGGTGTGGAGAAAATAACCTGCTCCTCAACACCTTAAAGACCAAGGAGATAATAATAGACTTCAGGAAGAACAAAACGGACATGGTACCACTGATCATCAGAGGGGACTGTGTGGAGTGAGGTGGCGGATTTCCGCTTCCTGGGAATCCATATTGAGGAGGACCTGACGTGGAGCGTGCGAACACTTCTGCGCTGCTGATAAAGGTCCAGCAGAGACTGCACTTCCTGAGGGTGCTCAGGAAGAATAACACCACTCAGAGACTGCTGCTGTCCTTTTATCGGTGCTCCAGTGAGAGCATCCTAACATACTGTGTACGCGTGTGGTACACCAGCTGCACAGCGGCTCAGAGGAAAGTGCACTAGAGGGCCATTGGCAATGCCCGGAGGATTGTCGGCTGCCCTCTCCCTACCTTGGAAGGCTTACACAGTTCCCGCTGCATCAAAAAATCCCAGAATATTATAAAGGACATTTCCCACCCCGGACACTCCCTGTTGAACTGTTGCCGTCAGGCAGACGGTACAGATCTACCAGGACAAGGACAAACAGACTTAAAAACAGTTTTTACCCCACTGCTATAAAGGCACTAAATGTAGCCGCCAAGGGACGCAGGGACTAAGGGACTGTGGTTGGTACACTGTGAAATCGACAGAAGGATGTAGGGTTGGGTGTTTATGCGTGCTATTTTCATATTTATTTCAGTTGTTTATCTTTTTTTAATATTTTACCTTGTATGTGTCGTTAGCTTTTAGAAATGTTTGAATGGTTCACTGACTGGCTGACATTTTTTAAATTTCGTTGTACATGGTTCATGTTACAATGACAATAAAGAAACTATTCTTTTCTGTTCCCCTCCATTTGACTGCGGAGGTAGCCTTGACCCTTGGACATGAGCCTGAGCGGCAGAGAGACGCTCGCCTCGGGCGGCATGCTTGCAGTGGGCGCGATCTCGCTCGGCATCTTACTTTGATCCAGCCAACGAGGACAAACACGTTTTCACATCCTCAAAGAAGGAAAGACCAGGACTTCCATGAGCAATGACAGGCTGTTTGCAATTGCCTTAATCCACATTCACTATGACTTTGCCCAAAACTTGGACAAAGTCGTGACTAGGTTTGCGCAGTTACATTCTTGGAAAATGGAACTGGAAAACATGATTTATGGCTAAATGGCAATATATGCAGGAGTGCCATGAGTGTCGTCGCGTGCATCACTACGCCAGGACTTCCATGAGCAATGACAGGCTGTCTGCACTCGCCTTAATGTACATTCACTATGACTTTGCCCATGACTTGGACAAAGTGGTGAGTAGGTTGGCACAGTTACATTCTCGGAAAATGGAACTATTTCATGTTGAAGTTGATGTGATGTGAAGTTGTTAGGTCAGGAAGGCGATTAAAGGTGCACTGCACACACTAACACAGTCTAACAGTAACAGGCAATCGAATCAACACACAAAACATTTTCTAAAAAAAGGTTTTCTTTACTGCAAAAAGTTACCGTATTTTATTTGCAGTTTTTGCATGCTCCTTTATAACATTTTACAACAGTACAACTTGATTATTAAAACAAGGACAACAATTCTTAATATTTGAAAAAAATGTATACAACAATGATCCCAATCATCCCATTCCACCCACTCATTACTCTTGACTCAACCAAAATTATTTCTGAAATATTGGTCATATATTTGGTGCAAAAAACTCCAAAATAAGTCTCAGAATGCACCAGAGAGCATCTAAAACCCAGAGCTTTCAAGGCCCTTAAGCGGGCCCCGGAACCGGACATGAAGGGGTTCCTGCTTGTGATGTGCACTGCGTGCACATTATTTCACATAAAATGTTTGTAATCCTGTCATGTCACCCCCCTGTGTTCTGTGGAATTCAAGAGTCATAATGCTTCCAATGTTCAGGCTGACTCAACCTAGCCGACCTACATCAGTGTAACCCTGGCACCAGCCACAGAATGTGTTCTTGTACCTCAGAGCCATCTCTTGGTGAAAGCAAACGTGATGATAACGTTCATCACCGCCTTTAGGGCTCATGTTGTCGACCTCCCCGTGGTGAGCCCCTGTCAACTGACCTCAGTCAGGCGAACGACAAAAACAGAGACAGCAGCAGAAAAACAACGAACAAACAACAACAGCTTGCAACTTCAGTCACCGCAGCTTGGCGCCAACCCGGAGCATGCGCCCTTTTTAGGGCGGGCACCTGCGGATGTTGAACCGGATGGCAGTACCCTGCTGCAGCTGAATGCAGAAGGCTTCACCAAAGCCAAGACCACCATCATTGGACATATGCTTGACAACAGCACATTGAACTGGCTACAGCACCTGGAGGGCGCTACATAACCTCTGCTGCCTCAAACGCAAGAAGAAGATCACCTCCTTTAACGCAACAGGCACAGGCTTTGGTTTCATGGAAATAGGGTCTTTAATGATTAAGACTTCAGATCAGATTAGTCTTCTCGGCAGCTGTGATCCCTGTCTTAGTTTGGAGGTCTGGTCTACCTACAACAGACTATCTCAAAGCACTGGGTAAATACCACCAATACCTTCTCTGGAAAATTATCCAAATTCACTGCAAGGAGAAGTAAACCAAAATCACTGTCCTCTCTCAGTCCAACACCGGGTGGCGCCACCAATGGCCGCCTCGCCAACAGTCTGTCTGTACCTTTCTTCTTCATTGTTTTTTTAGTATGTGTTAAATGTATGTTTTTAGTGTTCTTTAGCTTGTTTTATGTGGGGGATGGGGGAAACTTTTTCTAATCCCTTATCTTGACGGAGATGCGGTTTACCCATATCGTATCTCCGTCTGCACTGCTGCCTAACAGTGAGGAGTTGGCGGTCTTTGCTGGAGACCGACTTCGAAAACTACACCGCGGGCGCCAGCGGACTTACCATCGCGGAGCTCGCAATCCCTTTGCCAGGGATCGACCCGTGAGCTCTACCGAGGGTGGCTGCGGACTTTAACATCTTGAAGCCCACGGTCTCTGGGCTGAGGCTGACCAGGAACTCCAAGCCACAGGAACTATGACCGCTCCGACGCGGGAGCTTCGATCTCCCCGGCGCGGGGCCTTCGACCGCCGGCTGTAGGAGCTTCGATCGCCCCGACGGATGGTTCGACTGCCACGACCGTGGGAGAAGAATGAGGGAAGAAGTTTGGAACTTCTTGCCTTCCACCACAGTGAGGAATGTGGGGAGTCCATTGTGGTAGATTTTAAGTTTTATGTAGTTGTGTCGTGTTGCTTTTTCTGGTATGGCTGCATGGTAATTTGCATATCACTGTACCTTAATTGGTACACGTGACAATAAAAAACCTTTGAAACCTTTATTGAGGAGCTAGTTTCACAGTTGGATATGGTGTAAGGCCATGTCCTTCACATGCCTGACACCTGTTCCCAAACACATCCTTTATTCCAAGGTCTGACTTGGGAAACAATTAGCAGGCAGGCAGCAGAAAAGATTCAAGGCTCAAAGCCTCTTTGAAGAACTGTAACATTCCAGGCCCGTGACCGTTCAAAGTGGAGGACATTCAGGATGGTACTGAGAACCTAGAGGCCATACTGTGTGATGTGCAAACTGAAAATAAGGCCAATAGATTCAGTAGCTCACACTGGCAATCACAAAGCCTTCAGCTGTTGAAAATTTCCACTGCGCCATAATACTTAGAGATCAAGTGTAGATTTGTTGACCATTTCACCAAGCATGTGTTCAGGCTGCCCAGGCCTGCTGGATCTTCTGGTTGTTAACCAATTTAACTCACCTTCCCATTTCTATACCAATCTTCCCGTTTTGGGCCTTCTCCATTGAAGCCACACACAAACTGGAGGTACAGCGCCTCCTATTCTTCTTGCGTAGCTTAGAACCCAACAATACGAACATTGAATTCTCTAATTACAGGTAACATCCCCACTTTTTTCCTTTCACTTCTCTGTACCCACCCTCATGTATGCCCATTTCCCCCACTATCCCAACCCCTTTTTCCCCTTCTCCCCTGTTCCCTTCCACCTATATCCCACCCTCTGGCACAACATTCCACTCCTCTCATTATCTGACACCCTTTTGTCACCTTTTCATCTTTAGCCTTGGTCCACCCATCTGCAAATGAAGATGGTTGGACAAAGGCTTACCAATCTCCATCTATCATTTGCCAGGCTTTGACTTTCCCCATGTGTTTTGCATCTTTCTCCCCCCCCCCCCCCCCAACTGCAACCATTCTGAAGATGTTTGTGGATTTTAGCTCTGCATTCAACACCATTGTGCCAGAGCTACTACACTCCAAACTCTCCCTGGCGATTGTAGCTGAACCCCTCTGTCAGTGGATCACCAACTTCCTGACAGACAGGAAGCAGCATGTGAGGCTGGGAAAGTACATCTTGGACCTTCTGATCCTCAGCATAGGAGCACCGCAAGGCTGCGTACTCTCTCCTCTCTACTCTCTCTATACCAACGACTGCACCTCCACAGACACCTCTGTCAAGTTTCTCAAGTTTGCGGACGACACAACCCTGATTGGACTGATCCAGGATGGGCAGGAATCTGCCTACTGACAGGAAGTGACACAGCTGGCGTCCTGGTGCCATCGCAACAACCTGGAGCTCAATGCTCTTAAGACAGTGGAATTGATTGTAGACTTTAGGAGAGCTCCCCCTCCCCTCCCCCCCACTCACCATCAACAACACCACAGTCACATAGTGAAGTTCCTTGGAACCACCATCTCCAGGGACCTAAAATGGGGGGCCACCATCGACTCCACAGTCAAAAGGGCCCAAAAGAGGATGTTCCTCCTGCGGCAGTTGAGAAAACACAATCTGCCACAGGTAATGATGGTCCGGTTTTATTCTGCCATCATAGAGTCTGTCCTCACCTTCTCCATCATGATCTGGTTTGGCTCAGCCACCAAGCACGACATCCGGAGGCTGCAGCGAGTCGTTCGATCAGCCAAGAAGGTTATTGGCTGCAACCTTCCCCCCATTGATGAACTGTACACTGCAAGGGCCAGGAAGCGAAGCGGGCAAGATCATCACTGACCTCTCTCACCCTGGCCACAAACTCTTTGAAGCACTTCCCTCTGGGAGGCAACTCCGGACAGTCAAAGCTGCCACAGCCAGACATAAAAACAGCTTTTATCCACGAGCATAGACAAAAATGCTGGAGAAGTTCAGCAGGTGAGGCAGCATCTATGGAGCGAAGGAAATAAGCAACGTTTCGGGTCAAAACCCTGAGGCTGGGGGGGGGGGGGGGGGGGGTGGGGGCGGGAAGAAGAAAGGAAGAGGTGGAGCCAGTGGGTTGAGGGTGAGCTGAGGAGGAGAGGAGAAAGTAGTGACTATCTGAAATTGAAGAAGTCAATGTTCATACCACTGGGGTGCAAACTGCCCAAGCGAAATATGAGGTGCTGCTCCTCCAATTTACGGCAGTCCTCACTCTGGTCATGGAGGAGGCCCAGGTCGGATTCGGAATGGTAGGGAGAGTTGAAATGCTGAGCCACCGGGAGATCAGGTTGGTTATTGCGAACCGAGCTGAGGCGTTCGGCAAAGCAATCGCCAAGCCTACGCTTGGTCTCACCGATGAAGAGCAGCTGACACCTAGAGCAACAGATGCAATAGATGAGGTTGGAGGAGGTGCAGGTGAACCTCTGCCGCACTTGGAAAGACTGCTTGGGTCCTTGAATGGAGTCAAGGGGGGGAGGTAAAGCGACAAGTGTAGCATTTCCTACGGTTTTTCCATGAGCATTAGCTCTACTCAATAACCATGAGTCTGTAGCCTCATTTTGCTGTGGTATTTTATTTTATCCTTCACATGTTTAAATTATGTTTTATTTTTAATTGTCTACTGTATATCATGTTGTTATCCTTGCGACCAAAGCACCAAGGCAAATTCCTTGTACGTATACATACTTGGCTAATAAAATGTATTCAATTCAATTCAATTAAATTCAATTCAAGAGTGTCCCGACCAGAAACATTGCCTATCCATGTCCTCCAGAGATGCTGCTTGACCCGCTGAGTTACTCCAGCACTTTGTCTGTTTCTTAATATATATATATATATATATATATATATATATATATATATATATATATATATATATATATATATATAGGTATGTTACAAAACTTATCTTTAGCGGCGCTGCAGTTCTGTCATTGGCCGTGTGTGCGACTTTGGCGCCTTTGGTGGGGGGGGGGGGCGGGGTTAAAATGCGGTTTTCCCCTGCCTTCCGGAGTTTTATTTTCTCGGGGTGCGAGCTTTAACTGAAGATTCGTTCTGACTGCCGGTATGTGAATTTTTTTAATCGTGCGACAAGTTCAGCGCTGGAGTAAAATAAAAATTAGCTTCTAATGCCGTGAACGCCGACAACGGGGACGGATTTCATGTAGGGGACAGGTAAAGGAAAGCCGTTTATTTTATGTATAAAAATGCTTTTTAAGATGCCTTTAATCCACATTTTACGTTGCGAAACGGTGATTTATTCCCCATACGCACCGGCAGTATTTTTCTTGCCGATATGGGGTTCAAATTCACTGCAACCGCAACGTTCCAATCGATCGCGTTCCACAAAAACCCACTCGCAAGCTGATTTTAATGCCCATTAATTTATGTGAATTAAACATTAAATTCCTTCCATTTGGCCTATAAATGCATGACAATGAGATTTAAAAATCATGTTCTACTGTGAATTCTTGTATGAATGTTATTTGAACACTTAGGCTATTTAAAAATATTCTTTTTTTCTTAAGAAATAGATGTTTAGATCTAGTAATTGAATTTTGTAAGTAGCTACAATTGGGTAACTAGCTAATTATATGCTTTAATTTCAGGTCATCCAAACAAGATTCTTTCATATTTGTTTCAGTATGTTTCAATCTATAATAACTGAAAATGTCTTTCAGTTCTCTTAATTTTTAAGAAAGTTATGGGCTTTGGACTGTCCTTGATCACAGTTTTTGTGTTAAGTCAATGGAAAAGCGATAGGGAACAAGATGCTAATTTCCGAGTATGTAAATGGCCATAACTTTTTTAATACTGAAGATATAAAAGTGAATTAGGTGTCAAATTAAACATTTTTATGCTTTATCTGATGGGATAAATTGCAGACTTGATTTTTTTAATCTCAAAATGTTGTAACATTGCTAGACCATGTGGCGACTGCAGTCACCTAAAAAGTCGCCTAAGTGGGACAGGCGCGTTATTGTCTGCTTTGATCTGTATTTTCACACCCTTCCATATCTATGTATCTCCCCTGACTCTCAGTCTGAATTGCAGACTTGATTTTTTAAATCTCAAAATGTTGTAAACATTTCTAATGTATATATCACTCTACCAATACTACCAAGCCTGGTGTTTGCTCAATGAGTAGTGCAGAAAGAAAAAAAGTACTACCAGGTGAAGTGGCGACCTGATGAAGCTGCCACACAGCTACTACACGTGTAGCAAACAGTAAAAGCAGCTTGCAAAGTACACACAGTGGCTTGCAAAAGGTTTCATACCCCTTGAACTTTTCCACATTTTGTCACATTACAACCACAAACGTAAATGTATTTTATTGGGATTTTATGTGATAGACCAACACAAAGTGGCGCATAATTGTGAAGTGGAAGGAAAATGATACATGGTTTTCAAATTTTTTTACAAATAAAAAACTGAAAAGTGTAGCGTGCAAAAGTTTTCAGCCCCCTTTACTCTGATAACCCTAAATAAAATCCAGTGCAACCAATTGCCTTCAGAAGTCACCTAATTAGTAAATAGAGTCCACTTGTGTGTAATCTAATCTCAGTATAAATACAGCTGTTCTGTGCAGGCCTCAGAGGTTTGTTAGAGAACATTAATGAACAAACAGCATCATGAAGCCCAAGGAACACACCAGACATGTCAGGGAGAAAGTTGTGGAGAAGTTTAAAGCAGGGTTAGGTTATAAAAAAATATCCCAAGCTTTGAACATCTCACGGAGCACCTACATAGACATGGCCGTCCACCTAAACTGACAGGCGGGGCAAGGACAGCATTGATCAGAGAAGCAGCCAAGAGGCCCATGGTAACTCTGGAGGAGCTGCAGAGATCTACAGCTCAGGTTGGAGAATCTGTCCACAGGACAACTATTAGTCGTGCACTCCACAAATTGGGCTTTTATGGAAGAGTGGCAAGAAGAAAACCATTGTTGAAACAAAGCCATAAGAAGTCCCGTTTGCAGTTTGGCACAAGCCATGTGGGGGACACAGCAAACATGTGGAGGAAGGTGCTCTGGTCTGATGAGACCAAAATTGAAGTGTTTGGCCTAAATGCAAAACACTATGTGTGGCGGAAAACTAACACTGCACATC
This sequence comes from Okamejei kenojei, assembly GCA_035221665.1. Lineage (NCBI taxonomy): Eukaryota > Metazoa > Chordata > Chondrichthyes > Rajiformes > Rajidae > Okamejei > Okamejei kenojei. Next base: position 59,464,879 of record CM069141.1, read on the forward strand.
ACCCTGAACACACCATCCCCACTGTGAAACATGGTGGTGGCAGCATCATGCTTTTCTTCAGCAGGGAAAGGTAAGCTGGTCAGAGTTGATGGGAAGATGGATGGAGCCAAATACAGGGCAATCTTGGAAGAAAACCTGTTAGAGTCTGCAAAGGACTTGAGACTGGGGCAGAGGTTCACCTTCCAGCAGGACAACGACCCTAAACATACAACCAGAGCTACAATGGAAATTTTAGATCAAAGCATATTCATGTGTTATAATGACCCAGTCAAAGTCCAGACCTAAATCCAATTGAGAATCTCTGGCAAGACTTGAAAATTGCTGTTCACAGACGCTTGCCATCCAATCTGACTGAGCTTGAGCTATTTTGCAAAGAAGAATGGGCAAAAATTTCAGTCTCTAGATGTGCAAAGCTGGTAGAGACATACCCCAAAAGACTTGCAGCTGTAATTGCAGCGAAAGGTGGTTCTACAAAGTATTGACTCAGGGGGGGCTGAATACTTTTGCATGCCACACTTTTCAGTTTTTTATTTGTAATAACACTTGGAAACCATGTATCATTTTCCTTCCACTTCACAATTATGCACCACTTTGTGTTGGTAAAATCCTAATAAAATACATTTATGTTTGTGGTTGTAACGTGACAAAATGTGGAAAAGTTCAAGGGGTATGAAAACTTTTGCAAGCCACTGTAGTTAGGCATCGTGGATTCAATGATCAGATCAGACAACACTGAGTCATTAGAATCAATTTTAAGCCAGAAATATTGAGCAGTTGTTTCAATTTGGCTTCTTTCTCAGTTTTCCTCTTTTATAGAGGTCACGCTTCAGAAAATTGAAATCCTTCTATGTGATGTCAAGAAACAGCTGAAACCACTGGAAACACCCAAGGCTGTGAGACCCATCAACATTCTTTCTGTGGAACAGAAGACGTAGGTTCCAGCACAAGCCACACCACTTGCCTAGAGGTTTGACAACAGCTGCCACATCGATATGTGTTCCACCGTTTGGAAAATTTCCTAATTCCTGTCCACAAAAGGTAGGATAAATCCAATCTGGTTATGTTTCTCCACCCATCCTTATTCCCAAACCCTACCTACCCTGCTTGTCTACTTTCAATCCTCAGCTGAGTGCATTGCATCTCAAGCAGTATCCACCAATCTACTGTTCACCATTACCCATTTTGGGCTCAGCTGAAATCATCGATCCAGGCATCATTTGAAAGGGACAAGTGAACCAAATTCAAAAATTAGAGTAACTGGCCTTGACATTAAGACAGCATTTCACTGAATGAGGCATCAAGCCAAAATTGAAATTGACAGGAATCATGGTGGAAAGTCTCTACAAGCCAGGTCCTTGCAGCACACAATGGAAGATGGTTGAAGCTGTTGAAGGTCAATCATTTCAGTTTCAGGACTTTGCTGTGGGGATTCGTAAATGCATTCTGCAATGTCCAACTCCTTTTGTTCCTCCATGAACGATCTTTCCATTATAAGGTCAAAGTACGGATGTTCGCTGATGATCGTACAATGTTCAGTTCCATTCACAACTCCTCAACAAATGTAGTCACACAGTCCACACTTGCATGCAGCAAGCCCTAGACAACATTCAGATATGGGCTAAGAAATGGCAAATAACATTCACTCCAGCATAAAATTTGACCATTGCAAAACCAGGAAGAATCTAATCATCTACCCTTGATGTTCAACAGGATTAGTAGATAGTGGTTAATTTTAGTCACATGTAACTAGATACAGCAAAGAACGTTGTTTTGCACAGAACAGATACCTTGTGACATCAAGCCAATTGGAGAGCGAATATGTTATTCATAATCACATTTTCCAAGAACATGATTGTTTTTTAAACTATAGCAAAAGGATGCTACAGATTCTCTATACTTTCACTTCTGCTATTTCATGTATTTGCAATAGTTTTTCAACTAACTAATTTCTATCTCTTTGTTTGGGTTGGAATACTTTTTTGCAATAATTTATGTTACTGATTGTGCATATATTGATTTTAATCGGGTCATAAAAAATATTGCTCAATTGCACTTAAAGTTGGTCAAATTTGCTCTTTAAAGTAAAATCAGAAAAAAAATCCAGAAATACAAGTTAATGCCTTCCTTTTGCAGTAACTTTGATTTTAAAATGGTTGCCACTGTTGAAGTTAGCTGGAAGCTTTCTGAGTAGCACAAAGCTATGTTTGTCCTTCTGTATTCATTATACTGCATTAACTTTCCATCATTGAGGTGGGTTGGCAGGAGGAGAGGTCAGACTTCATAAACTGTAGATCACACTTTTCTTTCTTAATTTTTTGACAGTTGGCAAATGTCAGGAAACAAAAAGTAACGGAGGAGAACTGTAATACTGGAGGCATGTGCTGGAGATTGGCAAGAACAGACCATTCCACTGAGCTGATTCTGTGCACTCAAGTAGTCAGACAAGTTGGAAATTGCAGCATTCTGGTTCCTCTAAAACGGCACAGAATCCACCTGTATATCAAATTTCTGGCTGACAGCAAACGAGAGCTTAGATAAATCGTTTTCTTTGATATCTTGTCGTTTGTAGTTGCTGTGGGACTCTTCTGGGGATAATTTCCACTGGTATCTTTCCCTAGGGATTGTAAGAAGTTGTGCCAAAGGATGGGATTTGTGTCCATGCCGGCCAAAGATGAACTGCAAGGACGGCACGGTGGCGCAGGGGTAGAGTTGCTGCCTTACAATGCTTGCAGCACCAGAGACCCAGGTTCGTTCCCGACTACGGGTGCTCTCTGTACAAAGTTTGTAGCTTCTCCCCGTGACCGTGTGGGTTTTTTCCGAGATCTTCGGTTTTCTCCCGCACTCCAACGGCGTACTGGTTTGCAGTTTAATTGGCTTTGTATTAAAAAAAAAGTAAATTGTCCCTAGTGTGCGTAAGGTAGTGTCAATGTGTGGGGATCACTGGTCGGCGCGGACTCGGTGGGCCGAAGGGGCTGTTTCCGTGCTGTGTCTCTAAACTAAAATAAACTAAATTAAGCCTACTTTTCAACCTTTGGTCGTGGAGATGATTATCTTAAGAAGTAATCCAAGCGCCTCCACCATCCTTTCAGGCCATGTGTTCCAGACTCTCAGCAGTTGTTGAGCAAAACATTTTATTCTTCACTTCCCTTTCATGCTTCAATAAATAAATTAAATCTATGACCCTCAATTTACACAACTCTCTGGCAAGTAAAATACGCCTTTCTGTTTGGACACAACCCTGATCGGACTGATCCAGGATGGGGAGAAATCTGCCTACAGACAGGAAGTGACACAGCTGGCTCCTGGTGCCTTCGTAACAACCGGGAGCTCAATGCTTTTAAGACAGTGGAATTGTTTGTAGACTTTAGGAGAGCTCCCCCTCCCCTCACCCCACTCACCATCAACAACACCACAGTCACATCTGTGGAGTCTTTTAAGTTCCTGGGAACCATCATCTCCAAGGACCTTAAGTGGGGGGCTACCATCGACTCCACAGTCAAAAAGGCACAAAGAGGATGTACTTCCTGCGGCAGCTGAGGAAACGTAATCAGCCACAGGCAATGATGGTCCAATTCTATACTGCCATCGTAGAATCTGTCCTCACCTTTTCCATCATGGTCTGGTTTGGCTCAGCCGCCAAGCACGACACCCGGAGGCTGCAGCGAATCATTCGATCAGCTGAGAAGGTCGTTAGCTGCAACCTTCCCCCCCATTGACAAACTGCACACTGAAAGAGCCAGGAAGCGAGCGGGTAAGATCATCTCTGAGCCCTCTCACGCTGGCCACAAACTCTTTGATGCACTTCCCTCTGGAAGGCGACTCCGGACTGTCAAAGCCGCCACAGCCAGACATAAAAACTGCTTTTTTTCCACGAGCAGTAGCTCTACTCAATAACCAAACGTCTGAGCCTCCTTTTGCTCTGGTATTTTATTTCATTCACATGTTTAAACTATAATGTTTTATTCTTCATGTTTTCATGTTTTATGTTTTATTCTTAATGGTTTACTGTATGTCGTGTTGTTACTTGCGAGCGGAGCACCAAGGCAAATTCCTTGTATGTGTCCATACTTGGCCAATAAACTTATTTATTCATTCATTCATTCATTCATTCATTACCCTGTTTCAATTTATCATGAATTTCTATGCAATCAATTCTCTTGTTAGTCTCCAATATCCCAATTCAATTCAGAACCCCTGGCAACATATTAACAAATTTCCTCTGTGTTGTCTGTAGTGTTACCAATGTGCTCTGTGGCACAGAAAATACAATCTTACAGTATAGGAGATAACATTTTGGCATATATAGAGTGATTGGCTAGTAAGAAACAGAGTAGGCATTGTAGTGGCCATTTGGCTTAAGTAACCGCTCATTATGGGCCGGGGTTGAAGCCTGTATCTTCTCTATCTTAGCAGTACAGGTGAGGAATAGCAAGACGAATACTGTGTTGCAAACATATGCTTTTTTGGATCACGGAAGTTCGACTACCTTTTGCACAGAAAACCTGACGAGAAGGCTGAACATCACAGAAGTGACTAAGATTCGATTGCATACCATGAATAAAGATGAAGAGAGCATGAGTAATTACATTACAAGTGTGGAGATTTCCAGTCTGGATGAAGATAATTTTATGCCAATATCTGAAATATTTACACATGGAACTATGCCTGTTGGTCGTCAAAATATACCCAGATATGAAGACTTGAAACAATGGCCTTACCTGAAGGATGTCAAAATATCTAAAATAAATTCTAGTGTTGACCTACTTATCGGAACAAATGTTTTGAAGGCTTTGGAACCTATACAGATGGTGAGGAGCCAAGGTGATTGACCGTATGCTGCGAAAACCCGACTTGGATGGGTTATCTATGGCTCCTTGAAAAGGAACAATGAAAACGGGTGTCAGAAGAACTACCCTTAAGGGGTTGGACAGGCTAGATGCAGGAAGATTGTTCCCGATGCCAGGACAGGGGTGCTTAAGGATAAGGGGGAAATCCTTTAAGACCGCTTTTTTCACACAGAGAGTGGTGAGTCTCTGGAACTACAGAGGGTAGTCCAGTTAATATTTAAGAGTGAGTTGGATGTGGCCCTTGTTAAGGGATCAGAGGGTATGGAGAGAAGGCAGGTACATACTGCAGCCATGATCATATTGAAAGGCTCGAAGGGCTGAATGGCCTACTCCTGCACCTAATTTCTATGTTTCTATGTTACCCTGCCATTGCTGTTAATCAAATATCTACTGATAAATTAAAAAAGCTGTTGGTGAAGCAATGCAATGAAAAGACTTCAATGAAAGTAGCAATAAGGAATCTGAGGAAATGTCCAGAGAAGAGTTAAAGTTCGTGGATATTATGAACTACTCAGTAAAGATTGATGGACACTATTGTGTGGACTTACTTTTCAAGCACGAAAGTGTTAATCTGCCGAATAATCGTCGTATGGCAGAGCAACGTACCCAGAAATTGAAACACAAGTTTGGCGAGAATACTAAATTTCATGAAGTAATAATTTATTTGAAGAATAATTTCTACGTGGATGATTGCTTAAAATCCATGTCTACTGAGCAGGAAGCAATTCATGTGATAAAACATCTGACTTCCATTTGCAATAAGGGAGAATTCACACTTTCCAAGTGGATCAGCGACAATTGTGAAAGCATTCCACCAGATGATAGAGCCAAAGAAACCAGAGAGTTGGATTTGGACAAAGACAATTTGCATATGGAAAGAGCATTGGGAGTTACTAATGTTGTACAATTTAAATATGTTAACACAAAAGAAAATCATGTGGATGAAGTTTCTAGAGAACTGATAACAGACCGCTTCTTAAGCGATAAGAATTGGATCAATGAATTATAGTCTCTCTTGAAGCCAGATAGAGAATGGCTAAAGCTTGAGCTGGGATTTGAAATCTCTGCTAATGATCCGGAAATTAAATCAAACTTAACATAGAAACATAGAAAATAGGTGCAGGAGTAGGCCATTCAGCCCTTCGAGCCTGCACTGCCATTCAATATGATCATGGCTGATCATCCAACTCAGTATCCCGTACCTTCTCTCCATACCCCCTGATCCCTCTAGCCACAAGGGCCACATCTAACTCCCTTTTAAATATAGCCAATGAACTGGCCTCAACTACCTTCTGTGGCAGAGAATTCCAGAGACCACTCACTGTGTGAAAAATGTTTTTCTCATCTCGGTCCTAAAAGATTTCCCCCTTACCCTTAAACTGTGACCACTTGTTCATGACTTCCCCAACATTGGGAACAATCTTCCTGCATCTAGCCTGTCCAACCCCTTAAGGATTTTGTAAGTTTCTATAAGATCCCCCCTCAATCTTCTAAATTCTAGCAAGTACAAGCTGAGTCTATCCAGTCTTTCTTCATATGAAAGTCCCGACATTCCAGAAATCAGTCTGGTGAACCTTCTCTGTACTCCCTCTATGGCAAGAATGTCTTTCCTCAGATTTGGAGACCAAAATTGTACGCAATACTCCAGGTGTGGTCTCACCAAGACCCTGTACAACTGCAAAAATCCTGTTATTCTCTCGAAGGATTTTCACACTTCAACATTGTTATTACGACACATCCATGAGTTGATCTGACATGGAGGAAGTTTCATGCTATCAAAGCTTTGGACTGTTATGTTTTGGACTATATACTAGGTATCATCAGGTACCTGATGTTAAGGGTTTGGTCTGCACGGAACAACTTTAATCTAAAAACAGTGTTTTAATAAGACCAATAATCAAGTTATGCTTGCTTCTAGAAGGCGAAGGTGAAGATGGAAGAGTCGATGAAGAATTCTGATTGCGGATATATAGCGCATGCTATTTTTTGCTTTTGATATATGTTAAGTCTTCATGGCTACTTTTTTTAAAATGTTTATTAATAATTGCCTTGTTATATACTTGGAATAATTAGGGACCGGTATGTAGTGGCCATTTGGTTTCTTTTGTGTATCTTTAATTATGGCATTTGTCTTTAAATTTTAGACTGCCCATAATTATGTGGGTGGGATTTATTACGTAGTCTAGGGCGTGTTTGGTGCCGGGTTTCTTGCGCAGAAGCTTATTTTTTAGTTTAGCTCGGAACTACATGGGGAAGGAATACCCTCCGACCATGTGAAGTTTAAACGAGACACGAGGAGTTTTCTCACGTTTAAAAGTGATATGTTGGAGTTTGACGAAGATTAAAGTACGAGTCGGAGAAGAAGGTTGGATGTATATCTTATTATTTCTCTTCAACAATAAATAAACTATTAATCAAAAGACTGTGTTATGAAGATTTATCTGTGAAGAAGCTTTGAAGGTCTCATGGAGACAGGCACGGAAATTGCTATCAAAATATGGAGGGGACTGGGGGATGGGGGGGACACAATTTATTGGCGGCCGCGCACATGCGCACACTCACACACACACGCGAGGCTTCGGAGGCTCAATCCAGCGCTAAATGCAGCTCAACTCTGCCTGTCTCGCCGGGTTAACCTACAGCCCTGCCTGGACTGACGGGACACCAGCGCTGCTTCTCCGCGTTGGCTGTAAATCTGGGCCATATTTCCCGCAAGTCCAGGCAGGGCTGTAGGTTAACCTGCCGGTACAGGCAGAGTTGAGCTGGGTTTAGCGCTGCTTCTCTGCGCTGGTTGTGGGCCTGGGGACACAGTTCCTGTCTGACTCCCGACGTCTCTGGCCACCCCCGGGCGTGGGAGGGGGACGGACACTCTGGTGGGGACGGGACAGCGCCGGAGACCGGGATCGATCCTGGCTGCGGATGAGGTGCAGGTCTGTGTCCAGGGCTGCCGAGAGTGTTTTGGCATGTCTCTCCCCTCCAATCACCGTGCTCTATCCTCAGTCCCACCCCACTACTTCCGCCTCTGACCGACACCTCCTTCCTCCGATCATCGCGCTGAATCATCATGTCCCGCCTCCTGCTGACCGACGTCTCTCTCGTCCAATCGGCGCCCTCGATCGTCAGTCCCACCCCCACTGTCTCGCGGAAAGCGGAGATTTCACCGGGTTTTAAAAACCGGATTACAAAATATGGGGGGGAGGGGGGAATCGAACCCCCAACTCAAAACGGGGGTGAAGCGCCTCCTTGGCCCCCCCCCCCCGGGATTTCCGCCCCTGCACTGTGAGCTCACATGCGTATTACGACATTCTCCTAAAGCCATGTAGTCTCTTTAGCAGCTAGAGGGAGTAATCTCATGAACGATATAAAAATCTGCCGCTACAGCCATAATTGGTGTAACCTTGTTAACCACAGAGATTGGCGCTGGGACACAAAAGATTACAACTCATATAAATGTTGGGTGAAGTGGTAAAGGTATGCCTTCTAAATATTCTGATAACACCAAGATTGATTTAAAAATTGAACAGTTCAAAAGGTTACAAAATAATATAGATAGATTAAAGAAATGAGCAAAGACTGACAAATAGAGTAATGTTTAAAGTAATAATAGAGTAAAAAGTATAAAAGCCATCAGGCTATTTTACTTCGGAGTCACGTGAGTGACTTCGTGAAGACCCCGCCAGCACGCATGCGCGGCATATCGTCGCGCGCATTTGCATCGGCAGGCTGGGGGGGGGGAGTGCGCTCTCTCTTCCGGCTCCTTCACAAGACCGGCAGGTAAGTATTACCTTCTCTTCACAGGGTGGACAAGGGCCGGAGGACGACGCTGTCGAGGAGCTGAGCTGCGGCCAGCCGACGGCCCTTGTCCCCGGAGCTGCAAGGAACACCGGCAGCTTCAACGCATGGTGGGGGCAGGAATGCGGAAGTCGGGCGCTCCCGCTGATTCAGGGGCCGACTCACCCGAATGTGTTACCGCTCCGGAGCTGGATGCAACGGATCCAGACTCCGAGCCCCCGTCCCCCAAGAAAAGAAGGGGGGATACAGGTACGTGGCAAGGGGTCTTGTTCTTTACAGGCAACCTCTCCCCGAGCTCCAGAAGACCCGAGGGGGCTGGGCCGGGGGACAGCTGCACGACAGGGGAGCCCTGCAATGTGCAATACGTACCACAGCCAGGGAATCTGCCGTAGTGCAGCCTGGCAACATCACTGCTGCGTCGTGTAGGCCTGCTGGAGCAGATACCGCCGACAACACACCCCGTCAGGCTGCGGTCAAGGGCGGAGGTGGCAGCAGGGCGGTCGGTCAGCTCAGCTCTGGGAGCGGCCGACCATGCGCCTCCACGCTAAAAGATGGGCAAGTGTGGAGGTAAGCCTGCACGGACTCCGGGGAGCCAGGTTCCGGGGGCCGGCGCCGATTCAACTCACCTGCCTTCTATCAGACAGGTGGGCCGTCACAGTCTGGGAGAAGACAGACTAGCGAGAGTCCGTGCGGGAGTCGTATGATCCTACTTGGGCTGTAGGTCACGACGACCTGCCATTGGACCCTAGACAGCACCTTAAGGAGGTGTGGTCCGATGGTGGAAGCCCCAGTGAGTTCGCAGGGCCTGGGGAAGTCGGCTTGTCCGCTGCGTATAGCAGGGACGGTCGCATAGAGCGGTTGGAGCTCTTAGTGGTGCAACGCCTCCAGCGGGACCGGGAACGAGAAGAGCGGGACTCGCGGGCATCCACTAGCCGTGCAAGGACAGCACTCAGCATCTCATCGTCTCCAGCCAGAAGCATTAATGATTGCCCAGCTGCTGTGTTTGAAGACAACCCGGGACAGCCAGTGACCGCTGAGCCAGAGCATGAGGAGGATATGTTGGATGTGGTGAGTGAAGTTTGCCGTTTCCACCCAGACAGGTGAACCCCTGCACCACGAATTGGCGGGCACCATTGATTGCCTAATTACGCACCAACTCCAGAGTCAGGTTCTCAATAATACCTTGGAGAAAGGTTCTCCACGGGCATAACGGCGTTTGCTAGGCCCCTGGTCGGGGATAATGTGTCCAGTAAACAGCAAGATGCACTGGGGGACTCCTATGCAACGCCCAGTATGAGATAAACTGCCTGCGTAAGAGCTCCATAAAGCCCACACAAAACCCCAAATTCGCGGGGTTGTGCCGACCATTACCGCTCCACCGCCGCATCAGTTGTTTGGAGACCTGTCCAAACAGGTGAAGGGACTGGACAAAGGAGGCCAAAACAGCGGGCCTCATGAAACTCCATCGGCCAGACTTCACCCATATCACCGGCAACAGCCTAATACAACCTGGGAACCAAGGCTGCCGGATAGGGCACAAAGATCCTACCTACTTCCATCTCAACAAACACAACGACCTTTTAGGGCAAGGCGAACAGCGGCTTGCATGGAAAATGCGGCCGCCGGCCCGTCAACCTCCGTAACGTCCACCCGAACCACCGTGTGTACGGAACCGCCGTTAACCATGGAGGTAAGGGGGTCTGGCTCCTCTCACGCCGTAGCATCCCTTCCTGCACGAATAGGTGGGCAATTGCGGGCTTCCTTGGACATATGGGAAAACTGTCACCACAGATGAGTTTATTTTACAAAGTGTTCAAGGGTATATAATTTATTGAAGGTATAAATTCCCCTACCCAGCATTCGCCTCGTAGGAATTTTACTCTATCCCAAAAAGAGGTGGAGGCAGGGCATGCTGAAATTATACGGCGAGCAGAAAAAGGGGTAATTGGCAAAACCAAGTATGAACCTATTGAGTTTGAGTTTAATATGTTCACCAGGAGTAAAAAAGAAGGGGGATGTCGGATTATAATAGATTTAACTGAGTTTAACACTTTTGTACAATATACCCATTTCAAAATGGATACTTTTGGAACAGCTAGGCAGATGCTTCACCCAGGGTACTTTATGGCATGCATCGACTTGAAAGATGCATACTATACGGTGCCCATCGCTGAGGCTCACAGGGAATTTCTGAAGTTGACTGGAAGGGTGCATTGCCCAATGGAATCATCACAGCCCTAGGCTGTTTACTAAATTGGTAAACCTGTATTGGCTCTTCTCCGACAACAAGATTATAGTGATGGCATGTTGGATGAAATCCTTATAGTGGGGCAGACCCTCCAATTGGCAATTCAAGCAGTGGCTGCAACCAAGGCTCTGCTTGAGAAGCTGGGGTTGTAATCCATCCAGACAAATCAAAGCTGCACCCAGTACGGGTTATGGATTATTTGGTGTTCACCCTAGACACCAATTTAATGAAGTTTATCATCCCAACTAATAAAGCTACTGCTATAATAGAAGAGTGCCACAATCTTGCTTGCGCCAGGGTACCGACTATTCGACAAACAGCAAAAGTTATAGGCAAATTGGTAACTACATTCCCAGCTGCACGATTCGGACCACTACACTACCGAAATTTACAAAGATCAAAAATCACAGCATTAAAAAACAAATGTTGGCCGCTTTGATCGGCCTATTCGGTTACCACCGGAAGCTAGAAATGAGCTACAATGGTGGGTAGATAATATTAAAGAATGTCATTGATTATAGTGAGCAACCCTGATGTCGTGCTACAAACTGACGCAAGCGCACAAGGCTGGGGAGCAACTGATATGATGTCCAGTTGTGGTGGCAGATGGAACTCTCATGAGTCTACATTCCTGGAGTCACATGGGATAAACTATATAGAAATGCTGGGGGGCATTTCATGGACTGCGGGCTTACTGTACTAATTCACGGGATTACATGTCCGCTTTCAAATAGATAATGCTACAGTAATGGCTTACATCAATCATATGGGTGGTATCAGGTCGCTAGTTTGTGATGAATTGGCTATTACAATTTGGCACTGGTGCATTGAAAGAAATATTTGGATTACTGCGACCTATTTGCCTGGGAAGCTTAATTCAGTGGCGGACACCAGGTCACGAGTCTTCAATGACAACATTGAGTGGATGTTGAACCCCCAAAATTTTGGAGATATTATAGCTCATTTTGGGACACCAGATATTGACCTATTTGCGTCCAGGCTGAACCATCGAATACCAACGTATGTGTTGTGGGAACCAGACCCTGGGGCAATAGCAATGGATGCGTTTTTATCCATTGGGGGAAATGGTTTGCTACGCATTTCCCCCATTCTGCCTCACCAGTCGGGTATTGCAGAAAATTAAACTAGACTCTGCAACTGGCATATTGATCATTCCCAACTGGCCTACACAGCCATGGTACCCGATGGTTGTAGAAATTTTAAAACAACCATGGATGGCGATTGCGAAACATCCCAAATTGATTACTCACCCCATTACGGGGGGGTCAGTCATCCTTGCCATGGTCATTTAAGGTTGGCCTGCAGGTTCTGAAAGACCACTCATCCGGGCAGGCATCTTGTTAAGAGCCACAGACCTTATCGACGCATCATGCCGAGAATCAACTCGGAAACAATACCTCACCCAAATCAGAAAGTGGGAGGCATTCTGTGCCCGGACCAACAAGTCTTCCAACTCGGCAACAATACCTGATGTGTTGGAGTTTCTAGCAGGCCTCCATTTCGATGCTGGCCTCAGTTACAGTGCCATCAACAGCGCTAGGAGTGCGCTGTCCTCATACCTGGATATAGGTGTCGGCTCCAACCACCTGGTGTTCAACACCAACCCTCCACGACCCAGATATACAGTAACGTGGGATGTGGGGATCGTGCTGACCCTACTGAGGAGCTGGGCTCCAATAGATGAGCTACCATTGAAACAGCTCACCCTCAAGGTGGTGATGCTTATGGCACTGACTACAGCCCAACGAGTCCAGACATTACAGAAACTGCGACTGGACAGCATGGTGGTCACCCCTGGTCAAATAAATTTCTTTGTCAAAGAATTATTAAAACAGCACAGGCCAGGGGCGCATGGGCTGCAGTTGGAATTTCGGGCGTACCCTGTAGATGCCACTCTCTGCATAGTCACCCATCTCCACCACTACATCCGAGTTACTGGAGTTATTAGGATGAAGGAACAGGGGCTCCTCATCAGTCACAAACCTCCGCATCATCGGGTGACTACACAGACGATCGCCAGGTGGCTCAGGGTGGTGCTGGATGCAGCAGGAGTTGCTACTGACATTTTAAGTTTCATTCCACCAGGGCTGCATCCACATCAGCGGCGAGAGCCATGGAGGTGCCCATGGACCACATCCTCGCCACCGCGGGCTGGGCCAGTGAAAAAACCTTTCAGCGGTTCTATAACAAGCCTCTGGCCGCCCCTGCGACATTCGTAGAAGCTATCCTGGAAACCGCTCAGTAAATGTCTGGCCCCGAATTTGGGGTTTTTGTTGTTTATTTGATTAATAAATTGTGTTGATTTTTCAGCCAGTTTCGACTGAACTCCATTAACAGCCTTCCTCCATCAGACTGGCGGCAGTGTGATAGCATGGACGTTGTCCAGGGCGTGAAATCACAGAGCTTTGAAATCTTCACGAAGTCACTCACGTGACTCCGAAGTAAAATAGTAAGATTAAACGAGAACTTACCAAGTTTGAAGGTTGATCTGTATTTTACGAGGAGTCGCGGTGAGGGATTTCGTGCCCACCGCTCCCACCCTCTATCATAAGGTCAACCAGGTAGTTCTACATTTTCATCTTACTATTTTTGAGTCATGGTTTGGTTCTGTGATTCCACACCGCTGCTTTGAAGGATGCCGCGCATGCGTGCTGGCGGGGTCTTCACGAAATCCCTCACCGCAACTCCTCGTAAAATACAGATCAACCTTCAAACTTGGTAAGTTCTCGTTTAATCTTACTAATAAACACTAGAACCTCCAAATACATATTGAACTACGTATACTTGTGGCCATTGGTTTTGTCTTTTTGGACTATTATTGTTTGTTTTAATGTGTCTGTGTGTGTGTGTGTGTGTGTACATATATATGTGTGTGTGTGTGTGTGTGTGTGTATGTTTATATACAAACATCAAACTTTTTTTCTTGTTTATTATATTGTTTACAGTGTACTATGTTTGCATATTTTGTTGTGCTGCTGTAAGTAAGAATTTCATTATTCTATCTGAGACGTATAACAATAAAACCTCTTGACTCTTGATAATGGGGAAAATATGGATTTAGTATATTTAGCATAATATGGATAAAACATATTATTTAAATTGTAAGAGATTACAGAGCTGAAGAAGGGTCTCGACCTGAAACTTCCCCTATTCCTACTCTCCAGAGATGCTACCTGTCCCGTTGAGTTGCTCCAGCTTTTTGTGTCTATCTTTGGTTTATACCATCTGCAGTTCCTTCCTGCACTGGGTTCTGGATGACCAAGGATATGCTTCACAAAAGGTTAGTGTGCAAGTGTAACAAGTGATAAGAGGGCTAACAGATGTCATCATTTATTGCCCGGGAAAGAGTATGTTTTAGTTATGTACAGCATTGGTGAGAAACTCCGTCTAGAGTGTACCATATTTTACTCTATTTAAGCAAGGATGTCAATGTTATGGAAATTGTTCAGTGAATGGATGGATGTCTTATGAGGAACGGAGGGACATAAAAGGTCTTGAGGGGTGGTGGGGGAGGGGTGGTGGAAAGGAGGATACATGTAGCAGGAAAATCTAGAACTAGGGGTCATTGTTTAAAAATAAGTGGTCACCCATTTAAGCAGAGTTAAGATTGTATTTTTCGTCTCAATTATATCTTTGATATTATCTTTCTCAAAGACAGTGAAAGCTGTTTTAAAAAAAATATATTTTCAAAGTAGGGCTACATTGGCAAGAAAGTGAAAGCTATCACTGGTAGAAGAAACACAGGGTTGCAGTTACAATCATATTAGACATGATCTTGTAAAGTAGTGGAGGCTAAATGTGCCAAATGGCCTTACCTAATGTGTGAACTATGCATAGTACTTTAGCCCTGGCTTGAGTAATGATTGACACAATCCTAGCATTACTTCCCAGCTCTTGTATTGTATTCCTTCCTCAATAAGGGCTAGTACTCTATGTCATGCCTTGCTGGCATAATCATCACACCTACCTGTCTTGCTACTTTCATGAATTGTTGGCCATGAATGCCAAGATCCCTCTGTTCCTGTGCTTGTTAGCATCCTCTCATTTATCATGTACTTCAGTACTTTACTGCATGTACCAGCGTAAAATTCAGCCATGCATCTGGGGTCCATGTGAATGCTGAAGCACATCTTAACATTTAGTGAGTTGAAGAATACCACCTGGCCAGGTCCATTGACAGTCCACAATGTCAACTTCCTTCAGGGTAGATGCTATGTTTAATGTTCCTTCACCACAATTATCCCCACACCATGGCTTAACCCCTTCATCTATCTGAAAACCCCATGTTATCTGCCTGGCACCCGTGATCTGCCAATTTTCTCCGTAATTCGCCCAATTCCTTGCCCATATCCCCACCCAAAGCATAGCAACCCTACCCATGACAACTTCTCTTTTGATTCTTCTCACTTCCTCCTGTTACGTCTAACAGTCCTTGTCCCGGGTGTAAACTGGCCCAATTCCCCAACTCTGTCTCTGCTACACCAATGACCGCATCGGGGCTACCTTCTGCACCCCTGCAAAACTCAGGGACTTCATTAACCTCACCACTAAATTCCACCCTGACCTCAAATTAATCTGGACCATTTCTGGCAACTCTCTCCCCTTTCTTGATCCCTCTGTCTCCATCACAGGTGACAAACTATCGACTGACGTCTACTACCAACTACTGCCTCTCACAGTTATCTCAACTACACTTCGTCCCATCTTGCCTCTTGCAAAGATGCTATCCCTTATTCTCAATTCTCCCGTCCCCGCCACATCTGCTCCCATGGCATCTTCAACCTGTCACTTGTCCAGGTAGTTGTCCCCATGTGCCTTAAAACTACCTCCATCGTGCCAGTGCCAAAACACTCCACTGCGGCGAGCCTCAACGACTTCCGCCCAGTTGCACTCACCCCTACAATCGCCAAGTGCTTCGAAAGGCTGGTCATGGCACACCTCAAATGCTGCCAACCTCCCACTCTGGACCCCTACCAGTTTGCATACCGCAAGAACAGGAGCACGGAGGATGCCATCTCAACGGCACTCCACTCCGCCCTCTCCCACCTCGACAACAGAAACACTTATGTGAGAATGCTGTTCATCGACTACAGCTCAGCATTGAACACCATTATCCCCTCGAAATTGATCGCCAAACTCGATGACCTGGGCATCAACCCCTCCCTCTGCAATTGGTTACTGGACTTTCTAACCAACAGACCACCGTCTGTTAGGTTGGATAACCACTCCTCTTCTACCCTCTCCCTGAACACTGACGTACTCCAGGGCTGCGTGATGAGCCCCCTCCTCTACTCCCTCTTCACCTACGACTGTATACCTGTACATGGTACCAACACCATCATCAAGTATGCAGATGACACGATGGTGATTGGCCTCATCAGCGACAACGATGAGTCGGCCTACAGGGAGGAGGTTCATCACTGCATTGTAGCATCACTGAGATGTTTGCGCTGCTATTAGCCGCTACAGTCCAGTATCGAGCTTTAAACCTGTGATCTTCCTGCCAAGTACCATGTTATCTCCTGAACCTGCCCAATCCAATCCACCATTGCCCAGGCGGTTCCAGCTGATCTATGCTTCTTGCTTTCAGAGTGAATCAATGAGTCAGTGAGAAAGGCTGCAAGGAAAAGGCTTGGAACCTCAGGCCAGCTAGTTTAACATCTGTGGTTGGAAAGTTACGCAAGAGTAATTTGCTCTGCAATTTGAGAGGGAGAAGGTGAAATCGGATTTGTCCGTATTTCAGTTGAGCAAAGGTGACTACGGAGGCATGAGGGAGGAGCTGGCTAAAGTTGATTGGACAGGGACCCTAGTAGGAATGGTGGACGAACAGCAAAGGTAGGAATTTCTGGGGACAATTCGAAAGATGTAGGATCTTTTTATTCCAAAGAAGAAGAAAGATTTTAACAGGAGAATGAGGCGACCGTGGGAAGTCCAAGTCAGCATAAAACTAAAAGAGAAGGCATATGACATTGCAAAGATTTTGTGTCTATCAACCAGCATCTGCGGTTACTTTTTATTACATAGCAATCCTCTCCCCAACTCACCCACTCCCGATTTCATCATTCCATAATTTTATTACGCATAAGTAAGGAACTTCAGATGCTGGTTTATAAAAGAAGATGCAGAGTGCTCAGTGGGTCAGGCAACGTCTCTGGAGAACGTGGATAGGTGACATTTTGGGTCGGGACCTTTCTTTTACTTATTGTAGGAGGAGGGACAGAAAGCTGGAAGAGAGGAATGGCTGGACAAAGCCTGACAGGTAATAGATCGAAACAGGTGAGAAGGGTTATTTGATAGGCAGACAGTTTGACAAAGTCCAGAGATGGAGACAGGAGATGAAAGGATTGAAGAGTTATGAAACGTGCAGCTAGAGGAAAGAATCGTGGATAAGGGAGAACCAGTGCTGGAGAAGGCTTTCGACAAGGGAGATTAGTATACAAACTTAAAGCATACGGTATTAGGCTGGCTTTAAACGGTGGCAGGCCCACTACAAATTCAATGCCCCTCACACCAGACTGATTCTGGCTGTCTTATGAAGAAAGACCTATACTCTCTGGAATTTAGGAATTAAGAGGGGATCTTATAGAAACTTACAAAATTCTTAAGGTTGGACAGGCTAATGCAGGAAGATTGTTCCCGATGTTGGGGAAGTCCAGGACAGGGTCACAGCTCCTTTAAGACCGAGATGAGAAAGACTTTCTTCACACAGAGAGTGGTGAGTCTCTGGAACTCTCTGCCACAGAGGGTAGTTGAGGCCAGTTCATTGGCTATACAGAGGGTATGGAGAGAAGGCAGGTACGGGATACTGAGTTGGATGATCAGCCATGGAATGGCGGTGCAGGCTCGAAAATGGCCTACTCCTGGTGATCATCCATTTGGCCCATCTGGCCTACAATGCCATTCAAGTATGGGTGATCTATTTCTCACTCCTAACCCCATTCTCCTGCCTTCTCTCCATAACCTCTGACACAATGTTTGTGTGAAGGGGAGAAATAGGTGCAAGTCCAGGTGGGGCACAGGGGAGATGGAGGTTGGTTAAATGAGATGGGGGTTATGCAGTTACCTAAAACTGGAAAATTCAATGTTCATACCTTTGGGTTCTAAGCTACCCAAGTGGAATAGGAGGTCTTCAGTTTGTATGTGGCCTCACTCTAGCAATGTAGGAGGCACAGGGCAGAAAGGTCAGTGTGAGAATGGGAATAGGAGTTAAACTGGACAGAAACCGGGAGATCCTACATGCCTTAGCAGACTGAGCCGAAGTGTTTGGTGAAATGGTTACCGAGTCTAAGCCTTGTCTTGCCAACATACAGGAAGCCACACTGGGAACACTGGCTGCAGAAGTTTAGTTTAGTTTAGAGATACATCACAGAAACAGGTTCGGCCCAACAGGTTCGCGCCAACCAGCGATCCCCGCACACTAACACTATCCTACACACTGAGTACAATTTTTACATTTACCCAGCCAATTAACCTACAAACCTGTACGTCTTTGGAGTGTGGGAGGAAACTGAAGATCTCGGAGAAAACCCACGCAGGTCACGGGGAGAACGTACAAACTCCGTACGGACCAGGGGAACTCTATCCTTGTTCTGTCTGGGGGAGGAGGAACAAGAGTAGAACTATGATACAGAGTAGATATGGGAGAGGGATCCAACTACGCTAGCAGGTTGGAAACCACATTTACTAAAGAAGACGTGGATCTGTCTAATGCCAGGGCAGTTGTGTTTAAGGATTTTGGGAAAAAGTATAAACCGGGCTGAGCATGGCCTGTCTGAAGAAGGGTCTCAACCCAAAACATCACTCATTCCTTCTCTTCGGAGATGCTGCCTGTCCTTCTGAGTTACTCCAGCTTTTTGTGTCTAAAGAAGGAAGACACCTGGCATGTCCTAGAATGGAGTGTCTCATCTTGGGAGCAGATGCGTGGAGACAGAGAAATTGACAGTAGGGGACAGAGTCTTTCCAAGAGGCAGGGTGGGACGAAGTGTAGTCCAGATAACTGTGAAAGTCGACAGGTTTCCACAGATGTCAGTCGATAGCCTGTCCCCTGTGATAGAGACAGAAAGATAAAGAAAGGGGAGAGAGGTGTCAGAGAAGTCCACTTTGACCTTCTTGTGTGGGAGAATGGCAGGGTGTGTTCTTTAAAGGTTCCGAGCAGCTGGTGAAGCCAAGAGTTGCTGTTACCTACCGATCCAGTCCTTGTATTGTAACTAACATCTGATCTTGTGCATGCATCCACTCCTTGTTTTGCAGCTGACATTTGATTTTGGTTATTGACCCATTTGTTGGTTTGCATCTATTCAACTCCATCTGACCGAGTGTTCCAGTGCTGGACCAGTGAAAGCAGACGAGGGAAGGGTGGTCTTGGAAATGTCAAACAAGAACCTTACCACCTAGACTGCAGCTGTTTTCCTCTGCACATTTCAACTAGAACTGTTCACTAGAGCTTTCAAATCTGTTCACTAGAATTAACTCCATGTGTGAGCTCAGACACTGAGTGTTAGCTGGCCATTTGATCACTGTTTATAACGTGTACTTTTACAGTGTACGAATTGGAGTTATTGACCATAACCAACAAAGAGACTGGTTGATTTTCACCTCCCAGGCCAAGTGTCCCCACCATTCGGTTTCAATTTCCGCAGTTGGCCTGCACTGTTAACAACTAATCTATTAATGAAGCTTTCAATCCTTTAAAACGAAGCATTATGTTTGTATGTAGTAGAATCTGCGATCCAAGAATGCGGTTCTTTGAATTTTTTTTATTACCATGGGAAAGATTTACTCTGTGCAATTTAGTAGATTAAGCTGACTCACAGGGATTATTATTCCCCTGTCAGGTGCTTTACATTATTCATACACCCTTACCCAGGGTTGAAACAATGTTGGCAGTTGTCAGAGCCAACTAGTGTTAGCCAGAGACTTGACTCACCGTGTAAATACACTAACTATATGACCATTTTTACATAAATAGATATACTTTTAATTCTCTTTAAAATTTGTTTAGCTGACAATTTTCCCCTGTTAATTTTAATGAAATCATAAACACCTTTGCTGGCATTATACGTAGCAATTCATTAACACCAATGTATGTAGATTTTCTACAATTTCAATGCACTAACTTTCATAAGAAATTAAATGGAACAAAGAGGCCATGAAAGGACCGGGATACAAGTTATAGAAACAGTAAAACATCACCCTTCCCTGTATGCAATCTCCCCTCAGCCAAATCTCATGCCTGAGGTACAAACAGAGAATATCAGAAAATATAATTGTTGTTGCTTTATGCCCCGTCCCACTTAGGAAACATGAACGGAAACCTCTGGAGACTTTGCGCCCCACCCAAGGTTTCCGTGCGGTTCCCAGAGGTTCCCGGGGGGTTTTGTCAGTCTCCCTAATGGTCGAAAGTGGTTTCCGCTTCTTCTATGTTCCAGCGATTATTTAAAAAAATTCAAAACCGGCTGCGACTAAAAATAGGTTGCCGTTTTGAAAATTGGTAATTTTTTAGTTGAAGCTGGTTGCGATGCTAGTTGTAGATGGTTGCCGGAGGTTGCGGGTAGTGGAAGGTAAGACCTCCCTGGTGGAATAAAACTGGGTGAAAAAAAGGTCTTACCTTCCACTACCTGGAGAGACCCTGTACAGGTACGATCCCGACAACGGATGCTGCATGTACAGAGTTTGTACGTTCTCCCCGTCACCTGCGTGGGTTATCGCTAAGATCTTCAGTTTCCTCCCACACTCCAAAGATGTACACGTTTGTAGGTTAATTGGCTTGATATAAATGTAAATTGTCCCTAGTGTGTGTCGGATACTGTTAATGTGCGGGGATCGCTGGTCGGTGTGGACTCGGTGGGCCGAAGGACATGTTGTCGCCTGCACCTCGAAACTAAATTAAACTAAATCAGAAATACTAATAGTCAGGTAGCATCTGTGAAACAAGAAAAAAAAAAGTTTCAGATTGATAACCTATCATCAGGAACTAGGAAAATTTAGGAAATGCAATTAAAATTCTTGGTACTCAGCAATCACGTGCTTGTTCGTATGTTTCTTTTTTAATACCTCGAATTCAGAAGCACTTAAGATACCACATTACTTTAACTTTTCCAGCAAGGATAACAATTATGCTAAAGATAGACACAAAAAGCTGGAGTAACTCAGTGGGACAGGCAGCATCTCTGGAGAGAAGGAAAGGGTGACGTTTCGGGTCGAGACCCTTCTTCAGACACTGACGTTTCGGGCCGAGACCCTTCTTCAGACGGTTTCTGAATAGAACATATGCCTATGCTCCAGCAGTTAAAGGAGATTATCCTTAGCTTTACAATGAACAACAGAATAAAAAAGCAAAATGATAAGCTCTAGTCCCTCAATTGTCCAATAACTTTTCATGACACCAATTCTGGCCTCTTATGCATCCCTCACTCCCTTCTCCACATCATTTTCCATGGAGGTTTACATTCCTTCTCCAAACCTTTTCAACGATCTCACCTAGACTATAGCCCTTACCTAAAATATGCAACCAATCTTTTGGATACTTGTCCTAATGTTTCCTTTTTAGGCCAAGGCTTCACGTTTTACTGTCTTATTGCACTTGCATGAAGCATTGTTGGTTGCTTTGCTATAACAATGCTTAATTAATGTTAGTGGATAGAGTCAAAAGTAGCATATAGCTCAAACACATGCGCTCTAAGATCGCAAAAAAACGCAATTTTACTGTTACGTTATTTTCTTTGTGTTTTGAAGCATCATCGCCTGGCAATTCAAGAAGGCTAATGGCCAGGGCGGGTTTGAATCCAGCCTGTGACCTCTGCAGTCATTACCGCATAACTAATCTTTCCTTAATTCAATGTCCACAAGAACATACTTGAATCACAAGAAATAAGCAGTAGTGTGTAATCCAGGGGCTCTCTCTCTTGATTAAGGCTACTGAGTTCAGCTGTTGAGAGTGCTTCAGTGTCCTTACTGACATCAGTTTGGGGATTGAGCTGGAGACTTTCCTGGCTCAGATATGCACTGGGTAAACACAATGAGCCATGCGGAGAGCTAATAGGAGATTTTAAATAAACATTTCACTGTACCTTACACAGTGCCATACTTGAATTCTGCATAGAATGACAGTGTTCCCACTCAACTCCCATTCATTCTTGTTTGATATGATTGAGTGGCCTGTGTGGAATGTATTATTTATGGGTTAAGTTGCCTCTGATACTCAGCAGTTTGTTCCCAGGCCTCTCAGTGATTAGTAAAGGCAGCAGTTTCACCTTTGGTGTTCCCAGCGTGCTGATGGGATTTCATAGCTGACACATTCCTGTTTTGCTTAAATGTTTTGTTTATAAGGGGAAGAAGTCTTGAGTGAGTATATTGATTTAAAATCATTCCAATTATTCAGTGAATAAAGCCTCTTTACAAAATTAATTACACTCTGGGAGCATTTCTGATGAACATTTGCCCCATTTTTAAATGTCAACCAATATTTTTACTTGCATTTAATTGTTAATTTAAAATGGGTGAGATGTTTGAGGTAAATGTTCCCCTCCCATTTCATTTTTTTAATTTCTGTATACGTAGAGATATTTTACTTCAGGCAGCAGGTGGATCATGAGTGTAACATATTTTAATGAAATTTGGATAAATACTGAAAACAGGAAGATACAGGTTATGGGGAGGGTGCGGAATAGTGAGATCAGTTTTCAAATGCTCTAACAACGAGCCAAAACAGACATTATCAGGTCAACAACCAATTTCTGTACTTTAAATGCCAAAGCTCTGTCACCAACAGGAATCAACACTCACAAAGAGACTCCCACAGTCACATGTCATCAATTGTATATTATAGTATTACTGCTTGCATGATATTTTGTTTATTCTTCCCAAATGTTGGCTGTCCACACTAGCCCAACAGTCAGAGATGCAGTGAGATACTGCATTGATAGAAAAATACAGATACAGCATGAAAACAGGCCCATTCGGCCCACCGAGTCAATGCCAACCCTACATACTCCCTACACACCAGGGACAATTTACAGAGGCAATGCCTACAAATCCGATCATCATTGGGATGTGGGAGGAAACCAGAGCAGCCAGAGGAAACCCACAAGTCACAGGGAGAACTTGCAAACTCCACACAGACAGCTCTACCAGCTGCACCATGCAGCCCTTATGACTTGTTCATTCTGTGTTTGTTTCTCAAGTATGGGATTCTTTTCTTGTGACAGCAACAATTCTTTGCTGGAATATGGGCCTATAGCTACCAGAAGCAGTCCAGTTCCACCAAAGATAGACACAAAATGCTGGAGTAACTCAGCGGGACAGGCAGTATCTCTGGAGAGAAGGAAAGGATAATGTTTTGTGTCAAGGCCCTTTCTTCAGGTTCATTGTTGGCTGAGGGGAAGGTGACAAAGTGGCATGCAAATAGTAAAATTAATCAGGAGGACAGTGAAACAAGTTGGAGAACTAGGGGAGTGACAAAGAGTGAGGGAAAGCAAGGGTTACTTGATGTTAGAGAAACCAATAATTATACCGCTGGGTTGTAAACTATTCAAGCAAAATATGAGGTGCTGTTCCTCCTATTTGGGTTTGGCCTCCACTCTGACAGTGGAGGAGGCCCAAACAGAAAGGTCAGTATGGGAATGGAAGGGGCAGTTAGTGTTTAGCAACCGGGAGAGGCGGACTGAGTCTCCACATACAATGCCGTGGGTGAGCCCTACCTACATCTACACACAAAAATATTTCCATGTAGGGAATTCAAAGCAATATTCAAAAGTCACATGCCTTGCCAAGTATCAGCGATTTTCAGCTTCTCAAGATCCATTAAAGTAAGCTACTGGCAAGTCTAACTCATGGTTAGACGCACTGATCTCAGCCCATTTCAACAACTGGATCCTAACGTTGAGATTCAGAAGTCACAGACATTTCCCTGTTCTATAACACAATTATGGTGTGTTTGCTGATCCTAACTGTATCATGTTACACACAAAAACGTGGAGTAACTCAGCGGGACAGGCAGCATCTCTGGAGAGAAGGAATGGGTGATGTTTCGAGTCCAGACCCTTCTTCAGACCCTAGCTTTTTGTGTCTATCTTCGGTTTAAACTAGCATCTGCAGTTCCTTCTTACACATGTATCATGTTACAAATTGGCTTCAGTAATACGAAGTACAGGAGAAATCAGTCAGAATTTCCATCCCTGATTGCTAACTAACAAAATCTGCGGGAAGTGCTCATGGACATGCATTAGGCTAGGGCAGGGTCATGTTCAGCCCAGACACCTGATTGCTGAACACGCCGTCTACCTTTGGTGTAACTAATGAGCACGGATAAACTACTGGTGGATTGCCTGCCATCTGTGGAAATATGCCATCAAGAAATGAATTACTTTGTATGGGGTGAGAAGGGTGCAGCAGAATAGCAATCAATGACGAAAAATAATGTTTGTATTTTACCTCACAGCTGGAGCAGGGATGGTGCTGGTCCCTTAAGTAAGACAGATAGCAACCTCCTGGTGGATTATATTAGAACAAGGTGACAATACTTAAAGCATAAAAAGACTGTTTATTGAAACAAGAGAAAAATAAAGTATTTTTCTACTTTGTGGCGTGATTTGAAAATATTAATTATTGAATCTTTACCTGTCAGCAAAACATAGCTCATAAATTGTACACAGACATTTTGGTATTCTTCCAAGCCTTTCTCCCCCATCTCCTGCCCTGGGCTTAACTTTACTATGTGGCAGAGTTAACTGATGCAGGGGATCAAGAGAGAAATCAGAACCAGATATCAGTTCACTCTGAGAATCTAATGCCCTCTTGTGATCAAACCACAAATTACATCGAGGATAAAACAGAATAAACAAACATCAAATACTCTTTCTTTGTAGATGTAAATACAAAAATAAATTAAACAGTTCTCTTTATTAAAATTTCATGTTGTTGCAAATGGCATAAGCTAAGGGTCATAACCATATGACATACCGAGAAAAGTTTTCCTCTGATTTTTTTTACTTCCTTTCTTAAAGACTGCCTTGAGCTGTGCGCATACATAGAAACATAGAAAATAGGTGCAGTATGAGGCCATTTGGCCCTTCGAGCCAGCACCGCCATTCGTCCCCTATCAATAACCCGTGCCTGCCTTCTCCCCATATCCCTTGACTCCACTAGCCCCTAGATCTCTATCTAACTCTCTCTTAAATCCATCCAGTGACTTGGCCTCCACTGCCCTCTGTGGCAGGGAATTCCATAAATTCACAACTTTCTGGGTGAAAACGTTTTTGCTCACCTCAGTCTTAAATGACCTCCCCTTTATTCTAAGACTATGGCCCCAGGTTCTGGACTCGCCCCACATTGACTGATCTTCTGTGTGGCTGAATGGGAGGCTCAAGGAAGTAACGGTTTAACATAAGGAGGCATATTCTCACTTACTGCCAAAATAGATACATTCTGAATAATGGTGACTTATACATGACTAGAGATTTTGCTCAGTGGGTAAATGTGTTACTAGCGCAACTGCACAAGCTACTAACGAGCAATTCTGTGAGTCGCAAGGATCTATTTCATGCCTTCATTCTTTATTCTGCCAACTCATGTTTGGCAACAAAAATACACTAGTGTTATTCCAGGATTCTCTCTGTTAATGTATTGTTATGCTGTTGATATATTTTGTAGAATCTACATAAGTTTAGATTCAGATTAACAATAAACTTTGCTTTCTCTTTATTTATTCAATTGCTCGACAGATGTGAAGGATTACTACTTCCTTTATCCCTAATACTCACTTTATTTTCAAGAATTTTTACTGTTGATTTCGGTTTCATATATTAACTGGATAATAGAAACAACAGGAATAGAAATAATGACATCTCAGATATTCATTACACCTTCACTTTTCAGTCTAAAATTATCCATGATATTATTCCATCTCATATATTTTAATCTGTTTCTGCCAGTCTTATCTTGGATTTCTGTGACTTTTAATTTATTTTAAAAGTCTTTCATGTGGACATGGTAGAGAGGATGACCAGAGAAAATTCAGTCCATTTTGAGTGAGTTACAGTCCTGCAAAAGTTTTACAAAATGAAGTTTCAAGAAACTGCAGATGCTGGAATCTTGAGTAAAACGCAAAGTGCTAGAGGAACTCAGCGAGTCAGGCAGCGTCTGTAAGGCAATGTCCATTCCCTCCACCGATTCATTGATTTCCTACTGCACTTTGTGTGTTTTTTAATAAAAAGAGCACCATCGTCATGGTATCATCTAAAATGTTGGTTTGACTCCCTTCGCAAAGGACTTGGTCAGTTTGAGCAACATAAACTTCAACATCTCAAGAAGGGCTTTGTGGCTGAGCAACAAGGACGATTTCCCATTCTGAATAGATAGAGCTGTGAAGCACAATTTTATACCCTGAAATTATACACCTAAGAGAAATGGACCTAATGAGGTTGTCATCCATGCAATTAAAATTACTGAAGATCTGGATGTCTTGCAAGCAGAGAGTTCAATATAATATGGACAGTTAGTACTAAGGGTTGTGCAATATAGCCTGTGGATGCAAGGAATGATCTGTGGCATGTAATTTTCCAAGAAAAAAGGATGATCACAATATATGTACAACAAGATTAGCAGGACAAATAAAATTGTACCCTTGAGTCTTGCCTGCAAAAACTCTTGAAAGGTTAGATAAGAATTTTTGACAAGAATCCTTTGCACTGGTTCGACCTTTTAACTTTCTGTGAAAGTGTTATATATGGAGATGAAATCATCCACAGAGGCCTTTAGGTGCTGTGGGTCTTTTCTCAGGCTTCATATACAGTATAACCTCATCACAATCCTTTGGAAGACTCACTGACTACTTCCAGTTTACAGCCTTTCAAATGTTACTCCCATCTTTACATGTTGGTGCTTAACACGCTCCAATATTAACACCATCAACTAACATAGATAATTCCACCACCAAACTTTGGAAATAAACAAGTCTGAAGGGTTTCGGGCCGAAACGTTGCCTATCTCCTTCGCTCCATCGATGCTGCTGCACCCGCTGAGTTTCTCCAGCATTTTGTGTACTTTTGAAATAAACATTCTGAACGTTTAGTTCTGCCTCATTAGCCAAACCAGTCGGCTTCATTAAAGGGATCAATTGCTTGCTGTTCTCTTGCACCACGTTTTTTTATTGTCTTTTATATTGTCTATTAACCATTAGTTGATTCAGTTAAAATTAATGTTTGCGTTTGATTTGACATCAACTGGAAAGTGTTGCCATTAACACCAACAATAGATTAAATCCTTAACTATTAACTACAAGTGGATTAAAAGAAACAGTGTGTTTATCTATGATACGCAATTACAAATTGTTCCCCTCCACACGTATTTTACTCGAAGAATGTACTCGTTAACTGGGTAGTATTAGATTGGAGATGCGTTACAGGAGTTGGTGTTGTTAATTTGATGTATTCATATTTCAGGATCTAGGCAATTCAGGATTAGTGCCCATCACTAATTCAACAAGCTTTACACCCATGAGTATCATTTGAAAAATGCTCTTCAGTAATGTATACTATTCTTGAACACATAATGCACTTCTAAAAAATTAGTTCAGTTTAAAACTAGTCATCAAAATCAGTTTGCTTTATTAAATCTTTGTTTTCATTAGTTCACATTCCACCAGGTGTGAACCATTAATGAAAATAACCCATGCAGATCCTCCAGCACCCTGCAGGAAGCCACTAGAGTTGTTGATTGGTCAAACCGTGGCAGAGATTTGCTCTAACAGTAAGTCTCTGCTATCTTTGGTCTTTACATCTTGCCATGGAGTGTTTTCCTGGCCTCCATTAAAAAAGAACACGAGTTTGCTGAAATAGTTCCAGAATTGGATGACAAATTAGAGCAAGAACAATGAGCACATTTTATTGTGGAACTCATGCTTGTGCTCATGCCTGTTACATTATAAAAAAAAACAAACAGATAAATACAGCGGCACAGTGGCGCAGCGGTTGAGTTACTGCCTTGAGTCCACGTCAACCATCAATCACATGCGTCCCGGGCAGCCACGCGCACGGTGGAAGTCTCCTGGAGAGCCGCGTGGGCCCGATCCACTCGCCAACAACTGCGCCGCTGACGACCAGAACTACGACCGAAGACCGGAACGCATCCCGGTAGGCCTGACTCGCCACAGGGCCTCCCAGGTGACTGCGGTGAAGCCAGGCGGCGAGGCCTGTCTGGGCTGAAGGAGCCTCAGCAGTGGCGACGATGGGAGTTTCGGCGGCGGCAGCGGGAGCCTCAGCAGCGGCAGTGTGGGCCTCGGCGGCTATGGGAGCCTCGGTGGCGGTGGGGCCTCATGGTTGATGAGCGTGAGGGGGGAGGGGAAGACAACGGGGACCCGGCGTGGAGGGACCGTCATGAAGAACAAAGTGGGGGGACCACCGTGAGGGACGGTGGGAGAACAAAGGGGGACCCGGTGTGTGCTAGGTGGGGATCTAGTTTGGAATCCTCTTACCAGGGGATAAGTATGTGTTCGTCTGGTTGTTCATTTCAAGTCAAGTTTTATTCGTCACTTGCACATAAAGTACAAGTGAAATGAATTTGCCAGCAGCGGTACAATAAAAAAAGAACACACAATACACAATAAAAATTTAACACAAACATCCACCACAGCATTCATCACTGTTCATCCGTTCCGGTGAAGGCGCTGTGCACACGGCAGCCAGCAAACAGTCGCTTGTCTTTTTCTTTTTGTTTTCACTTTTAATTTCAAATTTTTGTGTACCTCGTGTGTTGCGACTGTCGGCAGACCAATTTCTCTCCGGGGATGAATAAAGTTTTATCATATCGTATTGTTGCAGCCGCAGAGACCTGGCTCTAGGTGCTCTTGGTACGGAGTTTGTACGTTCTCCCTGTGACCACGTGGGTTTTCTCCGGGTGCTCCGGTTTCCTCCCACACTCCAACTACGTAGATTGGTTGGTTAATTGGCTTCGGTAAAGATTGTAAATTGTTCCTATTGTGTAGGATAGTGCTAGTGTACAGGATGATCACTGCTCAGTGCGGACTCGGTGGGCCGATGGGTCTGTTTCTGAGCTGTCTTGAGAGTATTTCATATTCTTTCTTGTTCATTCACAGGCACATACCTTTACCTGCAACGTCATCTTGGGTCCTTCATCCTTTGATTTCATCCTCCTCTTTCTTCTGCAGGTAGATGTGTTACCAATTTTTTTTTAAAAAGAGATGTTAGCAAATTACTTTATTGGGGAAAAGTAGTAGAATGGAGGGGAGTTGTTGGTGGTATGGACGGGGCTATTCCTTTGGGGAAACAAAGGATGGTTAAAGTGCATAAACACTAGTTTTGTGCTGTGCTGATGGAGACAGTTCAGAACATTCTTTGCCCAAAGGAGATTTATTTATAAGCATAGATTGCACAAACAACAGTCCCAGAAAATACACTACAATTTCACCACAGATGGGGAGCACACAGGTAGATTAGAATATCTGGGAGATACATCAAATTTCCCATTGTTCCAGCATGAACTCTGGTCTGAGGAGAAGACTGCAAAATGATGAGATTGCATTCAAGTAGTATCTCTTTAAAGGTACTAAGTTTGTGCAGTGTTCTACAGGCTGGATGCAGGAAAGGAGGTTTCCCCTGGTTGTGGCGTCTGGAAACCAGTTATGGTCTCCAAATCAAGGGTAGGTGATTTCGGACTGAGATGAGAAAAAAATCTTCAATAATAGGACTGATAAATTTTGAAATTTAATGCCTACACGAGGGCTGAAGAGGTTAGGCTACTGAGTTAATTCAACACCATGATTGTTAGATTTCTGGATCTTCAAGAAATCATGGGATTTGGGGACAGTGCAGGAATTAGATACAAGGAGATCAGCTGTGGCTGGACGTGACAAATGACCTACTCCTGCCTCCAATTCTTATGTTCATATTCTAGCTGCCCAAACAAAATTCATGTGGTTTATTGAGACACAAGGACTGCAGATGCTGGTTTTACAAACAAACAAAAATTGTAGGTGTAACTCAGCAGGACAGGCATCAGCGGGTCAGGGTTCAGATTGAATAAGGATCCCAACTCAAAACATTACATATCCATGTCTTCCAGAGATAGAAACATAGAAAATAGGTGCAGGAGTAGGCCATTCGGCCCTTCGAGCCTGCACCGCCATTCAATATGATCATGGCTGATCATCCAACTCAGTATCCTGTACCTGCCTTCTCTCTATACCCCCTAATCCCTTTAGCCACAAGGGCCACATCTAACTCCCTCTTAAATATAGCCAATGAACTGGCCTCAACTACCTTCTGTGGCAGATAATTCCATAGACTCACCACTCACTGTGTGAAAAATGTTTTCCTCATCGCGGTCCTAAAGGAATTCCCCCTTATCCTTAGACTGTGACCCCTTGTTCTGGACCTCCCCAACATCGGGAACAATCTTCCTGCATCTAGCCTATTCAACCCCTTAAGAAATTTGTAAGTTTCTATTTTTTTTATTAGATAATTACAAAATACCTCTTATTACAACTAAAAACATATAATATTAATGATAAATGATACTGTCAATAAATATCTTAGAGTCCCCCATGTTATAATTGTATAATAACACAATATTAACCGAACTTCTATAATATTCTTTATATTTTCATAATAATAAGAGTGTTGTAGTAATTAAAAATACAGGAGTAATGATATCTATATTCGCATTAATATTAAAACTGTGTTTCTATACTTTTTTTCTAATTAAGGATAGAAAAAATAAAGAATAGAAAATAGAAAAGAGAGTGTTGAAAGTTTGATGGAGATTGAAATATTATTCATTAATTCGTCCTTGGAGATATATTCATGATTTATTATATATGTTTCTTCATCCATCAGATATTCAGGCCTCAGTCAAGTCTTCGCGCCGAACCGTTATGACCCTGTAAATATTTAATATATGGAGACCAAATCTCTCTGAAGAGATCTAACCTATCCATAAGGACAAGCCTCAATCTCTCCAAATGAAGTGTCTCCGACATTTCTGTATTCCACATTTTAATTGTTGGGGATGCAGGGCCTTTCCAAAATTTTAGTATTAATTTTTTCCCAATTATTAGACAATAGTCGATAAAAATTCTTTGGTTCATTGTAATTAGTTGGTCCGTTTCAAGTATTCCAAGTATTATTAACTTTGGATCAGAAATCATAGTAATATTAATAACATTCGAAATTATCTGAATTTTGTAAGTTTCTATAAGATCAGTCTTCTAATTCTAGCGAGTACAAGCAAGTCTATCCAGTGTTCCTCATATGAAAGTCCTGACATCCCAAATCAGTCTGGTGAGCCTTCTCCGTACCCCTTCTACAAAAATTTATTTTCTCAGGAGACCAAAACTGTACGCAATACTCCAGGTGTGGTCCCCAAAACCCTGCAACTGCCCTATACTCAAATCCTTTCGCTATGAATGCTAACATACCATTTGCTTTTTTCACTGCCTGCTGCACCTGCATGCCTACTTGGTCAATGTAATAGTCTCGTTGCACTTTCAATTTGCCACCATTAAGATAATAGTCTACTAGAAGATGTTGCTGAACCCGCTGAGTTACTCCCCAGCGCTTTGCATTTCGAGTGTTTTGTGATTAGCACATAGCATTCAAATGAAAATCCAAAGATTAACCCTCTTGATTGGCCAAAAATAATCTCCCAAATACTTTCTGGATGGAGATAAAGCTATTGTGCTAATTGGGGGGGTTCAGCAGATCTTAATCCGATTCTTGAATTAAGCACAAAATCTGGGCAATATGACTCAGCACCATTGTTACATGAACAAACAGGTAGTTTTGCTATATACAATAGATGCATTACTAAGTAACCTCATGAGATAGAAAATAGCTGTGTTAAAACAATTATGTAACTGCTCAAAAGGGTGTTAGGGGCAAGAGAGTTTCACATTTGCAATAACAAAGTTTTAAAAATAAAGATCTTTTAGCAACTTTAAAATTGTTTTGTTACTAAAAGTTAAAAATACTAAATAAATGAGTACATAAATTAACAGAGTATCATTGCGCAAGATTCAAGAGCGTATAATTGTCATATGCAACAGAAGTGAACAATAACATTCTAATGAGCAGCAGCTTTGGAGGTACATTAATGCAACAACACGACAAATAAATATACGTTAATCAATAATAGAATCAATTATCAATAATACTAGGTATTAGACCATGATAGTGGAAACCAAATATGTAGTGCTTTACAAAATCCATAGTAGATCGTCGCTGAGGTAGGCTTGTAGTTAGGGTTGTGCAGCGCAGTTCAAAGCTTTTGATGGTAGATGGGATAAAGCTGCTCTTGAACCTGGAGGTCATAGTTCTCAGGCACAGTCGCTGAGGCTGATGGCAGACGATCCTTAATGAGAGTGAACCGTCGGCAAGCATCTAGGCTTGACGTTGTACCTGGCCATGGTCTTAACACCTGCAAGGACCAAATGGCTGGAATTTTCACAGACATCTTCAATCTCTCACTACAACCGTGGGAGGTCTCCACCTGCTTTAAAAGAACATCTATAATGTTAGTGCCCAAGCAGAGCATGGTGACATGCCTCAATGATTACCTACCGACGGCATTCACATCTGTAATGATGAGGTTGGTTTAATGCATATCATCCCCTGCCTTAGTAAGGCCCTGGGCCCACGACAATCCATCTCCTGCCACAACAGATCTACATGATCAAGGCTGCTTGGTCGACTCGATTAGATGTGTTCCATAACTAGTCTCTCAAAGCATTTCATGATGGTGGATATCAAGGCCACTGGACGGTCGTCACTAAGGCATGAGATCTTGCTTTTCTTTGGCACCAGAATGATGGTGGTCCCTATGATAAGTGTTAATGGAAGCGATTACTTGTCAATTTCTGTGGCCTGTGTTGAAACTGACAGACTATGTTCTAAAGAGACAATGGTGTCTGATTGGGAGAGTAAAGTAGACTTTTTTGTTTTGCAAGACAAGTCTATTTTCTGCTTGTCAATTTCCAAATGGACTTTTAAGGAGTTCTCCAGTTCCTGATCTAAATTGCATCATAACCATTTTGGTTGCGATGCAAATAATGTTCCCTAATTCATCAAATGCATTATATTCAATTCTGGTATGTTGGTACGCATTATAACAGATA
Source organism: Okamejei kenojei (assembly GCA_035221665.1). Classification (NCBI taxonomy): domain Eukaryota; kingdom Metazoa; phylum Chordata; class Chondrichthyes; order Rajiformes; family Rajidae; genus Okamejei; species Okamejei kenojei. The sequence continues at coordinate 59,497,913 of CM069141.1, forward strand.
GGATACTGAGCCTTTATGAACAGTCCACCAGAACTCTGTAGCTGCATAAATCCAAGCAGCCTCCAGAGGTCATAATCTCATAGGGTTTTATTGATTTAACTGCAGAACAGTCGAGTGTTTAATTGTCATATGTACTGGCAATTCAAGTTAATGTTGAAATTCTTACTTCCTGCAGCTTTACAGGTTCATTAATGCAAAACACACAAATAAAAATACAAAAATATAATAAATCTGTAATACTATATATCTAAACATCTAATAGTGCGAAACCAAAGTCCATAGTGCAACCAAAACAAAGTTGGTCACAGTTACTGAAGGAGTGGTTTGTGTTGTGCAGTGTTCGAGAGCCTAATAGTTGCTGAAAACTAGCTGTTTTTGAAACGGGAGGTCAGTTTTCAGGCTTCTGCACTTCTTCCCGATGGTAGCGGCGATATGAGCGTGTGGGCAGCGTAGTGTGTCTTTGATGATACCAGCTGTTTTTTTGAGGCGGAACGCCCTGAAGATCCTGTCGATGGTGGAAGGTCTGTACCCAATATAGACCAGGCAATATCTACCCCTTTCTGTGGCCTCCTTCGTAGCTGGGTGTTCGAGGCCATGATGCAGGCTGTGATGTAACTGGTCAGTATGCTCTCTACCGCACACCTATAGAGTTTGTCATACCGAAGTAGTGGGAATCGTGAGCTTTCTTTGTGATTGCACTGATGTGTTGGGTCCAGGACAGATCTTCAGAGACATGCAGTCCCAGGACCTTGAAGCTATTAACCATCCCACCAGCGAGCTCAGGTTCATGGATCCCTAGCTTTCCTCTTCTGAAGTGAACAATTAGCTCCTTGGCCTTGTTAATGTTGAAAGCTTGTTATTCTGGCACCATTCAATAAGATTATCAATCTCCCTCCCGTACTGACTCATCGATGCCCATTATTCGCCCAACAATGGTGGTATCATCGGCAAATTTAAAGATGGTGTTGGAGATCTGTCTGCCTACACAGTCATGGGTACATGACTAGATTAGAGCAAGGGACTGAGCACACAGCCTTGAGGAGCTCCTATGTTGATAGTTACGAAAGAGGAAATGTTGCCAAATGTTGCACTGATTCAGTTCTATCGATGAGGAATTCAATGATCTAATTACAAAGGGATGAGGAGAGACACAATTCTCTGAGTTTTAAGGGGTGATTGTGTTGAACATCGAGCTGTACCAATGAACGTATATCTCTGAACGTGCCTGATGTATATTTTCTTATTGTCCAAGTAGTCCATTGCAGGCTGGAGAGGCAATGGGATTGCACCCTCAATTGATTTGTTGCGGCAGAGGATAAATTTACTAACAGCAGCATATAATCCAGTTTTTCAACAACTTCTTTTTATTTAGTCTTTCTCAAGGTATTCCAGGATAACGATAGTTTGGATTGGAAATGGGTTTCCCTGAAAAGTATATGAGGCCCACAGGAGCCGTTGGAAGAGGAGGAGGGGGAGGAGCGACACCCGACCGGTAAGGTTAAAAATCAAGCGCGGGGCTTGTTTTTGCCTAAATCCATAACATTCCATTTGGAGAAATGGGTTTTTTTGAGGCAGCCGCTGATTGGTGGGAAGTGGACTAGGGAAAGCAGCTGATTGGCAGTCAGATTCCAGCAGTTTGTTGTGTACTTTGTATTGTGTTGATATTGTATCCTGTGTAAGGGGGGCAGTATGAAGGCAAGGGCAGTGTACTGTTCTGGATGTCAGATGTGGGAGGTCAGGGAATCTGATAGCCCTCCAGACATCCACATCTGCGCCAGGTGTGTTGAGATGGGGCTCCTAAAGGACTGTGTTAGGAACCTGGAGCAGCAGCTCGATGACCTCCGTCTGGTCAGGGAGAGTGAGGAGATAATAGAGAGGAGCTACAGGGAGGCAGTCACTCCCAGACCACAGGAGGCAGACAAGTGGGTCACAGTTAGGAAGGGCAAGGGGCAGAGGCAGGGGCTAGAGAGTACCCCTGTGACCGTGCACCTGGAAAATAGGTACTCGGGTTTGAGTACGATTGGAGGGGGCAGCAACAGCGGCCGGGCCTCCGGCACAGAGACCGGCCCTGATGCTCAGAAGGGTAGCAAAAAGAGGAGGGAAATTGTAATAGGGGACTCTATAGTTAGGGGGTCGGATAGGCGATTCTGTGGACGCAGTCGGGAGACCCGGATGGTAGTTTGCCTCCCTGGTGCTAGGGTCTCGCATGTGTCAGAACATGTCCAAAAGATTCTGATAAAGGAGGGAGGGGAGCCTGATGTTGTGGTACACATAGGGACCAATGACATAGGCAGAAAAAGTGACGAGGTCCTGAAGGGAGAATTTAGGGAGTTGGGGGGAAAGTTAAGGAGAAGGACCAAAAGGGTAACGATTTCAGGATTACTGCCTGTGCCGCGTGACAGTGAGAGTAGGAATGAAATGAGGTGGAGGATAAATGCGTGGCTGAGGGACTGGTGCAGTGGGCAGGGATTCAAGTTTCTTGATCACTGGGACCTCTTTTGGGGAAGGCATGATCTGTACACAAAGGACGGGTTGCACTTGAACCCGAGGGGGACCAATATCCTGGCAGGGAGATTTGCAAAGGCTACTGGGGAGACTTTATAGAAAGGCTGGGGGGAGGGACTCGGGTAGAGGGGGCTAGGGGTCAGGGTGTGGGGCAAGAGGCAGAGAAGGGAAGCACTCGGACCCAAAATGTAGGTGAGAAAGATGAAAAAGATAATAGACAGAGAATAAGGGATGGTGGGTTTCTAAAATGTGTATATTTTAATGCTAGGAGCATTGTAAGTAAGGTGGATGAACTTAGAGCCTGGATTGACACCTGGAAATATGATGTTGTGGCAATCAGTGAAACATGGTTGCAGGAGGGCTGTGATTGGAAACGAAATATTCCAGGATTTTGTTGCTTCAGGTGTGATAGAATTGGAGGGACCAGAGGGGGAGGTGTTGCACTGCTTGTCAGAGAAGATATTACAGCAGTGCTTTGGCAGGATAGATTAGAGGGCTCGTCTAGGGAGGCTATTTGGGTGGAACTGAGAAGTGAGAATGGTGTACCAACACTTTTAGGGGTGTATTATAGACCGCCAAATGGGGAGCGAGAATTGGAAGAGCAAATATGTAAGGAGATAGCAGATATTAGTAGTAAGCACAAGGTAGTGATTTGGGGGAGATTTCAATTTTCCAAAAATAGACTGGGAAACACATTCTGTAAATGGGCTGGATGGTTTGGAGTTTGTAAAATGTGTGCAGGATAGTTTTTTGCAGCAGTACATAGAGGTATCGACCAGAGAAGGGGCAGTGCTGGACCTCCTGTTAGGAAATGAGGCAGGTCAGGTGACAGAGGTATGCGTTGGTGAGCACTTCGGGACCAGTGATCACAATACCATTAGTTTCAATATAATTATGGAGAGAGTCAGAACTGGACCTAGGGTGGAGATTTTTGATTGGAGAAAGGCTAACTTTGAGGGAATGCGTAAGGATTTTAAAGGGATGAATTGGGACACTTTGTTTCATGCGAAGGATGTAGAAGAGAAATGGAGGACATTTAAAGGGGAAATTGTAAGAATACAGAATCTTTATGTCCCTGTTAGGTTGAAAGGAAATAGTAAAAATTGGAAATGAGCCATGGTTTTCAAGGGAAATTGGACACTTGTTTCGAAAAAAGAGAGATATCTACAATAATTATAGGAGGCATGGAGTAAATGAGGTGCTAGAGGAGTATAAAGAATGTAAAAAGAATCTTAAGAAAGAAATTAGGAAGGCTAAAAGAAGACATGAGGTTGCTTTGGCAAGAAAGGTGAAAGTAAACCCAAAGGGTTTCTACAGCTATATTAATAGTAAAAGGATAACGAGGGATAAAATTGGACCATTAGAGAACCAGAATGGACAGCTAACTGCAGAGCCAAAAGAGATGGGGGAGATATTGAACAATTTATTTTCTTCGGTATTCACCAAGGAGAAGGATATTGAACTCTGTGAGTTAAGGGGAAAAAGTAGAGTAGCTATGGAAACTATGAGATTCAAAGAGGAGGAAGTACTGACACTTTTGAAAAATATAAAAGTGGATAAATCTCCAGGTCCTGACAGGATATTCCCTAGGACATTGAGGGAAGTTAGTGTAGAAATAGCAGGAGCTATGACAGAAATATTTCAAATGTCATTAGAAACGGGAATAGTGCCGGAGGATTGGCATACTGCGCATGTTGTTCCATTGTTTAAAAAGGGTTCAAAGAATAAACCTAGCAATTATAGACCTATTAGTTTGACGTCAGTCATGGGCAAATTAATGGAAAGGATACTTTGAGATAATATATATAAGCATCTGGATAAACAGGGTCTGATCAGGAACAGTCAACATGGATTTGTGCCTGGAAGGTCATGTTTGACAAACCTTCTTGAATTTTTTGAAGCGGTAACTAGGGAAATTGATGAGGGTAAAGCAGTGGATGTTGTCTATATGGATTTCAGTAAGGCCTTTGACAAGGTTCCCCATGGAAGGTTGATTAAGAAGGTTCAATCTTTGGGTGTTAATGGCGGAGTAGCAAGATGGATTCAACAGTGGCTGAATGGGAGATGTCAGAGAGTAATGGTGGATGGCTGTTTGTCAGGTTGGAAGCCGGTGACCAGTGGGGTGCCTCAGGGATCTGTGTTGGGTCCACTGTTGTTTGTCATGTACATCAATGATCTGGATGATGGGGTGGAAAATTGGATAAGTAAGTATGCAGATGATACTAAGATAGGTAGGTGTTGTGGATAATGAAGTAGATTTTCAAAGTCTACAGAGAGATTTGGGCCATTTGGAAAAGTGGGCTGAAAGATGGCAGATGGAGTTTAATGCTGTTAAGTGTGAAGTGCTACATCTTGGCAGGACAAATCAAAATAGGACTTACATGGTAAATGGTAGGGAATAGACAACAACAAAATAGAGAGAGTACAGAAGAGATTTACTAGAATGTTGCCAGGGTTCCAGCAACTATGTTACAGTGAAAGGTTGAACAAGTTAGGTCTTTATTCTTTGGAGCGCAGAAGGTTAAGGGGGGACTTGATTGAGGTCTTTAAAATGATGAAAGGGATAGACAGAGTTGACGTGGATACGTTTTTCCCATTGAGGGTAGGGAAGATTCAAACAAGAGGGCATGACATGAGAATTAAGGGACAGAAGTTTAGGGTTAACGTGAGGGGAAACTTCTTTACTCAGAGGGTGGTGGCTGTGTGGAATGAGCTTCCAGCAGAAGTGGTGGAGGCAGGATTGATTTTAACATTTAAATGTAAAGTGGATAGGTATATGGACGTGAAGGGAATGGAGGGGTATGGTCTGAGTGCAGGTAGATGGGACTAGGGGAAAACAAATGGTCGGCACGGACTGGAAGGGCCAAGAGGGCCTGTTTCCGTGCTGTAATTGTTATATGGTTATATGGTTATATGGTTAAGATACATATATATTGTTGGGATTGCAAGAAACTTTACCCACTGTTAAACCTAACTTATTATAGATCCCAAGGATAAAGTAGATACATTTTATTTTGCATCTAAAATTTGTGCTCTGTGTTCTTGGATCATTCAATGGGTAGTATTGAATGAGCTTGGTCTGCATCCGACACAAAACTGGGTTATTTTTGAAACAGTAGATGGAGCTTTACAACAATGCTCGAAATGAACTTTGTACTTGAGTTTCAAATGTGGATATCCTTCTATTCACAAAATGAACCTAAAGAAAAATATTTAATTTCCATTCACTATAAATGACAGAAATCTGGCGGCAAAATATTTAAGGATAAAATCGACAAGATCACTTCATCCTGCCTGAAGATGTCTCAGTCATCAGTCATTACTGGTTTCATCAAGAAAAGCACTGACAACTGTGTTCAAACTCAGACAGCTGGGGTTTATCTTCACCAGACATCTTGAATGAAGAAGAGAGATTCACTCTCTGCTAATGTCCATTTCCGAGGCTCTCAAGAATGACATTGCACTGTATGAAGACACCAAGTCTGATCTCCGCCGGGTTATTAGGGGTGCCAAGAGAGAATTCCTAAACAAGCTAAAGGCATAATCCTTTTTTTTTGTTTGTTTGTTTAATTTTGTTAGAAGTAAGTACAGTAGTGTGGTACTTGAGTACCTAATACATAAATACATATTTTCATTCTTGTAGAACTTCATACTTTTGGTTCAATAATAAAAGAACAGTGAGAGAAAAAAGAAATAAAGAATGTCGGAATAGATAGACAAGGGAGTAGAAACAGAAAACAAAAGAAATAAAGGACAGAGGTGAGAAGTTAAAAGATTGAAAGAAAAGGAAAAAGTAAAAAAAAGAGAGATTAGGAGAGATCTACCTATCTCATATTTTTGCCCATCAGTCACCCAGTTCTAAACCATTTAATTTCTAAGGTTATGTTATGTTGCACCATATGCTTGTAAAAAGTCGATAAACGGGGACCAAATCTTTAAGAATTGGTCTACTTTGCCTAGTAGGAGGAATCTAATTTCTTCACGATGTAGCGTTTCAGACATGTTTGAGATCCACATTTTGAATGTTGGCGTAGGTGCGTTTTTCCAAAATTTAAGTATAAGTTTTTTCACTGTTATTAGACCATAATTAAGAAAAGCTTCATGGAATATAGTTAGTTTACTTCCCTCTTCCATTGATCCAAAGATAATCAATTCGGTATTGGGGTTCAATTTTGTGTTAAATAGTTTTGTAAAAATTCCAAAAAATTCATTCCAAAATGTATACAGTTTTGTACAAGAGACAAAGGGATGTGCTATAGTGGCATTTTGAGTTAGACATTTGTCGCAGATGGGGGAAACATTTGAAAATATTTTATTCAGTCTTGTTTTCGAATAATATAATCTATGTAAAATTTTAAATTGAATTAGGTTATGTCTTCCATTCATTGAACATTCGTTTACATATAATAAATTTTTATCCCATCTATCGTTCGGAATTTTTATCAATAACTCTTGTTCCCAGTCTCTTCTAATTGCTTCTGTCGTTGGTGTTTCTATATTTAGAACTATATTATATAAGTAAGATATTAAATTGCTTGATTCTGCCTTTCTATTCATTCCTTCCTCCAATAGATCGGGGTTAAAGTTTGATATCCTTGTATATACTTTTTCAAATAATCTTGAATTTGAAGGTATTTGAAATATTGATTACTTTTCAAATTATATTTTAGTTGTAATTGTTGGAATGATAAAAGTTTTCCCATTTCATACATATCTCCCATCGTTTTAATTCCTATTCTTTCCCAATGGATAAACGTTTTATCAATAATGGATGATTTGAATAAGGGATTATTAGCTATTGGAGAAAGAAGCGATAATTTTCTTAATTTTAAAGTCAATCAAGAGGGTTCCCGGTGACAGTGGCAAAGCCTGAATACTATCATGAGTGGGGCTAACTCTGCCAACTTCACATCTCCACCAGATGAACTCAATGCCTTTTACACCCGTTTTTAACAGGCAAACAAGGTTCCACAAAGGCACGTCTCCCCTATTGTCCTCTGGATCTCTACCAGACATCTCAGTGGTACAAGTCAGATCTGCTTTCTCGCAAAGTGGGTGGATCGGATAGAGTCCCTCGATAGGTGCTGAAAATGTATACCAATCAACTGGCCAGTCATTGCCGACAATGTCAAACTCCCACCCTAACAGTTTACTGTCCCCATTGGTTTAAGGGAATCCTCTCGCATTTCCAGTTCTAAAAACAAATAAAGTGACCTGTCTTAGTTCAAACATCAATCATAATTAAGTGCTTTGAAAGATTGGCCCACATCTGTGCCAGTCTCCCAGACAACGTAAGCACTTTGCAAATTACACACCGGAAGAATAGGTCGCCCTTGAACTGTTTTCAGCTCTGGATCATGATGACATTAAGAATGTCAGGATGCTATTCATTGACTACAGCTCAGTCTTCAACAACATAACACTGAAGAAGCTCATCCCTAAACTACTGGACCTTGGCTCGGCCCTCCATCTGCATCTGGCTTCTGGATTTCCTGACCAGCAGATCTCATTTGGTTAGAAGTTATCAAAATAATTCCGCTACCCAATTCCTCTGTCCTTATCCTCAACACTGATGCACCTCAAGGTTTTGTACTCAATCCCTTGCTTCTATGCTCTGTACATTTGTGACACCAATCTGATCTTTAAGTTCACTGATGATAGCTCTGTTGTCAGCTCGATCAAGAACAACGGCAAGAGTCGTTGTTCAGGAGTATAGTAAACTGATCAAGAACCTTAGAAACATAGAAATTGGGTGCAGGAGTAGGCCATTCGGCCCTTCGAGCCTGCACCGCCATTCAATATGATTACGGCTGATCATCCAACTCAGTATCCCGTACCTGCCTTCTCTCCATACCCTCTGATCCCCTTAGCCACAAGGGCCACATCTAACTCCCTCTTAAATATAGCCAATGAACTGGCCTCAACTACCCTCTGTGGCAAGGAGTTCCAGAGACTCACCACTCTCTGTGTGAAAAAAGTCTTTCTCATCTCGGTCTTAAAGGATTTCCCCCTTATCCTTAAGCTGTGACCCCTTGTCCTGGACTTCCCCAACATCGGGAACAATCTTCCTGCATCTAGCCTGTCCAACCCCTTAAGAATTTTGTAAGTTTCTATAAGATCCCCTCTCAATCTCCTAAATTCTAGAGAGCATAAACCGAGTCTATCCAGTCTTTCTTCATAAGACAGTCCTGACATCCCAGGATCAGTCTGGTGAACGTTCTCTGCACTCCCTCTGTGGCAATAATGTCCTTCCTCAGATTTGGAGACCTGAAGTAGAACTGAAGTAGAACCTCCCTGCTCCTATACTCAAATCCTTTTGCTATGAAAGCTAACATACCATTTGCTTTCTTCACTGCCTGCTGCACCTGCATGCCTACTTTCAATGACTGGTGTACCATGACACCCAGGTCTCGCCGCATCTCCCCTTTTCCTAATCGGCCACCTTTTGTCATGATATAGAAGAAAACCCTAGCCTTAAACATCAGAAAGAGAAAGAGTTGATTGTTGACCTGAGGAAGCAAAGGATTTCATTTAGGTTGCATTCCGTTTAGTTTATTATTGTCATGTGTAGCAAGATACAGTGAAAAGCTTTTGTTGTCGCTGGAGCTGCTGTAGAGAACAACATACATATTTGGCAACTGAGAAGATTTGGCATGTACGCCAGGATTCTCTCAAACTTCTAGTTGCACTATTGAAAGTATATTGATGAGAGGCATCTCAATTGCATATGGCAACAATCCTGCTCCTAATCACCCGAACCTGCAGAGAATAGTGACCATAGTTCAGTCCATCACCTGCTCATCACTTCCTTCCATCCAGTCCATCTTCACAATGCGTTGCATCAGGAAGGCTGGATATATCATCAAAGATGTATGTTACCTTGGCCATTCCATTTTCTTTCTTCTACCTTCAGGGAGAAGAGTCAGCAACTTGAAAGCCAGGCTTAAGAACATCTTTTTTCCCCACAGCTATCAGTCTCCTGATACAATATTTCACAGCCTTTTTCAGAGGTACTGCCACAAGCTCTAGCTCTACATCATTCAGTTATTCTGTTCTTGCAGTTATTTTAGTACAATCTTTACCTAATCTGCAGATTCGCATTCACTATTGTATTTACTGTTGTACTTATTGTATTTATGGTTTACTGTGCAAGCTTCATGCGAGCTAGGAATTTCATTGTACTGAAGAAGGGTTTCGGCCCAAAACGTTGCCTATTTCCTTCACTCCACAGATGCTGCTGCACCCGCTGAGTTTCTCCAGCATTTTTGTGTACCTTCGATTTTCCAGCACCTGCAGTTCCTTCTTAAACATTTCATTGCATTCTTGTTCATCTGACAATAACTTGATCTGAACCTGAACCAGTGAAGGCTAAGACAATTAAATGCTTAAAATTGAGACTGTTTGACGATTGTTAGATAAAGGTTATACAGTTAAGGTGAGTAGATCGATTTAATTAACAGATAAAGTGTGATCTAATTTATTCGTAGAACAGGTTCCCAACGCTGAATGACATGGCAATTTTCTTTTCCTCCTTTTTATATCAAGCTTTTCAAATGATCATACAATTAACCAAATTATTGTGCACAAACATCAGTACAATTAGTAAGAGTTACCTTTATTTTTGCAATGGTTTTATTATGGAGCAGCACACAGTGAATACTGGAGGAGGTCCAGTGGAGTACGTCAAGAACATATGAATGATTATGAAACTAATTAACAATTTTGGTCACTCGGGTGCTCGAATTGCATTACTATTACAAAATCGACTTACACTTTCTGTCTATCTTTGTTTTTCTATTATGGTTGTTGTTGAAGAGTAGGGGTGAGTTAAATTCTGGAGATTAATTCAGCAAATTTGCTCAGAATAAAACATGCATGAAAATTAGTAAGTGTCATTTATGTTGGTTCCACAGAGCAGCCTATCTCTGAACTAGATGATAGACAGTGCTGCAATGATTTTAAAAGTTGAATTTTACAGTATATTTCAGCCTACCCCACAATGCTCAGTGATGTCCCAGGTTATGCAAACTATTGACTATGAGTACCATTCAATTTGATGAAGGCTGATCTATAATCACAACTCCATTATTTTACGCTTGACCCAAAGATTGTACTTTAAAATCCTTACCATTTAAACATGTTCATTCTAGACTTAAAAGCTTGATTGAACCGACACCACGGCATGTTGCACAAGGCAATGTCAGATTTCTTTCACCCTTTCCACAAAAAAAATATGCCTCCTAATTTTCACTTGTAAATAGAACCAGGTATGTATGTCATGACCATAACGGTTGCATGACATAGAAACCAATTGGTAACGAGGTTCCAATTGGTTACAGAGAAAGGTTGAACAAGTTAGGTCTTTATTCTTTGGAGCGCAGAAGGTTAAGGGGGGACTTGATTGAGGTCTTTAAAATGATGAAAGGGATAGACAGAGTTGACGTGGATACGTTTTTCCCATTGAGGGTAGGGAAGATTCGAACAAGAGGGCATGACATGAGAATTAAGGGACAGAGGTTTCGGGGTAACGTGAGGGGGAACTTCTTTACTCAGAGGGTGGTGGCTGTGTGGAATCAGCTTCCAGCAGAAGTGGTGGAGGCAGGATCGATTTTAACATTTAAGAGTAAAGTGGATAGGTATATGGACGTGAAGGGAATGGAGGGGTATGGTCTGAGTGCAGGTAGATGGGACTAGGGGAAAACAAATGGTCGGCACAGACTGGAAGGGCCGAGAGGGCCTGTTTCCGTGCTGTAATTGTTATATGGTTATATGGTTATATGGTTAAGCAGCACTGTGAGAAGTGGACTGGAAACGATGAGAAACATTTCAAAGCTAGCTTCCTTCACTTGTGTACTTATTCTGGTAAAATCATATTTGTGTTGTCATTTTGATACATTGATAATTGATAATTGTGAAATGCCAAGGGGTTAAAAAAAATTGAACACTAACCATATACAAAATATGGCTGCTTATGGATTTTAATCTTGACAGGAGTTGGTCTCTACATTTATGGATCTAATCTGGATATTTGTATTTATGAGCTCAGTAGGTAAAAGACATTGCCATGCACATGTATATGCAAACCCCAACAGAGGTATCCCTCGCATGGTACACATGCATGATCCACATGGCAACAATTTCCAAGGCACATTGAAATTTACTTTTACTTCTCTGGAAAAAAAATAGTCTCAACAAAAACTTCCAGAGCGAAACAATTTTAAGGCTTTATAAATAGGAACTCCAAATAATAGCAAGTAACTCTTTATATTTGCCACCAATCTGTTATCACATTCTATGAGCCTTTCTTATTTCCTCTTTCCACTTCCTCTCTGAATTTTCTATGATCCGCTTGGTTTGCATTCATGAAATCAGCCTGATATTTATTTTCTGCCCTTTTTATTTTATTTATTTTCTCTTTGGTCAATTCAGGAGCTCTGGCTTTAGTTGTCCTATCTTAGAAAGATAGGGCAACTAAATCCAGAGCTCCTGAACATGTCCAGACTATACCTAAACTAAGAGAATATGTCCAGACTTTACCTAAACTACCTTCCCCTCAAATGTTGTCAATTTTTTACTGTTTTGTCTGCCAATCTATAATACCAGTTTTCCCAGGAGAGGTCCATTCTCATACCTTTAAAATTGGCCCTTCTTTTGACAATTTCTTACTTGGAATGGCGCATATCCTTTTCTACAACTATTCTAAAGGCACCAGGACCATATTTCTGACAATTTCTCCTGTGATATTGATGCCTCCTAATTTTCACTTGTAAATAACAACTAAACCATCTAATAAAATGTTACGGTAAGGTGATCCTTCCATACTGTAGATATTTAAATTTAGGATCTACTTTGGATTTGCATTTGTATCTTTCCTGCCTTATGTAACAGGTTATACACCTTTGTATCTCGAACAAAGGGTTACACAAAAAGCTGGAGAAACTCAGCGGGTGCAGCAGCATCTAAGGAGCGAAGGAGATAGGCGACGTTTCGGGTCGAGACCCTTCTTCAGACTTGTTTTCAAGAATTTCTTTATCACAGTTCTGGCTTTGTAATTTTGCCAGAATAACAATGGCAACTTATTTAGATGCAGCAGAAACCTCTGGCAAAGTTATAGCAGCATAGTGGGGATTGGCAACAAGGAAATTACCTTGGAATTATTGTATTTCAAAAATTGATAATCATGCAGATATCCTTCTGGAAACTGCATTATAACATAGAGAAAGAATTAAAAAGAGTTTAAGAAGGAACTGCAGATGCTGGAAAATCGAAGGAAGACACAATTGCTGGAGAAAACTCAGCGGGTTTTACAGATATCCCTGACTTCCACATCCAAACACTTTTGGGAGAAAAAGCGCTTCCTGGACATATCAGGAGCATAATCGATCCAATAATGATATTTACTTTAAAAACCTGGTTCACACTTACCAGACAACTTAAACTGAATAAACGACAAAAAGTTTTAAGATGGATAGCTTTGGATAATGAATTTAAACCAGGGATGTATGACTCAACATTTAAAGAGTGGATGAAGAAAGGAATGACTGCATTTTGTACTGTTATTGAAAATGGAGACCTAAGAAGTTTTCAAGATTTGAAGGATAGATTTGCACTTCGGAACCAAGACTTGTTTAGATACCTCCAACTGAGAGATTATTACAATAAAAAGGTAAAAAGGGAGGCACTAGAAGAAAAGAATCCAGTGATAGAAGTGATAGTTAGTGCGTATCATCAAAAAACATTAAGGATTATTTCTAAACTTTATTATAGTTTAATGGAATGTCAAGCTAAAACTACATTTTATGTAAAATTTATGTGGAAAAAGGAATTGAACATTACGATCTCAGAAGAAGAATGGCATCATATGTGTGTAACACCACAGACATCCACCAATTTACAAAATTGGAGAGAATTTAATTGGAAAAATTTGATTAGTTTCTTTATTACGCCTAATATAAAAAGCAAGCATATTCTAAGGCAGCAAACATGCTGGAGGCAATTTGGTCAAACCATGCACATATCTTCTGGAGTTGCCCAAAAATAGAACCATTTTGGGACAGAGTGAATTTAGAATTAATGGAGATATTAGGATATATAGTCTGCAAGAAGTGTTCCATTTTATACCTGGGTAATATAAATACAGTGGTGCTGAAGGAAAACCATTACTTGGTTAAAATCCTGCTCACAGCTGGCAGAAAGGCCATTACAAGAAACTGGCTTGCAGCGGACACACCCAGACTTAGACAATGGTTAGACATAGTACAGGAAATATTTGTCATGGAGAAAATGACATATTCTCTAAGAGTGAAAGAAGACGAATTTAAAAGAAAATGGGAAAAATGGGTTAGGTATAGAAATAAAGACATCAACACTGTATAATTTTATAAACAATAATGTAAGTTATTGGGAAATGTTTTAATATGAAAATAGTTCTGTATACTGCATCATTAATTGTAAACTGAATACCCCGCTACACTGTTGTACGTTTCATTGTAATGTTGTATGTTTCGTTGTTATATTTGTGTTTTATTTGTGTATACATAAAAGCAATAAAAACTAAAGTAAAAAAAAAAGAAACCTCAGCGGGTGCAGCAGCATCTATGGAGCGAAGGAAATAGGCAACATTTCAGGCCGAAACCCTTCTTCAGACTGACGTAGGGTGGGGGGTGGGGGGAACGGGGAGAAGAAAGGAGAAAGGAAAAGGAGGAGCCCAAGGGCTGAGGGAGAGCTGGGAAGGGGAGGAGACAGCAAGGGCTATCGAAAATTGGAGGTCAATGTTTATGCCGCTAGGTTGCAAACTGCCCAAGCGGAATATGAGGTGCTGCTCCTCCAATTTCCGGTGGTGCTCACTCTGGCCATGGAGGCGGCCCAGGACAGAGAGGTCGGATTCGGAATGGGAGGGGGAGTTGAAGTGCTGAGCCACCGGGAGATCAGGTTGGTTAGTGGTTAACCGAGCGGAGGTGTTCGGCGAAACGATCGCCAAGCCTACGCTTGGTCTCACCGATGTAGACCAGCTGACATCTAGAGCAGCGAATGCAATAGATGAGTTTGGAGGAGATGCAGGTGAACCTCTGTAGCACCTGGAACGACTGCTTGGGTCCTAGAATGGAGTCAAGGGGGGAGGTACAGCGACAAGTATAGCATCTCTTGCGGGTGCAAGGGTAAGTGCCCTGGGAGGGGGTGGTACGGGAGGGAAGAATTGACCAGGGAGTTACGGAGATAGCGGTCTTTGCGGAAAGCAGACGGGGGGAGGGGAGGGGAGATGGGAAGATGTGGCGAGTGGTGGGGTCACGTTGGAGGTGGCGAAAATTGCCGAGGACTATTTGTTGTATGTGACCGCTAATGGGGTGAAAGATGAGGACTAGGGGGACTCTGCCCTTGTTACGAGTGGGGGGGATGGGGAGAGAGAGCAGTGTTACGGGGTATGGAGGAGACCCTGGTGAGAGCCTCATCTATAGTAGGGGATGGGAACCCCCATTCCCCGAAGAATGAGGACATTTCCAATGCCCTGGTGTGGAACACCTCATCCTGGGAGCAGATGCGGCATAGACGGAGGAATTGGGAGTAGGGGATGGAGTCCTTACAGGAAGCAGGGTGGGAAGAAGTGTAGTCTAGATAGCCATGGGTGTCAGTGGGTTTATAGTGGATGTTAGTCAGAAGTCTATCACCTGCGATGGAGGTCAAGAAATGGTAGGGAAGCGTCGGAAACACTTTGGTGGCAAGAACAGGAAAGCAGACTATTATCTGAATGGTGGCCGATTAGGAAAAGGGGAGATGCAGCCAGACCTGGGTGTCATGGTACACCAGTCATTGAAAGTAGGTATGCAGGTGCAGCAGGCAGTGAAAAAAGCGAATGGTATGTTAGCTTTCATAGCAAAAGGATTTGAGTATAGGAGCAGGGAGGTTCTACTTCAGTTGTATAGGGTCTTGGTGAGACCACACCTGGAGTATTGCGTACAGTTCTGGTCTCCTAATCTGAGGAAGGACATTATTGCCATAGAGGGAGTGCAAAGAAGGTTCACCAGACTGATTCCTGGGATGTCAGGACTGTCTTATGAAGAAAGACTGGATAGACTCGGTTTATACTCTCTAGAATATAGGAGATTGAGAGGGAATCTTATAGAAACTTACAAAATTCTTAAGGGTTTGGACAGGCTGGATGCAGGAAGATTGTTCCCGATGTTGGGGAAGTCCAGGACAAGGGGTCACTGCTTAAGGATAAGGGGAAATCCTTTAAGACCGAGATGAGAAAGACTTTTTTCACACAGAGAGTGGTGAGTCTCTGGAACTCTCTGCCACAGAGGGTAGTTGAGGCCAGTTCATTGGCTATATTTAAGAGGGAGTTAGATGTGGCCCTTGTGGCTAAAGGGGATCAGGGGATCAAGATGGCAGGTACGGGATACTGAGTTGGATGATCAGCCACGATCATATTGATTGGCGGTGCGGGCTCGAAGGGCCGAATGGCCTACTCCTGCACCTTCTATGTTTCTAAATGGTCCAGGTGTATTTGAGTGCCGGATGCAAGTTAGTGATGAAGTTGATGAAGTCAGTGAGTAGTGTGTGGTTGTAGGAGGTAGCACCGATGCAGTCGATGTAGAGGTAGAGGTCAGGGATGGGGCCCTGGTACGCCTCAAACAAGGATTCCTACAAAGAGGCAGGCATAGCTGGGTCCCATGTGCATGCCCATAGCTATGCCTTGTATTTGGAGGAAATGGGAGGAGTCAAATGAGAAGTTATTGAGGGTAAGGACGAACTCCGCTAGGCGGAGGAGAGTATTAGTGGACGGGTATTTGGTTCTCCAGTCGAGGAAGAACTGGAGCGGCATAAACATTGACTTCTCCAATTTCCAGTAGCCCTTGCTGTCTTACCCCCCCCCCCCCCCCCAGCGCATTGAGGGGACGGGACCCAACAGGTCTCACTTGGTCTAGTTTAATTTAAAATATATACAGTACATAGTCCCCCCATTTCATTTTTTAAATTTTATTTTTTTTAATTGGAAGTAAATACATAATTAAAAACATTTTGTTTGTAGAAGTCATACATTATTAATATTGTCTATATTATCAATTGTATAATAATTGCACCTATATATTTTTTTAATTTGTATATAGATAGAAAATAATAGAGAGGGAGAGAAAAGAAACCAAAAAATTAAGAGAATGAATTATCTGAAAAATTCAGATAATTATACATCATTGGTGATATGTCCGTGGATTATAAAATGTAATTCTTCATCTAATCCTTGATTCGGGTTTTAGTCAGGTCCTTGTGCCAAACCGGTTTGCCCCTTCAAATAGTCAATGAATGGGGACCATATTCTAGTAAATAGATCTTGTTTGTCCATTAAGACAAATCTTAATCTTTCCAAATGTAGGGTCTCCGACATTTCCATATTCCACATTTTAATTGTGGGGGTTATAGGGCCTTTCCAAAATTTTAATATTAATTTGTTCCCAGTTATTAAACTGTAGTCGATAAAGTTTCTTTGGCTTGTTGTAAATATTTGATTTTGTTCTGGTATTCCTAATATTATTAGTTTTGAATCGGATGTTGACAACTTCCGAAATTATCTTTAAAATTTCAGTCCAAAAATTATTAATTTTTATACAACTTACAAATGTGTGCGTTAAGTTAGCCTCTGAGTGCTGACATTTTTCACAAATAGGAGATATGCTTGGGAAAATTCTATTTAATTTTGTTTTTGAATAGTGCAATCTATGTAATACTTTAAATAGTCCCCCCATTCCAGGGCACCATAATGTTTGGGACACATGGCTTCACAGGTGTTTGTAATTGGTCAGGTGTGTTTAATTGCCTCCTTCATGCAGGTATAAGAGAGCTCTCAGCACCTAGTCTTTCCTCCAGTCTTTCCATCACCTTTGGAATGTTTTATAGCTGTTTATCAACATGAGGACCAAAGCTGTGCCAATAAGAGTCAAAGAAGCCATTATGAGAGGAAGAACAAAACTGTTAGAGACATCAGCCAAACCTTAGGCTGACCGAAATCAACTATTGGAACACCATTAAGAAGAAAGAGAGCACTGGTGAGCTTACTATTCGCAAAGGGACTGGCAGGCCAAGTAAGACCTCCACAGCTGATGACAGAAGAATTATCTCTATAATAAAGAAAAATCCCCAAACACCTGTCCTACAGATTAATGCACTGAGAATTATATTCTGCACTCTGTATCTTCTACATGTACTTGCATCTGAACTGATTGTATGGCATACCTGCTCAGTTTGGATAGCGCGCAAAACAAAGCTTTTCACTGTACCTCAGTTACTTTGACGATAACGAACGTAAACCTCAGCAGATACAAATCTAGCCTAACCAACCTTTTGTCTTGAGATGGCCTGCCCATTTCAGAGATATCAGTCAAGACAACTTCTTCCAAAGCAACTTTATTGAAATAAAAAGATTAATACTATACTCCAAATATGGTCCCATCCATGTCCTAAACATTTACATAAACTGATGCATTTTGTATTCAATTCCCACAGCTTTCCTAACAACCTGCAGTACCTCAATTCTTGTCTATTTGCAAATTATGTACAAGGACACACAGATCATTTTTGCACCTCATAGCCAGTGGTCTATCACGACCTGTATAACTTTTTATTTTTAATCCCAATTTCAAATTTTCCCAAATGGGAGAAGGGAGGGAGCCACCTAAAGGCCAGGGCGAATTTTGGGGATTTGAGGGGAGGGGGAAGTGGAGAAGGGGGACAGAATAGAGCGGGGAGGAGAAGGGGGGGAGGGAGGGGGAGAGGGGAGGGAAAGGGTAGGGGAGTGGAGAAGGAAGGATGGGGGCGGGGGGGAAGAGGGGGGTGGAGGGGAGAGGGTAGTTCAGTCTACACTCACTGAATCCATCCCTGTGAAAAGTTAGAGATGGTGATTTGGATCTGGAAGCGGACCAAGACAAAATATAACTGAACGATTCAGACCTCTTTTCATTTGCACAATTGATTTTATTGTATTAGTACTGTACTGTACTAAAATCAATTAGTCAGATGTATTGTGCAAAAAATAATGATTTTGATTATCTTGAGAGTGGATGCTTCCGGATTAATTTATGGGAAATAAACATTAAATTCCTTCCATTTGGCATAGAAATACATGACAAAATATGATTTAAAAATCATGTTATATTGTGAATTCTTGTGTGAATGTGATCAGTTTGCTATTTGGATACTTTGGCTATTAAAAATATATATTTTTAGCCTTTTCTTAAGAATGGGATAGATATTTAGATCTAGTAATTGAATTTAGATGAATTTGACCACCTAAACTGTCATTCGGCTACCTAAAAAGCTGCCTAGGTTGCCCGGCTGGCAAGAGCCATGAATTCTCTGTACCTTTGATCCCGTAATCAGTCATTTTTATAAGCAATAAAAGATCGATGCACCTGCATCAATCCCTTATTAAATATTGCCAACGTGAAAATCTCCTGTTTCAGTTATTCTGTTTTCTGTTTGCCAGCCAACCTTCCAATCATGCCATATGTTAATTTCCTTACCACGGCCTGTACTTTTCACAATCAATCGTTAAAATGTAAAGATCAGGTTGTCCATGGCAAGTCCTATTGCAGTGATATAATCTATAAGAGGCTCTTATTAAGTCTCTGCTTGAGATTCATAGGATGCTTATTTTTGTGAGGAGCCCTGGTCAAAGAGGAAACTCCTTGTCACAGTTATCCATCTATGCTGTTGATTACCTGTCAAATAAAGGAGCCAGATTTTTCTGGCAAAGAATGAGAATTGTGCAAGCAATCTGCAAAGATGGCATTGAACATTGTGAACTTCTATTTGTGAATAACTGCTAATTCAATATTATGAGCGAGGAAGTATTTTTTTACCATGAATTTATAGGTGCCCTTAGGGCATCACATGCAATCTTTGAGACCCTGGCATTTTAAACGAGGCTCAAAAACGCTAGCATCGACTAGCGTATAAAGCAAAACTACCAAAGAAGCATGTGTTGAAGGTAGACACAAAATGCTGGAATAACTCAGCAGACAGGCAGCATCTCTGAAGAGAAGGAATGGGTGACGTTTGCAGTCGATATAAAACTGTGAAATATGGCAGATGTTCAGCTGACCCTATTAGAAAAGATCCTGAGGGCCCAGGTCTTGGAAACTGGCGATGAATTTGGAGTGGATAATAGCATTGAATGCCGAGCGGCAGTCGATGAACAGCATCTTGACATGTGTTCCAGACGGTCCCGAAAAGAATGGAGATACAGTGATATAACATCTGCAGTCGTCCTGTTGTGGTGATTGGCAAATTGAAACAGGTTCAGATAATTTCTGAGGGAGGAGTTTTTTCTCATCAAAACCAATCTCTCAAAGCACTTAATTAAGGTGGAAGTAAGTGCTACTGGACAGTAGTCATTGAGTTAGTTCACCATGTTCTTTTTGGGCACCGTTATTATAGATACCCATTTTGAGGCAGTTTGAAATCTCAGACTGCAGAGGCGAGAGGTTGAAGATGCCCTTGAATACTCCAGGCAGTTGGTCTGCACAGGTGTTTAGTACCCAGCCAGGCATGCTCTTTGGGCTAGACTCTTTTCATGGATCACCCTCTTGAAGGATACTCTGATATTGGCCCCAGAAACTGAGATCACAGGGTTGTCAGGGGCTTTGTCAGCTCATGTTGGTGTGTCATTGGTCTCCCTTTCAAAGAGTACATGGAAGTTGTTGAGATCAACTGGAAATGATGCATCATTGTCACTGTGCTATCCAGTTTCGCATTGTAGGAGGTGATGGTGCGCAAGCCCAGCCACACAGTTGAACGTGATTGTGCGCAAGCCCAGCCACACAGTTGAACTTGTCTCTTAACACTCTTGGTTGCCTTCAGAAAGTAATAATTGGTCTTCTTGTATACTGGATCACCTGTCTGAAAAAGGCACAGTTCCAGTCCTCAGCAGATTACAAATCCCCTGGTTCTGTTTGGAGAAGACAAAGTACATAATCATCCACACATTTCTTTATGAAGTTGGTGACACCTGTGCCATATTCATTCAGGTCAAGAGTGTTTTATTGTCATATGTCCCAAATAGAACAATGAAATTCTTACTTGCTGCAGCATAACAGAATATGTAAACATAGTACTCTGTAAACAATATGATAAATGAGAGAGAGAAAAAAAGGTCAGTGTGTAAATATACATACTCACAAGTACACACACACACACATATATATATATATATATATATATACACATGCACACATACTCAAAAATCAAACAATAGGAGTGCAATAATAATAATAATGTCTATTGTAGTTCTGAGCGTATTTGAGGTTGTAGTGTTTAATAGCCTGATGGCTGTAGGGAAGAAGCTGTTCCAGTGACAAATCCTTAACTAGGAACAATACTGTAAACGCTCTGCTGAGCGATACTTTGTCGTGCTCTTCATTGAAGGGCGTGGTGCGATGCTCCTCATTCTCTATCTGTAGGCAAGAGGAAAGCACAGCCAGGTGGTCAGATCATCCAAGGTGCAGGCGAGGGATAGGCATTCCTGATGTTGGTATAGTAATGGTTGAGTGCATTGGATCCTCAGGTGTTGATGGTGATATGTTGATGGAAGTTTGGCAGATACTCCTTCAAGTCCCCAGCGACCATCAGGAAATGCTATTTTGTGCCTGTTGCTCACAGCTGCCAATTTCTCAACTGCTGAGGCAGGATGTGGACTGTGGTCAGGATGACGGCAGAGAACTCCCTCAATAGATAAAATGGTCGGCACTTGATTATTCCATGTTAGGGGAGCAGAAATGGGACAAGAACACCATGACCAGGCACCACAACAGGTTTATCATAAAGCGGATGCCGACACCTTTTCCTTTTTGCAGATGCTGACGTGCAGTGGATGGAAAAAAGCCACGGGCTGGAGCGTCGCGTCCGAAGACATGTTCATGTGCATGTTATAGGAGCAGAATTAGGCCATTTGGCCCATAAAGTCTACTCATTGGCCCATTCAATCATCTTTCTATCTATCTTTCCCTCTCAACCCCATTCTCCTGCCTTCTCCCCATAACCCCGGACACCTGTACTAATCATGACTCTAATCGTGATACAGATGCAGAGCAGTCCCTCATATCCAAAATGATTAGACGGGGTGTTGAGGTCAAAACGTGCTCTTGGTGCTTCACGTATTAGATTGGTGAAACGGAAAATATCTCGCTAACTAGTTGTAATACAGGGCAAACATTGAGAATAATACATTAAAATGATCCATGACTCACTAAAAATGGCACTGCAAAATAGTGTTCCAACATCTTCCGCTTGGGATTTAAAGTATTGCATTACAGAAAATAAATTTGCACGTTCAAGTAACAAATGGTATTAACATGTTGTCAGCATGACAGGAATGTTTGGGTCCAATATCTGCTAAGACCTTAAATCTGTCAGAAAACATTGAAACCATCACTTTGGTACATTGATCCATTCAGGTTCAAGTATAATTAGCTTTATAACTACAAGCTTTATTTGAGATTTCTTTCATTGAGCTTGTTACGTAAACTGACGGAAATAACATGAAAAAAATCCTTCATTGACGGTAAGTCTGCTGATACAGCAAGGGGTAGAATGCCACTGTTGGTGAGGTATTGGGCATTGTTGGTATTGGTCAGAACTGAAGTGACATTTAGAAGCCATTACAGACAGCAGTATTGTCAAATTGATAAACCCAGCTTCACTTCATTTTTTATTCATTCAGTTGATTAAAAAACAACTCTGTTCATGATTGTTCTATTTGTGGATATTCCTAGCCCGAGTAATATCTTTTTCATCATTTCATTTCTCAAAAAATCAGGAACATTAGACATCAAAATGTTAGAACAAGGCATAAATTACAATAGCATTCTCCTTGGAACAAGTTTCTGTTTTCAGAATCCTTCTCCCATCACCATTCATTGCCAAAACAACATATTTTCATCCCAATTATATTGTTGTCAGAACCGCTCTCTCTGATTATACTGAAGTACTCTGATGCCCAACTTAACATAGTCTTTGGACAGGGTCAGGTTACTCTCTATCAGTAATATACAAGAATGTAAGTCTACCACTAAGAATTGCACAAAGCATGTGTCATGACTTTTAATACAGTGTTGTACCAACCACTGCATTTAGTCCAGCATTCAATTTCTTCAATAAAGAATGTTTAGTTGGATACTTGCCTGAGAAAAAGAGCCTACATGGACAGGGCAGATCCTCGCCTTGTTCCGAATATAATAAACAGACTCCAAGGACACTGAACACAGAAGTGCTGTTTTATTCCTCCATTTCTTTCCTTACAGCAACATGTCCAATATTCCCACATCTTAAACACTCAGTCATCTTCAGCTTTGCTCGTCTCTTGCTCATGCCAATAGATGTCAGCTTGTTAATGTGGGTTCCAGCAGATCTCGATGGACTGAACTCAAGTGTTCGCCAAAACGGTCGCCGAGCCTATGCCTGATCTCGCCAACGCAAAGAAGGCATTTCGGGAAGATCAAATGCAGTCGATGAGTTTATAGGAGGTGCACATGAAACTCCGTCTCACCTGGAGGACTGTCGGCATTCTTGATCGAGGTGAGGCAGGTTTAGGGACAGGTGTTACATCTCTTGTGGTTGCAAGGGAACACGCCTTGGAAGACGGTGATTTGGGTGGGAAGGGATGACTCGCTATAATTTAGAAGAATTGAGGGGCGATCTTATAGAAACTTACAAAATTCTTAAGGGGCTGGACAGGCTAGATGCAGGAAGATTGTTCCCGATGTTGGGGAAGTCCAAAACAAGGGGTCACAGTTTAAGGATAAGGGGGAAGTCTTTTAGGACCGAGATGAGAAAAACATTTTTCACACAGAGAGTGGTGAATCTGTGGAATTATCTTCCACAGAAGGGAGTTGAGGCCAGTTCATTGGCTATATTTAAGAGGGAGTTAGATGTGGCCCTTGTGGCTAAAGGGATCAGGGGGTATGGAGAGAAGGCAGGTACAGGATACTGAGTTGGATGATCAGCCATGATCATATTGAATGGTGGTGCAGGCTTGAAGGGCCGAATGGCCTACTCCTGCACCTCTTTTCTATGTTTCTATGAGTGAATCAAGGAGTTGCGGTGGGAGTGGCCCCCACGGAAGTCAGAGAGACTGCTCCCTTCACAGATGCCGCTTGACTGCTTGAATATGGTGCTACGTGCTCTCAAGCTTTGGTGTCTTCTGCCCAACATGAGAGGGGAGAAGGGGGAATGACTAGGATGTAAATGATCCTTGGTTATGTTGCTTTTTTTCTCCCCCAAGGCAGTGTAAAGTGTAGATGGAGTTCATGAAAGGGGAGGCTGATTTGTGTGATGGACCAGGGTAAATCTGTAATTTCTTGTCATCTTGGTCAGAGCTGTTGCCAAACCAAGTTGCAATGCATCCTGATAGAATGCTTTTGATGACACATCTGTAGAGGTTGGTAAGAAGTTGGAGACATGACAAACTCCTGTAGTCTTCTGAGCTTCAATGTGGTTGGACCATGAAAAATTGTTGGTGATAATCCCGCCTGGGAACTTGAAGGCTTCAGCACCATTGATGCTGGCACCTTGTTCTGTTCTGAGGAAGGGTTGTCGGCCTCTGTTCTTCTCTCCACAGATCCACAGAGATGCTGTGCATTGCCAACGCTGCCTTCCTCATATCAGTCTCGTGTACGCACTTCAACAATATCCTGTGGTATTGACACTCATCTCCCTCAATATCCCTCACCCAAATTGGAGGAACAGTACCTCATATTTTGCTTGGGCAGCTTACTACCCAAGAATGGTCTCGACCCAAAACGTTATCCACATCTTCTCTCCAGTTACTCCAGCATTTTGTGTCTATCCAGCAGTATATTGATTTCTCTAACTTCAAGTAACCCTTGTTTTCCCTCTCTCCCACCTAGTTCTTCTATTATTTTTATGTAATTATGTCTTGTTGCTTTTTTGGTATGAACATTTGGAAAACCAAATTCCTCGTATGTTGCAAAACATACTTGGCTAATAAGTTACGAATATGATGATAGACAAAAATGTTGGAGAAACTCAGCGGGTGAGGCAGCATCTATGGACCGAAGGAATATTCATCCTATTCCTTCGCTCCATTGATGCTGCCTCACCCGCTGAGTTTCTCCAGCATTTCTGTCTACCTTCGATTTTTCCAGCATCTGCAGTTCTCTCTTTACGAATACGATTATGATTAGTTTCACCGGCCTGATTAATATTATTGTTTATATGCCTCCTTGTCACCTTCCTCTAGTCAACAATAAACCATTCCACATTTGCTTATGGGCCTTATACCATTTCCTTAGGCGATTTTTCAGGCAACTGCCGGCGACTGTCAGAGTGGAACACACACACACACATCGCTTCCTTCACCAGCCCGTTATGCAGGCGGGGACAGGGCAAGTGGGGGAGTGCATTCTGAGTGAAATTCCAACGGTGCAAAGCCAACGTGATACAGACACACATCGCGATGAACAGGAAGGTTGGCGCTGTAATTAAGGCGGCTTAGCACAGTGTACGGTAAGTCCTTTAAAAGAGGGGGTAGAGGGGGTGGGGAGAGAAGGAGGTAGAGGGAGTGGTGACAATTTTTAAGAAGGCAGAGATACATGACTGTGAAGCTCGGTGGACATTTAACATTACCAGCCCGTTAAGGGCCTGTCCCAATTAGGTGATTTGTTAGGCGACTACAGGTGACTTCCAAAAAATGTTCAACATGTTGAAAATGTTTTGCCGACAGTGTCGACAATTTGGGCTGTCGTAGGTTGGTGTAGGTCATCGTAGGTGCTGTAGTAGGTTGTCAGAGGTTGTCGCCGGTGCTGACCTTGGTGAATTCCATTGTCCTGGTCGCTGGCAGTCGCCAAAAAAATTGCGTAAGTAGGACAGGCCCTTTATCCTTGTTTCTGAAAACTACTGCTTACCTTTTTTTTCCCAATGAGCCAATGAAATTCACCGGTCAGCACCGGCTACACCTACGAGAACCTCCGACCTCCTGGCAACCCATAAGGACCTCCTGGATACCCACCTATGGGAAGAGAATTCTTGCTACTCTCCATTGCAGCTTCATTCTAGTCGCCGCAAATTTTTCAACATGTTGATAAATTCACGGCGACCATTTGCCTTCCTTCGATTTTGCTGCGACTAGTTCCCAGAATGCAGCAACCACCTGCGAACATGTGGCAACCATGTAGTTAGTGATGTTACAAAACCTACCTTTAGCGGCGCTGCAGTTTTGCCACTGGCAGCGTGCGCAACTTTGGCGCCTTTGCGGGGGGCGGGATTAAGATACAGGTTTGTATTGCTTGTCAGAGAGGGATTTCCTCGGGCTGCTAGTCAATGAAGAAAAATCGATCGGACTTCCGTTCCTGTTTTTTTTTAAATCGCTGGACAATTTAGCAGTTGGATTAAAGTAAAAAGTGACTTCGAACGCCCTCAACACCTACAACGTGACGGGTCGTAATAACAGGACAAAACAAAGGGTAAAGCGTACATTTTACATATAATCTTGCTTCTAGGGATAGCTTTAATCTAATTTTACGTTGCAAAAATGTTATTTGGGCCCCATACGAACCGGCAGCGTCTTTCCTGGGGTTCAAATTCACTGCAACCGCAACGTTCCAATCGATCACATTCCAGAAACACCCACTCGCAAGATGATTTAAATCCACATTTTTTTTGGACAATCATGTCATAAGAGCATCTAAATTGTCTAGATTTTGGGATATTGTGCAAAAAATAATAATTTTGATTATATTGAAAGTAGATGTTTGTAGATTAATTTATGGGAATTAAACATTAAATTCTTTCCGTCTGGCATATAAGTAGTAAACACTGCCCAGTCCATCATCGGCTCTGACCTTCCTTCCATCGAGTGGATCTACCGCAGTCGCTGCCTCAAAAAGGCTGGCAGCATCATCAAGGACCCACACCACCCTGGCCACACACTCATCTCCCTGCTACCTTCGGGTAGAAGGTACAGGAGCCTGAGAACTGCAACAACCCGGTTCAGGAATAGCTACTTCCCCACAGCCATTAAACCTGGCTTGGACAAAACTCTGAACATTAATACCCCTCCATCTGTTATTTGCACTTTATTAATTTATTAATTAATGTGTGTATTTAAGTATATAACTGTAGTCAATGCCAACTACGTTCTGTTGTGCTATGCAAAGAAAGAATTTAATTGTCCTGTCAGGGATACATGACAATAAACTCTTTTGACCTTTGACTTGACTTGATTTTGAAGTTCATGACAGTGAGATTTAAATTGGATTAGTTTGTTATTTCGATACTTTGGCTATTTAAAAAAAAACATTTTCTTAAGAAATGGAATCTACAGGACATTCTTAATGGGAAAGTAGTGGGCAGAAAGGCATGTCATGCGTGGTTTAAAGAGCAAAAACTTGTAGTTTACAATGGCAAAATTGAAAAGTTGAGGAAAAACAAGGTGTACAGAGTTGCTTATTGGTTACAATCTGAGGAGTATGATGATGCTACTGATTATGATATGCCAGTATACCAGCTAGCAACTGATCTTCTCCATAAAGACTTGGTCTATTGCTAGAAATTGTTTTTTTTTAACCTATATGTTGCGGACTTACAGCATATAATACAATAATATTACAGTTCTGATCTTGAGAATATCAGAATTTTGAATTTTCAAGGCAGTCTGGGTGTTTATTACTATTTCCGTCACAATGGCAATGTTGTAATTAGCTACAATTAGGTAACTAACGAATTATATGCTTTAGTTTCAGGTCATCCAAGTAAAATGTTTTATATTTGTTTCAGAACGCTTCAATCTATAATAACTGAAAATTTCAATCAGTTCTCTTAATTTTCATGAAAGTTATGGGCTTTTGACTGTCCTCGATCATAGCTTTTGTGTTAAATCAATGGAAAAGCAATAGGGAACAAGATGCTACTTTCCGAGTATGAAACATGGCCATAACTTTTTAAATACTGTAAATATGAAAATGAATTAGGTGTCAAATTAAACTTCTTTTTATGCTTTATCTGATGGGATAAATTGCAGACTTGATTTTTAAAATCTCAAAATGTTGTAACATTGCTAGACCATGTGGCGACTGCAGTCGCCTAAAAAGTCGCCTAAAAAGTCGCCTAAGTGGGACAGGTGCGTTATCGTCTGCTTTGATCTGTATTTTCACACCCTTCCATATCTATGTATCTCGCTCTCCCCTGGCTCTCAGTCTGAAGGGTCTCGACACGAAACGTCACCCATTCCTTCTCTGGACAGATGCTGCCCGACCCGTTGCGTTACTCCAGCACTTTGGATCCATCTCCATGTTGGAAGAGCAGGTGGCGGCTAGAGGGGGCTGTGCTTGCCGCTGCGAAGTGACGTCGGACGCCTCCTGCGTCACGGGCGGGGGGAGGGAGGCGTTGCTTGGCGGTACGCGTTGACGTCACGCACGGGGAGGGGAGGAGCTTGGCGGTGCGCGGTTACGTAATTCTTCGCCGCGTTACGCGCGGAGAGGTGGGGTTTGGCTTTACGCTGTGACGTCACGCGCGGGGAGGGGAGGAGCTTGGTGGTGCGCGGTGACGTTACGCACGTGATGGGGAGGAGCTTGGCGGTGCGCGTTGACGTTACGCGCGGGGAGAGGAGGAGCTTGGCGGTGCGCCGTTACGCGCGGAGAGGCGGGGTTTGTCGTTGCGCTGTGACGTCGCGGGGGGGGCGAGGCCACCAGCAGTGCGCGGTGAGTTTGGCCGCCACAGCGTGACGTCATGCACGGGTTGGGCGGGCGGGGTACGGCAGTGCGCTGTGACGTCACGCGCGCGGGAGTGGGCGGGGCAAACATCGTGACGTCATGCACGGGTTGGGCGGGCGGGGTACGGCAGTGCGCTGTGACGTCACGCGCGCGTAACGCGGCGAAGGGTTACGTAACCGCGCACCGCCAAGCTCCTCCCCTCCCCGTGCGTGACGTCAACGCGTACCGCCAAGCAACGCCTCCCTCCCTCCCTCCCCGGCGGGGCCATCAGCGTGACGTCATGCACGGGTTGGGAGGGCCGGGTTAGGCAGTGCGCGGTGACGTCACGCGCGGGGAGGGGGCGGGGCGCGGTACGTGGGACGTTCGGAGCGTAGCGGCGACGTTGTGGTGCCGGGGGTGAAGAGTGGAGCGCGGCGACCCGACCCGACCCGACCCGTGTGAGTGCCCGAGGTAGAGTCGCCGCCGACCCCCCTCCTCCCGCTTCCTCAGCCCAGCGGCAGCGCTCACGCACTTTACTGTTTATTCATATTTCTCCCTCTTCCTCTCTTTATACTTCCGGTAGGAACGGCCTCGCCGTGGGAGTCAACAGGAAGCAGCATGGTGTGAGGAGCCAGAGCCGCTGTTGGAACAGGGACGATCAAGGTAACTAACAAACGCAGGGCGGGGGTGGTTATCGTGGCCTGAAGGGGAGACGAGGGGAGGAGGTGATAGGGGATGATAGGTTTCAGCTCTGGGCGTTTGTTGTTTTAATTGCAGTGTTACTAATATTCTCAACGTTTCCTGGCACATCCTCTGTAGAGAGATAGAAGTCCGAACTTTTACATCTTTACAGCTTTTGGCTCTTAAACAAAATCACATCAACAGTTATCGTTTCCCGCTGTCCCGAATCTATCTCTGTCGGAATGTAAACAGAATCAGATTAAAAGTGACTTTTCCCGTGATTTAATAGTTTTTGTTTATGAATTCACAGAGTTCATATAAATAACTTTCTGGTGGGTGTGGATTTTATTTACATATATGTTCCTGATGCCAGGATACATCTTTTCAGCTACTTTAAAACTTTTGCACTGGTGTAGGTTTGGGTATCTATGTAACTACTGTCGTAGGAGTTTCCATTTCAACTCCATTTGAAAGAACTTCTGTTGCCGCCAGGTAGACGCAAAATGTTGGAGTATGTAAGCGGGACAGACGGCACCTCTGGATAGAAGGAATGGTAGTTGGCTCCAGTGTTGGTTTGATTACAATTGGTGTATGTCGAGCCAGACAGGGTTCAAAGATGGATTTGGATTATCTCTGAACATTCAAAAATAAATTTCAGTTAGTTTATGCTTAAAATAAATCTTTACGAAATAGTATAGTTTATTAATTGTGTGTCAATGAGTGTGCTATTTTGTCATTCTCTTAATGTCACTTTGAAATGTTCATGGATCACCAACCTTACAGTGTGATGGCACCCCCCTCCAACACAGCAGACTGCTGTAGTTAAGGAAAGTCCAGTGCCATTTTCTCTAGGGTAATGGGACTGATTTAGCAAGCTATGGTCTTCTCAATACAGGGAATGAAAGTATTAAAAATAAATGGAGGCAAGTATAGGATTTCAGTACAGGAGTAGAAAGGTTCTTCTGCAGTTGTATAGGACTCTGGTAAGACCACATCTGGAGTATTGCATACAGTTTTGGTCTCCTAATTTGATCCTTGTGATTGAGGCAGTGCAACGTAAATTCACGAGATTGATCCCTGGGATGGTGGGACTATCATATGAGGAAAGATTGAAAAGACTAGGTTTGTATTCACTGGAGTTTAGCAGGGTGCGGGGGGGATCTTATAGAAACATATAAATTATAAAAGGACTGGACAAGCTAGATGCAGGAAACATGTTCCCAATGTTGGGCGAGTCCAGAACCAGGGGTCACAGTCCTAGAATAAAGGGGAGGCCGTTTAAGACTGTTGTGAATTTGTGGAATTCCCTGCCACAGAAGGCAGTGGAGGCCAAATCACTTGATGTATTTAACAGTTAGATGGAGCTCTGGGGGCTAGTGGAATCAAGGGATATGGGGAGAAGGCAGGCACGGGTTATTGATTGAGGACGATCAGCCAGGATCACAATGAATGGCGGTGCTGGCTCGAACGGCCGAATGGCCTCCTCCTGCACCTATTTTCCATGTTCTATGTTTATGAGCATCACCCAATTTAATATTAATGTAAACTACCAGGTTGATCGTTTGAATGGGTCATATACGATAATTGTATTGGGCCTCATGTTGTCCTAAATGTTTCACAGCCAAAAAAAACATTTCTGAAGGATTGCCATTGTTCTCCTTTATAAAACAAGGTAGCCTGTTTGTCCCACAAAACAGCAAAGGGGAATTATCGCGTAATTTGTGCACGAGATGCTGACTATTATAAATATTGGGTAGAATGCTGGAAAACACTCCTAGGTACCTGGAAAATGTTGATTTGAAACCTGAAAAGGTACAAGCTGAATTATTTTGACTATGCAAAAGATGGCACCTCTGACACTACAGTTCTTCCTTGGAACTACACTTTAAGTGTTGGTCTGGATTTGTTTTGTGATCAGGTCTTGATCAGAGTGGATTAAGAACAAGCCGTCACCTGACTTGGGGATGAGAATGCATTTGTTTGACATTTTCAGCAATTTATCCAATTCTTCGAGTAGATTGAATATACAGAATAGAGAGTGCCAAAGTCTGCTCGGCATTTTTGAATGCTTGGTGACATTACAGATTTCCATTTGGAAAAGTATATTTGGGCTGCCACACGAGCCTGAATTGTATTTGTGGCATTTGCTCAGTGTATGGCCCAAAATGCTTATTGAGGAAAATGATAGGGTATCTTGAAGCATTAGATCACTGTCCCTTGCTCTAGTGTTTCATGGTTGAGAAAAATATGTTGTCATTTAATATATCACAAAATATTTTGTCGTTGTTGTGTGGAAGGGTCTTGGGTAGATGTCATTTGGTTTGTATGTCCACAGGCCCTGCGAGGAATAGTTTACCTTCACTTCACTTTTTTGACATGTCGATGAGAATATTTTCCAAAGATCATGCAGTTCCTCTGTCCCAAATTCCACCGTTTCTCTTGCAGTTAGTGATTTATTGGGACACAGGGATCCATTGCACAAATGCCGACAAATTTTGATTGTGTGTTTCAGGATTTTGTTCAACCAAGCCTTATGTTTCTTACAACAGATAATCCTCCGACATTTTCGCCACCTGCAACGGGATCCCACCACTGGCCAAATCTTCCCATCTCCTCCCCGCAGAGCCCGCTCCCTCCGTAACTCGTTCCTGC
Source organism: Okamejei kenojei (assembly GCA_035221665.1). Lineage (NCBI taxonomy): Eukaryota > Metazoa > Chordata > Chondrichthyes > Rajiformes > Rajidae > Okamejei > Okamejei kenojei. The sequence goes on from CM069141.1 coordinate 59,529,448, forward strand.
CCACCCAAACCACCCCCTCCTCTGGTACTAGAAGGGTCTCTACCCAAAACATCACCTTTTCCATTGCTCCATAGATGCTGCCTCACCCGCTGAGTTTCTCCAGCATTTTTATATATCTTATGTTTCTTGGGTGTTCTTTTTAGCAGGGAAACCTGCTGTTTTTTTTTCCTTTCGTATAATTAGAAATTAGATATGTTGAGGCAATTTGTATTGTCAAATTTCTGATATCTTTACTGTAATAAAATGTATCATTAAAGCTTGATGTCAGTGATTGATATTAGAACTTTTCAGATGTAAATGTTCCTTGAGCTGTGAGAGTGTTGATTTCACATGGAAACCGATTGTGAAGTGATTCTTGGTTTATGCTAAATTCTTTTATTCGCACTCGTAGATTGATAACTCCAATTTGCACATAATAAGCCTTGCTTTATAGTAGGGAAATGTCCCCAGTTAGCCGAGGACAGAAATGTGAGGCAAGTCAAAGGGGAAGAATTGGAGCTGAACAAAAAACAAACATTGGGTTTTAGGGAGAGGTTTGAAAGATGTCTGGGGGTGGTGAAGGAATGCTAGCAAATGGAGTTTGCAAAAAGCTGAAGGTGGAGGCAAGAAAATTAATGTGAGAGAAGGGAAATTTTAGTATTTCTCAAATAATTGTCATCATGATGTCAAGAATGTTTTATTGTCATGTGTACCAAAGTCAAAGTCAAAAGAGTTTATTGTCATGTGTCCCTGACAGGACAATGAAATTCTTTCTTTGCATTGCACAACAGAACATAGTAGGCATTGACTGCAATTATAAACTTAAATACACACATTAATTAATAAATTAATAAAGTGCAAATAACAGATGGAGGGATATTAATGTTCAGAGTTTTGTCCGAGCCAGATTTAATAGCCTGATGGCTGTGGGGAAGTAGCTATTCCTGAACCCGAAGGTAGCAGGGAGATGAGTGTGTGGCCAGGGTACCACATAGGACAATGAAATTCTTACTTGCTGCAGCAGAACAGAACATGTAAACATAGTAGATAACGGGAGAAAAAAAGTTCAGTGTGTGTTTATATACACATGCACACACATACTCAATAAATAAACAAATAATAGTAGCAATAATAGTAATAGTCTGTGAATATGGTGCCTGAAGCTAATATTGGGTCATCAAAGATGGCTGAGTAGGATTTGATGGAATAGGATAGATGGAATTGGAAGTTGAATAGTGTTGGTTTATACAGAATGAAAGTAGGAGCACTGGAGTGGTTGAATCAAGTAAAAGCATCAGCAGAGAATGACCGAATGCAAAACAAAATATATATAACTTGTGTTGCTGGCCAGGCCAGCATTTATTACCCACTTCCTCATAGACCTCAAAGTTAATGTGGGCTACTGCTTTGATACGCTGCATTCCCTTTGGAAAGACTCCAACAGTGTTGCTGGGCAGGGAGTTCCAGGATTTCATGCCAGTGATGAAGTAGTAGTGACAGTCTGCTCCCAGGTCGGGTAGTGCATGACATGAAGGGAAGCCCTCAGGTGGTGGTGGTTTCCGTATACCTGCTGCTCGTGTTTTAGGTGACAAGTAAATAATGTCTTATCAAGACATGCATTTAATTTCAGTAGTGTTCAATGTCTGATTGCAACCTAAACATATAACCATATAACAATTTATTTGTTAACATTACTAACATTAAATGAATGTAAATAAAGTGGAAGATGACCATTGCATGATTATGAAAATTCAGGGGCACATGCCTGTTGATAATTTCACATCAGCAATACAGTAATTTATTTGATTTGTATGTGATGTTGGAGGAAACAAGGGTAGCACTCTTGGTAAGTGCTGCTATTGTTTTAAAAAAAATGCTAATAAGGAGCTTGAACTTTGGCGTTGAACTGATCCTAGAAAATATGTTTAGTTTAGCGATGCAGCACAGAAACAGGCCCCCGCACATTAACACTTTCCTACACCAACTAGGGACAATTTTTACATTCATCAATCCAATTAACCTACAAACCTGCATGTCTTTGGAATGTGGGAGGAAACTGAAGATCTCAAAGAAAACCCAAGCAGGTCATGGGGAGAACGTACAAACTCCGTACAGACAGCACCCGTAAGGCAGCAACTCTACCGCTGAGCCACCGTGACCTCCCCAATGTTTCTAATGTCTAATGTTTCACCTTGCAGAACATTATCATGTGCGTTTCTGTTCCCATGCGGCATTGAACTGTACTGCTGGATTTTCTGTGTAGTACAAACGTTTGGGTGCCTAACATGTGGAGGTGGAGAATCTGTTTATGTACCTCAGCGGTTTTACTAGAAGCCTAATGAAATTTAAGAAAAACTCAAGTGCATTTCTTTCTCATCCCTCATCAACTCTCTGCAGTTTTTGATGCAATTGATCACACCATCCTTTACATTGACTTTACTTAGCTCAGCATTTTCTAGTGCTTTGGCTGGTGTGGATTTTTTAGTTAATGCAAGCTTTTGAGATCTTTGCTTCTGGTTGTTTTGGTCAATACAGACATCTATGCAGAAAGCAAGAGCTGCTGCATTTTGCTTGATAACATCTTCAAAATATTATTACAGTATGTGAGTTTGTTCAGCTCATTGAATGTGTTGGTTCTTTGAAAAGCATTTAGTCCTCCTTCCCCTAGCTTTGCAATATTTTTACCTCTATGTATATTGTTCCCTCATCAACATTTTAATTGAATCTGGATTGGCCATATTTTTAGCCAGTGCATTCCAAGTTCCATTGCTTAAAAAAAAAAGTTTTTGAGGGGATATCGACTTTCAGCAGAATTGATTTGTGGTTGTAAAAGGGGCATGTTTGATATTTATATAGATGGCCAACTTGAAATTGAAAGTGAGGATATGTGCATGCAGATTCTTGCAGAAGGCAGGAAGCTTTTATTTTCTCAGAGACTCATCTCATTAATTGGGAACAAGTTGTTGGCTAATGCATTCACCGTAGAGCATTGCAGTGTTACAGCTTGTAGAGTAGCTGACACACAACTCTAGTGACACACATTTAAAGCTGACCTCTGCTATATGTGTGGAATTTGCATCCAAGGCTTTTAAGGGAAGTGGCTGCAGAGCTAACAAACAGTGTAGGAAGGAACTGCAGATGCTGGTTTACACCGAAGATCGACAATCTGAAGAAGGGTCTCAACCCGAAACGTCACCTATTCCTTCTCTCCAGAGATGCTGCCTGTCCCACTGAGTTAATCCAGCATTTTGAGTCTATCTTCGAGATAATGATTATTTTAGTTGAAGATTTTCAAACATGATGAAACCAAAGAGGGTAGCAGAAGATTGGAAAACGGTCAATACATCTCATTTCTCAAATAGAGAGCAAAATCAAAAATGAGGAGCTACTTGAGTTGGTTTATCATCTACCATTGGCAAGATACACGAGTGTAATGGAACCTTTAGGAAAACTGAATATAATTAAACCTGATCAATATCATTTTATGAAAATTATGTTTTACAAATACGTTTGAATTTGTTGAAAATATGGCAGGGTGGACTGGTACTTTAGACTTTAACGATATAGTGTGGAAATAGGGCCTTTGGCCTACTGAGAGCGTCAACCAGCTATCACCCCATATACTAGCACTATCCTACACACACAATTTACAAGTTACAGAAACCAATTATCCTGCCTCGCGTGTCTTTGGAGTGTGTGAGGATACAGGAACACCCGGAAACAACCCACACGGTAACAGGTAAATTGTACAAACTCCATGCAGACAGCACCCATCGAATATGGATCTCTGGCGCTGTAAGGGAGCAGCTCTACTGCTGTGCCATTGAGCTGCCCGAGAAGGGAACCAGTAGATGTAATGGGTTTAGTTTTTCAAAAGCATTCGACAAGGTGTCACATAAGATGTTGATGCTTAAATTAACAGCCCAAAGTATTGGAGGAAGTTTGTTAGCTTGGATTGAAACCAGGTTGTAAAGTGAAAACAGATTTAGAATAGAAATGTCTCTGACAGGTTGGAGGGATGTATCTCATGTGGTAGCTCTGCGATCAGTTATTTGCCTTCAGTCACTATATTAACTGCCTTAACAAATGAAATTTAAGTTTCCCAAGTTTGATGAATGTACGAAAATAGGTGGAAGGACATGTTTCTGATGAGGTCATTGTGATTCTATAATGGGGTATAGATGGTGAATGGGTGAAAACCTTGCAAATGGAGTTTTCAGTAAGAAAGATCGAAAGGCGGATTTTTATCTAAATGTAGCGGGACTGCAAATAGGTGAAGTTCAGAAGGATCTAGGTTTGCAGTGCACGATCACAAGTTGAGCACGTCCAATGAGTAGTTAACGTGACAAATTGTATTGGCCCTTATTGCAGAGGGGTTGGAATGAAGAATAAGGGGTTTGGTTTAACTTATAGATCTGGAATGCTATGCATAGCTTTGCTCCACTTTCCCCAAAAGGGATGGGGGGGGGGGGGGGGGAGATCCAAAGGAAATTCACCAGACTAATTACTGGAATGACAGGCTGGATGGTTTGGGTTTGTAAACCTTGGGAGTTTAGAAGAACGAAGGGTGACCTTGCTCAAACATATACAGATTGTTCTGCTATACTCCAATAGTTGTATTCCTAAAAACACTCTCATTATACAAAAATAAAGTTATAGAAACAATTGTGTTCATTGGGAAAGGGGGTTCATGGGCTAGAGAGTTTCAGACAAGCAAAAACAACGTTCTTTTTCCGGCAATATTTTCAAAATAAAGGTCTTCTCAACAGCAATGTTTACTTTACCAAAGGCAATATGATACATTATTATAATAGAATATTGTTGCACAAGTGTTAATACAAGCAGTTGTATTTCAATGGCTACCTGCAGTGAAACAGGCAGACTGTGTTCTGAAGACATTAATAGTGTGATTACTGTGGGAAGTTTATATGGAAACATTTTTTCCCTGGACTGTTTTTTCCCCAAGACAGCCTTTCTTTTCCGCTTGTGAAATTTCCAAAGTATCTTGTGCCCATTGTAAATCTTTATATTACCAATTCAGTTGGCATAATATAAATGTTACACCCTAATTTATCAATTATGTTACATCCAGTTAGTGTTATGGAAGCACATGTTATAGAACAACGTAGGTCCAAGCTCTCTTGGGATCTTGTATGTTGAGATTTCCCCGGATGGGAGAGTTATAAACAAGGGATGTAGCTTCAAAATAAAGGGTCAGTCATTTAAAACTACAGTGTGTAAAAGCTAATCTCAAAGGATCTCCATAGTTCTCTGGTCCTGAATGTGGTGGAGGCCAGATATTTGCATTTCGAGTTGAGCTAGATACATTTTTGAAAGAGTAAGTTATGGGAACTGGCACAGAGAAAAGTTGAGACTAGTGTAGATCTACCATGATCATATTGAATGATGGGGCAAGCTGGAGAGATCCATTACTTTCCTGTTCTGGAGTTGATCGGGACAGTTTACTGGAGAAGGCTCATACTTTGCTTTTACGAAGTTGTTTGGATTTTGTACTGTGTACATGGCCACTGTAATTTGTTTTGAGGAGTTTTCCGCAGTCAGGAACTCTTGGAAATCTGCTCCTGTCTTACAGATGAGATAGCTATTGGTAAGTGGAGTCCCTTTTACCTAACGCATATTATGAAGGATCTCTGACTCTGTTTTGCTTCATTTGTTAAGTGGTAGACAGTTTAATTGACTTTTCCCTGCACACTTTTACACAGTGGCTGATGTACACATAGACTTGATACTTTGCATATTGTTAATGGTGGGAGAGCTAGTCCAGGTTTTGTTTGCATTTCTCCGTCTGCTATTGACGACCTATCTTTTAGGTTAGGAGGGTGAAGACATTTAAATAATGACCCTTGATGCTCTCGTCATAGGTTTTTAACCTATGCTAACCATAACCTTTTAAAGTCACTAGGTTTAACTCAAGATACTTTGTATGGGATACGTTCACTGCTAATTACTTCTGTTGTGGCCACTCTGGGGAGATTTCCGATATGGGACTTAAATCTGAGCTGCCCTTTTAGATTCCAAGGGGAGTCCATCTACTCTTGGTGCCAAGTGCATCGGTAGCACAATGGAAGATAGATCTGGATTCTGGCAGAGTCAGGTTTGAGACTTTCATGGAGACGTGCAGGCAAGTCTGACAGCAGTGCCCTCCTGCTGGAAGATCTCTCCTATTCTTTCATTCTATCTTGTTCTCCGAATTAAGGATGGTCCTGGTATGTTTGGCCATTGCAAAAACAAAATCTGTTCTCCAGTGATTCTCCGTATGGTAATGGTGATATTGCAAACTAGGTCTCTAATAGCTTGTAGGTGGAAGGATCACATTTGAGGCAAAACAAATCCAGATCTTCTGTGTTTAATTTATTATTTGCTGAGTTAATTCCTGTCTGCCAAAAAATCTTCCCAGAGTTGATGTTAGGAGGTTAGCCATAGTCACTGTTAAAATTGCCTGCTAGAAACCATTGTTGCAAAGCTATTGGTTATTGATGTTGGGTTAAGGATAGCCACAATGTTATGATTTGTTGAATAGTTTACCAGATTATGTGTAGACACCAGGAACTACAAATGCTGATTTGCAAAAAAAAAGTGTCTGATTAACTGCAGGTCAGGCAGCATCTCTGGAGAACATGGACAGGCAATGTTTTGGGTCAGGACTGTTCTTCAGGCTGATTGTAGTTTTGTGGTTGAGTCTACAATTTAAGAATAACCATAGGCCACGGTATAAAATGGTGATAGACACAAAAAGCTGGAGTAACTCAGCGGGTCAGGCAGCATCTCTGGAGAGAAGGAATGGGTGACGTTTCAGGTCGAGGCCCTTCTTCAGACTATAAAATAATGATTGACTATAACACAATCAATATCTTTTGAAAGGAGTAGTGTGGAGAATTTACTGAGGCAAAATGTGCGGAAGCTTGGGGGTTGGTGCTTTATTGAGCTTTGACACATCGGAGATTGTGGGAGAGCCTTCCTGAAGACCTTCTGATCAGGAAATGTGTGTTTAGATTGTGTATGAATTTCTATATTCAAAAGGTTCAACAGGAAGTGCAGCTACCCATTGAAGATTCTGGTGAAATGCAAATTATAATCTGATTTGCAGTGCCACATCAAGGTCATTAGACATGCGTGTTCCAGGTTATCTGTCTACCTTGTCTGGATTCAAATGACAATATTGGAACTGTCAAATGTTCCTTTTGTGATTTTGTAACAAGTTCCATTTATATAGTGAAGTATTATTCCCTTATGATGTTTCCAGGACCTTCAGAACATCATGGCTCCTCATCAGTTATTAGGATAGATTACCCAAAGTGTGGTGAGAGGAACGTTTTAATGAGATTAGAGGAAGGAAAGTTTAGAACTTGGAACTATGCAGATGAAGATCTAGCTGCTATTGGTAGGTGAATGGAATAAGATATGAACAAAGTTGGAAATTGGAGTAAAGAGAATTGTAGAATGTAGAAGGATTAAAAATGAGAATGCCAGGTATAAAGTTGAGATGTCTCCAGATTAGAAAATCTGGTTGAATTTGTATCAAAGAAATGAATAGTGTATTGTGGATAATTAAGAGCTCAGGGTAGCTTATTCAAATAAAGGCTACCAAAGCCTTATTCTTTCTTCCACCTCTGTGTCTCTAGCATTGCAAGTCACTGCTCTTCAGTGACATATCAGAGTACTGTTTAATAGACAATAGGTGCAGGAATAGGCCATTCAGCCCTTCGAGCCAGCTCCGCCATTCACCGGGATCACAATCAGTACCCTGTTCCTGCCTTCTCCCCATATCCCTTGACTTCGCTATCTTTAAGAGCTCTATCTAATAAATGTGATGATGGTTTTTGATGCCAAATTAAACTAACATCCTCTGCCTTCAAGTGATTCATATCTCTCCATTCCCTGCATATCCGTGTGTCTATCTAAAAGCCTCTTGATTACCATTATCATATCTGCCTTCACCATCACTGTGGCAAAGCATTCCAGACACGTACCAAAAATTGAAATAAGCCTTGTCCTACATATCTCCTTCAAGGTTCCCTAAAAGCTATGACCTTTAGTCCTTGACATTTCCATTCTGGGAGGCAGGGTAGACTGTCAGAACCTATCTATGCTTCTCATAATTGTGTACACTTTCTACGGGACTCCCTTTAATCTCTCGATGTGGCAGAGAAAATGATCCCAGTTTTCAACCTCTCCTTGCAAATAATTGCTTCTAATTCAGGCAGCATTCTGATAAACCCGCATTGTCTCCAAAGCCTCCACATCCTTCCTGTAACAGGCGTCAAAAGACTGCACACTATTCCAATATGCGGCTTAACTGAAGTCCACAAAGTTGCAGTTTGGCATGTACTCAATGCCCCGACTGAAGGCATACATAACAGATGCTTCTTTGCCACTCTGTACTTGTGTTGCTACTTTCAGGGAGCTATGGACTTGAATTCCAAGATCCCTCTGTGCATCAATGCTGCTAAGGGTCTAGTCATTAACTGTATACTTTCCCCTTGCATTCCACCTCCCTAAAGTGCAACATCTCACACTCGCTCTGGTTAAACTCCACTTGTCTTTTCTCCGCCCATTATCCATATCCCGCTGTATACTTTGACAGCCCTGCTGAATGTCTGCAACTTCACGCACAACTCCTGGTCACAGTTCTCCAGCCAGATTCATAGTCTTTCACCACAACCCTCTGTCTTCTCACTTTCTGCTACAGAGTTGATGTTTTAATCATCGACACTGAGCTATGGTGGATGCAACAGTTTTAACTAAGTAGATGAAAGGCCAACTCTGAGATCAGTCCCACTCAAAACATTTCAGAATTATGTCTGCCTGGACACCATGCTATCTGTAATTACCTTGGCTTGTAATATGTGCTTGTGCGTAACCAGGATGTGTATGCTGTACCTATTAATTTGCACCTTTGTATATGAGCAAGTACATTAAAATAGCATTGAATACTACAACTGTTGCCTATTATGTGGGAATCTTACAGGTACCCAATGGTTCATTGAAAATGAGCGAGTTCTGTAGCATATATTAATGGGGAATTGTCATCTTTATACTTGTCATTTAGAGTTCTGAAAATCTTTTTTGGCTGAACTTTGGCGAAGGCAGTGGAAATCCTACTTCGGCTGGAGATTATATAAATGTTTATCTTTTTTTAAAACAGGCCAACAGGCAATTTTGGGGATATCGAAACGTCAGAATTTTTGATGTCTGTCTCCAGTTTTTGGTGTGGATGCAAAACTAATCCCCCTTCTGTTGTGGTGGTGCTGACCTCTGACCTGTAGCTCTCATGTCTGTGCCTGTTATGGACAAACACAAAGTAAAACGAGCACGCCTTGATCGTATCTGTGAAGGTAAGAGTTTAATGTTCAAAAGATCATCCTCTGAGTATATGCCTCACTTATTATGTTTTTAAGTTAAATATGATCATGTTGCATGTGGTTATTAACCAGTTTATATCACATCCACTCCAAATTCTGTTTTAACTGCTCTTGAGGGGTGTCAGTTGACACAACTTGCTATCCGTACCTCTTCCTTGCCAACAATGTATGAGTTCAGAAATGCATTGTGCTCAATATCAGTGATGTGCACCTATGTATTGGATATAAGAAATACAGTATGCTGGGACTTCTGTTGATAAAATACATCACCCACCATGTCTAAAACCTCTGTCTAAAACCAGGTAGAGGCAGCTGGTGTTCCAAATAGTCAATTTTCATTGAGTTGGGATGTCAATTTTGTTCATCTTTTGACCAATATTTCCCTAATTATAGAAGGTAGGTGCACGAGTAGGCCATTCGACCCTTCGAGCCAGCACCGCCATTCAATGTGATCATGGCTGATCATCCCCAATCGGTGCCCCGTTCCTGCCTTCTCCCCATATCCCCTGACTCCGCTATCTCTAAGAGCCCTATCTAGCTCTCTCTTGAAAGTATCCAGAGAACCGGCCTCTGCCACCCTCTGACGCAGAGAATTCCACAGACACGCTACTCGCGAAAAAGTGTTTCCTCGTCTTCGTTCGAAATGGCTTACCCCTTATTCTTAAACTGTGGCCCCTGGTTCTGGACTCCCCCAACGTCGGGAACACGTTTCCTGCCTCTAGCATGTCCAAACCCTTAACAATCTTATGTGTTTCAATGAGATCCCCTCTCGCCCTTCTAAACTCCGGAATGTATCAGCCCAGCTGCTCCATACTTTCAGCATATGACAGTCCCGCCATCCTGGGAATTAACCTTGTAAACCTACGCTGCACTCCATCAATAGCAAGAATGTCCTTCCTCAAATTAGGGGACTAAAACTGCACACAATACTCCAGGTGTGATCTCACTAGGGCCCTGTACAACTGCAGGAGGACCTCTTTGCTCCTATACTTGACTCCTCTTGTTATAAAGGCCAACATGACATTCGCTTTCTTCACTGCCTGCTGTACCTACATGCTTACTTTCGAAAGTCTGATGAACAAGGACCCCCAGATCCAGTTGTACTTCCCCTTTTCCCAGGTTGACGCCATTTAGATAGTAATCTGCCTTCCTGTTTTTGATACCAAAGTGGATAACCTCACATTTATCCACATTAAACTTCATCTGCCATGTATCTGCCCACTCCCCCAACCTGTCCAAGTCACCCTGCATTCTCATAGCATCCTCCTCACAAAGCCACCCAGCTTTGTGTCATCTGCAAATTTGCTAATGTTACTTTGAATCCCTTCATACAAATCATTGATGTATATTGTAAATAGCTGCGGTCCCAGCACCGCGCCTTGCGGTACCCCACTAGTCACTGCCTGCCATTCTGAAAGGGACCCGTTAATCCCTACTCTTTGTTTCCAATTATAACAAGATCTTTGGAAACTTCATTCCAAATTTTCTGAACATTGAAAATTGTTGAATAATGAAATCCTTTCTAAAGATTGCAAAACAGTCTCGTAAGATTTAGCATGCCAATGCATTTGGTGATGGAGACTCTTCATCAGTTGTTCATAGTCTTAATATGGCAAATTAAAATTGCTGAAGAACATTCTCCACAAAAGCTGTGTGCAGGAACCACATCCTTCCCTGATCTGGAGGATACGTTTTTCACGGTGCTCAGTGAGAAGTCCGGAAAGGGTTGTGGAGGTCATTGTAACAGCAATCAGTGTTAATACAACATCGGAGTTAAAGGAAGGGCATGGTACTAGGTTTTGGTTTGTTTATTTTGTGGGAGGAAACATTTTATCTTTGTCCTCAAGTGAGTGAGGAAAGGCTCATAAAGTAGTAAGATTCGTAAATATATTTGAATCCATTTTGAATTCTCCCTAATAATGTATTTAGAATTTTGTTTCCACCAAAAGTAAGGTTAGTTTTTTTAGATAGTGCCATGCTGCTTCAAGTGATAACACTTGCATTGTTGACCCAACTTGATGAATACCAGATGTGCTACCAGATTTGGTTTGGCATTTAGTGCAATGCCTTTTGAGTGCTCTCTTAAATGGGTCTGTATGTGGTCTCAGATTCTTTACTCGGGCAGTCATTGGTTACTTTGTTTGTTTTAAATGTTAGATAATTGGTCATAGTGCGTTTCATCAAAAAATTACCTATGAAATCTATTAAGCTATAAATGCTCAAAGTTTGCAGTGAAAACAGTGTTCTATTTACCGAGTATCATTTATTCATCCCTTCCATTTTGGTGAATTATAGAATATAAATTTTAACCAGGATGTGGTCCAATGCCTTTGTTGTACATTCTTCTTTCCCCAAATGATTTGGCTAAATGCCTCGATTGATTCCCTTATCAATAATCACTTAAACTTTAATGCAGAGCTAAATGAAATTGGCCTTTTGTATCTCGAGTACTGATCCCAAATTTACAGTGCCTTCCATAATGTTTTGGACAAATGCCCATCATTTATTTATTTACTTCTGTACTCTACAATTTGAGATTTGGATTAGAAAAAAAATCACATCTGGTTAAAGTACACATTGTCAGATTTTAATAAAGGCCAATTTTTATACATTTTGGCTTCACCGTGTAGAAATTACAGCAGTGTTTATACATCATCCCCCCACTTCAGGGCACCATAATGTTTGGAACACAGAAATGTAATGTAAATGAAAGTAGTCGTATTTAGTATTTTGTTGCATATCCTTTGCATGCAATGACTGCTTGAAGTATGCAATTCATGGACATCACCAGTTGCTGGGTGTATTCTCTGGTGATTCTCTGCCAGGCCTGTATTGCAGCGATCTGTAGCTTATGCTTGTTTTGGGGGCTAGTCCCCTTCAGTTTTCTCTTCAGCATATAGAAACATAGAAAATAGGTGCAGGAGTAGGCCATTCGGCCCTTCGAGCCTGCACCACCATTCAATATGATCATGGCTGATCATCCAACTCAGTATCCTGTACCTGCCTTCTCTCCATACCCCCTGATCCCTTTAGCCACAAGGGCCACATCTAATTCCCTCTTAAATATAGCCAATGAACTGGCCTCAACTACCTTCTGTTTCTAAAAGGCATGCTCAATTGGGTTCAAATCGGGCCACTCAAGAATTGACCATTTTTAAGCTTTGAAAAACTCCTTTGTTGCTTTAGCAGTATTGTTTGTGATCATTGTCTTGCTGTCGAATGAACCGCCGGTCAATGAGTTTTGAGACATTTGTTTGAACTTGAGCAGATAGGACGTGTCTATACACTATAGAATTAATTATGCTATTACCATCAACAGTTGTATCATCGATGAAGATAAGTGAGCCAGTACCTTCAGCAACCATACATGCCCAAGCCATAACACCCCCACCACCGTGTTTCACAGATGAGGTGGTATGCTTCGGATCTTGGGCAGTTCCTTCCTTCCTCCATACTTTGCTCTTGCCATCTTTCTGATATATTAATCTTTGTCTCACCTGTCCACAAGACCTTTTTCCAGAACTGTGGTTGCTCTTTTAAGTACTTCTTGGCAATTTGTAACTTGGCCATCCTATTTTTGCGGCTAACCAGTAATCTTGCAGTGTAGACTCTCTATTACTGTTCATGAAGTCTTCTGCCTTGGTCATTGACAAATCCACACCTGACTCCTGAAGAGTGTTTCTGATCTGTCGGACAGGTGTTTGGAGATTTTTCTTTATTATAGAGAAAAATTATCTGTGGAGGTCTTCCTTGGCCTGCCAGTCCTTTTGCGAATAGTAAGCTCACCAGTGCTCTCTTTCTTAATGATGTTCCAGTTGATTTTGGTAAGCCTAAGGTTTGGCTGATGTCTCATAACAGTTTTATTCTTGTTTCTCAGTCTCATAATGGCTTATTTGACTTTCATTGGCACAACTTTGGTCCTCATGTTGATAAACAGCAATAACAGTTTCCAAAGGTGATGGAAAGACTGGAGGAAAGACTTGATGCTGAGAGTTCTTATACCTGCATTAAGGAGGCATTTAAACACACCCAGGCAATTACAAACATCTGTGAAGCCATGTGTCCCAAACATTATGGTGCCCTGAAATGGGGGGACTATGTATAAGCACAGCTGTAATTAGTGTAATAATATTTATTGAGTGTACCAGTGTCATTTTTTTGTTGCTAACTGAATGCTGAAATATTTATCCGGGTTGATGGCTACTCTTTAAAACCTTAAATATGTGATTGTTATTGAAACGAGTTTTGGATATGAATGGCAGTTAAAAATTTGATCATCCAGATTGATGCAGGGCTCTCGCTTGACTTTTTGTCCCTGTTGCCAGCCGGGCAACCTCGGCAGCTTTTTAGGTTGCCAAATGACAGTTTAGGTGGTCATTTAAGACGGCTTGCATGACACGTGCGATAATGTGCTCGGACGAAGTGCGTAGTTACCAGTCGGAATTATGGTCAATGAAGCATTCACATATTATTTCTGCTTCAAATAAAGTCACAAACTAAACATATTCACCAATCAAGACATGATATATATCACAATGACATGCAGCAAAATTACAATACAGTATCTCACCTTTCTGTTTACACATTGCAATGAATGCAATTTCTATTATCTCTTTCCACTTCCAAACAAAAATATGGTTATTCAGCGTATGATCAACCTCGGTGAGACCAAGCGCAGGCTTGGCGATCGCTTTGCACAACACCTCCACTCAGTTTGCAGTAACCAACCTTAACTCCCGGTGGCTCAGCACTTCAACTCCCCCTCCCATTCCAAATCCGACCTTTCTGTCCTGGGCCTCCTCCATGGCCAGAGTGAGGTCCACCGCAAATCCGAGAGCCTAGCGCCGAGCCGAGAGCTAGCGGAGAGCCGAGAGCTAACGCTGAGCGGAGACCCGAGACACGGATGGCGGGCAGGGTGCCCCGGTTGCTTGCCACGCCAGGCAAAATGGCATGGCTTTTAGGTTGCCCGGGGGGACTCTAAGTTGCCATTGGCACCCGGGCAACCGCTAATTTCGAGCCCTGTTGATGGTTGCCTCACTTTTACATGCACCAATGAAATTGTTATGAATCTGGTGGTTTTGGGCATAATGTCAATGCACACATTTTGATAAAGAATTGCCAAATACTGTCCGGATCTGGGTGTTTGGAAGAATTCCATTCCAAACTCCACTGTAACTTGGTATACAATCGCTGGTGCTTGATTAGCTCTTCCTTTAAAGAAGTTACCAACAGTGCCCATAATTATTATTGTTATCTGTTGGGAGTATAACACATTATGTACAAAATATGAAAATGAATCAATTACATTGCTAAAACTTTTATACGTTGGTGAATTGATAAAAGCAGAGACTTTCTCATTAGTTAACTTCTACTTGTGTCAAGATTGTTCATTTCAATATTTATTGCTGTCATCTCTTGAATAACTGGTCGACGCTTGGGAGAGTGTTTAGTCCATCCCAGCTCAATGTACAGTATACCCCCAGCCATCATACATGGGGAACTGTGGTATTGCGTGCGTGTATATACTGGTTGCATGATAATTGTCCAAAATGAATATTAGCATGTATCACTCACTAGGTGTTTTCTAAATCAATCTTTAAATAAATTGTCAAAATACATATTCTTTTTTTTTTTAAAGAACAATGGTTTACACTGAAATTCTGCATTTTAAGGCCAAAGTGTTAGCGTAAAATACAGGGAAAATATATCAAAGGAAAGGTTGCACTCGCCTTGACAAGGTGCCAAATCTGCAAGCTAGGTCACTACTACTTAATCTCCAACTGCATTGTCCTTGTGCATAAACATAACAAAACTATATTTTCACACCTATTTTGCATAACACTTGAAATAAAATGTTTTAATTCATTAATTGCTTAATATCCTTTCACTTTTTTGCCAGTTTTATAAATACCCGATAAACGTGTTTACTGCAGTAGCATTTTGCCATAGAAATGCTCTGCTAAAAGGCTCTTTCCAATTGTAGAATCGTGCAAACTAGTCTATGTATTTTTTCTGGATATGTCACTGCAGCTCACTTAATAATTTTAAATGCCTAGCAATAATCACAGCACCCTAATTTGGTTTCTCGATTTTGATATGTTTAGCTTTTTGATTTTTCAACCATTTACATAACTTGGAGAATGCTTTCTCTTGTTAATTGATTAAACCACATGTGTATGGTAAATGTTTATTCTTGGTCCATTCGCTGGGATTAAGGCACATCTCCAGTTCTGTAGGTTGTGAGATGACTGTTGAAGCTACTGGGGCACCTACAGACATTACTACAGATGGGCAGACCATATCTAATGGGCAGGTGGGTGGTTTGTGAAGTGATGCATTCCTTCTGCGGTTGAGTGCTCCCAATGCATAGTCTTGATATTATTGGTATCATCATTGACCCTTTTCCACGTTGAGTCGTCTTGAGCTACAGATACCTATCTACAGATACCTAGGCTAAAAAAAACCTTAATTCTGGTTTTATGAGTCTTTCCATGACGGCTCTAAAAAGAATGTCTTGGTTTGTAAGTGAGATATTGGCACACATACAAGGCCTCTCCAATCGAGCCAAGTGAGTGGAAGACCTTAATGCGAGGAAAATGAGGCTGAAAGAAGATAATGAATGCATATTCATCCAGTTAATTTGGAGCCTTTTATGGTGTCAGAAGGCTTGTTTTCTTTCTCCAGTAATCGTCATTTATATTGTAAAATTTTCATTGTAAGCAAGATGGCATTTCAGGTATCATAAAAGTATTATGTAATTAAACTTTCTTGTAAAAGTAGGTATCATGGCAGGTATCGAACCTCCAGAAATAGCATCAAGCAGATTTGTCATTTACAAGGGATGTCAAGGTTGTAAGAAAAAATTGGGATTGTTCTTCAGTGAATTTTGAAAGGCGTCTAAAATTGTGAAGGGACTTTTGGTTTAGTAAAAGGATTATTTCTAAGACTGAAGAATCGGGAACAAGGTGATTTATGGATTTAAAGTGCTTACCAAAAGAAATAAAGATTGCATTATGGTTTTGCTTCCTTCCTAGTTTAGAGATGCAGCATGGAAAGAGGCCCTTCAACCCTCCAAAGTCTGTGCTGACCAATGATCATCCATACACTAGTTCCACGTTATTCTAGTTTCGCATCCTACACTTTAGGGGCCATTTACAGAAGCCAATTAGCTGACAAACTTGTACATATTTGGATGTGGTAGGAAACCCACGTATTCACAGGGGGGATGTACAAACTCCCACACAGATAGCACACAAGGTCAGGGTTAGAACCTGGATCTCTCCCACCCCCACAAAGTATTGTCCTTTCTTGTTTATTGTGCAGTGTATATTTATTGGCTGTTTTTCCAGTAGTGCTGTTCACATTGACCCTCCTTATGGGCCTGTCCTAGTTACGCAACTTTTTAGGAGACTACAGGAGACTGAGGTTGCCGGGGTGTCGCCTGCATGGTGGTAAGTATTTCCTGCATTCTCGTAACTAGTCGCGGCTTCATTTCGGTCGCCGCAAATTTTTCAACGTTGAAAAATTAGCAGCGACCAGAATTTTGACGCCATGGAGAGCAGTGAGAATTCTCGGGATGTAGGTGCAGAGGTAGTGGGTCGCCAGGAGGTCGAAGCTTGTCGTAGGTTTTCGCCGGTGCTGACCGGTGAATTTCATTGGCTCATTGGGGAAAATAAACGTAAACAGTAGTTTGCAGAACCAAGGATAACCGACCGGTAATGTTAATGTTCGCTGTGCTTCACAGCCGTGTATCTCTGGCTTCTTAAATGTTGTCTCCACCCCTTCTCCACCCCCCCCCCCCCCACCCACCCTTTTTTAAAGGACTTACATGACCCTTTCTGTACACTGTGCTTTCACCGTCTTAATTACAGCGCCAACCTTCCTGTTCATAGTGGTGTGGGTCTGTATCACATTGGCTTTGCACCATGTGAATTTCACTCGGACAGCGTTCCCCCCGCTTGCCATGTCTGCAAAGCAAGCGATGTCTGCAAAGGGCACGCAGCATCGTCAAGGACTGGTCTCACCCCAGCCACAGACTGTTTACCCTCCTCCCATCCGGGAGGCGCTACAGGTCCCTCCGTTGCCGGACCAGCAGGTTCAGGAACAGCTTCTTCCCTGCGGCTGTTACAATACTTAACTCTGCACCTCGGTGATTGCCAGTCACCCCGGACACTCCTTCCCCATAAAATTGCACTACTGATACTGTTTGTACATATACATATTTTACCGTTCATTATTCTAAGCTCGCTCTTCTGAGTGAGATGCTAACTGCATTTCGTTGTGTCTGTACTGTACACTGCACAATGACAATTAAAGATTGAATTGAATTGAAAGAAAAAATGTCCCCCGTCTTCATAGCTTGCAGGAAGCGAAGTGTGTGTGTGTGTGTTGCCTGACATGCCTTATGTTGCCTGACATAAGGCATGTCAGGCAACAGCTCCTGGTTCAGGGTTGCAAATTTCTTCTCACTCAAATGAACGGAGTGATGGAGATAGTGCTAAAGTATATGCATATATGCCTGAAGCAACGCCTGGTTCAGGGTTGCAATTTCCTCCCACTCGGTTGAACGTAGTGATGGAGATGGTGCCAAAGTATGTGCACACATGCCTGAGGCAGCTCCTGGTTCAGGTTTGCATAAGTCCTCCCATTCGGATGTATGAAGATGGAGTCAAAAATATTATGCCCCGTACACAGGCAGTTCAAGTCATATGCCTGCAGCTGCCTTGGTTTCAAGTTTAGCATTTTTCCTTCCACCCAAAGACTATCGAAGATGGTGTCGCAAGATATGCTCGGCACAGACAGTTCGAGGCATACGGATATGACAACACCTGGTTCAGGGTGCAATTTTCCCACTCTAAGAGAGGAGTCCGAACATGACCATCTGCCGGGATCCCATGCTTTAATGCAGGATATTTTGCTCCCACTCTAAGAGAGTGACAACGGTCAGTACAGTGCGATGTATATCAGTATTTGTTGTGCAAATATTCATCAGCATTTCCCTAATGGGGCCAGTATCTTAAAATGATTATGCTTTCAGCAGCTGATCTCAGCATTAAGAACACATCCTCGCTCAATCTCTGGCTTAGTCTCTGTCATACTGACATTAGGGTAGCATGTTATAGAAATAATCTCATAGGCAAATGAGCAGGATTGTGTGCATTTGAGGTTGACAGCATACCCATCAGGGCAGAGATCAGGGATGTCATTAGGCATACAGGTGCACTCAGTTGCTAGTGCCTATGGTATGGAAGATAATTATTTTCTTTCAATACTCTCAAGATATTGCTGATGGCTCACTAGCAGCCAATACAATGGTTTTCACTTTCATCATGCAGCATGAGGTTTACATAATGCAGCTTAACAAATTATACATTTGGTGGAATATGTCTGGATGTTTTCAGATAGAATTATGCACATTGTTGCATAAGTTATTGTCTAATTCAACAATCTATTAGGACTACAGGCCAGTTTAGAGCAATGGCCATGTATGCAAGTTAGCAATCTGATATTAATACCTCATGTTTTTCCTACCATTAATGGTTTATCTGGTTTAGTGTTTTCTCGCACAGATTATGTCACAGTATGAAACCACAGAGCTTTGGAATCTTCACGTGACTTCGAAATAAAATAGAGAGATTAAACCAGAACTTACCAGTTTGAAGTTTCATCTTTATTTTATGAGAAGTTGCGATGAGGGATTACGTGCCCTCCACTCCCAACCCGATTCTCATAAAGATCAATTTGGTAGTTCTAGTCTTTCAATCTCTCTATAGTTAGGTCAGCAACTATTCTGTGGGTTCATACAGCTATTTTGAAGATTGACGCGCATGCGGTCTGGCGGGCTTCTTCACGTAATCCCTCATCGCAACGTCTCATAAAATAAAGATCAAACTTCAAACTGGTAAGTTCTCATTTAATCTCTCTATTAGATACATGGTCACACAAAGCTGGTGAGTTAAATGACCTCCACTTGTGTCTTCAGTAAGTACGTAATATGTTTCAATTAGTTCATTCTCAGTTGCCTGAACTTCAGAGAAAATAGCCCCATTAGGTACAAATCTCCTCATAAGATTTTCCACAAATCAAGCTTGTGGGTCTTCTCTAACCTATCGAAAGCAAGAATAGCCAGTTATAATTTATAAGATTATCAAAACTGTCATGAAGCCCGTGTGTGTGGTCTCACTAAAGCACCTCGAAATTACAGCAAGGCATCATTATATTCTGATTTTATTATCTTGCAATAAAGGCCGATCATTTATTTACTGATTACATATTACTCATTTGAAGATGATCTGTTTATCTGTACCTTTTTCTCTGTATTGACTATGCCTCTATCCTAATTAATGATAGTTATCCAAATGAACTTGTACCTTGTGCACCTAGCATCTTATTAAATGCCATTTGGAAATCCAAATAATGAATACAAGTATTAAAGAAGGTACTGCAGATGCTGGAGAATCGAGGGTTACACAAAAAGCTGGAGAAACTCAGCGGGTGCAGCAGCATCTAAGGAGCGAAGGAGATAGGCGACGTTTCGGGTCGAGACCCTTCTTCAGACTGGTGAGGGATCAGGGAAGCGAGAGATATAGATGGTGATGTGGAGAGATAAAGAACAATGAATGAAAGATATGTAAAAAAGTATCGATGATAAAGGGAACAAGCCATTGTAAGCTGTTTGTGGTGTGAAAATGAGAAGCTAGTGCGACTAGGGTGGGGGAGGGAGATAGAGATAGAGGGAATGCCAGGGCCTGAGGGCTGAGGGAGAGGTGGGGAGGGGAGGAGACAGCAAGGGTTAACAGAATTGAGAAAATTCAATGTTCAAGCCCAAAGGATGCAGACTGCCCAAGCGGAATATGAGGTGCTGTTCCTCCAACTTGCGGTGTTGCTCACTCTGGCCGTGGAGGAGGCCCAGGACCGAGAGGTCGGATACGGAATGGGAGGGGGAGTTGAAGTGCTGAGCCACCGGGAGGTCGGGTTGGTTTTTGCGGACCCAGCGGAGGTGTTCGGCGAAACGATCGCCAAGCCTCCGCTTGGTCTCACCGATATAGATCATCTGGCATCTGGAGCAGCGGATGCAGTAGATGAGGTTGGAGGAGGAGATGTTGGTTTCCTTGTTTTGCTTGTTGCATTAGTTGTTTTTGACATCTGATATCAGGTTAAATGGATATGGCTCCACAGCTGCTTGGCATGAGCCTGACGGATCCAACTATGTATCATATTTGGTTCACTTTGTGTATCAGAAAAAAGTCCCCCATCTAGTTCACACTCAAATTGGCTTATTATCTGGTTTGATTTCTGGCAGGGTTCACAATTTTAAACCTGGATAGTACTGTAGTTCCCTATTTCTCATAGCCTCTTGAATTCTGGTACAACATTATCCAGGAGTCGTTGACACCTCTTCCAGAAACTAGGATTTTGGAGGGTGGCAGTTAACCAATTAGCTGGTTTTGCATCTGCCTTATTTAAAATAAAACACTTAAGTGCTGGAGGCACTCAACGGTTGAGCAGCATCTGTGAAAGTAACGTTTTAGATTTGCATTCTTCTCGCCACAGTTCCACTAGCATTTTGTGTTTTGCTCAAGATACCGGCATCTGCTCTTCCCTGTGTAGGTGGCAATATGGATGGTGAAGATGCTTGTCAAAAATTACAGCAGGGTCTTGATCAGCTTGGCAAGTTGGCTGAGGAATGGCTAAAGGAGTTTAATACAGATGCAGGGCATGTGTAGCGGGTGCAGATGCATAATTCCCTGAAAGAGGTGGCACGGGTAGATAGGGTGGTCAAGAAGGCTTTTGGTAGCTTGGCCTTTATCAGTCAGGGTGTCAGGTATAGAATTTGGGATAATCTTCAAGACAAAGCTGGCGTCTCAGTGGGACAAGTATCATCTCTGGGGAGAATGGGTGATGTTTCGGGTCAAACCGAAACCTTATCCATTCCTTCTTTCCAGAGATACTGCCTGTGCCGTTGAGTTACTCCAGCTTTTTGTGTCTATTTTCAGTTTAAACCAGCATCTGCAGTTTTTTCCTACACATAGAAGTTGGGATGTTATGTTACAATTATACAAGATGTTGGCGAGGAAGCATTTGGAGTATTGTGTTCAGTTTTGGTCATCCTGCTATAGGAAAGAGGTCATTAAACTGGAAATAGTGCAACAATGATTAACGAGGATGTTGCCAAGGCTCGAGGGCCTGAGCTATGGGGGGCGGTTGGGCAGCCTAGGACTTTATTTGTTGGCGTGCAGGAGACTGAGGGGTGATCAAGTGAGGTGTATCAAAATCATAAGGGTAATAGATGGGGTGAATACTCGGCCTTTTGCTCAGGGTAGGGGAATCAAGAACCAGAGGACATAAGTTTGTTGAAAAAGGCAAGATATAATGGCAACCTGATGGGCAACTTTCTCAGTTTCAGTTTAGTTTATCGTCACGTGTACTGAGGTGCAGTGAAAAGCTTTTTTTGTTGTGTGCTATCCACTCAAAGAAAAGACTATAGGATTATAAACAACCCACCTACTGATCAAGATCCTGCTGCAAATTTTGATAGGCATCTTCACCATCCATTCTATTCAGGTATAAAAATGTAAAACCTGACTGAAATCAAACCAGATCATGGCCAATCTGAGTGAACTAGATAGGTAGCAATGTTACAAAACACTGCCGGTTCATATGGGGAATAAATCACCGTTTCGCAACATGAAAGTTTGATTAAGGTAATCTAAACAAGCAAGTTTATATGAAAAAATAAACAGCTTTCATTTACCTGTCCCGTACGTAAAATCCGTCCCCGTTGTCGGCGTTCACGGCATTAGGAGTTTATTTTACTGCAGCGCTGAAATAGTCGGGCGATTTTAAATAAAAAATAAAACAATTTTTTTTTTTCAATTCACTTACCGGCAGTCGGAACGAATCTTTAGTAAAAGCTCGAACTCCGAGAAAATATAATTCCGAATGGCATGGGGAAAACCGCATTTTAACCCCGCCCCCCCCCCCCCCCCCCTTCAAAGGCGCCAAAGTCGAGCACACGACCAGTGACAGAACTGCAGCGCCGATGAAGGTAAGTTTTGTAACATACCTAAGATAGGGGGCTTCATTTTTTCCGATACACAAACCGAACCAAATGTGATACAAAGTTGGATCTGCCAGGCTTTGTCAAGCAGCTCGGGAGCCATAATCCATTTAACCCAATATCTGATGTCAAAAACACTCTGGAACCCATCATTAAGGAAATGATAACCAGGAATTTAGAAAAGCAAACTTGAATATGCAGTTTCACGCAGAGGCCCGCGGGTATATGGAATAAGCTGCCCGGGGAGTTTATTGTCACGTGTACCAAGGTACAATGAAAATCTTTTAGTTGTGTGCTATCCTGTCATGGAAAAGACGATACAGGATTATAATCCTGCCACCAACAACGTACACATAAAGCGTACAACATTTTGTGCAAGATAAAGTTTGATACTAAAAATAGTTTAAAGGCCTCCGAAGAGGTAGATGGGAGGTCAGGATGACACTCTAGCTGGTCAAAGGATGGTTCGGTTGCTTGAAAACAGCTGAGAAGAAACTGTCCGTGTGTTTTCAAGCTCCTGTACCTCCTGTTTGATGGGAGGGGGAGAAGAGGGAGTGACTGGGGTGCAACTGGTCCTTGATTTTTGCTGGTGGCCTTCCTAAGGCAGTGTGAAGTGTAGATGGAATCTGGCAGGGAGATTGGTTTGCGTGATGTCCACATGTCCACAACCCTGCAATTTCTTGCGGTCTTGGATGGAGCTATAGCTAAACCATGCCTTGAGATAAAATACTTTATAAGGGCATCTATAGAAATGTGTGAGGGTTGTTAGGGACATGCCGAACTTCCTAAGCCATCCAAGGAAGTAGAAGCGTTGGTGTGCTTTCGTGGCCATATCTTCGATGAGGCTGGTCAGGGAAAATTGCTGCTAACATTTATTCCTAAGAACTTGATGTTTTCGACCATCTCTACGTCAGCACCATCAATGTATACTGGGAGGTAGTTGAGGCAGGTGCTATAATGACATTCAAGTCATTTGAGCAGGTAGTTGGATAGGGATATGAGCCAAATGTACGCAGGTGGGATGGGCCAGTTAGGCCAAAGGGCTGGTTCCGTCTGTATGACCTGATGGCTTTATCTTTTTTATTTGGATATGCTTTACATGTTTCCCAAATTCCCCCAAACATCAACTGTTGATAAATCTTCGTGTGCTTTTCAATTTACTGCCGTCTTTGACAATTTTAAGTAGCCGCAGATGGACCACTTTTCTCATGAAGTCTCTTGAATGTGAAACTATTGTTTTATCACCTTTGCCAGAGAATTCTTTACTGTGTGGTGTGACCACTAATTACTACCGACTCGTATGTGACCAGATCTAAAATAGCGTATTATCTGATAGGGTGCATAGTACAAAGAATGGATATAAAGAATTCTCCTGTTACTTTTCTTTGTGACTTTCAGAGTCTACATGGAGTTTAAATTTCCTGCTTGAATCCAATAGTCATAGAGCAACACATTACAGAAACAGGTCCTTTGACCTACCATGTGCAAAATTTGAGCACATGGTATTTGGGGCAGGGTATTGACATGGATGGAGAACTGGTTGGCAGACAGGAAGCAAAGAGTAGGAATTAATGGATCCTTTTCTGAATGGCAGGCAGTGACTAGTGGGGTGCCACAAGGCTCCGTGCTGGGATCCCAGTTATTTACAATATATATTAACGATTTAGACTAAGGAATTAATTGTAATATCTCCAAGTTTGCAGATGGCACAAAGCTGGGTGGCAGTGAGAGCTGTGAGGAGGATGCTATGATACTGCAGGGTGACTTTGATAGGTTGGATGAGTGGGCTGAAGCAGTATAATGTGGATAAATGTGCGGTTATACACTTTAGTGGCAAGAACAGGATGGTAGATTATTACCTGAATGGTGTCAGATTAGGAAAAGGGGAGGTGCAACGAGACCTGGGTGTCCTTGTACATCAATCACTGAAAGCAAGCATGCAGATGCAGCTGCTGGTGAAGAAAGTAAATGGCATGTTGGCTTTCATAGCGAGAGGATTTGAGTATTGGATCAAGAAGGTCCTACTGCAGTTGTGCAGGTTCCTAATCAATCGATCAATCAGATTCATTCATCAAATACACAATAAAGTGCAGTGAAATGAATTTTGCCAGCAGTGGTACAATCAAAAAACAACACACAATACACAATAAAAATTTAACCCAAACAACCACCACAGCATTCTTCACTGTGGTGGAAGGCATAAAGGACAGTCAGTCCCCCTCCATTGTTCCCCTGTGGTCAGGGTCATAAACCTCCGCAGTCGCCACTGCGGACGGCCAGATGTAGAGGTCCTCTCGTCTGGACAGTAAGTCCCGAATCGGTGCTTCCCTACCGGAGACCGTGGCTTCAAGATGTTGTAGGCCGACGGTCGGAGCTCTTCTCTGGGGATCCCCGGCGAGGCATCCCGCGAGGGATCATACGTCCACGCAGCACCCGTGGCTAGAAGCTCCGCAGACCGTGGCTTCAGGATGTTTTTGGCCGCGGGCTGGCGGTCAGAGCTCTTCTCCAGCGATCCCTAGCGTGGAGTCCCAGGCCCCGGACGCCGCGCCCGCGGCTAGAAGCTCCGCAGACCGTGGCTTCTGGCTGTAACAGTCCGCGGGCCAGCGATCGGAGCACTCCCTTCTGGTGACCCCGGCAAGGGCTCACCCGCTCCACGATGAAAAGACCACGCTGTGCCTGCTGCTGAAACTCTGGGCCCGACTCCGGGAAAGGCCGCACCAATCCATGGTGTTAGGCCGCGAGGGAGGCAACATGAAAAAAGTCGCCTCTCCGTGGAGAAGGCGACCGAAAGCGGTTTCCCCCCCCCCTCACCAACCCCACACACGACACACCAAGAGACATTAAAACACACATTTGGACACACTACTGAGACTACACCTGGAGTATTGTGTGCAGTTTTGGTCTCCTAATTTGAGGAAAGACATTCTTGCTATTGTGGTAGTGCAGCGCAGTGCACTGGGCTTGTATTCGCTGGAATTTAGAAGGATGAGAGAGGACCCTATAGAAACATATAAAATTCTTAAGGGATTGGATAAGCTAGATGCAGGAAAAAATGTTACTGATGTTGGGGGAGTCCAGAACCCGGGGTCATAGTTCAAAAATATGGGGTAGACCATTTAGGACTGAGATGATGAAAAACGTTATCAACTAGAGAGTTTTGAACCTGTGGAACTCTCTGCCACAGAAGGTAATGGAGGCCAATTCACTGGATGTTTTCAAGCGAGAGTTAGATATAGCTCTTAGGGCTAATAGAATCAAGGGATATGGGGAGAAAGCAGGAACGTGGTACTGATTTTGGATGATCAGCCATGATCATACTGGCTCGAAGTGCAGAAGGGTCCACTCGTGCACCTATTTTCTATGTCCATGTTTAACAAGTTGGGCTAGTTTCCAATTTGCATACATTTGGCACATGCCCCTCCTATCCATGAACCAATTCCTTGGATACAAGCCTTATTAATTCTGTATTGGTGATATATTTAACAATCAAGTGGATCTGTAAACAATTCCATGTTTTTTTTCGCTGCTTGTATTTTTTTAATCTCCAACCAGAATGATTATCTGGACCATCGTTTTTGTTCTCTCTGTGTTAATTTCATCCTATTAGTTAATCCTCCATTATATGTCCATAAAATCCTTTTCCATTTGTCCATCAATTTCTAAAAGTCACATATCTTGGAATATCCATTTCCATGCCTTGGTTTGCCTGCAATAGTTTAAGCACTATTTAACCTGGTTATATGTTCCAATTTTTAATTTGCACTGTACCAACCTTGGAATTGAACAATGTTAACTGTGGATTCTGTCTTTGGGGAGATTAGTTGTGTGTGACTTTGGTTCTACTCTCCTGGATGAGCAAAATAAGTATGAATATGTTAAAAAGATGTAGACTGTTTTAAGAGGTCACTGCTGTACTTTACTGGGTACGTCTAAAAGTCTAGATATGATTTAAAATATCCAAAATTGTGGTACTCTCCTTTAAAATGTTCAGGAGCCTGGTGGCTATTCTTGAAGTGACCTATAAATTCCTTGTTGAGTAATTACAAGCATATTATAGTAATTATTCCTGTTGGTGCTGTGGGCTGTAAGGCATTCTTGTAAGACGGCAGGCAGAGGGGCCAGCTGAATTATCTCAAAGCTACTCTGCTGCTCCCGACATCTTATCCAGAGCCTCTCCCAAGGGAGGCTGACTGATGCTTTGTTCGGGTTTTTCCCGATGGGAATTAATGGCTTTAAGAAAAAAAAATCTCCCTGAATAAAATCCACTGTTAGTCGTTTGGGCTCTTTAACCAAAAGAGCAAGATGTATAGCTAATGAGCTTTGTCATGGTTGGCTGGCACTGAATAATGTCTGCGTCTGATTGGTTTGTCTTGAGGCAGTGTGTTGTGTGTGTAGAAAGTGAGTAGAGCTACACATTGCACATTCTCCATTGCTTCACTGGACCAGCTTACACTCTGGGAGAAAGCAGCACAGACAGGAATGCAAGGTTAGTTTTCCTGCTCTCTCTCTCTCTCTCACTAATTTTCTTTTTGTCTCTGGATTCAGGCCTGCACAAATGAGCTTTGTTTTAAAGCTGTAATGTTGCACGGGGTTGGATTGAAGGGGGGAGGGGACTGATTTTTTTTTTTTCCCTTGTTGGTAAGGTCAGGGTGGGGTTGCAGCAGCTGGGTTGCTACTGTTCCTGCCGCTCCTTTGAAGGTAGGCTTGAACAGTGGTTCTGTGTACTCCTCGGAGCTATCGACTGAGATTGCTGCAAAAACTAAGATATCCAGCACCATGTTGTTGCTGGGACAAAAACAGATGATTTGAGAGCAGTTTTTCCAACCCAAAAGATAAACAACCTGCAGTTAAAGGTCTAGAAGACAGTCAATAAAAACTGCTTTATCATTTTATAGAACTCGTCCACAGTCCCGTTCTCCACTACCCCCCACCCTGTTCCCTACGTCACCACCATAGAAGGTGAAAGTGTACAGCGATTTTTTTAATTTATTTTTTAAAAACACAATGCTCTCAAATGCAGTTAGTTCAAGTACGCTCGGCCTGTCAGAACTTTTGGAGTAATTTATGTTCTTCGGAGAGTGCACAGATGCCAACTCTGCACAGAAAGAGGGGGGAAATGAATGGCATTGCCTGTCAGTCAACTGGATGAATAGCAATGCAACTGGTAAATACAGAGCAAAGATCTTAACACTTGAAGAGTGATGCAATGAAAGGATGCTTCTGTGTTTTAACCCGATTCAGTGGTCAACTATGTAGCTTGATTTTTTAAAATTTGCCGGCCTCTGCTTTCTGTGCCAATGTTTTCCTAAAAAATTCTGGATCTGTAGGATATTCAGAAGTTAGTTCAGCTTCTGCTGTTGTTGGAGGGCAGGAGGTTGGTTGTTTCTAGCAGTGTTACGTTAAATAGAATGAGCAAGACATGTTAAGAAATCTTCTCGAACTTCTTGATCTTTAATTAAAGAAATACTTTATCCCCTTAGTGTATATTTTGTTTGGTATTATAGCACATCGGTAACATTGTATTCTAATAGTTTATAATCCAGCCATTGTGTAATCTAATGTGCTATATTGTACAGTGACAATACCAAGTGCATTATTATGTATGGAATGTTAAGATTTCCTAAGTATTTGCATCACATTTTGGGATCTGATCTTGTAATTACCCAGGTATATATAAGGCACTCATAAAGTTAATTATAAGCACAAAAGCTAAAATGCTGGAAATCTGAAATAAAAACTGAATGCGGGAAATATTTAGCACATAAGGTAGCATCTGTGCAGAAAAAGTTACCATTGTAGGTTAGAGAGACTGTATCGGAACTGAAAGTTTTCAATTACATAAACGTATTGAAATTAATATTGATCAGAATTGTGATAAAACTTATATTTTAAAAACACAACAGGATGAGCTACCTGACAGTCAGAGCTTTGATTTACTATATACTATTTACATTTCAGTTGAAAGGTAGCATCTGCAGCAATGCACCATTCCTCATTAATGCACTGGAGTGTCCAGATGGATCTTGCACTGTATCCTCTAAAAGTAGATCCTGAAGCAGTAGAGCTGAGGTTGCCACTCCACAGGAACATTTAAAACTGCCAGTGTGCATCTTATCATACAGATTGAATGACAATGCTGCAATTGAGTTGCTTTTGTTTTCTTTACCTATTTGTATTTTATTGCTAAACACTTCCACCTCATTTCTTGAAGCACACGTGCATTTGCTTACCTGCATGCACTTGGGGGGTTTTATTTGAAAGGAGATAAGAGTAATTTTGGCCACGAGTTCTGTTCAATCCACTAAGATTTCCTTGATATTTCTCAGTGATTCCAAGGTGATGCAAACTAGATCCATGGAGTAAGTGCATTTCACTCAAGTGTTGCCTTCAGTTGTAGGGGCAAAAAGTGTTTAAGAATTAAAACGTGCAGGATTTTCATTTGGTTAGTTGCAACAGTTGTTTGCATTGGATATGTTATTTGTGAAAGGTTTAAAAAAGAGTCGTCCAATTTGGGTAAAGGGAAAGTAATTTTGCAGTGGCAAAATGCAAACTTTAGTGTTCATTGATCACATATTTATTGTATTATTACAGTAAATAGTTAATTCACCTCAATACTCCATGAAAGTGGCATGCTCAATAATTCCTAAGACCCAAGCCATTAAGTTGTAGGTTTGGGGAATGCCTCTTGTAATTGAATGGAGAGTGACCTTCAGGATCTCCTTTTCTGCAATAAGCTCCCATCCCTACCTGATACAAGTCAAGTAAAGAGTCAAGAGAGTTCTATTGTCATGTGTCCCAGATAGGACAATGAAATTCTTGCTTGCTGCGGCACAACAGAATATGTAAACATAATACAGAACATGAGGTAAAAGTTCAGTGTGTCTATATACTATAAACCATAAACCTGATGGCTATGGGGAAAAAGCTGTTCCTGAGCCTGGATGTTCCAGATTTTAAGCTACTGTACCTTCTTCCCGATGGCAATGGAGAGATGAGTGTGTGGCCAGGATGGAGTGGGTCTTTGATGATGTTGGCGGCTTTTTTGAGGCAGCGACTGCGATAGATCCCTTCGATGGTGGGGAGGTCAGAGCCGACGATGGACTGGGCAGTGGTCACAACTTGAAGGATTTATGCAAATAATAAGTGAGTTTATAGAAAAGAAAGCATTGACTATACAGTGCCTTCCATAATGTTTGGGACAAAGACCTATCATTTATTTATTTGCCTCTGTACTCTACAATTTGAGATTTGTAATAGAAAAAATCACATGTGGTTAAAGTTCACATTTTCAGATTTTATTAAAGGCCATTTTTATACATTTTGGTTTCACTATGTAGAAATTACAGTAGCGTTTACACATAGTCCCTCCATTTCAGGCCACCATAATGTTTGGGACACAGCAAAGTAATGTAAATGAAAGTAGTCATGTTTAATATTTTGTTGCATATCCTTTGCATGTAATGATCGCCTGAAGTCTGCGATTCATGGACATCACCAGTTGCTGGGTGTCTGCTCTGCCAGGCCTGTATTGTAGCCAGGGTACTGGAGAAACTTAGCTTCGGGTCGAGACCCTTCTTCAGACCTTTTGCCTGTTTTTGGGGCTAGCCGAAAACAGTTTTCTCTTCAGCATATAAAAGGCATGCTCAATTGGGCTCAGATCAGGTGATTGACTTGGCCACAAGAATTGACAATTTTTTAGCTTTGAAAAACACCTTTGTTGCTTTAGCAGTATGTTCGGGATTGTTGTCTTGCTGTTTGAACTTGAGCAGATAGGATATATCTGTATACTTCAGATGTTACTATTATTATGCTACTACCATCAGCAGTTGATAATGAAGATAAGTGAACCAGTACCTTCAGCAGCCATACATGCCCAGGCCCTAACACCCCCACCACCGCATTTCACAGATGAGATGGTACACTTTGAATCTTGGGCAGTTCCTTCTCTCCTCCATACTTTGCTCTTGCTATCACTCGGATGTGTTAATCTTCATCTCATCTGTCCACAAGACCTTTTTCCAGAACTGTGGTTGCTCTTTTAAGTACTTCTTGGCAAACTGTAACCTGGTCATCCTATTTTTGCCTCTAGCCAATGGTTTGCATCTTGCAATGTAGCCTCTGTATTTCTGTTCATGAAGTCTTCTGCGGACAGTGGTCATTGACAAATCCACACCTGACTCTTGAAGAGTGTTTCTGATCTGTCGGACAGGTGTTTGAGGATTTTTATAGATTTTATTATAGAGAGAATTCTGTCATCAGCTGTGGAGGTCTTCCTTGGCCTGCCAGTCCAAGTTGTGAATAGTAAGCTCACCAGTGCTCTTTCTTCTTAATGATGTTCCAAACAGTTGATTTTGGTAAACCTAAGGGTTGGCTGATGTCTCTAACAGTTTTATTCTTGTTTCTCAGTCTCATAATGGCTTCTTTGACTTTCATTGGCACAACTTTGGTCCTCATGTTGATAAACAGCAATAAAAGTTTCCAAAGGTGATGGAAAAACTGGAGGAAAGACTTGGTGCTGAGAGCTCTCTTATACCTGCATTAAAGAGGCAATTAAACACACCTGAGCAATTACAAACACCTGCGAAGTTATGTGTCCCAAACATTATGGTGCCCTGAAATGGGGGGACTATGTATAAACACAGCTGTAATTTCTACATGGTGAAACCAAAATGTATAAAAATACCCTTTAGTAAAATCTGACAATGTGCACTTTAACCACATGTGATTTTTTTTTCTATTACAAATCTCAAATTGTGGAGTACAGAGGCAAATAAATGTTGGGTCTTTGTCCCAAACATTAAGGAGGGCACTGCAACTCCAAAATGTAATATCTGCTTATTTTGTGTTTTTGCAACACACAATGAAGCTGTTTAAA
This sequence comes from Okamejei kenojei, assembly GCA_035221665.1. NCBI lineage: Eukaryota > Metazoa > Chordata > Chondrichthyes > Rajiformes > Rajidae > Okamejei > Okamejei kenojei. Next base: position 59,560,745 of record CM069141.1, read on the forward strand.
ATAGATTGCACAGTGGCTGAAAGTTTATGGAACAATGTTCTCCAGCTCCATTTATATGCTGTAGTAGTTCACTTGGTTACCATCCCATTTGTCATCATAAGCATTTCCTCTGCCCTCACTATAAGAAATAGGAGAAGGCCTTAAGGCATCGGTATTTTTCTGGTATTTGGTGAGATCGTGGCTGATCTTGTGCCTTGTATCTTTTCCAATTCAATCCCGACATTTTTGGTTCCCGAACGTTGATGGATCTCAGCCCTGAATGTACTCTTAAATATTCATGGCCTTGTGGGGTAAAATATCCAAGCACTTGCAGCCCAACGACTAAATAAATCCCTCCTCATACGATACGATGCGGTCCCACTTAAAACCGGAGAGAAAGTGGCCTGCTGACTGTCGCGACACGGTACACAAAAACTTGAAATGAAAAGTAAATTAAAAAAGAAAAAGACAAGTGACTTTTGGTGGCTGTCATGAGCACAGTGCCTTCACCGAAACAAATAAACACACATAAACGTATCCCCTGGGCAGAGGATGCTAAACTAGAGTACCCCCCACCCTACAGGATCCCCCTTTATTCTTTCACTGCCCATCACGGCGGTCTCTCCACGCCGGGTCCCCATTGTCTTCCCCTCCCCCCTCGCGTTTCATCGGCCGCTGATCGCGGGTCGACTGCATGGCCCCACCGCTACCAAGGCTCCCATTGCCGCCGAGACCCCAACTCTGCCGAGGCTCCCTCGACCCAGGCAGGCCTCGCCGACCGGTTTCACTGCAGCCTCCTGGGAGGCCTGTGGGGCAAGTTGGGCCTACCGGGGCACGTTTGTTCAGAGGGTGGATCGGCACGCGTGCGGCTCCCCGGGACACTCTCCTCATCCCAATGCCTCCCCTCATCTCCCCTCATTCTCAATGAATCTCCCCTCATTCACAATGCCTGATTCCTTATTGTGGGACTACAATTTTAGCAATGCCAGCTAGAGGGAACAGCCTCTATCTTCCATCCTGCCAATCCTTCTGTGGCATACCATGGATGTGTGTGTGTTGATAGGATATTTTTTGCAATTAATTATTAAGGGCCCTACGTCAGACTCCTATTTATTTATGATAGCCCTGCTTTCAATGCCGTAATGGGGTGGGAGATTGCAACCTTCACGTGGTCCGCCCTGTTTCGACAAATGCAATCAACCTGGCGTGCAAAATCAAATAAGATCAAGTAGAACAAGTTGTCCTACAACTTTAGGCTGTGTACGCCATACGCAAGTAGAAGAAGAAGAATGCCATGATGTCAACAAAGCTCCTGGACCTAAGACCCCTCTCTGCCATTGGATCCTCGACTTTCTGACCCGTAGACCACAATCAGTGAGGACAGGTGACGGATACCTCCATGGTAAATTTCGATAGCGGTGCCCCACAGGAATATATTCTCAACCCCTTGCTATACTTACCATACAATTGTGCGACTAAGCCCATTTGCATGCTTGCAGATGACATCATCACAGTGGGTTGGATCCCGAACAAGGACAGGAAGGAGCTAGAGCAGGGGTGGGGAAACCTTTTCATGTCGGAGTGTCGCATTAAGTTAGCTGTAATCTAATAAGGCCACATCCAAGAAACTTCAATTGGATATACTTCAAAATATGCAGTATTTTGTAAAGATCTAACTACTATGTACTAACTTCAAGAAAATGAAAACAAATTGTTAATTCTAAAGTTAACTAACCTTTTAATGACTTTGTTGTGACTGCTTTTTGTGGGAAAGCATTTGAATATTTGGTTGCAACATGGAGGTACACATTTTCAGCTGATCCTCTAGATGGGTATCCGTCATTTGTGACCTTAAGGGCGTCTTGATTTGGATTAGGTAGGAGAATGCAGATTCGCAGCAATATGTGGTTGATAAGCAAGAAAGCATTTTTCGTGCAAGTTGCCGAAGATGTGGGTATTCTATTGCATTTTTCCATATTTCAATCGGATCTTTCTTCAAATAAGGACTTTAAAATGTCATCTTCTGAGAGCTCAATCAATTCCATCGGTAGTTCTTTAGGAGCCTTGGAGACATCAACTAGGTGAGGTTGAAATGTTAATTTGCGTGTGATGTCATGATTCTCAAAGCCAGTGAACCTTTCATTGTATTCTTTAATTAATAAGTCTATAACAGCTGCGTATTCTTCAAATGATTCGCATGAATCTTCCTGCTCATCAATGACCTTCGCTAACTGGGGAAAATGTTCATCCAAAATTTATTTTTGAAGAAGAAGAGTTTTGAAAAAAGATTGCTTTTTTCGAAATGCTTGTTTCTTTTTACAACATATCAGATATAAACTTAGTTTTACCTTGCAAAGAAAAATTCAAGTCATTTTGCTTTGACATGATATCACACAGAAATGCAGTATTTCTATAGAAATCTTCTTTCAATAATTCACATTGCTGATTCTGTTCTTCATGAAATTTAACTATCTGTTCTTGCAAAGATAAAAAATGTTGCTAACACCTGTCCCTGCGATAGCCAACGCACTTTACAATGATACGGCAAATCCAGACTGAATGCGTTATCATCCAACTCCAAAATAGCCCTCATGACGTACTAATGTTTTAATTGTGGCCGTTAGTCAGGGAGGATTATTTCGTTGAATCTTCTTTTACTCTGTGGTATTTTAAATATGTTCATTTTAAGAATAAAATAAAAATAATAAAACTTGAACAAAAACATATGAATAAAAATAAAAGGATTTGTTCTACAAAATTTGGATTCATTCAAAAGGCTGCACTTAATGGCCTAGAAGGCCGCAGGATCCTCCTCCCTGAGCTAGAGAGCTTAGTAACATGGTATCAAGATAACCACCTCTCCAACAAGATGAAGGTGCTAGTTATTGATGATGTGGTGTAAATGCCCCAGTCAGCCCAATGGTTCCGAATGTTCCTAGGCACAAACAACACCAACAATCTATCCCGGACAATTTACACCAGTCATTTCCTCATAAGGCAGAAGACAAAAGCTTGAAAGAACTGTCCACCAGATTTAAGAGCATTTTACCCCCACAGTTATCAGACTGCTGAATGGTCCTCTCATAAGCTAAGTGTGTAGCCCTGATTTCTCGCCCCACCTCACGATAGCGTTGGATTTTATTTTTGTTTTGTGCACTTTGTCTGTGGCTGTAACACTATACTCTGCACTCTGGTATTTTCCTTGCACTACCTGTTTATTTGTATATGGCTTGAATTACTCGTATAGTAGGATTTGACTGAATAGCACGCAAACAATTTTGCACTGTATCTCTGTACCCGCGACATTAATGACCCAACACCAATACAAGCGCTGTTTGACAGCACCAAGTTCTCAGCACATGCCATCATGACTTGGACATTGGTGTTCGGTCTTCGGGCCCAAATCCTTGAGTATTTAACCTAATATTTCTGGCAATGCAAAGGTTTGTGGGGGGGGGGGGGGGGGGGGGGTAGAGAAATAAGCCTCATGTTGCATTTTTGACCTACTTGAGCTAGGAGACGTAAGCAATTAGTGCAAGTATTGTCATTGTACAGGGATTGAATATTTTGGAAGAAAGTCTTATTGGCTTCTGAAGCTACCGTAGTGTCGGTTTGCTTCGGGAGCTTGTGGATAAGCTTCACCCAGTGATTTGAGAAACAATCTGCAACCTTTTGTGACTGACGCATCGATCCCAAAATAAGATTGCTCTATTGTACGTCTCAATTTCTGCATCCACAACTGCTCTTAACTGAAAAATCTTTGCTTGAACCAACTGATGATTCCACAGTAAACTCCCTTCAGCGTCAAGGTTTTGAGAATGAAAGGCAATGATTGTTTTTAAGTGCTTTTGTAGGGAGGAGGTGAGTGGGGAAAGAGTCTGGGAAATTGCTCCTCTCCCAATTTTATTGTCAATGCAAAAACTGCATTATTGTTTTTATTTTGAGGTATGCAGGTGTTAAAAAGTGCCTTAATATTGGAATTGTCCTTGTCACTCTGGATTTTCTGCCCAGCTTGCAAGATGAGCATGATTTCTGTTGAAGGGTCTCTGCTATATTACTCCTGGGGAAATGTTAAGCACTGAAATGTTATTAATCATTTAATTGTTGTATTAAAATTGTATATAATTTGGAAAATGGGGCATTGTGACAAAATACTATAATGTCATGAATTAAATAATATCCAGCAGCCATTGTGTAGTTAACAATCACATGATTATTTCTTCTCTCCTGGGAATAGTTTGGGCTAGTCTCTTTGTGAATATGGTAGAGCCATAGTCCACTTCTACACTTGAGAATAAAAATGAACACATCAACGTAGTTTTTTTACCCATCCTTAGTAATTTTGTTCTTGCACCCTACCAATCACCCATCCACAATTCTATCTCACTTGATCTTGTCTATGTAGTATTGTTTTATATGAGCTAATGTAATAAAATTGATAAAAAATTGAGGGTGCTGTTTGGGAGGGGTCACTAAACTAGATGGCATGATGCAGAGTGCAGGAAGGAACTACAGATGCTGGTTTAAACCGAAGATAGACGCAAAATGCTGGAGTCATTCAGCGGGACAGGCAGCATCTCTGGCAAAAAGGGATGGGTAGAGACGCTTCTTCAGGGTCATGATCACTAGTTGGAATAACTGATATAAGAAAAAATGGATCCATGCTTGCTGTACAGCAGCAATTTGTGTTAATTTGGTTTGTGGTCTTAAAGTGGAGTAGAAAATGCAGTAAACTTCATGGCTAAATAGTGAAACTGGCAATTGTATATCTAACTAGTTTAATTTTGTGGTAGGAGTGTGAGAAGGATATAATTGGCTGCCAATGTGAGTTGTCTGAAGTGATTGAAATTAAAGCAGAATGTGATAGCACTCAATTTAATGGCAGCATTTGTGTCAATGAAAAAAAGGATAAGCCAAGACACACTTATCATGTTCTTCCATGAGCTAGGTTTGGATTTTCGACACTGCCTGACAATGATCCAAAAATCGTTATTATCTCCCAATAAGAAGTATTTTACTCATATTTCCTGTGTGCTTGTATGGTTGGATATTTGTATCACTCTTACTTCTCTTGAGCTGTCTGACTTCTAGACTTCAAAAGCTGTGCAATTAATTAGCTCGGAGAAGCAACCAAAGAAATCTCGGGAAAATATATCTCTGGGAAATTTCTTTCTGTCACCTTTTGGTGACCTGTTTTGACTAACCTGTGCCAACCTCTCCCTAAATTCACTTGTATCTTTTTTTATTATTTTAGAGATACAGCATGGGAACAGGCCCTTTGTCCCACCTTGTCCACACCGACTGTTATCGCACCTTTGCACCGCTCCCTATACGCTATGGGGTATTTTGAGGCCAATTAACCTACAAATCCTCATGTCTTTGGGAGGAAACCGGGGCTCCTAGTGGAAATCCACATGGTCATGGGGAAAACGTGCAAACTCCACACAGACTGCACCCGAGGTTAGGATCGAACCCAGGTCTTAACGCTGTGATGCAGCAACTGTGCTGCCCTAACCCATCTCCAAAAATCTCTCCAAAAACTGCTAGCAAGAAACATATCTGTGGGCCAATAAGAAATTTTTGAGATTACAATGCAGTATAAGTCAGCTTGGTATTCCGAAAAATGCAAGGAATCGTTGGATTTGTCAAAGGTCGAACGCTATAATTAAAAATCGAATGAAGCGCTGTAGCTTCAGTGAGTATCGTTTGGGTCCGATTTTTTTCGTATTTTTTCTTTCAAAGGGAGATCTGGGCGGGGGGAACGCAGAAGCGCTGCCGAACGCCACTGGACCGTCCACGGTCCCTGTCTCTCCTTCTTCCTCCCCCCCCCCCCATTGAGTGCCCCGAGGCCCAGCGCGGAAAAGCACAAACCGTGCTCACCTCCGCCTCTCCCACTGGGCCAACCGACAGACCAGACCGTCAATACCAGCGTCCTCAGACCCACAGAACCCACAGCCAGTGCCAACTCCAGCCTGACCCCGCTCCAACTCCAGAGGAACCCGCTCCTCGATGGTCCGCTATGGCGACAGGTGCCCACGGCCTCAGCCGTTACCCCGAGTAAAGCCGTACATGCACACCACCGGCTTCTGCCCCTATGGTACCTGCTGCCACTTCATCCACAACCCTGAGGAGGAGCGAGGGCCTCGCCTGTGCCAGAGTGCCAGCCTGGGCTCAGCTTCCTCCAGCCCGGCGCTCGACTGAGCTGCGCTGCGGGCCGCCTTCAGCCCAGACCTGGAGTTAGAGCTGGCCCGGACTCCGGGCTTGGGGCCGGGCAAGGGAGGAGAAGGAGGTTGCTGATGGGGGGTGGAGGTGGAGGCTGGAGCCAGCAGCTGCAAGTCCGGGGCCGCCCAGTCAGCCCAGGCCCACCCTGGACACCTCCGGACAGGGACGGGACACAAGGGAGGGGACGGCCCAACAGCAACTCAACAGCACCCGCAGCGACGGAGAGCCCACCCCGACTACGGACGAAACGCAAGGCTGCACACAATGCAGCACTGCCTTTTCCAAGACTTTTTTTACTAGTGACCTATGACCTGGGCATGCACAGTCGGAATTCCGAACCCGCTTATTGGGACAGAGAGCACTGTAGTGTAATTACAATCAAAGTTACATTTTAATGGGCTGAGTAAAAGTTTGAGATGCAAGGTGATCCATATGTAGACCAGGAAATAATATAACATTGAAGGCTTGTTTTTTTTTACTAACTCTAATAGACATGGTTGTAACAGCCAGCTTTTGTTTTCTGTCTTTTGCTTTTGTAGTCGTCAAGGTCTATTGTGTAACCCACCTGAAAACTGGTGAGAGGGGGAACCAAGCTTGAGTAGCTGCAGCCCCAGAACTTAAGCTCAATTCATTATTTGTCTATTGAGAATTAATAATCATTCATATTAATTTCAGGAAAGGACTATTTTGTCAAAGCAAAGTTCACTAAACGCCTCAATTCTTTGAGGGGTATGGGGAGAGCGCAGAATTTTTGCTCAACACTAGCATCTTTTCACGTTGCGACCAGAAGTCAAGAACCACTTCATATCAGCATTTTGCTTCGAGCTTATTCATTACTTTTTGAGGATTTCAGTGTTACTGGCATTTATTGCTCATTGTTAATTGCTCTTGAGAAAGAGCCATGGTGAAGCAGTAGGTAATGCTGCTACATTAGAGTTTTTGGCACCTGAATTCTATTTTAGCCTTGAATTACTGTGTGGATTTTGCATATTCTCCTGTTGCTGTGGGTTTTTACTAGCTGCTTCATTTCTTTCCACTATCTAAAGATATGCTGGTGATGTAATAACCGCTGTAAATCAGTCCTTGGTGTAGGTTAAGGAGAGAAAGGATCAAAGGGGAGTTGATGGGTATACCAAAGAGTAAGGAGCAGGAAAATGGGATTGCTCTTCTGAGCTGGCATGAACGGTCCAAACGGTCCAAATAGCAAGTGCTTGTATTTTAGTAAGTAAGAAAGAGAAGGTGGTTGTGAACTGCTTCATCATATCATAACAGTCCAACTGGCAAAGGTGCAGAGAGATGGGCCAAAACGCTGGAAAAATAAGACTAACTTAGATGGCCATCTTGGTCAGCATGGATAAATTGGGGAAGGAATTCCAGAATTTGGACTATCTGGTAAATGTAGCCATGGCAATATGATTCAGAATGGTGTGAGATTTAGTGGTGCGGCCGGTTGCCTGAAGCACAGCACAGGCTGAGGTGTTGTTGAAATAGCCTTGCTGAAAATGGTTGTCACTGTGCCGCTGAAATTCAGTTGCTTGACGTGTAGTTGGACCAAGTCTATGGTGTGCTCCAGAGCAGAATGGCCCTGGCAAAACACCAATCTAAATATTGAGCAAGTGCCGCTTAATTGATTTTTGTAAAAATGTTTTCACTCTGCTCTCAATCAACAAACAAGTTTTGCTTTTAATCAACAGCACAGAGATTGGCAATTTTCTACTTTATTGGGTAGATGCTACAATTTTTGTAACTATGGGAACAGCTTGACACAGTGCAGCTATTTGAGGAACTTGGATCATCTGCATTACACGTGAGATTAATTGGTCCCAAGCCATTGCTGTATCTAGTGTTTCCACCCATTATTTTCTGTTGTCAGGTCAAATGAGTGCAGTAGGCTGTAGACCAGCTTCTGCGGTGCAAGTCATCCCGGGGGTAAGCAAAAACTGATCTTGTGTTTGGCACTTGGGTGCTGGGCCCACCATCATTGAGAATGGGGATGGCCACGCCCATCCAGTAGGTAGGCCGCGGGGGGGGGGGGCGAGGACGCGACTCGAATAATAGTCACATCCTCTCCAGGAAGCGACTGGAGGACAGCATCCCCCTTACTGTACCCTCTTCCCCTCACATAAAGACATTAAAAAAACCACAAAAAAACGTCCTCAAACATAACAAAAAGACAAAAAGATACTGGACTGAAGGTGGAGGCAGCTAGCAACAGCGGATGTCCAACCTGTTCAGAGTCTATCCCATTTTGCATGATTATAGTGCCACAAAATAAGATAGTTGTCCTCAATGTGAAGGAGCATACGTTGTCTCCACAATAATTATTTGGTGAACGCTTCTACCAGCATTGTTGAGGATAAAGTTAAGCAGCTCTGCCCTTCAGAACTCCACTGCAGTGGTCAATGGCGTTGCTACCAAATTACTGTTGACAGTGGGTATTGAAGTTCTGCAGCCAGCATAGATTCTGCAACCTTGCTGCTTCTAATATTGCTCAGCATTGAAGACTGATAAATCACATGAAAGAGGACAGAAGATGGTATTCAATGCCTATATTTGCCTTGTTGCAAAAATATGTAATCGGGTCTGAAGTCATTGTTGAAGTTCTTCTTCACATCCTCCTTGTAATGGGGCAACTAGAATTGCGCACAGTATTCCAGATGTGGCCTCACCAAAACTTTGTCAAAGCTGCAACGTGACTACCTGCCTCTTATACTCAGTGCTGCAATGATGAAGCATACCATATGCCTTCTCTACCACTCCATATACTGGTGCTGCTACTTTTGGGGAGCAGTGGACTTGTGCCCCAAGATCCCTCTGCATGTCAATGCTGTTAAGGGCCCTGCCATTAACTGTATACTTTCCCCTTTCATTTGCCTCCCAAAGTGCAATACCTCGCACTATCTCTGTCCATATCTGCAACTGATCTCTGTCCTGATGTTTCCTTTGACAGCCTTTCACCCTGTCTGCAACTCCAATTTTGGTGTTGTCTACATTCTTATCCATCATGGTATGTATCACAAATAAATGAGGTCCCAGAACTGATCCCCATGGAACACCACTGGTCACTTACTTTCAGACAGAATGCCACCCTTCCACCATTACCCTCTGTCTTCTCAGAGTAAGCCAGTCCTGAATCCAACCTGTCAAATCACCATGGCTCCCATGCATCTTGATCTTTTGGATCAGCCTGTGGGGGACATTGTCAAATTTCCCATATCTGAGGAAGGATGTGCTGATGTTGGAGAGGGTCCAGAAGAGTTTGGGAGTATTATCCCATAAATGATCGGGTTAACATATGATAAGCGCGTAAAGGCACTGGGCTTGTGCTTCCTGGAGTTTAGGATGGAACTCGTTAAACGTGCCAAATAATGAAATGCTTGGATAGAGTGAATGCGGAGATGTTGTTTCCACTAGCGGGAGAGTCCAGAACCAGAGGCCATAGCCTCAGAATGAATGGATGTACCTTTTTAAAAAAAAAAAGATGAGGATGAATTTCTTTAGTCAGAGTATGGTGCATCCATGGAATTCATTGCCACAGACGCTTGTGGAGGCCAAGTCGATTCATATTTTTAAGGTGGAGATTAACAGATTCTTCATTGGTAAGGTTGTCGGGTTGAGAGGGAATGATAGATTGGCCATGATTGAATGGCAGAGTAGACCTAATTCTGAGTAGGCCAAATTACCTAATTCTGCTCCAAGAATTTATGAACTAATGAGATACCTCACTGAAGTCCAGTAGAAAACATCCACTGCCCTACCTTCATCAATTAACTTTGCCATATTCCCCCCATTGAAAATCAGTTTTGTAAGGCATGACCTGCCCTGGACAAAGTCATGCTGTTTGTACCCTAATTAGCTCACAATGCAAGAAAATCATATCCCCAAAAAAATCCTTCAGTAGCTTCAATACCACGATGAGGCCTGAACATCAGGCCGCCCGTAGCGGCGACTGCGGGGGGCTCGGGGAGGCCCCGACCACGGGTGAACAGTGGGGAACATCAGGGGAAGAGACTGACTTTGGTGCCTTCCCTCACAGTGGGAAATTTGATCCTGCTGTGTGGGGATGTTTTATGTTGAATCCTCTCAACTCTATGTTGTGTTCTTTATTTTTACTGTATGGCTGCATGGTGATTTCATTTCACTGTGCCAATTGGCACATGTGACAAATAAATGTATCTTGTATCTTGTATGAGGCTCACCAGATGATATTCCCAGATTATCTATTTCCTTCTTAAAGTCATTTGTAGCTGCACTAAAAGGTGTTGAAGGCAATAGAGAGTATAGTCCAATTTATACAAATTCTAAATTCTGTTAAATAGAAAATAATTATGGAGGAAATCCAGATTGTAGACTTGTCCATGCAGTGCAAAGCACAATATTTGACAACACAACAGGAAGTTCCTAAATCAGCTGTTATTGGTGGGAAGATGTTAGAAATGACCTAGCATGTCTAGATGAAGACCTCTGTGGATCCCGATCAAACAACTACAGTTGAAATGTTTAATTTCTGTCGATATTTCCCATGGGAAGATTAATAGAGGCTTTCATTTTAGGCTGTCCGGAATTAATTCATCTTTCAATGTTACATCAAAGTTTGTACCCAAGAAAATTCTGCGTATTAAGAAGAGAAAAAAAAATTAAGTGAGTGTCATTTAACTGAGACTGTGGGATTAAAAATATATCTTTTGCTTCTGCACATTTTTTTTGCTCCCTTCTCCTCTATCGTCCTTGTACCAATAGTGAAGGGGTGTTTGTTCATTCAGACCAGACCCCTCTTTCAGCATATAGATATGTGTTTTCTCTCTTAGAAAGGGCTGTGAAGATGCAGTGAAATCTGTGCAACCTGGCAAATGAACCTGGACTTTTCAGAGTCTTGATTGCAAGACCTGATTGTAAAACAGACCAAGTTCAGGGAAAATCTGGATAGGACCTTCGTGACGGAAGGGCTACAGGACATAATGATAAATTCTGAGATGCAGCAGTATATTGAGTATCTGCAGTGGGTTTTCTCCGGATGCTCTGGTGTCTTCCCATATTTCAGGTTTGTAGGTTAATTGGCTTCTGTAAATTGTCCCTGGTGTGTAGGATGGTACTGGTGTGAATGGGTGACTGCAGCGGCCTCATTAAACTAAACCTGAGAATCCTGGAATGCGAGCATCTATGCCGTATTTGGCACTTCCAATCCTTTGTGAAGAAATCTAACAAACCCACTCTAGAGTTTGTTGCTTATTGTTAATAAAGTAATAATACTTCAATCTTTAGTTTTTGTGTCTGCAACTCAAACTTCATTGTACCTTAGTTGGTTAAGTGACAATAAACGCGAACTTGAACTTGAATTTAAGTACTGACATCGGACTTGTAATGATCGATTATTAATTAGTTTACCACATAACTCAATTGAATATACGTTTCTGTTTGTACAAATCTTTAATCCAGTAGTAGCAGAATTCTAGGAACCTGACGCAGGGTCGGATGAACACGTTTTATTTTAGTAAAGTACTCCCTCCTCCATGATGGCACTGCAGCCAGTTCTTTTGTTCCTGCTGTTGCTTCTGCTATGCAAATGTGGGCAACAGAAGCAACACTGAACTTTTTCATCCCTTGTTCAGAATTGTGTTTGTATTCCCATCAGGTGAGGTGCCCTTCCTTCTATTCTCATTGAGCAAGAATATTTTAAGTGGTAGCTCCAACATGGCAACATGTGCTCCACTAGTCACTTCAGGCATTATTAAACATAATTCAAGGCTCAGGAAAGAATAGGGCAATTTGAAGAGGTGGTTTTGAAAGGCGATAAGTGGAATAGACAAGTGGCAGGTTTCTTGGGAAGGAAGGTGGGAGCACAGCTGCCACTATGGAACAGATATGTGTTAGGATAATCAAAAACCTGTAACCGGAAGAGTGTAGATTTTAGGGCCAGGAGACATTTCGAATTTAGAGGGACAACATGGGAGGTTGGCCACAATTAGATTAGATCAGCTTTCCTGTCCATGATCATAGAGGAGAGTTTTATCAGCAAATGAACAAAGGCATGGTCAAATGATGTGGAGATACAGCTAGATCAAAATGACAGCATAGATATGCTAAGGAAAACTCAACCATGGATAGCAGGATGGCAGAAGACAGAGTGGCAATAAAGGGGACTTTTTCTGGTTGGCTGCAGTGACTAGTGGTGTTCCGCAAGGGTCTGTGCATGACGCGTGCAATAATGTGCTCAGGCGAAGTGCATAGTTAGCAGTCGGAATTATGGTCAATGAAGCATTCACATATTATTTCTGCTTCAAATAAAGTCGCAAACTAAACATATTCACCAATCAAGACATGATATATACCACAATGACATGCAGCAAAATTATAATACGGTATCTCATCTCTTTTTAGACGTTGCAGTGAATGCAATTTCTGTTATTTCTTTCCACTTCCAAACATAAATCTAGTTGGATTATTCAGTGTATGATCAACCTCGGTGAGACCAAGCGCAGGCTTGGCGATCGCTTCGCACAACACCTCCACTCGGTTTGCAATAACCAACCTGATCTCTCCCACAGCCTACTGTCTCTGCCTCTTCCTTTCTTCTCTCCCCCCCCCCCCACCCCCACTCCCGACATCAGTCTGAAGAAGGATTTCGACCCGAAACGTCGCCTATTCCTTCGCTCCCTAGATGCTGCCTCACCCACTGATTTTCTCCAGCGTTGTCTACCAACGGGATCCCACCACTGGCCACATCTTCCTATCTCCTCGCTTGTCAGCTTTCCACAGAGACCGCTGCCTCCGTAACTCCCTGGTCAATTCGTCCCTTCCTACCCAAACTACCCCCTCTCCTGGCACTTTCCCTTTCAACCGCAGGAAATGCTGTACTTGTCACTTTACCTCCCCCTTTGACTCCATTCAAGGACTAAGCAGTCTTTCCAGGTGCGCCAGAGGTTCACCTGTACCTCCAACCTCATCTATTGCATCCGCTGCCCTATGTGTCGGCGGCTCTACATCGGTGAGACCAAGCATAGGCTTGGCGATTGCTTCGCCCAACACCTCCGCTCGGTTCGCAGTAACCAACCTCATCTCCCGGTGGCTCAGCACTTCAACTCCCTCTCCCATTCCAAATCCGACCTTTCTGCCCTGGGCCTCCATGGCCAGAGTGAGGCCCACTGTAAATTGGAGGAGCAGCACCTCATATTTCGCTTGGGCAGTTTACACCCCAGCGGTATGAACATTGACCTCCAATTTCAGGTAGTCCCTGCTTTCTCCTTCGCTTCCCAGCTCTCCCTCAGCCCACTGTCTCCGCCTCTTCCTTTCTTCTTTCCGCACCACCCCCACCCTCACATTAGTCTGAAGAAGGGTCTTGACCTGAAATGTCGCCTATTTCCTTCGCTCCATAGATGCTGCCTCACCCGCTGAGTTTCTCCAGCATTTTTGTCTACCCATTCACACAAGTTCTGTTATTCCACTTTCCTCACCCACTCCCTACACATTAGGGGCAATTTTACAGAGACAAGTTAACCTACAAAGACAATGCCTCTTTGGGATGTGGGAGGAAACACACACGCTTGCAGGGAGAATGGGCAAATTCAACACAGACAGTGCCCGAGGACAGGATCGAACACAGATCTCTGGTGTGTGAGGCAGCAAGTCCACCAGCTGTGCCACTATTTTATTTTCCAACACACAAAAAATTATATGTTGATAACTTTGGTTACTAAAAAAAAAGAGAAATGATCAATTTTGAAATCTCTAAGTGACGCTATGTCCCCCTTTACAGCTACTGTATGTTTTAATTCAGTTCAAGGCTATGGGGCAGTACATTGGCCATAAAGGTGCTGCCTAAAATTACCAGAGACCCAGAATTGATCCTGAATATGGGTGCTGTCTGTATGGAGTTTGCTCCATTTCCCTTTGATCGCATGGGTTTTCTCTGGCTGCTCTTGTTTCCTTGCACATTCCAAAGGTGTGCAGGAGCCTATTTCAGACCCAACCCAAAACGTAATATTTTCCTTTTGTCCAGAGATTCTGTCTGACCTGTAGAGTTACTCCAGCTTTTTGTGTTTATCTTCAGTTTAAACCAGCATCTGCAGTTCCTTCCTACACACACGATACTATACGATAGAACTTTATTCATCCGTATACGTGTCCGGGCCGCCGGTTCACCACTCTCTGCCTGCTCCTCATGCACTGGCATGGCCGGCCTGTGCAATCAGTACCCCGTTCCCGCCTTCTCCCCATATCCCTTCACTCCTCTATCTTTAAGAGCTCTATCTAACTCTCTCTTGAAAGCCTCCAGAGAATTGGCCTACACTGCCTTCTGAGGCAGCGAATTCCACAGATTCACAACTCTCCGTGTGAAAAAGTTTTTCCTCATCTCCGTTTTAAATGGCTTACCCCTGATTCTTAAGCTGTGGCCCCTTGGTTCTGGACTCTCCCAACATCGGGAACATGTTTCCTGCCTCTAGCGTGTCCAAACCCTTAATCTTATCTTTCAAAAAGATCCCCTCTCATCCTTCTAAATACAAGCCCAGCCGCTCCATTCTATCAACATATCACAGTCCCGCCATCCCAGGAATTAACCTCATGAACCTATGCTGCACTGCCTCAATAGCAAGAATGTCCTTCCTCCAATTTGGAGACCAAAACTGCACACAATACTCCAGGTGTGGTCTCACTAGGGCCCTGTACAACTGCAGAAGGACCTCTTTGGTCCCATACTCTTTTTATGAAGGCCAACATACCATTTGCTTTATTCACTGCCTGCTGTATCTGCATGTTTACTTTCAGACTGATGAACAAGGACCCCCAGATCTCGCTGTACTTCCCCTTTTCCCAACTTAACACTATTCAGAAAATAATTTGCCTTCCTGTTTTTGCCACCAAAGTGGATAACCTCACATTTATCGACATTAAACTGCATCTGCCACGCATCTGCCCACTCATCCAACCTGTCCAAGTCACCCTGCATCCTCATAGCATCCTCCTCACAGTTCACCCTGCCATCCAGCTTTGTGTCATTGACTTGGGGGTGCTGTTGCAGGATTCCTAAAAAGTTCATCTGCAAGTTAAATCAGTAGTAAAGAAAGTGAACTCGATGCTCGCATTTATTTCAAGAGGGCTTGTATACAAATACAGATGTGTAGTGTTGAGGCTCTATAAGGCACTGGTATGGTCACATTTGGAATTTTGTGAGCAATTTTGGGCACCATATCTGAGGAAGGATGTGCTGGCTCAGAGAGGGTCCAGAGGAGGTTTACAAGAATGATACCCGGAATGAGTCGGTTAACCTATGATGAGTGTTTGTCAGTACTTGACCTGTACTCGCTGGAGTTTAGAAGAATGGGGGTGGTGGGGGGTGGGGAGAAACCTCATTGAAACATACAGAATGGTGAAAGGCTTGGATAGAGTGGATGTGGAGAGGATGTTTCCACTAGTGGGAGAGTCTTGGACTAGGGGTCATAGCCTCAGAATTAAAGGAAGATAGACAAAAATGCTGGAGAAACTCAGCGGGTGAGGCAGCGTCTATGGAGCAAAGGAATAGGTGACGTTTCGGGTCGAGACCCTTCCTTCGACTGATGTGGGGGGGGGGAGGGGGAAGAAGAAAGGAAGAGGTGGAGACAGTAGGCTGTGGGAGAGCTGGGAAGGGGAGAGAAAGCAAGGACTACCTGAAATTGGAGAAGTCAATATTCATATCGCTGGGGTGTGTACTGCCCAGGCAAAATATGAGGTGCTGCTCCTCCAACTTGCAGTGGGACCCACGCTGGCCATAGAGGAGGCCCAGGACAGAAAGGTCGGATTCGGAATGGGAGGGAGAGTTGAAGTGCTGGTCCACCGGGAGATCAGGTTGGTTAATGCAAACTGAGCGGAGGTGTTGGGCGAAGCGATCGCCAAGCTTAAGCTTGGTCTCACCGATGTAGAGCAGCTGACACCTAGAGCAGCGGATGCAGTGAACCTCCGCCTCACCTGCAAAGACTGCTTGGGTCCTTGGATGGAGTCAAGGGGGGGAGGTAAAGCGACAGGTGTCTTTTGATATCTTTTGCCGAGGATCGCCAGTATAGGAGCTCCGATCCCTGTGGACTTTAACACCGTGAAGCAGCCGTCTCTGGTAAGAAGCGGCCGACTCGGGTGCTCCAAGCCGCGGAGTCTTCCAATCCATCCCGACGTCGGAGTTTTGATCATCCCGACGAGAGGGCTGGAACAGCGGACCGTCAGCAATGACAAGTGCGGAGGGTTCAGCCCCGACCACGGGTGAACAAAGGAGAAAGATGACTGAACTTTATTGCCTTCCATCACAGTGAGGGAATGTGGATTCCGCAGTGGTGGATGTTTATATTAAATGTTATTTTACGTGGATGAATTGTGTATAGTTATTTTTCTCACTTAGAATGGCTGTTGAGTAACTCAAATTTCACTGTACCTTAATTGGTACGTGACAACTAAATTGTATCTTGAATCATTATAAGGGACTCCTTTTATCTGCAGTCTCTTGCTGTCATGCCCAAGCTTTCCCGAGGGAATGCTTGTGAATATTGGAAAATTCCAGGATATCTGCCCACAAATGGCAACCACCCTGAAGGTAACCCTTTTTGTTTACAACTTGGTGTCAGCGAATCAAATAAGTTCATTCCTGGGGAAGAAAGGTCTTAGAAATAACAAAATACACTAAAATATACTCAGCAATTCAGACAGCAAATGGTCATTGCTGCATGTTGCTTGCGTTCCATCAGAACAGCAAATAAGTGAAAGAGGAATCAAATAATAATTATAAATATGCTCAATCCTCTACTCCCCCCCCCCCCCGCCCATAAACCTGGTTTTGCAAATCTACACATTGCACAGAATAAAACCCTCTATTACTGCCACTTGGATCATCTGCAATAGAATGTTGTTTGAATCTTGTATTTTGCTCCTGGCACTAAGTAAAGTGCAAATCAGTATAGGGCTTAAAAGCTTAGCAAGCGTTATTAATGCCTGGGTAACCAATTACTGACCATCTTGACATATTGAGTGCTTGATAACATTGGATCCAGAACAATACACTACATTTTTATTATGTCTATCCAGATCTTTTTATTTGTCTTGTTCCTCTTTATATAGGTGAAGTAAACAACAGCAATGTTTAATATTTCCTACAAGTAAAGAGAACTCTCTTGAATATTGTGATAGGATCTACAGACACTTCCCGACTTGCGCAAAGGTTATGTTCCGTAAACCCATGCCCAAGTCAGATTTGCCCAAATTAGAATTACCATAAAACTAGTAGAAACAAAGAACTGCAGATGCTGGTTAATACCCAAAATGACAAAGTACCTGAGTAACACAGCTGGTCAGGCAGCATTCCTGGAGAATATGGATGGGTGATGTATCAGGACCCTTCGGAATGAATCTTCATGAGGAATTTTCCTGAGCCAAAATGTCACCTATCCATGTTCTCCAAAGATAGTGCTGATTTGCACCAGCGGTTGAGGCAGTTGGTGTTGCAGTTCATCTTTGCCATTGACCTTTGTGATGATGAGGGAACCTAGTCAATTGGAAGAGTTGAGGCATGGCAACGGTTCCCATCAATAATAAAATTAAGCTTGACACACACTTAAAAAAATTGTAAAGCGTTCAATTTTCATCATGGCTTTTAATATTGTCCTTATCAAGTTAAGTGCCGTTTGAGAATGACTGTAAAAGATTTGTAATTAGCCAACATTAATTCATAGGCATTTAGTGTCGCTTGTCCAGTCGCTCGTCTCCTGGTAGCTTCAAATGTAAAATGGAAACAAAAGTGCAAAGGTTTTGCTTCCGACTGTCTGTTTGACCTTGATGATGTGTGAGAAAGACACTCGATGTTATATTTAGATTCTGCTTATTTATAATAGCAAATACCTGGCAAGGAATTTGAAGCTCCCATTCACCATTTCTCTGGAGTTTACAAATGCCTTGAGTTCTAATCTTTTAACCGTGTACCAACATTATTTGACAAAGTTGTCTTCATCTTTGTCACATAAAGTCAATGCTTTCCACATCACATTGTCTCCAGTACATTGCTCTGGAACCCGCACGTTATCCTGCATGGAAATATGGGGTGGGCATTTCCTCGTGGGAGGAATGTGTAACTGATCGAAGCTTCGATCTCACATTTTTGTGTACCCGTAGTATTATCGCCCCTTCATGAAGTGTCTATCTACCTATGCTTTTTTTTTTAATATTTAAGGATTTGCTTCCAGCTCCTTTTGAGGAAGAGTGTTTCATAGATGCATGACTCCAAGATAATTTTTTTTTCTCTTGGTCATTATCTTAAATGGTCGACTCCATATTTTAAAAACAGTGACCCCTTGTTCCAAATTGCTGATGAGGTTTCCCACACTGAAATGTCCTCTCTGTATCCACCCTGTTAAGATCCCTCAGGATTTTGTCATTCATTCAGCCCCACTTGCTTTTCGAAATATGTTTTGCTGTCAATCCAGGTTAAAACATCTATGAAAGATCACTTATTATTCCTCACATCCAAATTTTGGAGATGTTGGAGATTTAGAACTGCGCTCTACCTTGTACTACACCTGGTTACTTGTCCAACCTGTGTCGATCAAACAATAACTAGATGCCATTTCAGCAAACCAGTATTTGCAATGCATCGTTGACACGATCGTTGCTTTAAAGGAGCCTGATCGGACAACAATTGACACATGGTTAGGGTAGGTAGGTGATTAAACTTAATCTAAGGGTTTTGATGGAGAAGCAACACCTTGGACTTGAGGTGCATGGCAGCTGAATGTACAGCCTCTAGTGAGGCAATTGATGATGGTCAAGAGAACAGAGCTGTAGAGCACAGAGTTCTTCGAGGATTGGAATGAGATAATTTATGGAATGGAATACTTTTGTCACATGTGACAAGCCACAGTGAAATTCTTTGCTTGCGTACCCAAGGTATGCAAATAGTCGCCACATACAGCGCTGACAAAGTACCCCCACCAGCTCCTCTTTGTTCTCTTCACACCCCCCCCTTCCCGGCGGTCCCCCCACGCCGGGTCCTCCATTGTTCTTCCCCCTTCACCACGGAGGTCCCTCCGTACCGGGTCCGCCAGCAGAGCTGGAGCAAATTGTTTTTTGGGAGACAATATAATGAACAGATATGAAAATGAAAACTTTTAAAAACAAGGCTTTAGAATCCCAATATATTTGTAGATCAACAAATATACCAGTCTAATTATTCCGTAGTATGGTTTTCTTTACAGGGGTTGGGGGGGTTGAGTCTAATGAGCAATTGTAAATGTATTTGATCTTTTTGTGGTAGCTTCATAGGTGGCCTTGGTAAAGGGGTAAAATGCACCTTGTTGTTCCTCATAATAACTTGATGCAAAGTGTATCTCATGAAACTCTGGCCTACGCACTCAATTGACTTGTTAATATCGGCTAACATAGGGTGGTGCAGCGGTAGAGTTGCTGCCTTACAACGAATGCAGCGCCAGAGACCCGGGTTCCATCCCGACTACGGGCGCTGTCTGTATGGAGTTTGTACGTTCTCCCCTTGACCTCCGTGGGTTTTCTCCGTGATCTTCGGTTTACTCCCACACTCCAAAGACATACAAGTTTGTAGGTCAATTGGCTTGGTAAATGTAGAAATGGTCCCTAGTGGGTCTTGGATAGTGTTCATGTGCGGGGATCGCTGGTCGGTACGGACCGGTGGGCCGAAAGGGCCCTAAACTAAACTAAACAAAATTCACTGAAGGATGACTTTCTATAGATTTGTGCAACTAGTGAATTAGAGGTAACGTTTCATAAATTCAAAATTTGATAAAGGTTATTTTCAATCTCTCTTGCACTGTTTGAGGATATTCTATAATACGTAAACTCATTATAAGGACTATTGAGTTTCAGAAAAAAAAATATTATCTTGTAATTGTTTGCTCGGTGTAGTGCTTGAAATTTGTTGTTAGTCCCTTTAAAATGCCCCTCTATGTTGACTACATTAAAAAGATCTACAGAAATATAGGTATTTGATAATAAGAACCATGCTTCCTCAAATTGTGTAATAAAAGAATACTCCTTAAAATCTTGGTGAATTAAATATAGTGTATTTTCTCACTTTTTGTTACCTCGTCAAAATGAATCCCCAAAAACAAAAATTGTAATCTTTTTATGTTGAAGGATGTTTAAAAATGCTTTTGGAAGCTGCAACCCCACATTTAATTGCAAAAGCTGCAGCGTAAACAATCAGGAACAATGAAAAGGTCAGCCACTTAAATGAAGAGTTAGCCGAACAAAATTGGTCCCACAACCGCACCCATACACAATTTCCACTCCCCAATCCCCACCCCCACCCAACCTGCTTTCCTTTTCCTGTGTTGATCAATTGAAGTGACAAGGTTTGTGAATAAGAGACTTGTTCATTATCACAGCTTTTGAAAACTGTCTGAGAACTTGCAGGGACAGTTGGGAGGGGAGTTGGGGAAAGAATAAGAATCTGTGCTGCATTTTAGTCTGGAAGAGTTCTGTTTACTTAACAATGGAGAGGCCAGTTTCAATGTTGTGTGAGCTCCATGTTACATTGGTGATTTCCTGTCTGCAATGAGATTCCATTTTAACTCCTTTGGAACTAATATCTCCAGCTTTCTGTGAAAATGACGACTGAGTAGGCCTGCACAATATTTTCCCCTGGCATCTTTCCCTATTTGTTTAAATCTGTTGAGGTTTCTAGAATGGTTAATGCTAGGCCTTGCAAAATAGTCTAATATTCTGCCTGTTTGTTCATTGGTTCAATTTTTATACGCCAGACTCTGCATTGAAAAAGTCTGCATTACTTGATCTTTCTGAACTTGTGTTGTTGAATCTTTGAAAAGTAGGAGAGTAGCTGTAAAGTAGAAATTTCAACAGCATTTCTGGCAGAGTTGCTTCGAGGGAATGTGTGCGATGCCCATTAAAAGTGTGTTTATAACTAAGACTATCTCAAGCAGCGGGTACAGAGGAAGCCAGATATAAGTCGAGCCCGCTGGGCTTTTTGGGACAATTCAAACTTGGCTGCAATGTAATTTTTCTTCTAATTCCTTTATGTCCTTGGCCAACAGGTTAAGCAACCTGCTTTGACAATTGCGTTTGACCACAACCAGAGAGACCTTGCGTGATGTGGATTTTCAAGGCCTTTTGATGTGGGTGTAGTTTCAAGCACGAGAGCAGGGTCCACAACATTTCTGTAATTCCCATTGTACACCGTAGCTATTTAAACTTCCTGATCTTAAGAGATTATCATCAGATTTCTGTAATCTGCCCTTTTTTAAATCTATGGCATTGGTGAATCTGAGCTAAATGCCCTACATTATATTGAGGATTGTGTCCAAGCTGAATGTACTGCCGACCAAGGCTTAACAACCGAAGCATTGCTTTCATTAAAATTTAGTAATTTATTTGTACCACATCTACATTTCTTGTTCCTCCGCAGTACATAGATATACGACTATGTTGATGACCATGTATTCCCACTTCATTCCCTCCCCCCACCCCACCACAATTGAGCCTTGTCCACAAAGCCACAAGCTTTGTAGCTTACTCTAAAACTAAATTCTAAAACTAGAGGGCATAGATTTAAGGTGAGAGGGGAGAGATTTAAGGATGACTTTGGGCAACCTTTTCACTTGGAGGCCGGTCCATATCTAGAATGAGCCTAAAGAAACTATAGAAGCAGATATAATTGTAACTTCCACAAGGCATTTGGCCAGATAGTAAGGGTTTGAAAGGATGGGAACAAATGCAGCTAAATGGGACTAGCCCAGTGCCAACTTGATTGGCATGTATGTTGGGCCGAAGTGTCTGTTTTAATGCTATGTAGCTCTATGAATCTACTCCTTGGTATCCACAATGTACGTCTGTTTGTCCTTTGAGATTGCAGTAAATAATTAAACTGAAAATCTGTCAATTTTTAACAAGATTGTGCAAAACATAAATGATTGAATGTGATAGCTTAAGTTAATTATGAAATCATAACTGAGAAATAATGGTTCAATAGTACATTAAAAGTATTACATATTATGAAAACACTAAGCTTCAGATTGGTGAGAAGCGAGTTGCCTGCTGCAATTGTTCTGAACCTAATCCAGTCGACTCAATATTATAGTCATACTGGAGGCTCTGAAAATGTTGAGGCTCTGCTGGGCCTTGGTATAAAAAGTGGCGAGGTTGATTTTTGCATTGATATTGGGAGTGGTGCGGGATGCATTGCGGCTGATAACAGGATCTCCCAAACACTACTGAACTATGTGAGTCTTGGCATGGGTGGGGTGAAGTTGGGGGGAGGCGGTGGATGGGTGTGTGCAGAAACCCTGCAGCTGTTTGAGAAATAGCAATCTACATAATGGCAACTAAGTGAGATATTCAAACTCTTCATTGCTTCCATGTGTTCCCGTCAATCACAGCAAAATACTTTTTTATTCCTTTTGTAAGGTACAAATGACACATCTGGAAATTATTTCTGAAACTGTGCCTCAGGTGAAATATGGCACTTGGGGGCCCCCACCCAGGGGCGGCCCTTTCTGCTCCTAAGTTTTTTTTTGGCATTTCTGCGTTGTGGGTTAGAAAAGGCCTCTTTCAATTCATATTAGAATCTGCTCCACAGACAGACATGAGGGAGATTTTTTTTGTTTTTTGTTTTTATTCTATGTATTTGGTATATTGGTAAATTCACCTGATTTGGAGCATGTAGCATCTAATCATATGCACAAACATTTAATTTAAAAACAAATTCATTCATTCGATGTGCAGATTTAATTTTGATGCCATGATGGTTTTCAGATTACATGAGCCAATTAAGCAGCGTTTTGACGCAATTGAAGCTGATCTATCGATACATTAAAAATACATTGCACATTAAAAATTGCATGCACCTTATATCCAGCCAGCCTCAAGTGTTGTTCATGTTATTCAGGATGCCCTCTGTGACTCTATATTTTAAGCAGCATGAGGGACCTGAAGATCGCTACTGATGTCCCTATCACAGATCTTCTCTTTTGTGTTTTTCTCTGTTGTTTTTACTGCCCATTCCATCATGCTCTCCCCGTGACCACCACCAACCCCCGTCTTTACACTTCTATTTCCGGCTTATTGCAGTTCTGTCAAACGATCGTTGATCTGCATAGACTATAAGGGCATTCAGGTTTTGCCCAGCAGATTGGGCAACGATTATGGAAGGAGAATTGGTTAACCTTTTCAGCTGAAGATTATTAATTGAGTTTGATACATCATGAATCAAACCACAGTTTGAGAGCACTGTTGGGGGGGGGGGGGGGGGGGGGATGTGATTGCACTGTAGAGGATGCAGATGAATTTGAGACTGTTATTGCTCTACTCAACAGCCAAAAATGTGTAGCCTCCCTTTGATCTGGTATTTTGTTGGTTCACATGCTTGATCAATAGTGTTTTATCGTTAATGTCTTATTATTATTATTAATGTTTAGTGTTTTCTGAGTCATTCGTAACTGTCACTGTATATCATGTTGTTACTTGTGGGAGGAGCACCAAGGCAAATTCCTTGTATGTGAATACTTGGCCAATAAACTTACTTATTGAGTAATACAGCACAGAAACAGGCCCTGTGACCCAACTCATTTATACCAACAGTAATACCCCATCGAAGCTGTTCCAATTTGGTTGTTTTGTCCTTATCCCTCTAAATCTTTCTTATTCATGAACCTGTCCAAATGTCTTTTAAATGGTGGGTACACAAAAAGCTGGAGAAACTCAGCGGGTGCAGCAGCATCTAAGGAGCGAAGGAGATAGGCGACGTTTCGGGTCGAGACCCTTCTTCAGACTTTTAAATGGTATTGTGTCTGCCTCAAATGCTTCGTTCCTATTACATCTTTTCCTTTTTCACTTTAAATCTATGCCCTCCAGTTCTTGATTCCACTGCCCTGAGAATAAGAGACTCGACACCATCACTCAATCTACTCTCCTCATGATTTATACGCCTATGAGATCACCCCTTAGCCTTTTGCACTCCAAGGAATGAAGTCCTAGTCTGTCCAATCTCTCGCTCCCAAGTCCAGGCAAGATCCTCCTAAATCTTCTCAGCACCTTTCCAGTTTAGTGGCATATTTTCTAGAGCAGAGTGACTGAAACTGAACCCACTAATCCCTTGCGGCCTCACCAATGTCCTGTTCAACTGTAACATAACGTTCCAAGTTCTATACTCAATGCCCTGACTGAAAGCCAATGTGCTCAAACTTGCCTTATCACTCCATCTACCTATGCTCTCACTTTCTGGGAAATATGTACTGTACTTGTACTGCAAGGTCCTCTGCCCCACGACACTGGCCAGTGAGTGCCCTGTTTTGACTTGCCAAAATGCAACACCTTGCACTTCTTTGAATTAAATTCAATTTTCCAATCCTTGCCCACATGCCTAGCTGATCTAAATACTGCTGTAATTCTTATAACCATCTTCTCTGTCTACATTATAACTTATTATAGTGTCATCTGCAAAGAAACATTAAATTTTTAACCACATTTTTGATATGTGACAAACAGCAATCATCCCACCATTAATCCCTGAGGTACACCATCAGCTGCAGGCCTCCAGTCCTAAAAACAAACTTCCACCACCACCTTTTGCTTCCTAGAATGAAACCAATTCGGTATCCAGTTAGCTATCTCTCTCTGGATCCCATTCGATCTAACCTTCCGGATCAACTTGCCATGCAGAACCTTATCGGATGCTTTGATAAAGTCCATATAGACCACGTTTGCAGCCATACCTTCGACATGTTCTTAGTTAGTTCTTCAAAAAAAATGAAATCAAATACATGTGACACAATCTCCCTTGCATAAAACCATGCAGATTATCACTAGTCAACCCTGGTCTTTCCAAATGAATGATATGGTATTGCTAGGATGTTTTTTTCCAGTAATTTTCCAACAGCAGGTGTTAGGCTGATGGAATAGGAGGGGAGAACACTGGAAAAGGAAGATGGGGATGAGGCAAAGCTTAGCAAGTGATTGAGTGGGTGGGGGAGGGGGGGGGTGAGTAATTGGCAGATTAATGGAGATAGTGACAAAGGCTATAGGTGAAAAGGACACAAGGGGTATGAGATAACATTTCACTCCTGTTTCTTTCTTTAAGCTAGGAGGGATAAAGGTGAAAGGGGGAATATATGGAAAATTGGGTCATCATGAGATGGGAGGGGTAAATTGGAGATGAGTGTATAGAGGTGAGAAAGGAACATGGTGATTAGAGTCTGAAGAAGGGTTTCGGCCCAAAACGTCGGCAATTCCTTCTCTCCATAGATGCAGCCTCACCTGCTGCTCCAGCATTTTGTGTTTACCTTCGATTTAACCAGCATTTGCAGTTCTCTCTTAAACATGGTGATTAGGGTGGTGGGAGGTAATAGAAAGAATGTGCATACATAAGGAGTTATAATTTGGAATAGGAGAATTTAGTGTTCTACCGTTGGATTATAGGCTACCAAAGCGGAATATGAGATGCTGTTTTTCCAGTTTGCCTGCAGACTAGGTCTGTTGGAGGAAGAAGCCAGAGACAGAAAGGACAGAATGAAGAATTAAAATTGATTTCTGAAAACTGACCAGAAACATCTATTCCCTCCACAGAAGTTCCCTAACTTTGCGTTACTCCGATATTCCGTACTTTGCTTGAGATTCCAGCATATATGATCTCTTGTGTCCATGGCAAATTGAAAAAGTCGGAAGTGTAAGAACCATGTGTAAGAATTCTTGTGAGTTGCTGAATTTGTTGTCTATGTTCCACTTATTTCTAGGCATTCGTCCTCCCATTTTAAATGGCCCGATGCACCCACGCCCATTAGTGGCGCTGTTGGATGGCCGCGATTGCACTGTGGAGATGCCAGTCCTAAAAGATGTGGCAACTGTGGCCTTCTGTGATGCACAGTCTACTCAGGAGATACACGAGAAGGTAGGAACATCCTGATGATCACTGGATGGTTTACTTCCTGTTCATTAAAGCCTGATGCTCCAGGTTATTGGTGAATAATTGTTTGTTTAATTAAAATCACAAGCATCCAGAATAAATGTTTGCAAAACTAAATAACAGATACAGATGTCTCCTGGTAATTGAGGATCATGTCTCATGAAGAAGTGTTAATGAGGTCCAAGGGGAATATGCATTTGGTATTGCATGTTTTAATGTACCTTCCTCTTGAGGGGGTTTAATTAGAATGAGGTTATTAAAATGTGGTGGCTTATTAATATAGGGAAAATCTCCAGTGCAATACAATATTTCCAAGCCACGGCTTCTGGGACTTGTGGTATATCTCCCAGGTGGGAGAAAATCCCAAGACAAATGACATCCCTGCAAACTACTACGCAGCAGCCATCTCAAATGTTGCTTTGATATAAGTTTAGAAGCAGTAGTCCATGTTGGTTGACTTGTAGGTTTACATGACGAAGCATCCACTGGACTAATTTGAATGGATACTAAGTTGAATTGTATTCTCCATTGTTCATCAGAATTCGAGGCAGAAATATTTTAATACTTTTTCCTGCTGCTGAGCATGCTGCATAGTTGTTGGGTGAAGGCAGCATTGCTTTGATTGTGATCGTTCATTTCAGTACATCACCTGTTCTTTGTCAATAGATATTAATTGGTTAAGGCAATGAATAGGCACTTGGTGAAAGGTAAATTTACTTATTGAGAGTGTTTCTTTTGTGGTGATTTTATGGGAAGCAGAAGAGTTGCAATAAAAGCATGGTTGCAAACAGCTGTCATATTGGCAGAGGCAAAGGTGGTAATAACAGCTGCCAGAATTTTAGTTTATCCATCGCAGGGTGCCAGACAAGTAGCATGGTTTACAATAGTTAGGAAAAACATACAATTAGATATTCCCATCTTAATATCAAAACATGGTCAGCTGTTTTTGCATTATCCCACTGAAAATAAGCAGTTAAATATGAAATGGGAAGAAGCGTAAACTGCAGAAGCAAAGGGGCAAAAAGTGGATACTTTTTTTTCCATTGCAAGTGATTCGGTGGCTGAAAATGGATATTTAAAACATGAAATAGCAACGATAGTCACAAATCGTCTTTGAAATATGTATGTTACTGGAATGTTGTGTGGTCAGCTTACACATGGTGTATGATGGTCGCACTACATAAGATATATATATTATATACATATGTAATGTTCTAGGAAAGATCACCTGGCGTTTTTTTGTGAGAAAGGGAGACTGAAAACAAGATGGTAGTTTATGAGGGCAAAGGTTTACTGAATAAGTGGCCAATTTACATTCTAAGCTAATGGAGCCTGTGTTTCGTGTCAGTGAACCATGATCATTTCTAATATGTCATCAGCCTGAAATGTTAATTATGGCCCTCTCTCTCCACAAATGTCATCTGACACAAACATTCCTGTATTGTTTTTATTTAGTGTTTTCTGCATCTGGATTATTTTGCAGTAATACACAATTAATATTGCTGGCTTTCAACTTCTCTTTTAGTTTTCCTTTGTTAACATTTGTTGCTGAAACTAGTATTGTAAACCGCATATTCAAAAAAAAAAATTACATCTTCCACTCTGTTAAAAGTTGGGCGTTTTTAATTGTAATTTCTGTCAGCTTTGAGCATCTGGTGAATAGTTCAAAACTTGACATTTTTCTACAGCTTCACTGAACAGGAATGGTTGACTCTAGATATAATTAGGTTTAATGTCCAAGAATTATTGGATGTTCATCTTGTGTTTGTGTAACCAGACGCAGCTCTGGGGTTTGAAGTCATATGGTCATAAAGAAGAGTAGAATTAGGCCATTGTACTCCGCCATTCGATCATGGCTGATCTAT
Source organism: Okamejei kenojei (assembly GCA_035221665.1). NCBI lineage: Eukaryota > Metazoa > Chordata > Chondrichthyes > Rajiformes > Rajidae > Okamejei > Okamejei kenojei. Next base: position 59,588,702 of record CM069141.1, read on the forward strand.
CTCTCCCTGCTAACCCCGAAGTAGTACGGAATATTTAATAAACATGGCAATATTTTCAAAGAGCCAAAAGCACCGACCGGTAGCTGGAAATGAAAGAAGGAAAAAAAGAGAGTTTAATGGCAAGACCCTGAACTCGCTGAAGGTGGAAGCACAAGTACATAGGGTGGTAAAGTCGGCGTATGAGATGCTTGCCTTCATTGCTAGGGCCATTGAATATATGAGTCGGGAAGTCATGATGCAGGTCTATCGCAATTTTGTTGCGCCGCATTTGGAATATTGCATGCGGTTCTGTTTGCCACATTGCAGGAAATACGTGGAAGCTTTGGAGAAGATGCAAGGGAGGTTCACCAGAATGCTGCCTGGATTAGACGGATTCAGCTACAGAGAGAGGTTGGATAGACTTGTATTGTTTTCTTTGGAATGTTGAAAGCTGAGGAGACTTGATACTAGTATATAGAATTGAGCGGCATAATTAGGGTAGAAAGTCCGAACCTTATTCTCTGGGTGGAAATACCCAATACTAGAGGGTCTAGCTATAAGGTGAGAGGGGGAAAGTTTAATGGAGATGTGTGGGGCTAGTTTTTTTGGGTTTTTTTGCACAGAGTGGTGGGGGCAGGGAATGCACTGCCAGAGCATTGCTGGAGGCAGATATGATAGTTGCATATGAGGCTTTTAGATAGATACGTGGAAGTGCAGGGAATAGATATGGATCATAGACTGGCCTTTGAGATCATTTTAACTAGGCATCATATTTGGCACAAACATTGTGGGCTGAGGAGCCTGTTCCTGTGCCCATATGTCATATATTCTGTGTATCAACTGCTAGAGAACTGTGATCTTGTTAAAAGAATCCTTCTGGTCTGCCTGAAACATGCATGTCGGTCATCCAGTGCTTAATGTTGCCCAAGACGGAGTGCTTCCAACATCGTTGCTGCAAATCCAACACCATTCCTGAGGAGTGCACTGAAACTTGGCGCAGGCACTGCAAAGACTATATAGTGAAGGTCTAATTCTCTCCTGCTGTTGGAAATAGTGACTGGAATCTGAGATATAAAAATCCTTAACGAGTGTTGTATCGAAATGCTAACGTTAAGTCATTAGAACAACATGATGTGCAAATGTGGAATTGAATGTGTATATATTCTCTGAAATAAAATAGATCTTTGTAGGAGAGAAATTGCTGGGTAGTGACCTTGGAATTCCATTCACTAAGAGCTGATGTATTTCGAGGTGCATGGAAATATCCAACAGTGAGCTACAATTCCAAAAATAATGAAAGTAAATTGTATGTCCTATTTTACACTTGACTTGGATGTGGTGCGTGGGTGGCCTTAATGGCACATTGAACCCATACCGAATATCTGTTGTAAATGTTTGATGGTGCAGAGAAAGGTTTATGTTGTCCGTCTTCAATTGTGTCTAACCTGAACAGACCTTGATATATTGCTAGGTAGACAAAAATGCTGGAGAAACTCAGCGGGTGAGGCAGCATCTATGGAGAGAAGGAATAGGCGACGTTTTGGGTCGAGACCCTTCTTCAGACTGATTCTTCAGACCACATATATTGCTATGTGGCTTGAGCCTTTTATTTCATTCTATCTTGTTTTTAGAAAATTGACTGACTTGATCATTGAGCTCTCATTTACAAAAGCGCTGTACTCATTTGGATATACATGAAGAAATCAATAATCAAGCTGATGAGGTTTGCTTTTAAAACAGGTACTGAATGAAGCAGTGGGTGCTCTAATGTACCATACCATTACGTTAACACGAGAAGACCTTGAGAAATTCAAAGCACTTCGAATTATTGTCAGGATCGGCAGCGGTTATGACAATGTTGACATCAAATCTGCAGCTGATTTGGGTAAGAGCTGGGGCTGTTTATTTATGGGACTTGGTCGGTGGTGGAGAGTCAACTGTGTCAGAACCATTTTGTTCTGCGGATGTAATGTATAATCTGTAATCGTATGGATACAGTGTTACCTACAGATGAGCGCTCTACAATAAGTAGTTGCTTTGTTTGCTGTATCTGAGGATTTCTGTGTAGTAGTTTTGATCTGTTTTTGTTTATGATTGACATTTATTATGAACGGCAAGTAGAGAATTTACTACTAATACAGTTTGCCCTGAAGCACCAACTTTCCCTTCACACTGGGGCAGCACACAAGAGCTTTGTAATATGCTTCTGAAATGGCTGAATTGGAGCCTTTCATTGCCTGCTTCCAATGTTGGTCTCCCCAAATGTTGGCTGAGAATGTTGAGGCCGTTCTCAATAGAAAAGTGAGCACATAATTTGTCCAGATTCTATCTTCAGCTGCATACATTTTGCTGCGTTTGGTTTCTTTCACAACTCCTCAGCAAGTTAAACAGTCCGTGCCTGCGTGCCATCATTTCTAGACAACTGAATGCTAAGAATATTCACACCTTGAAAATCGCAGAAAATGACCATATCCAACAATGAAGAGTCGATCATTTATCGTTGCTATCTAATGGCATTGCTATTGTTGGATTCTCCAACCAATGACTGGAGATTAAACTGGAGCAGCTATATAAATATTGAGGCAGAGGATCCTGGCTGTCTATTCAGTAAACGACTTGTCACTTGACACATCAAAGTCTTCATGCTATTTAAAATGGACAAGTCGAGAGTCGAATGGAATAATCTTAAAGAAGCCTGGCACCATCTGGACAAGGCAGCCCATAAGGAAGACAACCCATCCACCATCTGAAACATTCATTCCCTCCACCACTGGTGCTCTGTCCCTACAGTGAGTACCATTTACAAAAGAGACTGCAATTACTCGCCTGGGTGAGTTTAAACAGCACCCTCTAAACCCATCCCCTCTACCATCAAGAAACAGGAGCAACTGACACACTGCGACACCACAACCTGCATGTTCACCTCCAAGTCACTCAAATATTCCCTTTCTTTGATTGTCACTGGGTCCCTTTCCCAGCAGCATTATGGGAGCACCATAGAAAGGCAGAGTGGATAAAGAAGGTGGCACCTTTGTGAGGGTAATTAGGGGTGGACAATATATACTGGCCGTGTTAGCATTGCCTGATCACAAAAATAAAACATTTATGGATGAGTCAACTGCAAGATCTCTTGACTGATGAGACTAGACTGTGTGAAAATGTCAACACTAAAAGTAAAGTTTAAAGCTATAGCTTTTAATATAATTTGCTGCTTGTCGTCTTGTAATTTCCTGTGTTGGAAATCTGTATTCTATGATGACAGCAATAAATATGATTGACATCAAATTCACTAAACAGTGATTAAGAGAAGACATTCATGCATCTAACACAAGGGCTGCCCAGGGTTTTTGAAGTGGAGCAATTTATTTAATCATGATATAAGAAATAAACTTGCAGCACGCCAATGGAAGGAGTTTTTTTTTAATTAGCTTTTCCTTTTGCCACTTCAATTCTTGGCTCTTCCTCCAGATGACATTTTGCCTAACAGTGTTCAATATGGGATATCACTTCCTCAAGTTGTTATGCTGCAATCTTTTTTCAAAGTTAGGACTTGGTTTGCATCCTCTCCCCTTGCCCTCCCCACCTCTTGCATCTTCCACCCCCCACTCCATGTGTTCATCTTTGATAAGCTTGTTTGGACAACAGCGCCCGCCCGTGGCAATTAGAGAGCGTTGCAATGAAACAAACTGATCTTGAACTGATAAGCTGACACCTTTTCATTTGATTATGGTGTCATTTTGGTAGTGAACGTAACCAATCTGTGTAAAGATATAACAGCAGAAATGAAGGGAGGACAATGGAGATTGGAGAAGAGTGGGGAACTGGAATTAAGGAGATCTGAACATTTCAGGAGTAGAAGTTAAATGACGGATGGAATTTAAGAGAGGAATTAGATAACAATGGGGATTTTAAATTATAATATCATTAGACTGCGAAATAGTGTTTTCCTTTGCATCATTAAAAAATGGAAAGATTGTTTAGCAGTACATTTGAAGCTGCATGTCAGTATGTCATTTTGTTTTTTTCAGATTACGATTTTAGCCCTGATGTTTAGTGGTAAATGTTGAATCTCATTCCATTTACAGGGATTGCAGTGTGTAACATTCCCTCTTCATCAGTGGAAGAGACGGCAGACTCCGCGCTGTGTCACATATTAAACCTATACAGACGGTCAACATGGCTCCATCAGGCCTTGAGAGAGGGGACAAGAGTATCGAGCGTTGAACAGATCCGCGAGGTAGCAGCCGGAGCAGCTCGGATCCGTGGAGAAACTCTGGGCATCATTGGACTGGGTATGTTTACCTGACAATGTGTAATCAAGCTGCGTATGTCTTCCTCGCTCTCCTCTTCTGTTTTTCGAAAGCAGGCCAGCACAAAAAGTTGGTACTAAGCCATACCTTAATCTATGGTGGTTGATAACTTGTGATCTCTTCCAGTCATTTGCAGTCTGAAGAAGGGTCTCGACCCGAAACGTCGCCTATTCCTTCTGTCCATCGATGCTGCCTCACCCGCTGAGTTTCTGCAGCATTTTTTGTCTATCTGCAGGCCTTTTGTTCCATTCTGTATGTGATCCTGAACAATGGATTTCATTCAATGCATTGCATTTTAAATGCCCATTTTATGTGTACAAATTTGCAGTATATACTTGAAATTCATGCTAGTAATTCTTATTTCCTCCTCTGTGGTCATGAGGTTTATTGCCACTTGTAGCGCAATGTTGAACTATGTTACCTGCACGCAGCAGATGTGTGACTTGGATTTGTGTAGCCCATGTTGCAACTGCATTTGGATTAATGGTGTTTGCCAGTGTTCAATGGGTGGCTCTGTTACTTCTGAATCAGAAGGTAATGGGTTCAAATCCCACTCAAGAATATGGCAGTACTCCATACAGTCCACAGAGAGTGTTGAACCAAAAGGATATCTTTCCTTTAGCTGACATATTAAATTGAAGTTCCACCAACCTGCGTAATAGGTTTGTACCACACTTTGAAATAGGACCTAATGCAGAGCCCGCGCCGTTATTTATTGATCAGTCAACACGATGTAGATTATATTTGGGCCAAACACTGACAGAACGGACTGGTGTAGCTGGGGCATCTTGGTTGACATGGGCAAAACGGACCAATGGGCCTGTTGCCATTCTGTGTGGCTCTATCTAATGTTATGGGCCAAATGCAGGCAAATAGGTTCTCCAAACGGAACTTTCTCAACTACTATATTAGTAGCATTATATTCAGTAGTATCTTTGCACCTATCTTTGAACAAATCAAGGCAATCTTGTGGCCCCTGCGGTGATGTCCTTGCCTTGCTTCAGTATGGTCTCCTCTGGTGGGGTGAGATTTTAGAGGGCCGTCGAGCAACTTTTTCCAACTGAGGGGTTTCTGTGCCTACTTAATTGAGAAAAACAAAGTGCTAGAGGAACTCGGACACAAGATGCAGGAGTAACTCATTTCTGGAGCGAAGGAATGGGCGGCGTTTCGGGTGGAGCCCCTTCTTCAGACTGTCAGTGGAGGGGGCGGGACAAAGAAAGAATGTAGGCGGAGACAGTAAGACTAGTGGGAGAACTGGGATGGGGGAGGGGGTGGAGAGGGAAAGCAAGGGCTATCTGAAGTTGGAGAAGTCAATGTTCATACCCCTGGGGTGTAAACTACCCAAAGGAAATATAAGGTGCTGTTCCTCCAATTTGTGCTGGGCCTCACTCTGAAAATGGAGGAGGCCCTGGACAGAAAGGCCAGATTGGGAATGGGAGGAGGAGTTGAAGTGCTGGGCCACTGGGTGATCAGCTTGGTTAAGACGGACTGAGCAGAGGTGTTGAGCGAAACGATCTCTGAGCCTGCGCTTGGTCTCGCCGATGTAGAGAAGTTGACACCTGGAGCAGCGGATATAGTAGATGAGGTTGAAGGAGGTGCATGTGAACCTCTGCCTCACCTGGAAAGACTGTTTGGGTCCTTGGATGGAGTCAAGGGGGGAGGTAAAGGAAGTGTTGCATCTCCTGCGGTTGCAGGGGAAAGTACCTGGGGAGGGGGTGGTTTGGGTGGCAAGGGATGAGTTGTCCAGGGAGTTACACGGGGAACGGTCTCTGCGGAAAGCAGAAAGGGGTGGAGATGGGAAGATGTGGCCAGTAGTGGAATCCCTTTGGAGGTGGCGAAAATGTTGGATGCTGTATGCGACGGCTGATGGGGTGGAAAGTGAGGACAAGGGGGACTCTGTCCTTGTTACAAGTGGGGGAGGGGGAGTAAAAGCGGAGCTGCGGGGTATCGAGGAGACCCCAGTGAGAGCCTCATCAAAAATGGAATAGAGGAACTCAGTGGGTTAGGCAGCAGCTGTGAATGGAATGGACAGACGATATTTCAAGTTCGCCTCAAGGTTTGCCTGCTTTGAACAAGATCTCCAGAGACGCAGGGACCGCAGATGCTAAAATCTACGGCAAAATTAATAGCTGGAGAACCTCAGTGGATCAGGCAGCATCTTTGGAGGGACTGGACAGGTAGTGTTTTGGGTTTTGACTGATCATACCCAAAGTTGTCGGCCTGTCCTTTCCTTCCAAAGCTGCTGTCAGACCCACTGACTTCTTATTATTTTGTATTTTTATGAAGTTCTAGGGTATGACTACTTATCCATTGTCTATCCTAGTGGTCCATTGTCTCCCTTCAGCTTGCAACATTTTTAAATTTTTTGATATAATTTTATAAAATTTCATAATTTAAAAAAAAAATTATTGATTAGTATTATTTGATTAAAGACTGAGAGAAAATGTATCTTTCCTCTTGCAGGCCGCATTGGTCAGGCAGTAGCATTGCGGGCAAAAACATTTGGATTCAACGTGATTTTCTATGATCCGTACCTGCCAGATGGAGTGGAGAAGTCCCTTGGACTGCAGAGAATTAGCACCTTACAGGATTTGCTGGTTCACAGTGACTGTGTGACCTTGCACTGCAGCCTAAACGAGCACAATCATCACCTCATCAATGACTTCACCATCAAACAGGTATAAATGCCAGGGTAATGTGGTTCACTGCATTAATACATCACCCATAAACTTAATTTGTTACATAAATCCTTGGGGTAGTTACACTGCTTAAAGGTGTTGTTTAAATCAAATACAAAACCAATTTGAATACAATATAGAGAGTGTTGCTTCAGGAAAGTTATTTTTTATTCTACATATATGGACATCACTGCCAAGTATTAATTACTTGATTCTAAAAGTCACCTTGAATTGCAGAAAAGGTTGATTTATGTCTTTATATATTTATGTTATGTCTTAACAGTTGATTGGCTTTCTTAGTCCACTTCCAGGAGCAATCTATAGCAAACCACGTTAAGTTCATAAGTGATCATAATTAGGCCATTCGGCTGATCTAGCTCTCCCTCCTAACCCCATTCTCCTCATAATCCCGGGCACCTGTACTAATCAAGAATTGCTGTAAAAAATATCCATAGCCTTGGCCTCCACTGCCTTTTGTGGCAATGAATTCCACAGATTCACCAAATTCCTCCTCATCTCCTTCCTGATGGAATGTCCTTTAATTCTGAGGCTATGACCTCTGGTCCTAGACTCTACCATCAGTGAAAATATCCTCTCCACATCCACTCTATCCAGGCCTTTGACTATTTGGTAAATTTCCGAGGTTCCCCCTCATCCTTCTAAACCTGAGCGAGGAGAGGCCCAGGACCGTTAAATGCTCATCACATGTTAACCCATTCATTCCTGGGGTCATTCTCATAAACCTCCTCTGGACCCTCTCCAGAGCCAGCACATCCTTCCTCAGATATGGTGCCCAAAATAGCTCTCATTATTCCAAGTGTGGCCTGACCAGCACCTTATAGAGCCTCAGCATTACATCCCTGTTTTTGTATTCTAGCCTTCTTGAAATAAATGCTAGCATTGCGTTTGCCTTCCTTACTGCTGATTCAACTTGCAAATTAACTTTTTGGTGATTCTGCACCAGCACCCGCAAGTCCCTTTGCACCTCCCGATTTTTAGATTCTCTCCCCATTTAGTAAATAGTCTACACCTTTATTCCTGCTACCAAAATGCACGACTCCGCACTTTGCTACGCTGTATTCAATCTGCCCTCTCTTCCAATCTGTCCAAGTCCTTCTGCAGAGTCCCTGCTTTAACTACACTGCCTGCCCCCGCACCTATCTTCATATCATCTGCAAACAATGCCGCAAAGCCATCAATCTCCTCTCCAAATGATTAATGTACATCGTGAGGAGGCCCCGGCACCGACTCTTGCGGAACTCCGCTAGTCACTGGCAGCCAACCAGAAAAAGTCCCCTTTATTGCCTTTTTACCTTCTGCCATGCACCCAACCTGCTATCCATGCTAGTAACTTCCTTTTGATGCCATTTGCTCTCATATTCCTTAGCAGCCTCACGTGTGGCACCTTATCAAAGGCTTTCTGAAGATCTAGGTAAACAACATCTACTGCCTCCTTTGTCTGTCCAGCTATTTACTTCCAAGACGAATTCCAGCAGCAAGATTTCCCCTCAACAAAACCATATGCGGCTGGAGCCTGAATTGTTTATTTTCCTAATGGACATCAGTGAATCAATAATCCAAACACTTTTTCCGATCAGTTTTACCATTTTGATATGTACAGATTTTATATATTTTTCCCATTTGAATCAAAAACTTGAACTGCTAGTTTTGAAGTCTGATGCTCCAGTTTCCCAATGAATCACAAAAGATCATGAATATCCCGTCATCTCAAGTCTGTACTGAGTTAACCAACACCCCCTTTGACCAAGGCACCAATTTTTGAAACTGCTTTTGTCCAAAAGGCTTTCTTCCCTATCAGTATTACAGTGAGTTATGATAATTTTTTTAATAATGGAATAGCTTGCTGAAATTGACTAATTGAGTAGTGAACTGATTTGAAAATGGATAAATTGCTAGAATAAGATAATTGAACAGTTTAAATTACCGGTTGTGCAAATTGTTCCACGTTTACAATTAATTCTCTGCAGTCTCAATTTTCCGCATAGCTATCTATGAGATGATAAATACTTGGTGTCATTACATGCGGAAGATTGATATGTTTGGTTTACAATCCACGTATGATTGGAAAATCTTGGCTTTTTGCACACTCCAAGTTGTCCTGCTTGCCAATCATATGGTTTGTTGCATTATTGTATTAAATTAATTAATTATTGCACATTTAATTTATCAGCATTGCCCTTCAGGTATGTGCTGGGACTGCTGTTAATGGCATTATGAATCCGATTCACAGATGCGTCAGGGAGCATTCCTGGTGAACACTGCACGAGGAGGGCTGGTGGATGAGAAAGCATTGGCACAGGCACTGAAAGATGGCCGGATACGAGGGGCAGCATTGGATGTTCATGAATCTGAACCTTTCAGGTGAGTTAGTATGTGGTGTGACCCCCAGAAATACGGTCGGTAGCTTGATCAAGTTGGGGTAAAACAGAACGTCAGAAAGATACAACAAGTCGGGCAGCATCTGTTGAGAAACTATTAACATTTTAAACTGCCTATCAGAACTTGAGATTAGAAGTGGGATCATTTAAAATTGTTGGATAAGGGCAAAACAAATAATTAAATTGAAGGTCTGCGCCAGGTGGGAAAGAATACACCAAGTAAATCAAAACGGCTGAAAATGGGAGATGCAGAACTGGCATTGCTGATCACCTGAAATAGTTGACATCTGCTCTATAAATACAGTTCCACCGCCGATTTACGGGACTCCTTTAATCCAGACAAAATTATGAGAGCGCACTTGGAAACCCCACCCCCAAGATGTCCCCCTGAAAATGTGGCACTTAGACCTGGTGAGGCGCCCAATCTCAACCTCATCGGGACTTCCGCACCGATCGGCGGGTCGAATTTGCCCCTGCTGCTGGGACTGGAACTCTGACCTGGCCAGAGGCAGCAGAATCATTTCCATAGCCGACTTTGCGGGCCGATGTTTCTTCTCCTCCGCTGCCTAGGTGGACCATTCTGGTACAGTTGGACTTCTCTCGGAGCCGCGACCTCTGTAGGTACGACAAATGAGCAATTCAGAGAGGCCCTGGAACCAAGAATGCCAGAAAATTGGTGGTGGACTTATATTTTAAATGGGATTTTATTCCTCGAGCTTCATTGAAAGTCAGAGCATTACTAGGATGTATATTTAAAACCGCACTTTCTGATTTTTACTTAAGCATCTGCAGTGTTTTGCTTTAGGTAGTATATATGTATCTTAACATCTTTTGTAAATTAGTGATTGGACAGCAGAGGCATTGGTGTTTAAGGGGGAAAGCAAGGAATCTTTTATCTCCACTCTTCTCTAGTTGTCCTCTTTGTACAAAAGTATTGGTATCAGTTGTATTAATATCTTAATTTCTTCTGGCCATCTATTGCTGATGAAACCTTAGCTGTTGAAACTGCAAAGGGGACAGGGGTTGGGGTTTGAGTAAAGCAAATTTCATGCTTCAGTATCTAAAGCTAGTTTGGTTTGGTATGAAAATTAACAACGCTACAGAATTATTTCCATGAGCCCTGTTGTTGGGGGATAAAACTGTACAACGAAACTTGGCAGATGTGATGACCATTTTGTGATTCAATGCAGCTAACATGGATCACAAGTAGAACCCTCTGCCTGTTGTTAACAAGCTGATCTTATTGATCAGATTGGCAGTCAAATGAGTTAGCACCATTAGTAGAGGTTCTTGGATGTTCCACAAATGCAGCCCAAACCTTAGATCTCATTGGATCAAAGTCTGACATGACTGCCCTTCTCTTGCTTATATCATCATAAACTGCATTTGGATACAGAATCTGATGTCTCAAGTTTCAATCTTTCTCTGAAGCCTTTGTCCATATTGAACTATTAGGGAATGACATAAACACCAGTGCAGTAATTGTAGTTCCATCCATCACATTGTAGTTTTTAATCATGAATTCTGTCCTAGACAATTCTGTCATGAATTCATAACATTAATCCATTTAGCTTCATCTCGAGTCATTGTATGAATTCATGGCCACTGTAACCTGATGTTCAAATATCCATGCACTCAAATCGAAGAAGAAAATAGGTACAGGTCTATTAGAACCCGTAAAACAAAAAAGATGTATTTATATTAATGTATGCTATTTTTCTGTTTGTTAATACATTTCTTATTTCCAAGATAAAAAAATTCTCTGCTTGGTGTCTTTTAGCTTTAGTCAAGGGCCCTTGAAGGATGCACCAAATCTCATTTGCACCCCACACACAGCATGGTATAGTGAGCAGGCTTCAATCGAAGTACGAGAAGAGGCGGCTAGAGAAATCCGAAGAGCTATTACAGGTATGATGTGATGTTTGATCTCTCCGATGCTATTAACTAGGAAACTGAGAGGAATGGCCTTGACAATGACCTGTTGTGTTTACAACCCATCAAATATGTGCGTCCGACTGGTGTCTCTATTTGTGAAACACTTCCACTGCTACTTCTAAGGCAAAGGATCAAATACAATTCACTGAAAATGCTGTGTTCATATAGTGGAACAAAGAAAATTGTGGTATGCTGGAATTGGAAGATTCCTGAGATCTGGAATAGTTATAGAGTAGGCGGACGGGAAACTTGTGCAGGGTTTTGAGTACAGGTGTAAGAATTTTAAATATTACAATTATAATTATAAGCAGTGCTTTCCATAAAAAACAGACACAAAATTGCTCCATAGGTGCTGCTGCACCAGCTGAGTTTCTCCAGCATTTTTGTCTACCTTTGATTTTCCAGCATCTGCAGTTCCTTCTTAAATAATTATTTATATTCTATCCATGCACAAGTGTTCTTACAATCGATTTAGCTTTTAATTGCAGCTGTGCTTTAATTGTTTAATAACAAACCTACTTCAGATTCCCTCGTGCAGTTTGAGCACTGGAGCCAAATCCTGAACCAGCCGCAAGAGGACAGTGTGCTTTGCTGTCAGCATGCAAAGTGTACTTGTGCCATCCTGTGGCCGAAAACAATCACGGCACAAACTTCAGTAAAAATGTGTTCTTGCTTTTTGTGGAAAGGCTTTGTTGTAACTCTTCTCATACCTTTTCATCTTCCTTATGAATCAGCAGTTACCAATGAAAATCGAGGAATGAACACAGACATAGGAATTAATAAAACATATGCTGGAAACACTCTGCATATCGAGCAACATGTGTTCAAAGAGAAACTGAGATAATGTTTCAAGTCTAGGCCAGATGCTGCCTGATTTCCAAGAGTGTTTCCAGCAATTTATCCCGTCATTTCAGCGGTTACAGGTATTTTGAGCATATGAAGTAGGAGGACGAGTAGCCTCCCTACCCTTCGAGTCTGCTCCATCATTTATTAAGATGATGGCTGATGAGACTCTTGACTCAACTTTGCATTCCTGTCTACGTATGGTACTCAAAAATAGTTTTTCAAACATACTTCCTTCATCCTTTAAGGTTTGTAGCTCTTTAATAGAAAAATAAAAAAATTTACATCTTACTCTTGAGTAGAAAATCATTCAATATTTGTGTGAGACTGCTGCTATTCTGGCTGGAGGGCTGTGACCAGTGGTGTCTGCAGGGATCTGTGCTGGCATTCCTGTGGTTTGTGATAGATATAGATATAGAGACAGATAGATATAGAGATATATAGAGACAGATTGATATAGAGGCTGATTCGTGTAGAGACAGATTGATATAGAGACAAATAGATATAGACAAATAGAGATAGATAGATATAGAGATAGAGAGAGAGATATAGAGATAGATAGATATAGAGATAGATAGATATTAGATATATAGAGATGTGTGTGTATATATATATATGTGTGTGTGTGTGTATATATATGTGTGTATGTATGTATGTGTATATGTGTGTATGTTTATGTATGTATGTGTATGTGTATATTATATATAGATAGAGATAGAGATAGAGATAGAGATATTATAGATACATATATTTTGCAGACAGTGAAGAAGGCTGTCAAAGGATGAAACCGGATATGGATCAGTTAAAGATGATATAACCGAGTTTATCCCTTCTGATTTCCCCTATCAGTTGGTGAGAACTCATATTCTTTATCTGAGAAACATGGCGTGAGGATGGCTCTGTTGGTGCAGCATTCATGTACTTTAGACTACAATAATTTATTTGGCAAATCACCTTTTGATTGGGGAGATGGGTGTGTAGTGTGAACATGTATCCTATTGATGCCTAAGACTGGAGATATTTTGTCCATTAAGTATCTTGAATCAGATACTAACTTGTATTCTCTGCTTCTCCACAGGGAGGATTCCAGATACCTTGAAAAACTGTGTGAACAAAGAGTATCTTGCCACAGCTGCACAATGGACTGGCATTGACCCTGTAGCTGTACATCCTGAGCTGAATGGAGCTGCTTACAGGTAGAAAAGGGATTTGGTTGTGTTATTTTATGTTCTGAAGCCTGACAATCCTTTTGAATTAAAAATGCTTGTTTTCAACTCTGTCTACTACAATCAGAGTGTACATATGCAGTGCTTTTACCAACGAAAAAACACTAATGCAGGTACAATTTAGAGACCTTGGCTTAGGAATCCATGCAGTCTTGAGATGACATAGGATAATTACACTTTTCACCTAGGGCATATGAGCATTGGCCTGTCATCCATATGGTGAGCAAACTGATGAAAACTGAGACTTTGAGAAATACTGTTTGGGCAGCACAGTAGTAGAGCTGCTGCGTCACAGCGCCAGTAACCCAGGTGCAATCCTGAATGCAGATCCTGACTGTGCAGAGTTTGTACGTTTTCCCTGTGATCATGTGGAGTTTTTTTTCCGGGACCTCCGGTTTCCAGAGCATCCTTGAGCCAGATTCAATCGTGACCTGCAGTGTTGCCTGTATCCCATTCTTCCCGTGGCCACAGTGGTCTGATTTCCTCCTATATTTGACATGCAGGTTGGTGGGTTAATTGACCACAGGACATTGTCCTTGATGTGTAGGTGAGTGGTAGAATTTGGGGGTATTAGGGGGAATAATGGAGACTAAGTGAGGATTAGCATTAATAGGTGCTTGATGTGTAGTTTGGGTGACGAGTTGTAGGCCTTGTTTTTTGTGCAGTATGTCCCTGCCTTTATTTCCTCAGCCATGTTTGGTAATGATAAGTACCTGGGGAGCCTTTCAAGCATTGTTCAATTGGAAAAAAGATTTGTAGGAAAGCTGATAAACATCATGTCTCAGTGCTGCAATATTTAACTAGAGAATGTAATTATTGCAGTACTGGGATAGTGGATAAAATAGAAGATCTGTGAGCAGTGGGATTAAAGGATTAACAAAGATCTGTTCAGCAAGGCAGTACCAGATGGCTCTCCAAAGAATCTGTCACCGTTCCAACATACAGATGTGTACATACTGAAGAAAGACCAGCTGGCCACTTGACTATGTGCCATCATAACCTGTTGTGACGTCTGCATATCCTCACTCCATTACTCGTGAATGTATGCAAATTCCTTGGGAGCAAAAATAAGACAACAAAAAAGAACGGGCTAAATAAAGAAAATATTCTTGGAAATTTCCCTCTGAGCATCTGTATATACTGTATCTTGCCCAGATTCACAGACTCTTTAATGGCAATCCGGCAGCCACTTGCACCCATTGATTCTTGGTTTGCTGTCAACTATCTTTTGTGTTACCTTGAGTTGAACCATTTATCTTGTATGTGTGAGTGGTGTGCATACTTTTCTGCTGTTGAAATGTTCTCTTAATTTCCTTAGTCCTTCATTTCTCTTAGATTCCCCTTCACCTTATCTGCTACTATGAGAACAATCATAATTTCTCCCCCCTTAATTTGTTTACTTTTGAAGTTGCTTTGCCTGCATCATCCAAAACAAGATCATCCTTCCTGATGAGTGTTGCCCAAAATTGGTTATGGTATTCCAACTGAGATGTAACTAATGTTTCAATTACATTTTTAAGACATCTTTATTTTTCTGACATATTCTGGCCTTTTCTCATCTCCTGTTTTTCTCACCCCCCCCCCCCCCCTCCCCTAACTTCTTTCAATCTGAAGATGGGTTCCTACCCGAAACGTCATTTATTCTTTTTCTCCAGAGATGCTGTCTGACCCGATGAGTTACTCCAGCATTTTGTCTATCTTTAGTATAAACCACAATCTGTAGTTCTTTCCTAAACGTTTTTTTTGTTGTACTCTGCCGTGTGTCTTTTTCATTTTCAATGATATGTGCATATAAAAGCATAAGAGTTGGGATATCATGTTACATTGGTACAAAACATTGGTCAATCGACATTGGGAGTATTGTGTACAATTCTGGTTGGCACACTGCAAGAGGGACGTTGTAGCATTAAAAGCGATTCACTGTGATGTTGCCTGAAATGGAAGGCTTTTACTAAAATGAGTGATTCAGTGGCTTGGATGTTCTCACAAGGGCACAGGAGGCTGGTGTGTGATCTTGGAGGTTTACAGGTCCTCTCCAAGTTATAATGAGGTTCCATCTTGTGATCTGTTTAAGGTTATGCTGCTGCAAGTAAGAATTTCATTGTTCTGTTTAGGTCATAAGACAATAAAACGCTCTTGGCTCTTCTGTCGATAGCGTTTAATTGTCTTGTATACTGACTATTGAACAGCTGAATTTTTAGTTGCTGCAGCTTAACAGGCTTGGTATCATAGTAACCAGAATAATGCAAAAACTGACATCCTCAATGCAACCAAAGACATAGAAGATCATAGTTGCTGAGGCTAGTATTCAGTAGTGCTCAAGAGCCTGATGACTACTGGGATAAAACTGTTCTTGAACCTGGTTTGAGGCATGTCAACTTACTCTTCTTGGACACCGTTATTACAGATATCCTTTTAAGGAAGGTGGAAACCTCACGAATGAAGATTTCCACAAAAACGCCAACAAATTGGGCCATGGCAATATATTCAAATTTCTAACCAAAGGCAGTGCGTGGTTAAACCAGGGCATTTTAACTCAGCCGTTCATATATTGTCACGAGTTACTGTTCCCACATGCAGTAGATGCCTGAGACAGTCAGCAAATCTGTCCTGCCAGACTTCCAACCCCAGTATGTAAATATAACCAGTACATACGTCAGGTGTTTGCAACCTGTGATGGACCTGATTATGATTGAGGAGAGTAGATAGGATGGTTAGTCATCCGTTTGCCTTGATGTCTAAAATTGAGGGGCATATGTGCAAGGTGAATGGGGAGAAATTTAAGAGATGTCTGAGTGGCAATATTTTCTCACAATGTGGTTGTTTTATGGAAAGCTGCAGAGGAGGCATGTTTAAATTCATTTGGACAGTTGTCCTGGATCATTTGGGCCAAAGGTCCCGTTTCTGTCCTGTACTCTCCAGGTACTGTGCCCTCCATTTTAAACTAGTGTCATGTAGTTTATGTTGCCCTTCATCATTCTTCCAAGCACCCTGCTTCATCTACACAATGTTCAATTTGCAATCCTCTCTTCAAGATGACATGATATTAACATTTGGGAAACATTGAACAGTATGGAAAAAGTTACTGTTCACCATAAACTTTTGGCCTTTCGGAAGTTTGGATCTCCCTATAATCATCCTTTCTAATCCTATGAGATCATTATCTGCTATTGCTTTATATGTGGTACTTTTCACCTGCAATTTGAAACTGTAAAAATCAAATACACCACCCCCCTTATCAATACTCAAACTTTCAAAAAACTTGTTAGTCACATATGATTTGGCTCTTGCATGCTGGTTTTCAGTTTGTGCTTCCAGTTAATTCTGTCCCAGTTTTATCTGAAGTTCCCCAATGCTGTATTTGAGCTGACTGACCTCCACCTTTATGATATATTGCTCTCCCATATTTTGAACAGTGTTGTAACATTCACAATGCCCTTTCAGGCAATGCCTCTTCATCAGACAACCACACATTCCTTCCGGTGACTGTCATTTCTGGTTTTATACATTATAACCTTGTAAGAATCTCATTATTTTACTGTGTTCAATTTATTTTTCGACCTTCCTTCATCCGATGTTCATTTTCAGAACTCTAATCCAGAAGTTTACTATGAAGAACTGAAAATTCTGCTTCACTCTTGGTAGAAGGATAATATGTTTGGTTACAAATTATCCTGGCAAAACATGTCAGCTTTGTGCGTGATTTTGTAACTGCCTTCCATGAGGCATCCTCAGCTAAGTAGTTCCTCCTTTCATTGAGCAGCTGTGAATTTAAGGTGCTTGCTTTTATTCATGTGTGGTTTTGTTATGCACTGCACAAAATTGTTGTTGCCTTGATATCTTCATCTAGTCCCTAAAATCAAACTGCAGAATTCCAGTTGTAGAATAGCTACCATTTTTTGTGGTAATGTGTGGTACGTGCAGACTGTCGGTGTTTCTGCTAGATCACCACATAGCTCTCTACATGTATTTTCATGGGGTCTGAGTTCTGGGAACCATATGCATGTGTGTTTAATCAATAGCTCAGATTTGGGACACTTTGTGGATATGAGTGAAACGCATGTGTTGTCTGTATGTATGGAAATTGATTGGAAGCAAGCAAATACTCATCTATTAGCTTTTTTTGTAGTTGAGGTTTTTGCATGTGTAAGAAAGAACTGCAGATGCCAGTTTAAATCGAAGGTAGACACAATGCTGGTGTAAATCAGCGGGTGAGGCAGCATCTCTGGAGAGAAGGAATGGGCGACGTTTCGGTTCAAGATCCTTCTTCAGACATGATATGAACAATTCAATTTTAACGTTATTTTGGTTGATTTGTCCTTAGATTCAATGAGTTAGCTAATTTAGTTTGTTTTCATTTACACTTTTTTTAACACTGAAACCTGCTTTCCTTTCAAAAATAGTGTCATGAAGGAGTGTTTTAGCATTACTATGATCTTGCTTAATAGTCATCAATTGTCACCAATCTAGTTAACTTTGCAGAATCAACACTCATTAAAAATCATCTTTGTTTAGTTCATTATTGTCACATGTACTGACCAACAGTGAATAGCTTTTGTTTGCATTCTACGTAGTATAAAAAAGACTCTACATAATTTAAAATCAAGCCATCCACAGTGCACAGAAAAAGGATTCAACATTCAATGCATGATAAAGTCCAGTTAAAGATAGTTCAAAAGTCTCTGAGGTGGATGGGGTCAGGACCCTACTATGGCTGATGAAAGGACCGTTCAGTTGCTTGATAACAGCTGGGAAGACCCTGTCCCTGAATCTGGAGGTATGCGTTATCAGACTTCCATACTTCTTCCATGAAGGGAGAAGAGGGAGACTGGTCCTTATGCTGGTTGCCCTTGCCGAGACAGTGTGAAGTATAGATGGAGTCAATGGAAGGGAGGTCGGTTTGTGTAATGGTCTGCCTTTGTGCATAACTCTCTGAAATTTCTTGTGGTTTGATTTTGTTTTTGACTGCAGTCATGAGTGTGTAGTAGGAGGCTGAGAATGCACCCTGAGGGGCACCAGTGTTGAGAATTATCATAGAGAATGATTTGTCACCTATCCTCGCCAATTGTGGTCTGTTGGTCAGTAAGTTGAGGATCCAATGCAGCGGGGGAGTGCAGACACGCAAGTTCCATGAGTTTGGAGATGATATGGCGTTAAAGTAAATGTTTTGAGGAGCCCTGATTTAGTTAAGTTAAACCTCACTTAATGAAAAGTGAACATTACATTAATGTTCTTGGATGAATATTTGATGTTGGATCATTGAATAAAATTAGGCTTTGTACCCACTTACCCTCATTTCTTGATATGGTGTAGAAAATGAATGCTTTTCATAGCTTTTGCTGATTCATATGGACATTATCCAAAGATGTTCTCATTCAGTCCCTGTTGTAATCGTGCCCAAGTTACTTATCTTTGTCGGCAAATTGATGGCTGGTGTGTTCAACGTCACACTTTGTGTTGTGAATACATGGTAAATGGCCAACGTGTGACGATGTCATCCATGCAGGTTGTGAAGTGGTGCATTCTCTCTAACAGGCAGATGAGTGTGTTTCTGGCTACCAGTCGATGCAGACAATGGAAGATCATTGATTTTTTCATTATTTGCAGGCAGAGAAATTCCCATTATTTACACAACAAAAAAACATTCCTACCAGATCCTTGGTCCCAGGATGCACCTGGGTGAGAGAGCCCAGCTCTTGACACTATTTTGTAACTGACTTTCGGGAAGTGGCAGTGGATAGACCTGTAATTCTATTTCTGAGTGACATAGCAGTGGAGTTGCTGCCGTACAAGGCCAGAGACCAGGGTTCAATCCAGACTATGTGTGCTATCTGTACAGAGTTTGTGTGTTCTCCCTGTGACCACATGGGTTTTCTCCGGGTGCTCCGGTTTCCTCCCACATTTCAAATAGCTGTGGGTTTCTAGGTTAGAAACATAGAAAATAGGTGCAGGAGTAGGCCATTCAACCCTTCGAGCCAGCACCACCATTCAATATGATCGTGGCTGATCATCCAAAATCAGTAGCCCGTTCTGGCTTTTTCCCCCATATCCCTTGATTCCCTTAGCCCTAAGAGCTAAATCTAACACTCTTGAAAACATCCAGTGAATTGGCCTCCACTGCCTTCTGTGGCAGAGAATTCCACAGATTGACAACTCTCTGGGTGAAAACGTTTTTCCTTATATCAGTCCTAAATAGCCTACTCCTTATTCTTAAACTGTGCCCCCTGGTTCTGGGCTCCCTCAACATCGGGAACATTTTTTCCTGCATCTAACCTCTAAGAATTTTATATGTTTTTATTGGATTCCCTCTCATCCTTCTAAATTCCAGCGAATACAAGCCCAGTCGACCCATTCTTTCATGATACGTCAGTCCCACCATCCTGGGAATTAACCTGGTGAACCTACGCTGCATTCCCTCAATAGCAATAATGTCCTTCCTCAAATTAAGTGTCCAAAATTGCACACAATACTCCAGGTGCGGTCTCACCAGGGTCCTGTACAACTGCAGTAGGATCTAAACTCATTCCTCTCGCAATGAAGGCCAACATACCATTGGCTTTCTTCACTGCCTGCTGTACCTGCATGTTTACTTTCAGTGACTGATGTACAAGGACACCCAGGTCTCGTTGCACCTCCCCTTCTAATCTGGCACCATTCAGATAATAATCTGCCTTCCTGTTCTTGCCACCAAAGGAGATAACCTCACATTTATCCACATTATACTGCATCTGCCATACATCTGGCCACTTACCCAACCTAGACATGCCTCATAGCATCCTCCTCGCAGTTCACACTGCCACCCAGCTTTGTGTCATCTGCAAACTTAGACATGTTTCATTGCCTTCTGTAAATTGTCCCGAGCGTATAAGGCATAAGCAGTGTTCGGGTCATTGATCGGCACAGACTGGGTGGGCGGAAGGGACTGTTTCCATGCTGTATTTCTAAACTAAATTAAACTGAGGTGAAATTATTTTCATTCCCTCTCTATCTACCAGAATATATATATATATTCTCTCTCTCTCTCTCTCTCTCTCTCTCTCTCTCTCTCTCTCTCTCTCTCTCTCTCTCTCTCTCTCTCTCTCTCTCTCTCTCTCTCTCTCTCTCTCTCTCTCTCTCTCTCTCTCTCTCTCTCCTCTCTCTCTCTCTCTCTCTCTCTCTCTCTCTCTCTCTCTCTCTCTCTCTCTCTCTCTCTCTCTCTCTCTCTCTCTCTCTCTCTCCCTCCTCTCTCTCTCTCTCTCCCCACCCTCTCTCTCTCTCTCTCTCTCCCCCCCCTCCCTCTCTCTTCTCTCTTCCCACCCTCTCTCTCTCCCCCCCTCTCCTCTCCCCCCCCCCCTCTCCCCCCTCCCCCCCCCTCCATTTAAAGTACAGTAATGTTCAAACCATTTTAATGCAGGAAACATGGTCACTGAGAAGTTCCATTAACAGCAAGTGTCAATGATCTAGTTAGGATATTGTGTGAAGAATGGGTATTTCCCAGACCACCAAGGCAAAGCATCTTTGTGCCATCAGATCTTTCTCTTCTCAGCCACAAAATTGCATCAGATAAACAAATCCAGTAATGAATCGAGATGTCGGCCTTTTGTTTGTTAAAACCCCTGGAGACCAAACGTAGACTGGGTGATCATTCCGCTGAACACTTTCGCTCAGTCCGCCTGGCCCTACCTGATCTCCCGGTTGCAAAATTCCCTTTCTCATTCCCACACTGACCTTTCTGTCCTAGGCCTCCTCATTGTCAGAGTGGGGCGAAATGCAAATTGGAGGCACTGCATCTCATATTTTGCTTAAACCGCTTACAACACGGGTATGAATTTGATTTCTCTAACTTCAAGTAACCCTTGCGTTCCCACTCTCCATCCCTCCTCCGCCCAAGTCACATAAGCTTTCGTTCTCACCCAGCTACCGCTAACAATGGCCTGTTTCCTTTATCATTGTTACTTTTTTGCATATCTCTCATTAATTTTTCTATATCTCTGCACATCATTGTCACTATCTCTCATTTCCCTTTCCTGAAACTTTCAGTCTGAACAGGGGTCTTGACCCGAAACATCACCCATTCCTCCCGTGAGCTATTCCAGCATTTTGTGTCTATCTTCGGTTTAAATGAGAATTACCAGAGAATTAAGGGACATGGACTGCACTCAGAGGGTGGGTGGCTTGTGGAATGAGCTTCTAGCAGAGGTGGTGGAGGCAGGATATTTTAACATTATTGGATATAGAGCAGCAGTAACTAGGGGAAAACAAATGTCGGCCTATCCAGCATGATACTTCCTACACATCACCCAAATCACCCAAATCAATGCAATTTGTGCAACTGCAGGTCTCCAAATCTGAGGAAAGACATTCTTGCTATAGAGGGGGTTCAGAGAAGGTTCACCAGACTGATTCCTGGGATGTGAGGACTTTTATATGAAGAAAGACTGGATAGGCACGGCTTGTACTCACTGGAATTTAGAAGATTGAGGGGGGATCTTATAGAAACTTACAAAATTCTTAAGGGTTGTTGCTGGACAAGGGGCTGGAGATCAGCGGGTGCAGCAGCATGGATTTTCGGGTCGAGACCTTCAGACGATGCTCCTTAGATGCTGCTGCACCCGCTGAGTTTCTCCAGCATTTTGTGTAACCCAAAATTCTTAAGGGGTTGTACAAGCTAGATGCAGGAAGATTGTTCCCGATGTTGGGGGAGTCCAGAACAAGGGGTCACAGTCTAAGGATAAGGGGGAATTCCTTTAGGACCGAGATGAGGAAAACATTCTTTACACAGAAAGTGGTGCGTCTCTGGAATTCTCTGCCACAGAAGGTCGTTGAGGCCAGTTCATTGACACTCCAAAGACGTACAGGTTTGTAGGTTAATTGGCTTGGGTAAGTTGTAAAACTTGTAAATTTATCCCCAGTATTTCATTTGAACTTGGGTTCAAATGACAATAAATGGCATTTATTTTTTATTTATTTCTTTTCTGCTTCGTTCCCTCAGCCCTCAATGTCAATAAGGTGCCCTTGAACTTAATTTTATCTGGCTCGTTATGAACAAGAGAGCCATCTAGAATGGAGCTTATGAAACTGCATGTTTTGAATAATGCAATTTATTCCCCTGTGGTGCTGTTCTTTAATGGCTGTTACGTTTGTTACAGATTTCCAAGTGGAGTGGTCGGGGTAACGGCAGCAGGCATCCCTGCAGCAGCGGTCGAAGGAATTGTAACAGGTGCCATCCCTATGCAACACGGGATGCCTTCGGTAGCACATCCTTCGCATACACCATCCCCAAGCCAGACAGTCAAAGCAGAACCAGACAGAGATATCCCTGCTGACCAATAGCAGCTTTCAAAAGAAAAGAAATGGCATTCCTCACCTTTTTGACCTTTTAACCTTCTGTCAGGAAGCAGCCCGAAAGTTCGCAGCAAAAAAGAAAAATAACTGGGACTACAAAGTGTAGTTAATGCAGTTAAATGAAGCGTGGAGTCTTACTGCATTTCCAATTGACGTCTGTAATTCTGTGACCTTGTATGAAAAGGAAAGAAACCTTGTAGTACCTCAAGTCAGCCATGAATGTACTCTGTCTGTGTACAGTTTTGTAGAAGCCACAGATTTGTTTAGCTGTGAATATACTTTTTAAAAAGAAAAAGTGAAAATATACAATACTTCCTACTTTTGCATATGGAGATGCTTTGTCAGTGCACAGAATTCTCAGGCGAAAAAAAAATCATGATTTTCCTTGTTTTATTTTTACTTGGCAACTTGCACCAGGTCCCCTCAGCATCTTTATTACAGTGGCTATGGAGGTTCCAGCAACCACAGTCAGATAACTGGTCTCCCAATTACATTATTTGGTGGAAAATACAATGTAATAGTAGACAGAAAATGTGATTGCTCTTACACATTTTCCTTGTATCCCATCAAATTAAAAGAAAAATAACCAAGCTTCTGATGTTCTTGGTCCAGTCTCAGAGAAGTTCATTTACTGAGTTGATATCTGCCATATTTACTTGTTTATGCAATTCAAAGAAAAGACTACAGGGCAGTCTGATTCTGGCTCAATTTTGCTGTCCCTGTTGTCATTTGTTTTTCTAGCATCAATTTATTCATACCTTTGCCTCTTTTTTCCCCCTTCCATTTCACGCTCCCCTCTCATTTGCTTTCCCTCCCCCTCTCCCTGCCCCCCCCCCCCCCCCCCTCAAATTATTTTCTCCCTCAACCCCTCCCATCTCCCAAAAATGGTCTGGATGAGAAATGGTTTTAACTTAATATGCAGCACATGGGCTTTTACTTGGCTTGTTGCATGGAGCACTAGTAGTAAGTGTGGATTGGGTAACTGCTCTGGACAGTTGGCTTTTCTCCTTTATCTAATTTTTAAAAGCAGTTGGCTTTTTAGGATTTGTTTCTACAAGCATTAAATATGTTGGCACTCACCAGTGTCCCAATACAACTTTGCATCAAGTGCACCTGAAGGGACTTGAAGCAACAGTATTATATTTGCACCATAATTTTCACAAATGCATTTTGACATTTAAAACAAAACATACCCAAGGTTCTTTTTGGTTTAGAATGAGAATTTTTGTCAATTGTAATGTGAAATAGAAACCAGGTTAGGAATTCAAACAGAATCATTTTGTTGTGCTGTTATGGCCATTGAAACTGTGAGTCCCAGCACCCAATTGTTAAATAAGTTTTTAATCTTTCATGCCTTCTTGCTCCCTGATCATATATTTTTTGTTAGAAACAATCATGTTTGTGGCTGTAATCATTGGTATGAGATATTTTAATAAAACCAACAAAAATAACTCTGAAACCTTTCAAGCAGTTACTGTGTTTATTGTGGTAGATGTGAGCTTTGCAGTGAGTTTCATCTTTATCTGGGAAAGTGGAGCTGTTCATAAAATCAAAATGCTGGAGTAAGTCAGCGGGTCAGGAGCATCTCGGGAGAAAATGGAAGTTTGGACCCTTCGTCAGACACTTCAGAAGTCTGAAGTGGGGTCCTGACCTGAAACATCATCTATTCATTTTCTCTAGAGATGCTGCCTGACCCGCTGATTGACTCCAGCATTTTGCCTATCTTTGGTATATACTGGCATCTGCAGTTCCTTGTTGTATTTATACATGAATCAATGTGTCCATATAAACTAGTTTTGTTTAAATACTGGTGTGAAGCAAATATAATAACTATCAAAAGCGAAATGTTGTCAATTTGAAGAATTACGCAGCTAGTAGAGCTGCTGCCTCATAGCTCCAGTAACCTGTGTTCAATCCTGTGCACTCGCAATGGGTCAACTGGAGTAAAATGTCTTACTTGTGAATGGGCAAGAGTTGTGGAATTCTGTGGAATTCTCTGCCACAGAAGGTAATTGAGGCCAGTTCGTTGGCCATATTTAAGAGGGAGTTGGATGTGGCTAAAGGGATCAGGGGGTATGGAGAGAAGGCAGGTACAGGATACTGAGTTGGATGATCAGCCATGATCATATTGAATGGCGGTGCAGGCTCGAAGGGCCGAATGGCCTGCTCCTGAACCTAATTTCTATGTTTCTATGGCCTTTATGAACCTGTCTTTATAAACTCAAGCCAACTCTAGCTTCTATACTCTTGTCTCCCAAAAAATTTTTAGAAATTGTAACACCAAAGGAAATATGTTTTTCAAAATGTGTTCAGACCATTAGATACTTATTCTAACTTAATTATCTGAAGACACAGAAGAGTCCTGCCCTGAAACATTGCCCGTCCATCCCTCCACACATGCTGCCCGACCAACTGAGTACCTCCAGTACTGTTTTATTTATTATCTTGACTGGAAATGCAACCAAGGAGAAATGTTGAGAGTTTTTCCCCAGAAGGATACCCCTTTGTGCATAATAAATGCTGTTAATTGAGTTCAGCCCTCTGGCTAAAAGCCCATCTGTGCTAAAGTCATGAGCATGTTTTAAAACAATTAGATTGGTGTGACTGTGAAATGTAGCGCACAATGCTTTGGTTTATTTGCAGGTAATATTCAACTTGGAAAGTGGGTTGGAATTGCTTCCAAAAATATACATCGTTATAAAATCTATTTTTGTGACTTGGTGTGCTTCTAAAAGTGCTGACTGTGCAAGTGACAGTTGCTACACAAGTTGCTAATTTTTATAGTAAGTTGATTGCAATTTTAACTTTGAGTGGGAAGGAACTATTAAATATTGATTATGCTTTGAAGACATGGCCTCTAGATGTCCAGTTGCTACAGGAAGCTGAGGTATTTGATGTTACCTCAAGGAAGACTAAAACCTTCGCATCTGTGATGTATTTTGTGGAGAAGTTCCCAAACATTCTGCATGATACAAGTTCTGATGTAGTTGATCAAAGTATGCAAGCTATCAGGTTGAACGTTTCAGTGAGGTACGAGAAGTGTTAGAGTGGACAAGAAGTGGGATATTATCTCCAATATGAAAGATGCAAATGGCTGCAACAGGTTCCCTTTACACAGTAAAGTCATGAAGGGACTTGTTATACCACATTCAAATGCGGCATGTGAACGTGTTTTCAGCATTGTAAGAAAAAGTAAAACGAACTTCAGGGAATCAATGAGTCTTCAAATATTGCAGTCCTTACGGATTGAGAAAATCAGCAATGCAGGTATACCTT
Organism: Okamejei kenojei; assembly: GCA_035221665.1. Taxonomy (NCBI): domain Eukaryota; kingdom Metazoa; phylum Chordata; class Chondrichthyes; order Rajiformes; family Rajidae; genus Okamejei; species Okamejei kenojei. The sequence goes on from CM069141.1 coordinate 59,614,672, forward strand.
GCCATGAAAGGCAGTTCTCTGAGAACCTCCTCTGCAAAGCAAGCTACATACAAGTCATTGTAAGCAAGGAGTGCATCTACGTCAAGTACATCTACAGCTCAGTCTTCCTCGCCCAGCAGGGAATTTTAAGTAGGCATAAAAGGTAAGAAACCAAGATTCTTATTGTAGTTGCAAATACATACTGTATGTTTAATATGGTACTGCCTAAGTAGATCTATATCAAATAATTTAGTGCCTAAACACTCGGGAATCATTGAAAATTTGTGCAAGAAAGGGTGTCAGAAATGGCTAAAACGCATGAGCTTCATGAGCCCCTGGACCCCACCCACAAGTGCTCGCTCGCTCGCATAAATCTCCCTGATTGGAAAGTCCCAATGTTGGCAGCCCTGCAACTGTGTAGAAGCATGAGAATGACCAGGAATATCTATCAATTTCACTTTTCCCTAATTATATGTAATCTACTGACTGATTTACCCACCTCCAAATCTTTCAAGCTGTGATCAAAAGTAAAAATCCAGCCCAATCATTCTGAAAAGTGTGACCAGTTTGCAAGCTGACCAGGAACTTGTGTTTCATAGACAACAGGCAAGTGACCATACCAGCATCAAATATTTATTGAGAAATATTGTTTTACTATTTTGGCACTCTCTACTTTCTCAAGCTGAGGTGGTTAATTTTATCTCTCTTATTTTACTCCCAAAAGTTCAATCTCTTTCCTATACCAGCAGCCCACTTTCTTTTCTGTTTCTACCCACCCCCTCCCCCAAATTGGTAAGAGTGTTCTCGAATGGGGATAAACCGTGAGATAGGAGAGTAGATGTTCAGCTGTTTGGAGTGAGTCGGTGGGAGAAGGATTGAGACTGCGAAATTGGGCGCATGGGTAGAGAACTCCATCTTGGAGAAACATGACATCCTTTGTCCCAACCCAAAACTGCAGTTGTAGCTCCTTGTGTCAGCATTCTTACAAACCTGGGTACAGCAACGGGAGAAAAAGATCATAAATAATTCAGGGTTGCTTCCTCTGGTGCGGAGTTAGAGAACATAAACAGCTGTAAATGAAGAGCATTGCTATTTCATTGAACCAATGGCTCTTAGAATGTGATTCTTATCGTGTCAAATATTTGAAAAGGAGGGACACAATAGCAAGTTGGGAAAGCAAGTGTGGGGTGTGTCAGAAATTGAGTTTACAGACAGTATTGTGTGGCATATTACGAGAAAAGCAAACTAGAGGTTTGGCTGATTGTACAGAAAATATGAGTGTGACAGGGTAATGTTAATAAAACAAATCTGGAACTTGGAAATAAGGGCTTTTATGAGTAATAGCATGAAATTACTGGAATTATGTTAAAAACACATCTGATCGACTGATGGCCTTTGGGGAAACAAGCCTGTGGTGGTCTGAAGAAGGGTTTGGGCCCGAAACATTGTGTATCTCCTTTGCTCTATAGATGCTGCTGCACCCGGTGAGTTTCTCCAGCATTTTGTGTGCCCTGTGGTGACCCAGATTTGCCAAAAGCAATTTGGTCGGTTCCTTATCTGTTGAAATGGCTTCGTAAACTACTCTGTTCAAGGGGAATGGGCTATAAATACTCAAGGGGAATGGGCTATAAATACTAACCTGGTTAATAATCTGCATTCCATAAATGAAAAGAATGGGGTCATAGAAACATAGAAATTAGGTGCAGGAGTAGGCCATTCGGCCCTTCGAGCCTGCATCGCCATTCAATATGATCATGGCTGATCATCCAACTCAGTATCCCGTACCTGCCTTCTCTCCATACCCTCTGATCCCCCTAGCCACAAGGGCCACATCTAACTCCCTCTTAAATATAGCCAATGAACTGGCCTCCACTACCCTCTGTGGCAGAGAGTTCGAGAGACCCACCACTCTCTGTGTGAAAAAAGTCCTTCTCATCTCGGTCCTAAAGGATTTCCCCCTTATCCTTAAGCTGTGACCCCTTATCCTGGACCTCCCCAACATCGGGAACAATCTTCCTGCATCTAGCCTGTCCAACCCCTTAAGAATTTTGTAAGTTTCTATAAGATCCCCTCTCAATCTCCTAAATTCTAGAGAGTATAAACCAAGTCTATCCAGTCTTTCTTCATAAGACAGTCCTGACATCCCAGGAATCAGTCTGGTGAACCTTCTCTGCACTCCCTCTATGGCAATAATGTCCTTCCTCAGATTTGGAGACCAAAACTGTACGCAATACTCCAGGTGTGGTCTCACCAAGACCCTGTACAACTGAAGTAGAACCTCCCTGCTCCTATACTCAAATCCTTTTGCTATGAAAGCTAACATACCATTTGCGCTTTCTGCGTCACTGCAGTCTGCTGTCAGTTAGAATTTTGGTTTATTAGGCCTTTTAGCTTCCTTCGGGGGGATGCGACCTACTTTCAGGCCTAATGGCGGAGCTGGTGTCGGAGCTGTGGCATGACACCGGCAGGTCTCGCTGCATCTCCGGCCTTTTCCAGCAGCGGCCCGGCTAATCGGCCACCATTTAGATAATAGTCTGCTTTCCTGTTTTTCCCACCAAAGTGGATAACCTCACATTTATCCACATTATACTGCATCTGCCAAACATTTGCCCACTCACCCAGCCTATCCAAGTCACCTTGCAGTCTCCTAGCATCCTCCTAACATTGCCCGCCAGCTTAGTGTCATCCGCAAACTTGGAGATATTGCCTTCAATTTCCTCATCCAGATCATTAATATATATTGTAAATAACTGGGGTCCCAGCACGGACCCTTGCTGTACCGCACTAGTCACTGCCTGCCATTGTGAAAATGACCCGTTTACTCCTACTCTTTGCTTCCTGTTTGCCAGCCAGTTCTCTATCCACATCAATACTGAACCCCCAGTGCCATATGCTTTAAGTTTGTATACTAATCTCTTATGTGGGACCTTGTCGAAAGCCTTCTGGAAGTCCAGGTACACCACATCTACTGGTTCTCCCCTATCCACGCTACTAGTTACATCCTCAAAAAATTCCACGAGATTCGTTAGACATGATTTACCTTTCGTAAATCCATGCTGACTTTGTCCAATGATTTCACCACTTGCTGCTATCCCATCTTTAATAACTGTGCTGCTATCCCATCTTTAATAACTGACTCTAGCAGTTTCCCCACTACCGACGTTAGACTAACTGGTCTGTAATTCCCCGTTTTCTCCCACCCTCCCTTCTTAAAAAGAGGGGTTACGTTTGCTACCCGCCAATCCTCAGGAACTACTCCAGAATCTAAAGAGTTTTGAAAGATTATCACTAATGCATCCACTATTTCCGGAGCTACTTCCTTAAGTACTCTGGGATGCAGCCTATCTGGCCCTGGGGATTTATCGGCCTTTAATCCATTCAATTTACCCAACACCATTTCCCAACTAACTTGGATTTCACTCAATTCCTCCTTTGACCCGCGGTCCCCTGCTATTTCCGGCAGATTATTTATGTCATCCTTTGTGAAGACAGAACCAAAGTAGTTATTCAATTGGTCCGCCATATCCTTGTTCCCCATGATCAACTCACCTGTTTCTGACTGCAAGGGACCTACATTTGTTTTAACTAATCTCTTTCTCTTCACATATCTATAAAAACTTTTGCAGTCAGTTTTTATGTTCCCTGTCAGTTTTCTTTCATAATCTATTTTTCCTTTCCTAATTAAGCTCTTTGTCCTCCTCTGCTGGTCTCTGAATTTCTCCCAGTCCTCTGGTATGCTGCTTTTTCTGGCTACTTTGTACGCATCATCCTTTGCTTTGATACTATCCCTGATTTCCCTTGTTATCCACGGATGCACTACCTTCCCTGATTTATTCTTTTGCCAAACTGGGATGAACAATTTTTGTAGTTCATCCATGCAGTCTTTAAATGTCTTCCATTGCGTATCCACCGTCAACCCTTTTAGAATTGATTGCCAGGCAATCTTGGCCAATTCACATCTCATACCCTCAAAGTTACCTTTCTTTAAGTTCAGAACCCTTGTTTCTGAATTAACAATGTCACTCTCCATCCTAATGAAGAACTCGACCATATTATGGTCACTCTTGCCCAAGGGGCCACGTACAACAAGACTGCTAACTAACCCTTCCTCATTACTCTGATGTACTGTAATTTATATAACTGCATCTTAATTATTGGGATGAGGTCTAGAAAACAGTTAAAAATGTTGGTACTGCGCAGTGTTTGGGAATACACATAATCACATGTGGTTTGAACACTTGCCCTTTGCCATCCACCAGTGTAGTTCTAACATAAATCAGCTCCATGTATTCCCGTTTGAAGTTGTCATCTTAACATGGAATAAGATCTGAGAAAATCAGCAAGTATGGAGCTAACCAAGTTGCTTTCAGCAAATCTAGATCACCAGAGGCTTATCAACTATGTAAACTAACTTCATTTTTTGCATTAACTGAATGTTGCTAGATTAAAGGTTTATACCTAATTAGGCATAAGACAAAGGAGCAAGGCATAGCTTTTGTACTAGTGTTGCACATATTATCAATTATCATATTGTTATCAGTTATGAGGAGATTATGAGCATTATTATCAATGCAGTTTTGAATTTTGAACAACTGTATCCACTGTATCCGTTATTCAAGATGCGGACTCGTACATCGGCGAGACCAAACGCAGACTGGGCGATCGTTTTGCGGAACACCTTCGCTCAGCCTGCCCGAACCTACATAATCTGCCGGTTGCTGGACACTTTAATTCTCCTTCCCATTCCTATACAGACTTTTCTGTACGAGGTCTCCTCCATTGTCAGAGTGAGGCTAAACGCTAATTGGAGGAACAGCATCTCATATTTTGTTTGGGCAGCTTGAAGCCCAGTGGTATGAATATTGATTTCTCTCACTTCAGGTAGCCCCGGCATTCCCTCTTTCTCTATCCCTCCCCCACCCAAATCGCACCAGCTTCTTGTTTTCACCCTGCAAACAGCTAACAATGGCCTGGTTCTTCTATCATCGTTATTTTTTTGAATATCTTTCATTAATTGTTCTTTATCTCTCTACATCATGATCTATATCTCTCTTTTTCCTTATCCCTAACCAGTCTGAAGAAGTCTCGACCCAAAACATTACCCATTCCTTCTCTCCAGAGATGCTGCCTGACCCGCTGAGTTACTCCAGTAAAAGTATTTAGTGTTTACAATTCAGTGCTGTCTTGGTTGTTGCTCAGGTGTCCTCAAGCTAATTATTAAAGACGATAAATCCACTGATGCTGCAAAGACTGAGCTGCGACACTTTTTGAAAAATTAAACATAAAACTGTAAAATTAGTTTTTATTAAGTAGTATTGACTAGAAATCCTGTAACATTTGATGCGTTTATTGCTGTTTAGTGTTGAAGCACTTACACTTGCATTCTAAAAACCATTTGCTTTTTTTACATTTCTTCAGTATATCAAAATGCAATAAATAGATTCTAGGGTTTTGTGAACCTGTGCCCTTCATGAATGCCATTTTTGGTTGTCATCCTGTCTGTTACAATTTGGTGAGAAAACACCATAACTAAAGAATCAAATACACAGGACAAGAAGTCCCTTGTGCCAGTAGGTGGGGAGCATTTCACGACATTCATTGATTGCTGAGAGTGGCAGACGCTCAACATCGGGGGGGGGGGGGGGGGTACGTATACGTATATCTTGGCCTGGGTAACCTTCAGGACAGTTGGGCACAGGACACATCATCAGTAGTGTACCCTTGCATCACTGGGTGTTTCGGCCTTTTATCACTATACACCCTCCATAAGGGCGGCCCGCTGCAGGATGATCAGCCCTCAGCGCGTGTCACGTGTCAAACTGTCCCAAAGATTCACCATGACGCATTTGGGGCCCAGCATGGGTCTTTCCGCTTGAGCCAAATCCAACGGCTGCCTCTTTCAGCCGCGTCTGAGAGTGATCCTATGGTCTTCTGCAGAGCCTGACCGTGGATTCCAAGCTCCTTCAGCAGTCTGATGGTAGATGACGCAACAAATCCTCTGCATCCCACTCAACTGGATAAACGTTGATGTTCCAGCCACGCTGCGTTGCCTCTGCTGCAAGCTCTGTGTAGCGCAGCTTCTTACGCTCATAGGCCTCCACAACAGAGTTCTCCCATGGAACTGTGAGCTCTATGATGTAAGCAGTCTTCTGTGAAAGGGACCAGAACACCAAATCTGGCCTGAGGTTGGTTGAAGCAATTTCAGGTGGAAAGATTAGTTGTCGGCCGATGTCCGCCAGCATCCTCCAGTCACGGGGCCCTGCATAGGTTTCCTTCTTCTGATCTGGTGGAAGGATGTTTAGGTGTTTTCTGTCCTTCTCGGACAAAGGTTGTCGCCCTTAAGTGGGAGGGGTTGCTTGCTCTCGGAGGCAAGGAGTTGGTCGCACACCGCCTGTTCTCAAGGGCTGTTGCCAGGCTTTTTAATACCTGATTATGCCGCCACGTGTGTATCTCCCCTTGCGTGAGGCTGGTCTTGCAGCCTACCATGATGTGTTTGAGGGTCGCTGGAGTTGGGCAGAGGGCACAGGTTGGATCCTCGCCGTACCACTGATTGAGGTTCTTTGGTGATGGAAGGACGTCGTATGTCGCTCTGATGATGAAGCTGATCTTGATTGATTCCATTTCCCATAGTTCTTTCCAGCTGATCTTCCTCCGCTCCACACCTTCCCACTGCATCCATTGCCCCTGTTTGGCAAGAGAGACCGCCTTTGCACTTCTTGCGGCCTCCTCCTGTCGCCGCACCTCCTCAACCACCAATGTCCTCCGCTCTGATGTTGTGGCCTTTCGCCAAGTTGGTTTACTTGTTGTAAGGCCAAAGCCTCCTCTTCCCTGCTGCACTTGCCCCACGACGTCTTTGTGCCTCAGGGCTGATGAAGCTTGCTGTACTGCATCAGATGGTGTCCACTTCCGGCCTGTTACTAGGGGCGGCGCAACAGCACTGATGGTCTTGTCTCTAGAGTTCCTCAGTGTCATCTGGAGTCTTACTTTGGAACACTTGTATTCCTCTGTTAGACTAGTGAGAGGTAGTTCCAGGACCCCTTTGCCATAGAGGCCGATGTTAGTTAGACATCGTGGGACACCGAGCCATTTCTTCGCGTATGAAGTTATGGTTCGCTCCATCTTCTCCACAGTTGTTATTGGGGCTTCATAAACGGTCAGTGGCCACATTGTCCAAGGAAGGAGTCCAAACTGTAGGCACCAGAGCTTCAGTTTCCCAGGCAGTAGGGTCTGATTGATGTTCTCCAGGCCGTTGACAATTTCTTGCCTTAGTTGTTGCACCTGCTCTTTGTCCTTGAGACTTGCGTTGTACCATCTGCCCAGGCTTTTTACTGGCTGCTCAGACACTGTTGAATTTAACCATTTAACCATATAACAATTACAGCATGGAAACAGGCCCTCTCGGCCCTTCCAGTCCGTGCCGACCATAGGTCGTCACCGATGCAGAACCTTGTGTCTCTAAGCACCCCCTTAACTATGGAGATGCTTCGAGACTTACTTGGTTTGATTTTCATTCGGGCCCACTTGATGTTCTCCTGCAGCTTTCCAAGTAGCCGCTTGGTGCATGCTGCAGTAGTGGTTATTGTTGTCATATCGTCCATGTATGCCCTGATGGGTGGCAGACGGAGCCCAGCTCTGGTTCGTTCACCGCCCACCACCCATTTTGAGGCCCTGATGATGACTTCCATGGTCATTGTAAAAGCCAAGGGTGAGACTGTGCAGCCTGCCATGATGCCTACTTCCAAGCGCTGCCATGTTGTACTGAATTCAGCTGTTGTGAAGCACAGCTGCAGGTCTTGGAAATAGTTCTTGACCAGTGTGGTGATGAGCTCTGGTACATGGAAAAAGGCAAAAGATTCCCAAAGGAGGTTCATGAGGAACTGAACCAAATACATTGGCCAGATCGAGGAAGATCACATGTAGGTCTCTCTTGTCCTTCTTAGCTGCTTGGATCTGGTGCCAGATCATGCTTGTACGCTCCAAGCAGCCCGAAAAAACCTGGAATTCCTGCTTTCTGTACAGATGTATCAATGTACTTGTTTGTTACCAGATAGGTGGATAGCCTTTGTGATACAATGCTGAAAAAGATTTTTCTCTTGACGTTGAGGAGACATATTGGCCGGAATTGGCTGATGTCTGACGCATCCTTTTCTTTAGGTATTAGTACGCCGCCGGCCCTTCGCCACACCTTAGGTATTGTTTGCTTCTTCCACACCACCCTCATGAGCTTCCATAGAAAGCGTAACACATCCGGTGCATTCTTGTAGAGCTTGTATGGTACTCCGTTTGGCCCCGGAGCTGATGCTGCTCTTGCTCGCCGGACAGTGTTCTCTACCTCTTTCCATTTCGGAGGGCTGGTGTCCAGGTTGAATTCAGGTGGTTGAATAGGCGGGATGTCATGTGGGATGACTAACTGCTCATGCCTTTTCGTGTCTTGGTGGGCCTTTTCCAGGTGTTCCTCCAATTCTTGTTTTGATGTTTTCAAAGTTCCACTTTTTTCCTTTGCGAAGAGGTCTTTGATGAACTTGAAAGGGTCTTTGTAGAACCGTGTTCTTGTGTGTTCTTTCTTCTTGCGAAGTTTCCTCATGTTCTCTGCTTTTCGCAAGGTTGCCAATCGGCTCTTGATGTCCTCTTGGAGTAGCATGAGACCTTCTCTCTCTGCGTCAGTTGCTTTTTTCCATTGCTTTTTCAACTGTCTCCTCTCTCTGATTAGCCTCTCGATCTCCTGCTGCCTCCTGGACTTGATTGGTGTTGGTAATTTCTTTCCACCTCTCCCTTTACTCACCCCAAACCGTTCTTCTCCATAGCTGTAGACTGTGTTGCCCATCCTTTAAAGCTCTTCCACTGCTGTGCCCACTTGTTGCTCCAAGATATGTATAAGGTCACTGTTGATCATATCTCCCACTCTTTCTTTTCAACAGCTTTGGGCCATTTCACTCCAGGTTTGTGCCCTTTGGTCTTTCCCTCCAATGGAGGTCTTTGTAGTTGTTTCGTGGGCTCCCCCACTGGCATTTCTGTGCTTGTATCACCCTCTTCAGTGACATGGGTGCTGATGCTCTGCGAACTTTGGTTTGTGTCCTGTCGCTGTGCTTCATTCGACTGATTTCACTGGTTGCTTCGTAAGAAGTACCGGTCAATGCAAGGCCCATGTCTCTGCTCTCTCAAGCACTTTTTCCTCCCTTGGTGGATCTTCAAGCCCATCATTGATGTTCTTTTCTCCCAACCACAGATGCACACCTGAAGTTTGTGTCCCGCAGCTGTTGTGGATGTCTCATGTGCCATGCTCTCCTTGTCCGTGGTCATTTCCGTTCCTGGGTCTGTAACCGTGTTATCAATCGGTGAGCCATCTTGCGCCCCCGCTCTCGCAGGCTCTAGGGGTATTTCCTTTAATTTACTTTTTGTAGCATTTAGTGGGTGTCTCCAACTAGCTGAAACAGCGTTGGGGACTGCTGTCATGGGTAGCTAGCCCATGACGGCCCCAGTGGGGTCTGTTCCCTCCTGTCAGCTGTCTCTCCAAGCTGTCACATGGACTATCCCATGTTGTCAGCTGTCCTTTCACAGCAGTCACTGGATAAGTCCAGATTTTCAGAATCAAATACACAGGACAAGATGTTAAGAAGTCCCTTGTGCCAGTAGGTGGGGAGCATTCCACAACATTCATTGATTGCTGAGAGTGGTAGCAATATTCATGCCAAAAATGCATACCTTCCCACTGAATTATTTTCAATCATTTGAAGGTTTGGGTTTGAAGTGTGAAAAATATACATCTTCTAGATGCGCTGGGACACATCCTCAGTGATGTGACCTGGGGTCATTGGGTGCTTCAGGTCTCACAACATCAGACACCCTCGCCCAGGCGACCCAGCCGGGGTTGATCAGGCCCCGACTTGCGTCCCAGCAGCAACCGCCCACGGATCAGCCATCTTAATAACTACTGTGCAGGGGTTGGGCAGCTCTAGTGCGTGGAGGGACTGGGCTCTGTGGGGTGAGACCTAGCAGGGCTCATCCTGCGTCTCACCAGGTTCAAGGCATGTGTGCTGTACCTCTCTCCGAGCATTTCATTATCGCCTGATGGTTCATAAGGCTTTTCCGTAGCTTTATTGGGTGTCTTTCTCACGAAAGACAGAGACTGGGGTGCTAACCCAGCCTGTCCCGGGAGCCACGGAGGCGAAAAAAAGCCAATAATGTGGTTGGTGCCATCTTTGGTGTTCTACTACATTAAATAGTGTAGCTGCCAGTATTGCTAATTGCTGAGAGAGGACCAGAAAAACAATACCAGTAGTTGATCTGGAGCCAACTTCAAGGGAACTCTGGAAAATTCCTCTCTGACTCCGAAAGGCAATCAAGTTTACTTCTTTTTAATTTGAAAATAAACTTGATTCTGAATACAACATATATACAAAACACAAATGATGCAGTAACTCTTCATACATTCAATAGTGTTTTGTGTTCATACCTATCCAAAGAAAACACTCTTGCCATTTATGTGGCCTCAGTGACACATGACCATGTGAATCTAATTGACTCGCTGCCCTGCTGAATGCTCCCTCATACGTGTATCGTGCATCTTGCGTGAATCCATTGTACCCTCACCACGTGTATCTGTAATGACACATAACTTGCCCATGAGTTGGCATTTCTTATTCAACCTCTTTTCTATTTGAATATATATTTTTATACTTTCTATCTAGTCCTACCATTACAGATTGTGTCAAATATCTCAATCTATAACCAAAATTATTTTTTGTTTGCGTGCATCAGGCCTTTCAGAAATTGCAGGTACTGTGGCAGTTTTTGAAATGAATAGCCAAAATATATAGTCAATCTATAACCAAAACTTTTATAATTATTAAATGCATTCACTTCGAGGATGAATAGTCCTAACACCCACATTTTGTTTGTGGGTGTTATGGCTATTCATTTCAAAAACTGCCACAGTACCTGCAATTTCTGAAAGGCCTGATGCACGCAAACAAAAAATAATTTTGAGAAATCATGTTTTCAGAGTTCTCATTACAGTGCTGCTGAATTGATTTCTGATGTGTGTTTGAGTCCTGGAGCCTAAAAGAACAATGTCTGCAGTTTGTTACAACTTTTCAAGCTGATTTTCTTTCCCAAAATTACTGCAAATAAGATCTGGTTGTAGTACACTGCCAAATTATTACCATCTGGTGCTTATTTTACGACCTTATACCGTTTCTGTAAACAATAGGTTCTAATTAAACATTTTAAAGCTTCTGGCAGTGCAAGGGTCAACGAATGCAGGTCATTACAAATAGAAACAAGGAAGGGACTCTTGCAAGTAAAGTTTATCAGTACAATCAGGATTTATACCATTTTAAGCAAATAGAGAAGATTTTGCTTGGGCATGGGTGCTATAACTATGAACTTCAGATTTTGATCTTTATTGTTTGTAATGCCTATGATGACATATCCTTTTTAATTTATCTTTAATCCATGGCGGATGTTTCTGTCATTGTATATTGGATCCCCATAAATTAGTACCTTTCAGTTTAAAGGGTAGGCTCCTGGTATATGCAGCTGTGGGCTAGGTTAATAACTGATGTTGCTTTGAAATACAGGAATGCAGAATATGGAATACAAGTAGACAATAGCCTCAAGCCTGTATGATAATTACTATAATGTCCCCGAACTCCCTGCTTTTCACCATATATCTTGATCCCAGTGCTCAATAGAAAGCTTTCATTATTGAATTTAAAATTCACAATTGTCTCTTCCCCAATTGCCATTGGTGGAAGAGTATTTCAAATGCTCCCCATCCTTTGCCTGTCCGTGTCATGGGACTTCACTTCTGAAATGCCTGACATTAATTTTTGCACAGACACAAAATGCTGGAGTAGCATAGAAGGACTGGCTGCTTCTCTGGAGAGACGGAATGGGTGACGATTCGGATCGAGACCCTTCTTCAGACTAATGTCAGTGGAGTGGGCGGTACAGAGATAAGATGTAGTCGGAGACAGCAAGACTGGTGGGAGAACTGGGAAGGGAGAGGGGATGGAGAGAGAGGGAAAACAAGGGCTGCTTGAAATTAGTGAAGTCAATGCTCATACCGCTAAGGTGTAAGCTACCCAAGCGAAATATGAGGTGTTGCTCCTCCAATTTGCGCTGGGCCTCACTCTGACAATGGATGAGGCCCAGGACAGAAAGGTCAGTGTGGGAACGGGAGGGAGAGTTAAAGTGGTTTAGCAACCGGGAGATCAGGTAGGTTTAGGCGGATTGCGGGGAGGTTTACAGCAAAGCAATCGCCAAGCAACTATTAATTTTTGGACTATTTCCCCAATTCCTATAACTGAAGCAATAAATTCCATCAGTTCCAACATCATTAACATATTGAAAACAACAATCAAATTACTCTCTAACCTTGCATATTCCTGGGAATGAAACAGAGTAACATAACTTTTCCTGGTCATTTAAATCTTTGAGGGCCAGTTATTATTTAGTTAAATCTACTCTAAAATCATTCTAAGGCCAATATGTCTTTCTCACTCTCATTACTCCGATTGTAGTTTAACTAGGGTTTTGTCAGGTACTGTATAGATTCCACACACTTGTATTCCAGAGACCAGTATTCTACTAGCCACTTTGGTTATTTTCTCTCTTTGGTTTAGTGTAAAAAGTTTTAAAAGAGCCAGTCAAGGTAATTCACAAATCTTTTGCCATGATTTCTATAACATTGCCTTTCAGATAGGAAAATGAAAATGTCCAAAACAAATTTTCAGGAGTTTAATCAGACAAAAAAAAAGACTGAACTGCTTATGTATTAATTGATAATGAAACAAATATTATATTTCCAGCAGTATCCACACCCTATTTAAAAATATATTAAAAAAAGTAAAAAGCTGAGTTACATTGAAATGTCATCTTCATCTTTACCTCTCTTGTGGAACAATGATCACTTCCTGGTCCGATCAGAAATGACAATTGAATGAAGATTATTGAAGGATTGTGAAATCAGTAAAAGATTACCAATAAAGTGATGGGCCCAGCAACTAACCAGAGAACACTGGCACTGCAACATGAATTAGGAGAGCAATTTTATAATGCACAACAAAAGCTGCCTTTCGCTGTTTTTCATCCCTTTTGCCAGATGCAAGCCTTCAGAACATGGTGCTTTGTAAAGTTGTGGAGCTGCCGGTCCCGCTAAGTTACTCCAGCATTTTGTGTATATCTTCAGTGTAAACCAGCATCTGCAGTTCCTTCCTACACAATTTAATCACTAGATTGGCCGTACCTTATGAGGAACCAAAGGATTTTTAGGTTTACGTTTAGGTCTATTATTATCACATGAAATGCGGTACAGTAAAATATTTTGTTTGCTCTCCAATCAAATCAGATAATACTATGAAAACAATGAATCCAACTGCAAGCACGTAAAATGCATATTGTCATATTGAGAGCAAAGGTGGGTATTTGATATTTAAAGTAATATCGTAATCTCATGATCTGTGAGGACAGCAGAACACATTAAAGAAGAAGAACTTTCTTCATGCTCCTAACTTCTACATTCTCTCCCCCCCCCCCCCCAACCCCATGATTGCTGCTGCCCCCTTCCTCCACTAAAAGCCGGTTAACCAGTTCCACAGTTTGCAGCGATATACTCTTCTTGGGATCACATCATCCTGAGCCAACAATTGGCCTATCAGGAACCTCCCTGCCTGAGGTCGTCTGATGTCAGCCCTGGTTTGTCCTGGTCTTTTCCTGATTCCATTCCCCTCCCAATCAGTCTGAAGAAGTGTCCAGACCGAAACGTCACCTATCCACATTCTCCAGATATGCTGATGAGTTATTCCAGAATTTTGGTGTCTATCTTTGAACTTTCTTCTTTCTACTTTTCCGAACTGTGACCAACTCTAGCTTACCTTTCACCTCTCTGAATCTCCGCTGCTTCCATGCTATTCAGACCTCTTGCACAGCATCCCATCTGGATGAACCTAAAAATCCACCATCTAAACACTAGGATTTTTTAAACTATTGCTCTGCATCAAAGTTAAAAGCTCTAATATCTGGCCTTTGATTTCCTCCCTACGGCTGAACCAGACTGCAAATGTACTTGGGACACTGAACTAAATATCCAAAGTATCAACCCGTGTAGGGAACTGTATGTAGTCAAGTCCTTTGTTTCCTCTAGACTTGACTTTTCCAAGCATTTCTCCCACCTCCACAAGTGAACAATTTAACTCAGTGGTTCCTCCAGCACTTTGTGTTTTGCTCAAGAGTTCAGCAACTACAGCTCCAAAATGACGCTTCCCGATCAGTAATATGCATCAAATTCTGCTTTATCCTTTAACTTTGGGTTCAATGATTTATATTGTGACCTGGTTCAGAAAGGCCTTGATTTTTAAGTTCTTACTCTTTTGGTCAAATCTCTCCATGTTCTCTTCCTGCAAGCACCTCGTTAAGCGCAGTGGGGAGGGAGACATTTTGTGGGACCAGACTTGGACCGTCTCATAAACCTCAATGATTTGATCCAATAAACTCGACGCCTTTTCTTCCAAAGTGTCAGCATTAGGTTTGGTGTTATGGAGGCAGGTTGGGACAGGGCAACTTGGAATGAGTTTATTTATGTGCTGAGGAACTCCTTTGCACACCAGAAGTCAATTTAATTGGCCCCTCTTATTGCTGCTTTAACCCTTCACAACCCGGCTGCACCTCTGTTCTGGGTGCGGGTTCTTAAATGGAACAATAGGGCAGGTTGTTGTCTAAAGTGTGGTTGCCTGGTTTCAATTTTTATAACTGCCTCCAGGTTGCGCTGTATGGCTTCTGTCCCTGTCCACTGCTGGAGACGGAGCAAGTAGCTTAGAGCTGTGTTTTAATGAGGGAGAATGAGCAAATGATCTCCGTTAAAAGCAAGTTTGAAATATATATTTAAACCAGTTGTTCAGCCTACGAGGCATTCTTGTTACCTGCAACGCGATCGCTCAGTAACTATATCTTGGCAAGATCTGGTAAATGAAAGGTAATTGAAAAGAAGTTGGGAAGGGACACAGACAAACACAGGATCGTTTAAAAAAAAAAACATACAGCCCAGGTAAACAACTCTGAAAGACAAATACTTACTCAAATATAAATCCACGTCACCTTATGTTTCACTGTATGCTTCCATTATCCCAAATCACCTCACAAATTTGCTAACTTCTGTGGAACATAGTTAAATTTTAACTGTCCGTCCTGTAAGTGCAGTCCAGTGCAACCTCTTGCAACCTTAAGAACAATATCATTCCTCTCAACTCATTTAAGCTTGCCAATTAGATCACTCCATAACCTTTGATATTCAAGTAAATGCTTGCTTAGTCTGTGAAAGTTGCCACTATAATGTAATGATATTTTTGCCACAAGTCTATTATGCTAAATCTGAGGCCAATATACTTTTGGTGTGATGTCCTGAACTGTAAGTTGTGGTTCATAAAATAAAACTTGGGTCCACCCACAACTCTGCATTGTTGAAACATAATTTCCAAATCTTAGGGCTTTATATCAAGCAGGAAAGTAATGTTCAATGAGCCCTTACTTTGGTATCTTAACCATAGCTTTCAGCATTTGGATGCTAAAACACTCTACTTCCTGGAAAGTGTAGAAAAACATAATAAATATAAAGAACTGCATTGTTCTCAAAAAGATAATAACGTATCGGTCTGATTGCATTTTGTGTATTTTACAACCTTTGCTAAACAAATTAAATCAAGTACTTGAGGCTTTACAAAATACTTGGTTTAAAGGTTCCTTTGCTGAGAGCAAGTATTCACTTAATTGAATACAGGTTATCGTCAAAACACAGATTGTTCATTTAACGTAGATTGTAATGTTGATTATACGTCGTGGCTATGTGCTTAATTTCCTCGGATGTAACGGGCCCATTTAATGTGTCTCTGAATACTCTTAACAAACCTTTACAGATGTACTGACTGGTTGCATCTTGCTGCGGTATGGCTATTCCAACTGGCAGGAACACAAGAGGCTGCAGTGAGTGGTGGAATCAGCCCAGCCCATCATAGACACAGCCCTCCCCCTCCATAAAAAACAACAACGTGAGAAGCTGACTGAAGGAGGTGGCATCACTCATCAGGGATCCCCACAATCCATGCCCTCTTCTCACTGCTACCATCAGCAAATCATACAGAAGCCTGAAGTCCCCACACCACCAGGTTCAGGACCAACTACTTTCCTGCAACTATCTGGGTTCTTGAATCAATCTACGCATCCCTAATCCTGCAGAAAGTCCAAGAAAATCCCTATATCTCAAGCGCACAAGCCCAGGTAATATCCTTGTGAATCTCTTTTGCACCCTTTCCAACATAATGACATCTTTGCAACAGTTGGGTGGCCAGGACTACACACAGTACTTACCAACAACTTGTACAACTGCATCATGACGTCCCAATTTGTGTACTAATTTCTTCCCAATGAAGGCAGATATCCCAAACACTGCCTTCACCACAGTCCACCTGACTTGCCACTTTTAGGGAACCATGCATCATTAGTCCCATATAACTATATAACAATTACAGCACGGAAACAGGCCCTCTCGGCCCTTCCAGTCCGTGCCGACCATTTGTTTTCCCCTAGTCCCATCTACCTGCACTCAGACCACACCCCTCCATTCCCTTCACGTCCATATACCTATCCACTTTACTTTTAAATATTAAAATCGATCCTGCCTCCACCACTTCTGCTGGAAGCTCATTCCACACAGCCACCACCCTCTGAGTAAAGAAGTTCCCCCTCATGTTACCCCTAAACTTCTGTCCGTTAATTCTCATGTCATGCCCTCTTGTTTGAATCTTCCCTACCCTCAATGGGAAAAGCTTATCCACGTCAACTCTGTCTATCCCTTTCATCATTTTAAAGACCTCAATCAAGTACCCCCTTAACCTTCTGCGCTCCAAAGAATAAAGACCTAACTTGTTCAACCTTTCTCTGTAACATAGTTGCTGGAACCCAGGCAACATTCTAGTAAATCTCCTCTGTACTCTCTCTATTTTGTTGACATCCTTCCTATAATTAGGCGACCAAAATTGTACACCATACTCCAGAATTGGTCTTACCAATGCCTTGTACAATTTTAACATTACTTCCCTACTCCTATATTCAATGCTCTGATTTATAAAGGCCAGCACACCAAAGGCTTTCTTTACCACCCTATCTACATGCGATTCCACCTTCAGGGAACTATGCACAGTTATTCCTAGATCTCTCTGTTCTCTGTATTAGTCTGTTTTACAATAGAAACATATAAAATTATAAAAGGAGTGGACAAGCTAGATGCAGGAAAAATGTTCCCAATGTTGGGCGAGTCCAGAACTAGGGGCCACAGTCTTAGAATTAAGACTGAGCTGAGAAAAAACTTTTTTACCCAGAGTTGTGAATTTATGGAATTCCCTACCACAGAGGGCAGTGGAGGCCAAATCACTGGATGGATTTAAG
Source organism: Okamejei kenojei (assembly GCA_035221665.1). NCBI lineage: Eukaryota > Metazoa > Chordata > Chondrichthyes > Rajiformes > Rajidae > Okamejei > Okamejei kenojei. The sequence continues at coordinate 59,632,090 of CM069141.1, forward strand.
AGAGAGTTGGATAGAGCTCTAGGGGCTAGTGGAGTCAAGGGATATGGGGAGAAGGCAGGCACTGGTTATTGATAGCGGACGATCAGCCATGATCACAATGAATGGCGGTGCTGGCTCGAAGGGCCGAATGGCCTCCTCCTTCACCTATTTTCTATGTTTCTATTTTTACTATCAAGAGCTCTATCATTTACTTTTCAAGTCCCGCCCTGGTTTGACACACCAAAGCGCAAAACCTTACATGTATCAGGGTTGAATTCCATTTGCCATTTCTTGGCCAGCATCTCATCTGATCTAGATCCTGTTGTAAACTTAGATATTCTTCTTCACTGTCCACTGTAGCACAAACTCTGGTGTCATTTGCAAATGTACTAATGATTTTAACTACATTGCTATCCAAATTATTAATATAGATAACAAAAACTCCAGCGAGGCCAGCACTGACCCCTACTGCACACCACGGGACACAAGTCTTCAATGAGGAAAATAGCTCTTCACAACTTCCACAAAGCTAATTTTGAATCCAAATGGCTAGCACTCCTTGGATACCATGTAATCTAGCCTTCCATTTCAGCCTACCTAATCAAAGGCTTTATCATTGTCAATATATACAATGTCCACTGCCCTGCCCTCATCAATCCTCTTGGTAACCTCTTCAAAAATCTCTGACAGATTTGTGAGATACAATTACCCACGCACGAAGCCACTCTGACTATCCTAATCAGCCCATGCCTATCCAATTGCTGGTAGGTCCTGTCCCTAAGAATGCCCTCGAACAATATTCTCTACACACTTGTCAGGCACACACTGGCTTGCAGCTCCCTGGCTTGCCCTTGTACTCCTCATAAAACAGTACAACTTTAGCAACTCTCCATTCTTCCCGAGCTTCACCTGTGGCTGAGATTATACAAATATCTCTGCAGGTGCCTCTGCAATTTCCTCCCTAGCTTCCCACAAGGTCCAAGGACGCACTTGGTCAGGCCCTGAGGATTTATCCACCCTAATGCACGTTAAAACCACCGATACCTCCTCTTTGATATATCTGTCTATGATCTAACACATCACATCTACTATGTCTCAATAACTTAGTTTCCATGATCCTTCTCAGTAAAAACGGATGAGAAATATTCATTTGCAATCTCCCCATCTTGTTTGGCTCTACGCTGGGACAGCCATGCTAATCTTTAAGGGGACCTATTTCTCACTGTGGCCACTCTTTTAGTCTGAGTCTATCTTTACCATAGGATTTTGCTTTACCTTGCCTGCCAGAACCACTTTGTGTCCTCTCTTTGTGCCCTCCTGATCACCTTCTTATTGGTCCTTCTCCACTACTTGCACTCGTGGAGGGATTCCGCCTTGATCCCGACCCTAAATCTGGTGTCTGCCACCTCCTTTTGCTTGAAAATCTCTGTCACGCAGAGTTCCCTAAAGTTGCCATCCTTGCCCTTCGCCCGAACAAGAACATGCAGCTCTGTACTCATGCTGCCTCCTTTCTCCAACCTTCCCACTCGCTTGCCGTCATGCCAGTTGAGATGATAATCAGAGCCGTTGTGTTCTTACAAAAGGACAGAGCAGTTTTGAGAGGACACAAGTGGCCCATTTCCGGCTCTGATTCATGTTCAGTCCACTTTCACTTTAGTTTTTGGTCACGTGCACCGAGGTACAGCGAAAAGGTTTTGTTGTGTGATGAACCAGTCAGCAGAAAGACAATACATGATTACAATCGAGCCATTCACAGTGCACAGGTACATGATAAGGGGATAACGTTTAGTGCAAAAAAAAATGTAGACACAAGAACCTGTAGGTGCTGGAATATTGAGCAAGCACAAAGTGCTGGAGGTAGCCAGGCAGCATCTGGGTGGGAATGGGCAGATGACACGTCATGTCATTCCCTCCACAGATGCTGTCTGATCTGCTGTGTGCCTCAAATACTTTGTGTTTGCTCAAGATTCCAGTACCTGCAGTTCCTTGTGTCCTAACCCTGCAAAATAATTGCTTGCCCACTCCCTTCCCAGAAGCTGCCAGACCCGCTGAGTACCTCCAGCACTTTGTTCTAATCCATGCAGGTTCATTTCCGAAAAAATATTTCCATTTGAGGGAGGCATCATAAAACAACGATTAATAAAGCAGGGAATGCAGGAGAAAATCTATGGCAGGTTTTGCAAGAAGTGAAATTCCCAATTACTCATGGTTCAGATGAATTGCATCAAGGAAAAGAGTCAAGGAGATGGGATTAAAAGAGTTGCTGAGTTGGTAGGTTAAGGAGACTGAAAGAGTATAAACACTGCCAGAGAACAATTGGACTGAATGCCACACTTCTGATCTGTATGTGCTCTGTATATTTTAAAATCTCTTTTTCTATCTCAATCACTCTGTGTTTTGATACACGATGCATTTACTTGCCGTTCTAGAATTCCACTGTGTCAAGAGTACTTGTGGGGCAAAATAAATTACTGCGTGCAGGAGGAAAAAGAAGTGCACTTTCCACTGAGCCAAGCTCAGCACGTGCGGCAATGAAGGAATGCTAGTGAACTGCACGTGTACAGTATGAAGTGAGAAAACCGAGAGAAAGGCCGGGAAGAAAGGGGGAGACACAGGAAACTGCGACATTGAGGAAAGGAAAACAGGACAAAGCCATGAGAAGAAGTGAAGATACAAGGAGGATTGGAGAAAGACTAGTGAAAGGACGAAGAGAAGTGAGAAAGATAAAATAAATTTGGGGAAGGCTATAGAGGGAGGCAATAGTGACACAGTGAAGCACTGGCATCCTTCTGACTATTTCCTCCAACTCTAAATCTTCTTGTTCATTATTTTAATATTTCATCATTATTTTGCTGCTTCAAATTCCTGTGATTAAAATGTTACCTTAAAATAGCTTGCATCTGTTCACTTTTATATTGCTTCTCAAAACACCCCCTGGTGCCTTCTTTAATCTTTTCTGTACCGTGGAATGTTCACCTGCCTCTCCTTTACCCGTCTCTCCTATCTTGCTTTATCTTAATGTCAAGGAATAGTTCATGATGTCAATATAAATTTTATGTTTATACCCCAAAGGGGTTCCTTAATTAACCTTGAAGGGAGAATAAAAGTTGGAACCTTTCCTTGTAATTTAGAAAAAGTTGGATATTTGTCCGAACTTGTAAAACTATCAGCAAAGAACATCGTAAGGATGTGTGGTACTCTCTCTGGGGAATGTACTAGGAATTATAAAAAGGTACAGCACAAGTAATCAATATCCTACTGAACATTAGATCGTAAGATGCAGAAGGCAAAAAAGGGCATAAATATATTAATTTGACCATCCCAAACCATGGTGCAACCATATTCTGTAAGTAATCAATTTATTTCCCACGCACAGTGTTTTGAGAGAGACATTAGATCAGGTGCTGATATTGGACCAAGCTAGTGGACGAGCAGATGAAAAGATCAATCAGGTTGCATTTCATTGAGTTCATGTAATAGATTGTTTAAAAATGGAATCTATCATCATTTTTGCCGTGAATCCACTCAATTTTCCCTGTTCATTATTCCAAAGTGGATCAGAAGTTGCACAAAGTCTTTATTGGGTCACATGCTGTTCGGCAGCCATTTGAGATAAAAGGGTGTGTTGCATATCTGGACTGACCTGTCAGCACAGTGCGTAGTGTCTTGCCCTTTGGAAGTTAGATTTAATTATGGCCCTTTTTGAAATCTTAAAGAAACTGCAGATTCAAGAAAAACAGAAAATGCTGGAAACAATCAGCAGGCCAGACAATAGGTGGAGAGAAGAACAATGTTAATGCTTCAGATCTGAGACCAACTGTTAGAACAAGCCCAGTTTACCTGCTCAGATATGTATGAAATGTGCCCTGGCGTTATTTTGAAGAAGAGCTGAGAAGTTCTTCCAGCAGTTTGTTGTTTGCTCAGAGGTGAATTAGTTGATTGGTAAATACCTACCAGGATGCAATTAAATAACATCATGAAACCGATTACTTAATCATTTTCACATTGTAGTTTGAGGGAAGCTCTGTGCAAGCTGTCTATCAGCTTTCTTATATTGTTACTGTGACCGTACTTACAATTACTCAATTAGATGTAAAGTACTTCAGGATTCTCCGTCCTTATGAAAAGCAGCTTGTAGACGAGTGTGGAAGCCTTGAGATTATGCTGTGGGGTTATTAAACAAAACTAGTGATCTGAGTTCATGAGTTCAGAAGCCCACCCTAGTATCTGGAGGATTTGAATTCAGTTAGCCAAATACTGTATATCACCACATATGTTTAATTATCTTGCTAACTAAACAGAACGATCCATAATTTCTTGAGGGAAGAAATGAAGAGAAGATTGGGTTCTAAGGTTCACTAAGGTACACTGATCCATGGTAACGCCCAATATCTTCCCCTCCAAATAATCGTGACATTAGCCAGATAGAGTTTTGAATCTGCACCGGACTGATTTATAGCCTGAAAGATGCACACAAATGGAGTTTTTCCCTAAAGAAACTGCAGAGAGTTATGGTCTTCAGCAATCTGCCTATCTTGAGGACACAACCAAAAGTAACCATAGACAAGCTGGATGAAAGCCAGCAACAGAGGAGGGGGAAACATGGTCATGTTGAGTGTGTGGGAACCTGCACACCATTCATTGCCCTGATAGAGTTCTGTGCCATGGGTGGCCCCACACTATCCCTGTCTCTCTATCCATTGCTTTAGATCTTAGATCTATGATGCCACCTATTTTAGTGTAGTCTGCAATCTTGCTAATCATGCCTTACACATTCTCATCCAAATCTTGGATATAAATTGCAAACATCTATGGGACTACACCAATCCCTGAGGCACATCTGTGGACCCAAGCCTCCACCACAACAAAACAGCCTTCTACACTGTTTCCACCATGAAGCAAATTCTATATCCAGTAAGCTAACTCTCCCTGAATCCCACGCGATCTAAGCTGCCGCAGCAGCCTCTCGTACAGAACCTTGTCAAAGGTCTTGCTGAAGTCCACATAGACGATGTCTATGGCCTTGCCCTCATCAACCTTCTTGGTTACTTCCTCAAACAAGTTAATGAGACAAGATCTCCCAAGCAGTAAACCATGCTGATTCTCCCTAATCAATGCCTGTCCAAATGCATGACTATCATATCCCTCAGAATCCTCTCCAGTAACTTTCCTGTCAATCTTGCATCATTTTGAATAATCTTACATCAGGACTAGTCAGTTCTGACACAAATAGGAAAAGCTGGCTCTCTGAAATTATTGCTTCAGTACTAAGTGCCCAGATTGAAGAGGAGGTGCTGTTCCTCCAACATATGTTGGGGAAACCTCAATTGGCAACCTAACACACTTGCCTGCATTGGACTCGTGGGTAGAGTTTGGTCCTCTCCCCCTCTCAGGAAACCTGCGGGCAGTCACTGCTGTGACATGCCAGGTGCGATACTTCATCTCTCTCTACAGCTGGATGTTGGTGCAGATGCAAGTGTCTGCACCTGCCTACATTAATGACTGCGTGTGCAGGTATTCCTAAAGGTTTAACTGGCAAAGTGTGGAATCTCAGTGGGTCAGGCAGCATCTGCGGAGGGAATGGGAAGGTAATAATTTGTGTTGGGACCTTTCTTCAGCTTGATTTTAGTAGAACTACAAAACACCTTGTGTTTTGCTCAAGATAACAACATCTGCAGTGCCTTGTATCTAGGCACCTCCAAAGTGGAGAATCACTTATTTTCATTCACAGGGGAAGGGGTTATTGTAGAGTATGCCAAAGAGTTGGCAATGATAGTGGGCATACACTTGTCGACGCCCCCCAGCAGCTTCTTGTCAAGAGTAGGGATTGATGGAGGGCATACTCTTGTAGACACCTGCTGAGCAACCTCCTGTCAAGAGTGCCGCATCTTTTATTGAGTATCTTTCTCCACATTTTCAACATTCCTGTTGCGAAGAATGATCAGAAATGAATAATCTGGATTCCCTTGTGAACCACTTCCCTTTTCACAATGATTTCTGCTCACATTTCTGTTCACCTTAGGGACGCCTGAGGAAACAACTTGTGAGTGTGGTCACTGGGATCCTGTCTGGATCAGTCTAGGCTGAGTATGTTTGGCTCTGCCCCGTGTTTACAGAAGGGATGAGTCTGGTAATGTTTAGTTTGAACCTTCTGCTTTATTAAAAGCTGGTTCTGCCATGAATGAACAACTACAATACCTTTGGCATCATTTGGGGAGGATGGACTCTAGAAAAAGAGCGTGCACAGAATTCTCATCTTAAAATATCCATATCTTATGGGCATGAACACACCAACAGATGCTTTTTGGGGCACACGCAGGAATTTCTAAGTCTTTTTGTGTAATGTTAATAGGAGAGTTATGTACATACGCATATGCATTGTGTAGTTAGAGAATTAGATTTATAAGATTACAGCACCACACCAATGAATCATTGCTGTTCTCTCCAAATTCTGTGTGTTTCTTGCAATAGAAAAATAAAAGGAGGCTCAGTATCCCAGTGATATTTTGTTTGAACTGTGTGGTCTGGCTGTACATTGTTTGGGGTTGACTGTACCCCATACCACATCTCCCGGACCCCATTAAGGTTAATCCCAGACTTTCCTTTCAAACCTAGGGCTCCTCGTCACCCCCCTGCCCCCCCCCCCCCCCACCCTACATTGCACTGACTTCCTTTCCTCTTCCATTGATCTCTCTCCATGACCTACTGATCGGCCCAGAGCCAAACAACCTTTGAATTTCCCCACTGACTCCATTGGCACAAGCCAAATACCTCCATGACCATTAGCTATTTCCCCTCACTCCACTCCTCCCCCCTCCCAACCCCTCATTTTGAGCAGCATATTTTATTAGTGAGAAATTGCATTATTCCTTCAGTATCTCCTAAGGGTATAACCATCCACCACACCGATTTGTGTCCATTAGAACTTCGATGTTGTTGTTTACCATCAGCAGCTGCAAAACTGTAATCTATCACAAACTATAATCCAGAAGAGCATATTCTTCCCGCTACCAACAGTGTGAAGGTCAATGCTGACCTGGCAAGAACATGCCAAGAGCAGTACCAGATATACCCAGAAATATATCTCCAGTAGCTCCTCTGGCAATGAAATCTGTCCTCAGTACTATTGGGTGATGAGCTCAAGGATTTTGAACCAGCAACTGAAAGAGAACAAATATTTCAAAGTCAGGAAACCTGTGGGGCAAAATGTAGGAAGATTGAACACTGAAAATTTTGAGTAATTCTGAGTAAGCTGAAACATGGCAGGAAGGGTTAGAATAAAAGAAGCCATGATGAAAGAGTTGGTGACTAAGATGGGCAACACAGTGGCACAGCCATAGATTTGCTGCTTTACAACGCCAGAGACCCAGGTTCGATCCTGACTACGGGTGCTGTCTGTACGGAGTTTGTACATTCTCCCTGTGACCGCACTGGTTTTCTCCGGGTGCACCCGTTTCCTCCAAAGATGTATAGGTCTGTAGGTTAATAGGCCCTGGTGTGTGGGATAGTCCTAGTGTATGGGGTGATTGCCGATGCATGGTCTCGGTGGGCCAAAGGGCCACAGTTTCCACACAGCATCTCTAAAGTGCGAAGCCTACATAAGAGATATAAAATGGTGGAAATAGAAATGATGGGCTCAGATCCAATTCAAAATAAATTTGAATTTTATTTTCTATTTATTCATGGCAGCATGAATGGAATTCTGGTTGAGCCGTGGTTCAAGGCAGGTGGTATTGACTGGTGGTAGGGGAAGCTGTACTCTCTCGCCATTGTTTACCTCCTGCTTATCCTTCAATTGTCCTTCATAGAGCGGATGGTGCCCAGTGCAGACTGGTTTATTGGCATTAACACATCGCTCTCTGTCAGGGAAATCAATGGAAGGAGCAACTGATGCGTGATCTTTACCCTTATGATGCTGGCACGGACAGTGGCTTCACTTTCCCCTCACCCAATTTTTGCGACCATTCCAGAAGACAAAATAACAAAGGTAAATAGTGCAACTTTGTAATTGAAATTGGACTACCTAATGGATGGACTATTCGTAATTCAAAGGAATGGGTCAAGTCATCTGCTGAGAATCTGCACTTGGACGCATATTGCACACAAACAGTCTATTAAGTGCTCACATGTAGTTATTGGAGATAAAATCCCAACAAAATTACATTTATCTAAGCATGGTAATATCCACATCAACTTTGAACACATGATGCAGAAGCTTAGTGCTACAGAAACATCCGTACCTGATGAGGGCTTATTTGCAGCTATTGCCATCATGATGCCATCAATATTGCCCATCCATCCTAAGCTGAGCAATCACTCGTGAGAGGCAACAACATTAAAACCATCTGTGGCTACCAAAGATGTCAAAGGAACTATAAGGAAACCACAATCAGCGACATGACATCCCATTTATTGTACAGTCAGGGACATGGCACAATATCTCACACACTCCACATCCATGGACAATATCCCATAAACCCCACGTTCAGGGACATGACTCAATATCCCACATATCTTTTGCATGATGAAAATCAAAACCCCCAAAAAAAAGGAAATTCTAGATACTTTCACTCGGAATATCGGTCCACATTTCGTAAATCTCATCCATGATGATCCTGCAGATTTAAACCACTTACAAATCTCCTGCACATTCAAACCCATCGTTCAATCAAATTCTTTCGTCAGCTCAGCCAGGAACATGTTCCAGAGACTGATGACTCTATGGAAACGAGCCTTCTGATATTTGATCTTGTTCTATGTGTGGCATTCAGTTCATCCTGGTGAATCACATTCAAATAGTCTATCATATTGATACCAACTAGTTCTTTCATTATATTAAAAGCTTCAATTAAATCTTCCTGATCTACATTTTTCCAAAAGTTTATTTCTATCGTCATGATTTAAGACCTTTGTTAAAGTGGTTGTCAATCCAATTCATTTCTTCTGATACTGTTCTGAGACCTCGTACTCAGCATTCAAGGAAACCTAAAATGGACCTAATATATAGCAGAAGAGGCAAAGCCTAAACTCGGTTATGTACAAGAATGACATTTTGCTCTCAGTTTGCAGTGGATGATCTGAACAGTATATTCTGCCAGTCTAATAACTTCTGGGACTTATCTTGTAGCAAGGGGTGTAAGTCTGTGGAGGATTAATAGCTGCACTTTTATGATTGGAGGGCTTTTTTTAAGTTGAACTAGAAGAGAATTGTCAGAGATGGGGTTTTTTTTTAACACACCTGAGCACCCTCTGGACATCAATTGACATAAAATGTGGAAAACTTTAACTTGGGTCTGGTGCCCATTACTTGAGCCGGTCTTAGCTGGAGATTGAGGCTTGTTGAAGCTTGAAATGGCTGCACCCTACTTGGGCCGCCAATGGAGAATTTACCTTCCTCCAAATACAGTAAGTAGGTGCTTTGCAAGTTACTGATCACACACACCACTCCCAGTATCTCCCTCTCATCAGTGCCAATTAATCATTTTCTGTGAGAGAAAGTATTTTAGACAGTTGTACGTTGGGTTTTAAAATAAAAGCTGGTGAATATTTGAAAAATAAAGAAAATCATTAGAAAGGTATGAGGAAAGGGAAAGATTGTGGAATTAAATTAATTATTGTTCAGTGCACAACTACAGGAAGGATACATGGAGGTACTGTTTAATTCCATATGGAGAGAATAACTTGGACCAAAAATAAAAGTAACAACAATATCACTGTAGAAATTTACAGATTCACATGTCACTGAGAATGGGGGACAACATTTTCCAGACAGAGGGTGGTGAGTAAATGGAATGAGCTGCCAGAGGAAGCAGTTCTGGCAGGTTCAATAGACAATAGGTGCAGGAGTAGGCCATTTGGCCCTTCGAGCCAGCACCGCCATTCAATGTGATCATGGCTGATCATCCCAAGTCAGTAACCCGTTCCTGCCTTCTCCCCATATCCCCTGACTCCGCTATTTTTAAGAGCCCTATCTAACTCTCTCTTGAAAGCATCCAGAGAACCTGCCTCCACCACCCTCTGAGGCAGAGAATTCCACAGACTCACCACTCTCTGTGAGAAAAAGTGTTTCCTCATCTCCGTTCTAAATGGCTTAGTCCTTATTCTTAAACTGTGGCCCCTGGTTCTGGACTCCGCCAACATCGGGAACATGTTTCCTGCCTCTAGTGTGTCTCAGCCCATAACAATCTTATATATTTTAATGAGATTCCCTCTCATCCTTCTAAACTCCAGCTGCTCCATTCTCTCAGCATATGACAGTCCCGCCATCCCGGGAATTAACCTTATAAACCTACGCTGCACTCCCTCAATAGCAAGAATGTCCTGCCTCAAATTAGGGGACCAAAACTGCACACAATACTCCAGGTGTGGTCTCACTAGGGCTCTGTACAACTGCAGAAGGACCTCTTTGCTCTTATATTCGATTCCTCTTGTTATAAAGGCCAACATGCCATTCGCTTTCTTCACTGCCTGCTGTACCTGCATGCTTACTTTCATAGACTGATGTGCAAGGACCCTCAGATCCCGTTGTACTTCCCCTTTTCCAAAGTTGACGCCATTTAGATAGTAATCTGCCTTCCTGTTTTTGCTACCAATGTGGATAACCTCACATTTATCCGCATTAAACTTCATCTGCTATGCATCCTCAATAACATTTATGAGACATTTGGACAGGTACATGGATTGGAAAGGTTTAGAGGGATGTGAGCATCTTACTCGGCATGGACGCGTTGTGCTGAAGGTCCTGTTTCTGTGCTGTATGACGCCATGAAAATGTTATTGAATGTGTTAACATTTATCCATTACAAATCCAAATACTTCATTAATTTCAACCATGCTCGTGGAGATTCAATGTCATCCGTTCAAACCCATTCAGTGAGTGGTGGTGGCCATCATTTGTGGTGATGAAAAAGGTACCACTCAAAGAGAAAATTGCTAGAAAAATATAGTTGTTTGAAAATCTGCAGAGGTTGCCTCTTTCTGAAGAGATTTTTGGATAACGCTGGTTTTAAATGTATGCCTGTTCCAGACAACATTGGCATTTCTTAATCATGGAGCTAATTCATTTTACTGCCCCAGATTCAGATACTATTGTACCAGTGCCTAAGAATGCCTCTCCAGCCTGCTGGAATGACAGCCGACCGGTGGCCCTCACCTCAGTGGTCATGAAATGCTTCGAGAGGCTGATCAAGAACTACATCTGCGCCTTCCTCCCTCACTGCAGTTTGCATACCGTCCAAACAGATCCACGGATGATGCGGTCTCCCAGGTTTTGCACACCACTCTCTCTCACCTTGACAGCCAGAAGGGGGGGCTATGTGAGGATGTTGTTCATTGACCAGTTCAGCTTTCAACACCATAGTCCCCACCAGACTTGCTGAGAAGCTGCTGGAACTGGGGCTGAACACTCCCCTGTGTGCCTGGGTCCTGGGCTTTCGGACCGCCAGGCCCCAGGTGGTCAAAATGGGGAGACATACCTCCAACCCCCTCACCCTGAACACAGGATCCCCCCAGGCAGGTGGTGGGCCTGATCGCCGATAACGATGAGAAGGCCTACCGGGAGGAGATGGCTGACCTGGGACTCTGGTGTCAGGACAACAGCCCCCTCTTGAATGTCTCTAAAACTAAGGAGCTGATTGTGGACTTTAGAAGGGCACAACAACCGAGGACATACTCCCTGGGGATAAATGGGGTTACTGTGGATAGAGTGAGCAGCTTTAAATACCTGGGAGTCCAAATCACAGAGGATCTGACAAGGACAACACACACTGCCGCACTGGTGAGAAAGGCAAGACAGCGCCTTTACCACCTCAGGCAGCTGAGGAAATTCAGAGTGTCTCCGAGGATCCTTCTCTGGTGCTGTAGAAAGTATCCTGACCGGAAACATCTCGATCTGGTTTGGCAACAGCTCTGACCAGGACAGGAAGGCTCTGCAGAGAGTAGTGCGTTCGGTCGAACGCACCATGGGAACTACACTCCCCCTCCCCTGCAGGACCGATACACCAGGAGGTGCAGATCTAGGGCCAGCAAGATCATGAAGGATCCCGACCACCCCAGCAACGGACTGTTCCAGCTGCTTTGGTCAGGCAAACGCATCTGCTGTCACGCTGTGAAAACAGAGAGAATGAGAGAGTTGCTTCCCACAGGCCATCAGGACAGTCAAATCTGATCTCACCAGGGAGTAATCACCGTCGTCCTTTAATAAAAAATGTAAGTACTGTTCTATTGTTCTGTTGCTTTTGCACAACCCTGCAGGCATTGGCACTTTCATTTCACTGCACATCTTGTATGTGTATGTGACAAATAAAGTAGACTTGACTTGACCTCCCTCCAATAGCACGAGTCACACTTCAGCAGCTAAAGAGGTGGCAGGCAGCTAAAACACCTTCTATTGAGATGAATTTCATTCCCCTCGAAAGGGAAATCGAGAGGTTTTCAGGTAGGTAAAAATCCTGCCCTGAATTACTTTTATTTTTTGTGATCCAAAAGCAGTTTGTTTATTCAGAAGACTCCATTACAACAGTTAAGGGCCTGTCCCACTTGGCCGTAATTGGCGCGCCATTTACACGACCTACAAAAATTTGGTCATTGCGTTGTGACGCATGGGTAGCGTGTGGGTAGCGCTGGATTGGTGCATGGAGAGACGTGGAGGAGTGTGTTGTGCACGGTATCGCGCGGCACTCCAGGATTTCGTGCTGCACGAAATCCTCGCGCGCCACCTGCATGACGTATCACGTACACACGCTGACGCATTGGGTACGCACGCTGATGCATTGGCGTCGCACGCTGGCGTCCCGACGTCTCACGTGTATCGCGTGGTGACGCATGGTTACGTCACTGTGCGTAACCATCCGTCGCTGCGTGCCGCAGGATATTCTAATGACATCACGAGCACCAGACGGCATGATGACGTGTGATTTGCGCACAACTTCGCACATAACAATGCGCAGACCTATTTTACATATGACGCGGAAATGAGACGCAAATGATGGCCAAGTGAGACAGGCCCTTTAAGATCCAAACATCTGCCATCTAATTGTTCTGAAATTTTGGTGGTCCACCTGTTAGCTAACTGAACAGCTGAGGATGTGAGGAGCAGTACAAAGCCAGGGCCAAGGTTATGGAGTGCAGCCGGCTCCTGGGTCTGGGCGGTGGAATGGGTGGGTGGCTGGAGGTAGGGTCTGGACTATGGCCTGGTTGGGTAGTCAGTGCCAGGGTATGGACTGTGTGTTGTGTTGCAGCTGGACGGAGGTCTGGGACTGTGAGTTAGGTGAGCTGCCGGAGGCAGTGTCTGGACTGTGGGCCAGGTGTGTGGCCGGGGTCAGGGCCCGGACTGTGGGTCAGGTCTGCAGAGTCCACAGGAAGGGTCTGGACTGTGGGCTGTGTTTATGGGTGGAGAGAGGATTTGGACTGTGGGGCAGGTGTGCAGCTAGGGCCAGGGTCGGGACTGTGGTCTGCATATCTGGGTGGAGAGATGATTTGGACTGCTGGCTGTGTGTGTGGCTGGAGGGAGGGTCTGGAAGACAACGGCTCGGGATGGTGGAGAAATATGGTGGAGAAAAATCCGTCAGGCTACAGAGAAAATGTCGGCAGGTGAAGTGAATGATTTGTTCTGGTGGAGAGCCGGTGTGGAGATGATGGGTTAAATGGCCTCCTGTAATATACACAAAAAGCTGGAGTAACTCAACATGTCAGACAGCAGCTCTGGAGAAAAGGAACAGGTGATGTTTCGGGTCGAGACCCTTTTTCAGAGCTGAGGTTCCACGTGCCGGTACATTTCCTGCTCCCTTTAAAGTAAGTGTTTTCACTGTAATAACTATTATTCTTCTGTATGATATGTAAAAAAAGATGAAATAAAAATGTATTTGGGGATTAAAAGGATTAACGTCAATAGTGTGAAAATGCTGCAAGTCCGGTATCACCAAGGTCCCGAGGGTGCTGGATTAACAACATTTGATTTTACTACTGTACAGTACATTTTTAATATATTTGGTTAGTCTCTGCTCAGTTCATAGTGAATGGAAGCCAAAATGTTATAAAAAAAAGCATAAATTACCTCATGAGCTCACACTCAAAGATTAATTAAAATTATATGACTATTTGTGTGCTTCAGAACATGACAAAAGTTCGCTAATAGTCCGCATAGATTTTTGATAGGGACCAGCAGCTTCTTTCTTTTTGAGGATGTAACTGATAGAATAGATTAGTTATAAGTTATAACCATTGGAGATTATATACTTGGCTTTTCAGAAAATGTACAAAACTCATCAAATAGGTTTAACGTTTAAAATTAAAGTATTTGAGGTAATTTACTGGCATGGATTGAAAATCCAGTGGCAGAAGGGAAACAGTTGGAATAAATTGGTCTTTTTCAGCATGGCAGATGATATATAGTGAGTAATGGAAGGAACAGTCCACAAAACTCAGCTATTCACAATATATATCAATGATGAGGGATGAGGAAATGGAATATTTCTAAGGTTTCCAATTTGTCTTAACTGGGTGGGACTGTGAATTATTAAGTGGATGTAAAAAAAAATTCAAATTCATTTTGATTGAGTGAGTGGGCAAAAACGTGACAGATGCAGTAGTAAGTGGATACATATATGAAGGTGTTCATTTTGGGAGAAAAACATTTTTTTTTAATTTAAATGGTTTGGCAACTGTCAACATACAAAGAGAATTGGGTATTCAGGTTGTGGACCCTCAGTCTGGGTCTGAACATGGTGGAAGAGCAGGAGAGTGCAGGAGTCACAGAGAGGGAACATTGAGAGGGTCTCACAGCACTCCCATTAGGGAGACGAGTTGGAGTTCTTCATAGACGGCTTAAAAGGCATACTGAGCATGCCTACAAAGTAGCCATTTAAAATAGACTATAGAAGGATCCTGACCCAAAATGTCATCTGTCCAGAATTATTGTTTACAGTTTTATGGCCCTAAAAACTAATTTTATATGCGAGGAGCCTAATTCTAAAATTCAATGGCTTCTAGACAAATTAAAATATTATTCATTGTGTTTGTACTTGTTTGTAATATTTTCATTTCTGCCTTAATCTCATATGAGTGTCCCAATATGTATTTCACATTTATGTCAATAAAACATTTACAGCTTTGGTTCTCTAGTTATGGAGATGTCTTGATTTTTTCTGACTTATCTACTTGCGGTTTTTTGAGTGGTCCCCATTAGGTCTAAGTGTCTAGTTCTTGTTTAAAGCTTCATAACATGTGTTTCGGATTTCTACATATGTTATAAATTCTGAGCCAGATGACAGACGGAATCATTGCCAACGGTCTCACAGCCCTGCTAACCGCAGCAGCTTATATTTATTTGACTATGTTAACACAGTAAAATGTCCTGAGGTCATCCACACAATTGTTGTCAGAGTAAATTTGTCAAAGAACTACATTCAGGGATATTAGGCCAAGTGACTAAAAAAAAGCCTGTGCAAAGAGATATGCTTTTTACTGTACATGTGACAATAAACTGAACTGAACATGTCCTAGTTCAGCGTCTCATCCTGTGCTTATCGGGTACCTTTTAATAAAAGTCACCAGATAGTAATTGGGAGAAAGAATCCTGTTGTTTGTCCTTCCTACATCCACCCCTCAGCAATCCCAAACTTCAACCGAGATAGACAGGAAAAAAGTTTAGTTGTTCAGCACTTAAACCCCATAACGTATTGCATGGAATTAAAGTCATGATGATTTGCAAATATAATAAAACTGTACTGTATGATAATTTGTATCAACTGTAACAAAAATAGGTGCAGTCATTTGTATCCCTATGTATACTTTGGAACTGAGCATAGACACAAAAAGCTGGAGTAACTCAGTGGGTCAGACAGCATCTCTGGAGAGAAGGAATAGGTGATGTTTCTGGTCGAGATCCTTCTTCAGACACTGTCTTTTAAGGATCTAGCCGCTGAGTTACTCCAGCTTTTTGTGTCGATCTTCGGTTTAAACCAGCATCTGCAATTCCTTCCTATACTTTGGAACTACTCGACATGCAAACTGGTTTTAGATAGCTTACAGATGCTTGTTTTACTCTGGCATGGATTTACCCAGTCTGAAAAAGGGTTCCAATGCCTTTGAATTTGATTAATATCAATGTTGTTAGCTGACAAAATGTTCAATCCTACGGATTTCATTTAAGTTCCTAATTAGTGACTAATTAGTCGCTAGATAGACAATAGGTAATGCAAGTTAATTGGAGCCAACCCTTCCATTTTTGATTGCTCATAGTGCCATCCCACCATTGTCTCATTATATCCGCCAATCCCTTCTCTCCAGCTATTGATATGCAATTAAATGACTTTTAACTCCATGTTTATTGTCTGCTTCTATGATCTTCTTTGATAGTTTCTTCCTCAGTTCTGCATAGCATTCTTTATTACCCTCAGCCAACAAAAACGTTAACTTGTGTCACTTGATTCTTCAGTCGTTTGAATTGCGAACATCTTGCCTCAGACAATTGTAAATAATGTTGAAAAATACCATTTCATTTCAAAGATTATTCTTAGCCACTTCTCCAAAAAATATGTTTGTCTCTACAATAATGATTCTATTATAACAGAACGATGGAATTGCTGAGCAAAGAAGGTAGCCGTTCAGCCAATTGAATCGGCTGCTTTATCAAAGGGAGCTGAGGGAATGCTGTGTGTTCTGTTTCACAGAGACATGGCTCACCCCCAGCTCCCCAGACTCAGCGGTCCAGCCTGAAGGGTTCTCCATCCACCGTATGGACCGTACACTGGCATCTGGGAAAGGGAGAGGAGGGGGCGTCTGCCTCATGGTCAACACTGCATGGTGATCAGACGTGGCAGTCCTGTCCAACTCCTGCTCTCCACACCTCGAACATCTGGCGATGAAGTGCCGTCCCTTCTACCTTCCGAGAGAATTCACCTCCATCATCCTGACCGCGGTCTACATCCTACCCCAGGCAGACGTCCGTCTGGCACTGGAGGAGCTGCACGCCATGGTCAACAAACACCAGACGTCTTACCCCGAGGCATTTACCACCATTGCTAGGGACTTCAATAATGCAAACCTAAAGAAATCACTTCCTAACTTCCACCAACATGTCTCCTACTGCACCAGACGACCAAACACCCTCGACCACTGCTACACCACCATCAAGAATGCCTATCGCTCTATCCCTCGCTCTCACTTCGGTAAATCCGACCATACCGCAGTGCTGCTTCTCCCTGCCAACAGGCAGCAATTATAGAGCGCACCTCCAGAGGTGAGGACAGTACAGAGCTGGGTGGGGGGCGGGGCGGGCGGGCAGAGGCACAACTACAGGACTGTTTGGAGTGTAGACTGGGCAATGTTCAAGGACTCGGCAACGGACTTGAAGGAATACGCCACAGTTGTTACTGGAGGTCTGCATCCCCACAAAAGCCTTCCGAGTGTTTCCCAATCAGAAACCTTGGATGAACTTTGAGATCTGCACTCTTCTGAAGACCAGACACCAGGCATTCATGTCTGATGATACAGTGGCCTACAAGAAGTCCAGATACAACCTTCATAAGGCCATCAAAAAGGCCAAAAGGGACCTGCTCCAAACTGGAGGATGAGACAGATGTTCGGCGGCTGTGGCGGGGCCTGAATGCAATCACCTCCTACAAGGCGAAACCAGGAGGCAGCTCGAATGTCGGCAAAATATCACTCCCTGATGAGCTCAATGCGTTTTACGCACGCTTTGATTGGGAGAACACCAATGTACCTTCCCGAGCCCCCATTCGGTGTGATGGTATTTCAGTCTCAGTCACAGAGGCCGACGTCAGGAAATACTTCAGAGGTGTGAACCCTCGAAAAGCGCCTGGACCTGATGGCATATCTGGTCGTGTTCTAAAAACCTGTGCGGACCAACTGGCTGGAGTTTTTACGGACATTTTCAACCTCTCATTTCTGAGGTCCGAGGTTCCCACCTGCCTCAAAAGGGCATCAATAATACCGGTGCCCAAGTAGAGCAAGGTGACGTGCCTCAATGACTAGAGACCAGTGGCACTAACGCCTGTGGTGATGAAATGCTTTGAGAGGTTGATCATGGCGCAAATCAACTCCTACCTCAACAAAAACCTGGACCCACTGCAGTTCGCTTACCGCCACAACAGATCAACGGTGGATGCGATCTCGCTGGCCCTCCACTCCGCTCTGGACCACTTGGACAACAAAAACTCATATGTCAGGCCGTTATTCATTGACTACAGCTCGGCATTTAACACAATCATCCCCTCCAAGCTGGTTACCAAACTCGCAGAACTGGGTCTCTGCACATCCCTCTGCAATTGCATCCTCGACTTCCTCATTCACAGACCACAGTCTGTTCGTATTGGTAGTAATGTGTCACTCTCGATAACAATCAGCACGGGAGCACCTCAAGGCTGCGTGCTCACCCCCCTGCTGTACTCACTCTACACTCATGACTGCGTAGCTGGTCATAGTGCGAACTCCATCATCAATTTCGCTGATGACACCACTGTTGTATCACTGATGGGGATGAGTCAGAGTATAGAAGAGAGATCGAGCGACTGTCCATATGGTGCCAGCACAATAACCTGGCCCTCAACACCAGCAAAACCAAGGAACCGATTGTGGACTTTGGAAGGAGTAGGATGGGAACCCACGGTCCCGTTTACATCAACGGGTTGATGGCTGAAAGTGTCAAGAGCTTCAAATTCCTGGGCGTGCACATCACTGAAGATCTTTCCTGGTCCGAGAACACTGATGCTATTATTAAGAAAGCACATCAGCGCCTCTACCTCCTGAGAAGATTACGGAGAATCGGTTTGTCAAGGATGACTGCCTCTAACTTCAACAGGTGCACAGTAGAGAGCTTGCTGACCGGTTGCACTGTGGCTTGGTTCGGCAACTTGAGCACCCTGAAGAGGAAAAGACTACAAAAAGTAGTAAACACTGCCAAATCCATCATCGGCTCTGACTTCCCTTCCATTCAGGTAGAAGGTACAGGAGCCTGAAGACTGTAACAACCAGGTTCAGGAATAGCTACTTCCCTACAGCCATCAGGCTATTAAACTTTGCTCGGACAAAACTCTGAACATTAATAGCCCATTATCTGTTATTTCACTTTATCAGTTTATTTATTCATGTGTGTATATGCGTATATAATGGTATATGGACGCACTGATCTGTTTTGTAGTCAATGTTTACTATGTTCTGTTGTGCTGAAGCAAAGCAAGAATTTCATTGTCCTATCAGTGACACATGACAATAAACTCTCTTGAATCTTGAATCTTGAATCTATGCCGGCTCTGAGAAGAGCAATCTTGTCAGAATGTTAAAGAAGGAACTGCAGATGCTGGAAAATCGAGGGTACACAAAATGCTGGAGAAACTCAGCGGGTGCAGCAGCAGCATCTAAGGAGCGAAGGAGATAGGCAACGTTTCGGGCTGAAACCCTTCTTCAGACTCTTCTTCAGAATCTTGTCAGAATCATTATTGCAGAACTCAATGGTTCTATGGTACTTTATTGTCACTTGTACCTAGATACAGTGAAATTCTTTGCTTTGCATACAATTCAACAAAATCTTACTATACATAAGCATGATCAAACCCAAGTACAGGACTGCAATGATTGTAGTGCAAGAATAGTAGATTATTTCGAGGCAGTAAATGTGTCAGAGAATTGCCACGTTTCTGGCGCCATCTTGTATCCTTCCAGTTATCTTAAAAATATAGTCTTATCTGGGCATTAAAGTCCTGACTGACTTCCTGGCGACAGCATAAGATCTCTCCATAAATCTGCAAATTATTGTTCCTCAGTGCCTATCCAATAGCCTCATGAAACCCTGAATGATTTGGTTTACACCACTTTTACCAGCAGTGCGTTACAGATTGTTACTACACCCCCTGATGGCATAGACCGTCAACTGTGGGGGCATTGATCGCCCTGACTGCGGATGGTTTGACTGCCCCGAGAAAAAAGTGGAAGAAGATTGAACTTTATTGCCTTCCATCACAGTGAGGAATGTGGAATCCCTGTGGTGGATGTTTATGTTTACTTTTATGTGGTTGTGTGTCTTGTTGCTTTTTACTTAGTATGGCTGTATGGTAACTCAAATTTCACTGTACCTTAATTGGTACATGTGACAATAAACTGAACTTGAAACCATATTCAATTTCTGATCTCGATCTTATACACCTTATCAATTCTCCTCTTAACCTTTGCTCCAAGAAAAAAACAGCCAAAGCTTCTCCAATCTGACCTTTTAAATTAAACCCCACATCACTGGAATCATTCTGTTAAGTCTTTCTATGCATGCTTTCTAGGAGAATTGCATTCTTCCTAATGTCAGGTGTCCAGAATGAAATATAATACTCAATTACCATGTCCCATTGATTCCAACTAAATTTGATGGGCTGTTGTTAAATTTTGACCAATCTTGTGCATGTAATGCGGAAATGTCAATCTGTCTCACTTTGTGGAACCTTCATTTATTAAACTGCAAATTTTGCTCTTGTAGAAAGGAGGTGAGGAGGAACTTCTTTAGTCAGAGGGTAGTTAATTTGTGGAACTCATTGCCACAGCGGGCTGCTGACCAACGGGGCCCACGGGCGAGGCGCATCCATGGGCTGCACTACGTCAGGACGGCTGAGGGGACCCGACAGTCCCCTCGACTAGAGTAGTAGCAGCAGTCAAACACGGCACAAGGGCAGTCCCGTATGGGACAAACCAATTTAGCCCAATATACGGGATGTCCCAGCTAATACAGGACAGTTGGCAGCCCTAGACTCGACCCGAAACGTCACCTTCTGAAGAAGAAATGTCACCTTCTGAACCTTCTGAATTTTGTAGTCGGCAGGGCAGTACTCTGCATATCACCAACTTGGACAATTTAACATTTTATTCGCAATGTTACAACATTTTGAGATTTAAAAAATCAAGTCTGCAATTTATCCCATCAGATAAAGCATAAAAAGAAGTTTAATTTGACACCTAATTCACTTTCATATTGTGAGGGATAAAGTGATTAAACCCTATTAAAGAAAGGAGTTTTAAAGAGAATTCAAACAGAGAGGGGCTGGAGAAAGGATTCTGACAGCAGAGTCTGAAGGTTGCTAGTTGCCAGACCCATCCTTGAGGCCTTGAGTAAGAAGAGATAGCTTTGTATAGCTAGAGAAGGGGGTGATGTAGAGAGATCCCTATCAGTGGAAAGGAGTGATAGATGGGACCCCTGTCACTATAGCTTAGCTTTAGTGCTGATATAGGAAAACTGAGAGGGTTCACTAGGAGGTGAGTGAAACTGGGCCAGGTCATGAGCAATTGAGCATGCTTAATAGAATAAATGAATATTACAACACACCCCTGGTCAAGAAATTGCTCATTACCATGAACATGTTTGAACATGCAATGTATGATGTGGGAGGTGCGAGGGGATGTACGGTGGGTTGTGCCTACAGATTGTGCACCTCCGACCCTGATTGGAGAAAGGTCCGGAGGAGAAATTGAATGTAAGATTTTGTGTATAAAGGGGGATGATCTTTCTGGCTTCGGTGTGTCTCGAGTTGGAGAGGCACCCGGTCTGCAGACTCGTAAAATAAAGAAATCTCTTGCTTCCAGGATTTAGTCTTTGAGTATTTATTGTGAGCATAAAGGGTATCTCACAATATCTTCAGTATTAAAAAAGTCATGGCCATTTTCATACTCGGAAATTAGCATCTTGTTCCTATTGCTTTTCCATGGACTTAACACAAAAGTTGTGTTCGAGGACAGTCAAAAGCCCATAACTTTCTTAAAAATTAAGAGAACTGAAATAAATTTTCAGTTATTATAGATTGTTTCATATTTGTTTCAGAATGCTTCAATCTTACTTGGATGACCTGAAATAAAAAGCATATCATTAGTTAGTTACCCAATTGTAGCTAATTACAAAATTCAATTACTAGATCTAAATATCTATCCGTTTCTTAAGAAAATATTAGGCTTGGACACTTTTTTTAAAAGCCAAATAACATTCGCACAAGAATTCACAATATAACATGATTTTTAAATCTCATTGTCATGAATTTATAGGCCAAATTGAAGGAATTTAGTGTTTAATGCCCGTAAATTAATGGCCATTTAAATCAGCTTGCGAGTGGGATTTTATGGAACATGATGGATTGGAACGTTTATACGTAAAAATAAACGGCTTTCCTTTACCTGTCCCCTACATAAAATCCGTGGCCATTGTCGGCGTTCACGGCATTAGAAGCTAATTTTTATTTTAATCAAGCGCTGAAATAGTCAGGCGATTAAAAACAAAATTTCACATACTGGCAGTCGGAACGAATCTTCAGCAAAAGCTCGCACCCCAAAGAAAATATCTCCGGAAGGCAGGGGAAAACCGCATTTTAACCCCGCCCCATCCCCAAAGGCGCCAAAGTCGTGCACACGGCCAGTGACAGAACTGCAGCGCTGCTAAAGGTAAGTTTTGTAACATACCTAATTCTATCAAACCAATTAACCTACGTCTTTGGAGTGTGGGAGGAAACCGAAGTTCTCGGAGAAAACCCATGCAGATCACGGGGAGAACGTACAAACTCCATACAGACAGCGCCCGTAGTCGGGATCGAACCCGCGTCTGTGGCGCTGCATTTTGCTGTATGGCAGCAACTCTACCGCTGTGCCACCGTGACCGCCATTCATTCACCAGTTCCTTCTCTCCAGAGTGGCTGCCTGTCCCGCTGAGTCACTGCAGCTTCAACCAGAATTGAATGGCGGAGTAGACGCGATGGGCTGAATGGCCTAATTCTACTCTGAAAACCTATGAATGTGAACTTGTGAGCATGAGGTAAGAAGCCAATGAGAGCTTAGGACATGGCTGCGTGATGTCCAATCGTTATCCAGGGTCTAGCCATCCAATCACATTGAGGAGCGCGAAGTTAGAAGCCAATGAGAGCCGAAGAAGCGGCTGCGTGTTGTCCAATCATTGTGCAGGGCCGAGCCGTCCAATGTGAGAAGGGCGACGTGGCAGCGCGGCTGCTTGGTGTCGGTCGCCATGGCTCCGGCGTGCGTAAGCGCGTGCGTGGCGACGTATACGCGGTGACGCCGCGGGCGCACGCATGCGCGCACCCTCCCTCCCTCCCTCCCGCCGCCGGCGGGCGGCGCGCAGGCGCAGTGCGGGGCCTCCAGCTGAGATGGCGGCCGTGCGGGGGCTGCGTTGTCTGGCGCTGCTTCACTTTGCCGCCTCTCTCTGTTCCGCTCTTTATTTCCACATCGGGGAGACGGAGAAAAAATGCTTCATCGAGGAGATACCCGATGAGACCATGGTCATAGGTAAAGGGGGTGGGATGTGGCTGCTGGAGCTTCCGGGAACATGCGGATTGACACGTACACTCTCCCACCCAGGTCGGGCAAGTGGCGAGGCTCGGGGCCTGGTGCAGGCCTCGCAACGGACCCAGCCCACACAAACCTCTGCGGCATCAAAACATCTCCGCATTTAATTTTCTTAAACTACTTTCCACCAATGTTTAAAAAAAAAAATGTGCTCGGCACTCCCAGGTATTGGTTACACTGGGATGTTTAAAAACTAATTTTGTACATTGTCATCCTTCACTTGGTGCCATCCTTCACAATGGTGATAACAAGGAGCAAAAAGCTATAATTTTATTGTCGCTATATATGTTCGTTTGGAGTGACAGTTATAAATATAGTTTAAGGTTAATAAACTGATCCTTATTCTTGAGGAAAGGGGCATTGTCACTGACATTTTGTACATGTAGTTTCAGGTTCAGTACAAATATAGATTGCAGTTATCAACATACCTGAAAAAATGGGTTGAGGCCCTGAGTAGGACTGTAATGAAAGTTGCTGCCCTCAAAAAAATGAGTGTAACTTGGGCCCTAATGAGTTTCCATGGGTACATCTTTAATCTGTGAGTGGAGTTGATGTTCAGTGTGAGAATGAGTTCAGCAAGGAGAATGAATGAGATGGGAGAGAAACTGGTTGTGTTTCTATCTGGGGAAGGTGGAGGACCTTCAATTGGATGGAGGTGTAGAGAGATGGGGCTGGAAAAATTGGAAACTCATTGGAGGAAATCTGGGAGGTCACCTTTGTAAGTGGGAAGGGACTGGAGAGAGAATGGATAGGAAAGAACTGCAGATGCTGGTAAATCGAAGGTAGACACAAAATGGAACTGTAGAGTCTGAAGAAGGGTCTCGACCTGAAACGTCACCCATTACTTCTCTCCAGTGATGCTGCCTGTCCCGTTGAGTTACTCCAGGATTTTGTGTTTACCGGAGAGAGAATGAAGTCGAATTAGGAAGCAGCAATTAGGCAGGGCTATTGTGGGCTGAGACAAGGGTGCCAGTGTGTTTCCACTTGTGGATCTTGAAGATGGAAGATGTGGGCTGCATTTATCCTGACAAAGTGAAAATATGACATGTTTCTTTCCACAGTTATTGTCTGGCCTGCTGTAGGCCACATTTTCTGTTTTATCTTACAAGAATGACTATTAACTGTAAAAAACTGAAGATTTGCATTTTGGCTCAGTTTTCTATTAATTCCAAATTAATTATGCCCTAGTTTCCACACCCCCCACCATGCTGTAAGATTAGAATTTGATGCTGCCATTCTTAACCAACTCCTTGCACTAAGTTAAGTAGTTTGTCAGAAGGAGGGTCAGTTTGCAATGTACAGTCTTGGACCATTCCTGATGCCTGTTGGAATATTTGGTGATTAATGGTCAGTTTTTGATTGAATTTCTAGGTAATTACAAAACACTGATGTATGACAAACAGAGGGAACAGTATTTACCTTCACCTCCAGGGCTAGGAATGTTTGTGGAAGTGAAAGATCCTGATGAAAAGGTACAGTATAGTCCAAATTGAAGCTAAATCTGCCTGAGAATCTCTTTCCAACTTATTCAGCCTTCCAAGTGAATTTTAAATTTAAAATTAGGTTAATACTGGATATTTCATGTCTTTTCCTTTCAATTTAGTCTTAATCCAGTATGAAACATTTGCTGTTTTGCAGAATTTCCATTTGTGTCATGTGCGGTAAACTGTTTATTTGGTAAGGGAAAGAATAAAAAATATCTGCAAATCATAGAATTTAAGAAACTTGCGTTGTGAAAGGAGTTCTATGTTGGCCAGAACAGGATTCTTAGTCAGTGAATCCCATTTTTCAACTTGATCTTTAACAGTGTTTGTACGTTTTTAAAAGGAGTGTTTCTGCCTCTGTCACCATTTCATGCAGCGCATTTTAGACCTGTGACCGCACGGTTTAAAAAAAACCTCAACTTCCCTCAAATTCTAACAATCAACATTACTAGTTTCCTGCACACCCTATCTCGGTAGAATGTCTCATTTTTTACTTAAATCTCCCATCAGATCACTTTAATGGAGAAAATAAGCAAACCCCATCTCTCTACAAAACTAAGATTTTCAAATCATGGCAAAATCGTTGCAAATCTCATGTACACCTTCAAGGGATAGCATCTTTCCTGTGATGATGTGACTAAAAGTGCACTTGGTGCTTGAGCTGCAGGTTGTCTCTTGTTTTACGATCTATGAACGTGACCTTGCGTTCTATGGCTGATTAAGATCAAACACCCCCTATGTTGCCTTAGCTGCTTCATTTGCATTCAAGATTTCCGTTCTCTAGGTTCTCTCCAAAATCCAAGGATTTTTTTTTAGATTGCAAGTTATATATTTGCGTCTACCTATATATTTATCACGGCCGCTGGTTCCTCTGACATCCTCTGGTGTAGACAAAATGTCAGACTGATGTCAGGGGAGTGGGAGGTAAATTTCAAGTAGCCCTTTCTTTCCCTCTCTCTCTCTCCCCCCATCCCCTTCCCAGTTCCCCTACCAGTCTTACTGTCACTGACTCCATTTTATCTCTGTACTACCCACTCCCCTGACATCAGTCTGAAGGAGGGTCACCTATTCCTTCTCTCCAGAGATGATGCATGTCCCGCTGAGTTACTCCAGCGTTTTGTTTCTATTTCTGGTGCAGACAATCGGGTCTGGGGAAATCCTGGATCCCCACTGGATGCTTGGTGCATTTTTTTTTTTGTAATGGTAGCAATTGTTTTAAGATTTCAACTCCAAATTCTTTTGCTGTGAAGATTGATCTAAGTGTTCTGCTATTTCTCTGTACCCCATTATTAATTTCCCAGTCTGCTCTCTTAGCGGACCAATGTTTACTTGCGTTAATTCTTCACTTTTTCCATACCTTTGCAAACCTTTACCATCTATATTTACTTGTTACTCCATCTTTTTCCCTCTTTAGAATATTTATTGTCATCTTTTGCTGATTTCTACAAATTTCTGTCCTGCGGTTTACCACTAAGCCATACAGAACTGCGCCTTGTAATATGATACCTTTGCTTCCTTAGTCAGAGGCTGATGGTACCTTTTTATTGCAGTGTCTTCCTTTCTATCCATTGAAATGTACGAAGTATTAATGCCTGGTGGGATCCTTTATTGTGAGACCATTACTTCTATCTCATAACACAATACAACATTTAAATTAATATTTTCCCTCTTAAAATACTGATTCTATGCAGCCCCTTGGAATTGTTTCCAATAATTTGCCCAACGACAGTTTCCCAGGCTTCTGTTCTAATAATTTTGGTAACATTATGAGGAATGTTCCATTTTCACAGTATCAGGCTAGGTGCAAATTTGTGCAAATTAATATCTTAGTGCATTATTTTAATTGATAGATTATGGGTTTCTGAAGCTGCAAGGGTTGATCAGCCTATCTTATTAATAAAATGACATTGACATTATTTTGTATAGCAGGTTGATTGCTTTTAGTATTCAAATAATGTTGCAGTCTTTATTCATCCAGTATTTTATCACCTGATCAAGGTTTAAAAATGGAAATAAAATCAAATACTAACAGTGTATATCTCTCATATATAGGTTATTCTCTCACGACAATATGCTTCTGAGGGAAGATTCACATTCACCTCTCATATTCCAGGAGAACATCAGATCTGCCTGCACTCTAATTCCACCAAACTCTCCCTCTTTGCATCAGGAGTGCTGGTAAGGAAAGAACATAATAAGAATGCCACATTCATACGATGAAGAGAACAATAAAATCAGTAATAATAAATGTATTGCCATATAGCACAGGTCAGTGCTAATATTCATGCTGCCCATATCACCCTAACCCTGCCTCATAGTTCAATATGTATATCACTCTATTTTTTTACCTATTTATCCAGCATTATTTTCATGTATTTATAATTTGGTCATCAACTCTTGTGGTGGCATATTTCATATTCCTACAACTATTCGGGGAGAGAATTTCTCCAGAATTTTGGGGTGGTTATTTTAATTTTACGGATTTTTGATTTTGTGCTCAGCAGAGCAGGGAAAAGGCAAATGTGTGTGCAGGTTTTGTGAATCCTAATGGGTGTTCTCATAAACTATAGATAATGACGTACTTGAATCTTTTGCTATTCTTTATCCTGAGGAATTCAGCCAGACTTTAAAAATCTCTGTGGCATAATTTCTCACTTTGATTTTACATGGATAAAGAGTCTTTATTGCATGTTGAAACTGTTTGTGGTATTCTTTGTCCTGTTTGTCCGCTTCTTCTGAAATTCTTTAATATCTTTTCACATCCATTAGTGTTATTAGCAAGTCCCATGTGTTTAACATTTAAAAGGCAGACTGTTCTGCCTTGCATCTCCAGCTGCTTCTCCCCGCCAATATTAAAAAGTTAATATGAGGTATAGTACTAGGGTGTCTACCTTACAAATAATGTAATCCATTATGTTCCTTGAACTTAGTTTGGGAGAAGTTTAATTTGTGCTATGTCATTAGATGCAGAGAGACAGAATTGCGTCAGATCAGTTTTCTACAAAATTATAAAAACACAAATTTTGACTTTGATTTTGCCAGAAAGCAAACACTTTAAAGTGACGTTGGCTCAGCTCTACACTTAACGTGAGGCAAAGATGGATGATTAAATATATTTAAAGTTCCCTCTGAGTTATTTCCCAAGATGGGCTTTGCATATTTTCTATGGGAACTGACTTAAGGTATATGGAGGGGCAAGTAGCGTAGAGGAAGCAGTAAAATAAAGTAAAAAGTATCCTTTATTGTCATTCAGACCTTTCGGTCCGAACGAAATTTCGTTACCTTGCAGTCATAACATATAATAAAAAACAAGACACCCAATAAACACATATTTAACATTCACCACAATGAGTTCACCAAGCACCTCCTCACTGTGGTGTCTGCAGAAGGACTTGCACAGGTTGGGAGTGTGGGCAAAGAAGTGGCAGTTAGAATACAGCGTAGGAAAGTGCGCTCATGCACTTTTGAAGTAGGAATAAAGGTGCCGTTTTCTAAATAGAGGATTCAGAAATTGGAGGTGCAAAGGGACTTGGGAGTGCTGTTGCAGTATCCCCAAATGGTTAATTTGTAGGTTGAATCAGTAGTAAGGAAGGCAAATTTGGAGAGCACTAGAATATAAAAGCAGGGATGTAATGCTGAGGTTTTACACGGTGCTAGTCAGACCGCATATATGAAATATTGTGAGCTGTTTTGAACAGCCCTGTATCTGAGGAGAGATGTGCTGGCATTGGAGAGGTTCCAGAGGAGGTTTACAAGAATTATCTTGGGGTTGATTAGGTTAACGTATGATGACCATTTGAAGGCCCTAGGCTTGTGCTACCTAGAGTTTAAAGGATGAGGGGATCTCATTAAAACGTACTGAACAGTGAAAGGCCAGGGTTGAATGGACGTGGAGGATGTTTCCACCAGTGAGGGAGTCTAGGACCAGCTTCAGAATAATAGGATGTACCTTTTAGAATGGAGATGAGAAATTTCTTTAGCCAGAGAGTGGTGCATCTATAATTCATGGCTGCACTGCTGTGGAGCCGTCTTTGGATATTTTTTTAGTGGTGATTGACAGGTTCTTGATTAGTGAGCGTGTCTAAGGGCACATGAAGAAGGCAGGAGAATGGGGTTAAGAGGGAAAGATATATCAGCCACGATTGAATGGTGGAGTAGACATGATGGTACTAATTCTGCTCCTTTGACTTATGCACTTTTGAAAGTTTCGTATGGCACGTTTTCAATTCCAAATTGGTATGCTGCATGGTAGGCTGCTCTGGAAGGTTAGATCCAAGACATGGGATCCAAGGAAAGATAGCTGAATAGATAGAAAATTGGCTTCATGGAAGGACACAGAGGGTGATGGTGGAAGGAAGCTTCTAGGACTGGAAGCCTGTGACCAGTGGTGTGCTTCTGGCTTTGGTGCTGCGCCCGTTATTGTTTGTCATCTATATCAGTGATTTGGATGAGAACATACACGGCTTGAAGGTGGAGTTGCAGTTCGATAAGGTGGTCAAAAAGGTGTTTGGCTCATTGGCCTTCATAAATCAGTGTATTGAAGTATAGAAGTTGGGAGGTCATGTTGCAGTTGTATAAGACGTTGGTGAGGTTGTACTTAGAGTATTGTGGTAGACTCAAAATGCTGGAGTAACTGAGGACAGCATCTCTGGAGAGAAGGAATGTGCGATATTTCGGGTCGAGACCCATCAGACTGATGTCGGGAGTGGGCGGGACAGAGATAGAATGTAGTCGGAGACAGTAAGACTGGTGGGAGAACTGGCTGAGCAGTGAGAGAGCATGTTGCTGACCTCTCGCCAGAGAGAGGAGAACTTTTTCAAAGTAGACATACCTTGAGGAGATTTTGCAGTGGAGCAGACAAAATGGGTAGGAAAGAACTGCAGATGCTGGTTTAAACCGAAGGTAGATGGAAAATGCTGGAGTAACTCAGAGGGACAGGCAGCATCTCTGGAGAGAAGGAATGGGTGATGTTTTGGATCGAGACCCTTCAATGTCAGGGAAGTGGGTGGAACAGAGATAGAATGTGTCGGAGAGAGTAATGTAGCTGGGACATGTTGTCCGGTGTGGGCAAGTTGGGCCGAAGGGCCTGCTTCCACACTTTATGATTTTATGACTCCAAAGTAATATTTGGCAGAAGTTTAAAGGGGTGTTCCATACTTTGTCTCTGTACTGTGGCGGTCTTTTAAAGCATCATAGGTTTGTATGCTGTAAAAGCATTTGGGCTGTCTCTTTTTAAAAACAACCTTGCTCTTTTCCTCCATTTTCTTTAATCCCACATGTCTGTTCAAAACACTTCTAAGAGCTTCTGTTTAAAGGTATCCACCTAATCACCGATTACATTCCAGATTCTAATTATTTGGTGCATAGAACAAAAAATGTTCTCTTGTCACTTCTAATTCTTTTTCCTGACCTCTTAAACGCGTCTCATTTGTTATTGACCATGTAGTCATTGAAAACTTTTTTTATGTATTTCACCTAAATCTCACGAATCTAAACAATTTTATCAAATCGGGTTTCCTATAGGGTACTGAAGGGCAAATGATTTATCCTTAAGGGCCTGTCCCACTTACGGGACTTTTCAGCAACTGCCTTCGACCTTCAAGCTCGAGGGCACTCGCCTGAAAAACCTTGAGCTGGATCGACCGTCAGCGATGAAACCGCGAGCTGGATCGACCGTCAACGCGCACACACACGCACATGCACACTGCAAAGACGGGGGCCAGGGAAAGCGGGGGAGCGCTGTCTGAGGACTTACCTTCCTGTTCACACCCGCGATGAACAGGAACGTAAAAGACGGCTGGCACAGTGTACGGTAAGTCCTTTAGAGAGCGGGGAGAGAAGGGGGGGAAGAAGGAGTGGAGACACGTAAGAAGCCAAACAACTTTTTAATAAAGTTTAGCAGGCATTTAACATTACCGGTCGGTTTTCCTTGGTTCTGAAAACTCCAATGAGCCAATTAAAATGCCCGGTCAGCAAAGGAGATTGCCCATGGTTACCGCGACTGCCTATAACCTCACTATGGTGACCTCACTACCACTGCACTACGAGTTCAAAAGAACCAAGCATGCTGAAAAATTTTCCTCGACCAAACTGAGGCCGCGAGTATGCGGGGACTTCTCTCGAGCATGAAGGAGAGTTACAGTGAGCTCCTAGGACCACTTGTCGACCATGCTACGAGTTTGTGGCGAGTGCAAACTCTTCTAAACTCGCAAATTAGGGCGCCATAGTGGGACAGGCCCTTAAATCTCACCTCTGCTATTCCAATTCCCCTGTATCCGCCATACCATTCAATTAAAAAGAGCAGTGATCTTAATCATCTGAATTTGTTTTATTAAATGTTCTCCTGTATGATAATACCATGCCTTAAATACTATGCCTTAAATATCTAATAATCTGATGTTGGCCCTATCAGTCTCTCTGCTCTTTAGTCAAAGAAAGCAGGACTCTATTAATCTGTTGATAGACCAATGAATTGTTGGAATTGTTCTACATTCCCTTACAGTGGAGGGATGTAAAAGACTAAAGATTATGGAGCTCTGATAATACAATTTAGCTAAGATTCTAGTTATCATTTTTCTCTCCCATCTGTGCATTACATTCTAATAGCCATTTGCAGCATCTTATGGCTTCAGAATTAGCAAACGGAATCGCAAAAATATTACCTTATTACACAATTATAAAATGCTTCTGCAATATGTATACATTTATATGCACACGTTTCACTCTGAAGAAGATTCTCTGGTTTAATGATTCTTTTAGTACTAATCCATTCAGACAGGGTAGATCCCAGATGTGTAATGCTGACGAGCCACTCGGTAATTGCATAGAATATGCTTGAGTAACGATTTTGTTTTTCTGTTACAGCGGGTACACTTGGACATCCAGGTTGGTGAACATGCAAATGATTATGCGGAGATTGCAGCCAAGGACAAGCTCTCTGAGCTTCAGCTTCGAGTGAGGCAACTGATTGAACAAGTGGAGCAAATACAGAAAGAGCAGAACTACCAGCGAGTAAGTTGGCAGGCATTGGGGGTGGAGGCAGGCGGCAACAATATGCAAGCATTATAAAGATAGCTGTGGATTTGGGAATGAGGGTGAGGAAGGTGTAAATGGAGCTGATACAATTATTGAGGAGGTATGTGAGGGGACCAGGAAAATTTGTGTGAAGGGAAAAAATGGGAAAGAATCCTATCATAGGTGTTAACAAGACATTGATTCATAATTAGCACGAGTAAGAAGACTGAGGGGGCATAATCATTGAGGGGAAAATCCTTGGGATGGAAGTGATTCGGACATAAGCGCTGGCACAAAGACAGCAATGAAAATAGAAAGTGAGGGCAGGAGTGGTGTGAGCTCGAAGGGTGACAAAATAAAGTTGGAAGTGGTCAGTGTGCAGAAAGAGAAACTGAATGTAGATATGTAGCAACAATAAAATTTCAAAAGATAGGCACAAAATGCTGGAGTAACCAAATGGCACAGGCATCAAACATCTCTGAAGAAATTGGATAGGTAACGTTTCATATTGTGGTCTTTCTTCAGACCGAAACGTCACCTATCCATTTTCTCCAGAGATGATGCCTTACCCGCAGAGTTACTCCAGCATTTTGTGTCTATCTTGGTATAAACCAGCATCTACAGTTCCTTTTTATTAAAATTTGAAAAGTCCTTTTACTCTGCTTCAGGGAATTGACTAACGGTCACTGGGCTTGTGTTTGATCCACACCACTTTCTTGCTAAGTAACAGCAACAAAGCTGTTTGTAACGTCAGAGAATTCTTCATTGTTGAATTTCTTTGGGTAATAATGTACCAAATTTGACTTTTTTTAATGCTGTGACCTTTATTGATTCATTGCAGGTTCTTGCGGCCTATGCCATGTCGCATCAGGCGTGTGCAATATCTGCAGCTAACTCTTAGTGGGAAATATTTTGGAGGATGTAATTCCATTCTACCTGTGGAGGAATATTTCTGCTGAATAAATAGAAGCTGTAGTGATTTAAGGGCGGGGCTGATGGATGAATGTTCCCAATGGGGACTGAGAACAGGATAAGCTGGTGGTGAACAGCTATTTTATTTTTGCATGGGTGGGGCGGGGGCACTGGAAGTTCCTGTGTTCTGAAGGAAGAATTGAAGTCTTGGGTCCTCTAGTATGTAGCCTGGAGGGGACCTTACTAATGCAGCTGTGGGCAGCGATCTCAGATGTGTCATGGTGCAGCAACAGTCGCAAATGTTCTTGAGGCAACTGCTGAGAATCTGACCTCCACAGGCAAAGGATGGGGCAGATGTGAGGCTGTATTTGAGGTTGTAAGAGCTCTGGGTTTTCAGGACGGAGGGGAACAATTTGAATTACAATATGGATTCAGGAAATCGGTGTTCTGCCAGTCAGAAATAATATTTTTTCAGATCAATAGTTTGAAAAAAAAATCATGACTTAAATTTTACTTGGGCAGCTTTCAGTGCCATTTGAGGGAGGCCTTCGTGAAAAATGAAATTACCAAGATTTTAATTTCCTAGTGGGCTCAAAGTCACCCTGAAATGTGTGCAAAACTGATATACTCCATGGTAAAACAATTTACATTTGTACCAACAAAACTCTTAAGCTGCAACATTTAATTTACTGCCATGCTGAATGATGCAGGTAATTACCAAGCAGTTGGACAGGATGGCTGGTAATGAACCAAAGAACTATTGATTAACTGTAGCTCTGCAAGTATAATACTTTGTCCATGCAACGGTTTAATGCATGGTATGAGGATAATCAGAATGAATGAAGTGGCAATTGAATGCCTTTAATGGTGATAAACATCTTCAGAAATTGGATTAAGTTGCAGTTCTCCCTTTGCTGGATGTGCCTTGCACAGCCCACCATGTGTTAAAGTCAAAGCTAAGATTATTGCAGTCATATTGAACTGCATAGGCCAAGTCAGTGAACCATCTCTGGTTCCTCCGCCACAGAAGGCAGTCTTTTGCCAATTTACTTTATGATAGCAAAAGATGGCGAAGAATAAAGGACCAAACATTCCTGCTGTAATACTGGGCGAATGCCTTCCAGATCTAGCCATGTATTTAGCCAAACTGCTTTCATAAGTTTATAATACAGGATCTTCCTAGCAATCTGAAAGATATCCTGTGAATAAAGAAAAGGGGTCCACACCCAACCTATTTTTAATTCATTAGCAGAGTGCTGGAAAGTGTCATTGATCTCCCTTGGTTACTCTCCAGTACCAATGTTTTAACAACATAGTGAAACATGTATAAATGTGTATATGGTTGATTCTTAATATCCTTTGATAACCATGGTCGTTATTGAATGACCTGTTTAGTGGTAACTGTTATTAGAAAAGTTGAAGATGTGCTTTGAGATCTCCTGCAATAGGCAATGTGAATGGCTACAAAATGGCTGCATTTGATAATATGATGAGGCCTACAAGATATGGCCTGCAGCGCACTGGATTCTATTTCCTAAAATTATTTTTCTTGTTTCAGTATCGTGAGGAACGATTCCGGGGGACCAGTGAAAGCACCAATCAACGGGTATTATGGTGGTCAATCGTGCAAACACTGATTCTTATTCTAACTGGCATCTGGCAGATGAGACACTTGAAAAGCTTCTTTGAGGCCAAGAAACTGGTGTAGGGCCTGAATGCAGTGATCTGTTCTTGATTTGATTAAATTGGCTGATTGGGCAAGGCTGATTGGGCAAAAGCACATTTTGTGTCGCAAGTCATGGCTCATTGGATTTTGCCAAATACCACCCTCTTGTCCCCTCTAACCTCTGACATGCAGTGCCTCCGAATGGAACTTGGCAAGGAGCAACGGTTTTTTGCCATTTTGGTTTTTTGAAATAAGTCTTTGCTGTTTAAAAGGCAGCTATGTCCAAGCCAACGACAAATGGTTGGAGTTAACTCTGTCATGCTGCCTCTGGACTTCCAGTATCTTGTCAAGCCACTGTAAATGTTTCATTTTTTCAAAGCTTTGTTAATTGTTGACTAATTTTAATGTTTTTGAAATTTTTAAGCATTTGCAATGTCCTGTGAACATCCCCTTGAGACTTGCATAATGCATCTTTTCTGGAACGTTTCACTATAGCTATGATATATTGAGCAACATGAGCCTCGCTATGACCTAATGTGATCATGGAGATGGGGGTAGACTTGTGAGATCTTATCAACACTGTCTGGGCAACTAAACAAGAATTGGATTATTTATAACTTTCTGAGCAGAATGAATTTATCTGACTTGAGGGGACATAGCTGATGAATTAAGGCTCTGGTTAGCTACTGTGCACAAATATATTTTATTGTACTGTCTCCTCTGTAATTGGAAACCTTGCTTTCGTCGTGTGAAAATTGAGGAATAATGTAGGAACCACCATGTCGTTACTATGAAGGATGTTCTATTCAAACCCGTGTTTGAAAGGAGTGAAGTTACATTTATTGCGCTGCAATCATATCAGCAGCTGTAAATATCTGTAACAAGGTTTTGGTAGTGATCAAGAAACCAATAGCACCCAGGCAGGAATAGAAACTACAGGTATTTCTCGGGCAAGTTAACTTTTCTGGCGCCCCAATTAACAGAACATGCAAAATGTGCTGTAGACACAAAGTTTTGATTTAGTTTTAATAGATTAATAGAAAGTGGGTAGAAATTTCATTGGATTTCCGGGTTTAATTTTGATGGATTTCTCCCTTTTTTTCAGTGAAATTCATGTAGTCATTGCAACTTTTGCTGTTGCAAATGAAGGGTGGAGTGTTCACTGGATGATAAGCAGACAAATCTCCCCTCCCCCTGGGTTGCATTCATTAGGGTTTCCAGTTTGAGAATCTGTTGGGCAGCATATTAGGTAGTGAATCACTTGGGTCCGATTAATCCAGTGGGAGTAAGGTTTTCTCTGTGGTGTAGGAAATGTTAAGCTATCTGAACTACTTTGCACCCTTCATTACAACTGGCCTAGTTGCTTATTGTTTGTAATAATCCAGCTTGATCATTTAAATGTTTAGCCAAGTGTTGTGATTAACACTTGTTGGTGACTTGGTGGTCTGTTGGTGGATTATTCAAGAGAAAGCACCAGAAATGTGGTGCTCCAAATTTAAACTGTTCCAAAAACCGAGGTAGTGGTTACAGTTGAGGAGTAGTCTTCCTTGGATTGTTGGCCTGAAATCCCGCTGTTTACAAAACCTATGCCATGATTGATCTATTATAAATCATGCTTGTCTAATAATTTTTGAATCACCCCTACAATCTTCAACCCCAACCCTTAATTATAGGTTGATACATTAAATGTTCATAAATGAATGTTGTTTCTCCTTTTAAAGAATTAATTTTTCACTCATTTCTCCCAAAGCTACTTTCCTGGCTTGGGAATCTTGGAAGCATACCTCTATACATTTATTATTAAATCCATGTGTATTAATCCAATTGACTGACAGTCTTGACCCTGACTGTGGTCTTCAACTTCAAAACTCATGGGGCATGAATAACCAAGGCTGTGATGACTTCAGTGCTTCAATGTTACAAGCATTCTAGGGACGTGCACCAAACTGAGCTTATTTCAGGAGAGCTTGTAGAAAATGGGGAAATAATTGAAGAAAATGGTTCATCCTAGAGATGTGGCTATCTGAAATAGTAAGGGAGATAGTAATAGGTTTATCCAAATGTTGGACTGAAAAGTGTGATTAAGGGTTCAAGAATTTTTCACTGGTTTTGCTGGGAAAGTGCTATTGCATTGCCACTGACACAGTACATGTTCTTTCATCAATTATCCCAATGAAGGATTCTTGTTACTGGGACACTATTTCAGTGTTTTTGAAGGGTAGATGGTTGAAGCCATTACTTGTGTCTTCTATATTTAGTTGGTTATAAGTAGCAACATTTGATTAAGAACAGATCTGAATGCAGAACTTTCAAGTAGTGTTGATCAAAGCTTAATTTATTAAATCAAAGAAAAGGTTTTATGATGAACCTTGGAGTCACCTCTACATAAAGGCAGCAAGTTTGGTTTGAATGCAAGATCTTTTTGTTGCAGAGCCAGTTTCTCATTTTATGTCTACACCTCGATCTTAATTTGGAACGAAACATTTTGTTTAGAGGTTTACCTTGCTTAAAGAGATTCCCTGTGTTGCGGTGAATGGTTTGTAGTTATGTTGACTGTGGATCATTTCAATGTTCTCATTTTTGAAATAAACTATTTCTATCTTTGTTTTTTAAGTT
Source organism: Okamejei kenojei (assembly GCA_035221665.1). Classification (NCBI taxonomy): domain Eukaryota; kingdom Metazoa; phylum Chordata; class Chondrichthyes; order Rajiformes; family Rajidae; genus Okamejei; species Okamejei kenojei. The sequence continues at coordinate 59,669,098 of CM069141.1, forward strand.
TCTCATTATTCCTCTCATACTTGTTACTCAGCACATTTACCATTTTGAACTATTGCTGGATTGTTGTTAATGGTGACAGTGTGCCAGTAGAACTGTTGAATTGTGTTCTGGTATGCACAGAATAGTGTAAAGCAGACTGCAAAGAATAATGTTGCTGCAGAGCCACACAAAGCTTTTCATATTGATCCAACACCAGTGGTAGGGAGCTAAGGCGTGTTTTTTTTAAGATAAGCTTTGAAACCTAGTAGAGACAGAATGCTGGAGTAACTCAGCAGGTCAGGCAGCAATCCATTTCGGGTTGGGACTATTCTTCAGGCCCTACGTCAGTCATCCCTGCATAGAACCTGCACATCTTAGGGGTAGTCTTACTGCATCGCTGGGAAGTGGGAGAAGCTTTTCTTAAATGCGGGGTACAAAGAAAGTTTATTTAGATAATGGGGCAGTATTAGCAAAAGGGATTTATCCTGTTATCAGGCTGCACCTCAGTTCAGTATTTTAGCACATGGGAATAATGAAAGGCAAAATGCTTTAAACACCTAATGACATTGTGTAGAAGTGGTTCTGTTTGACACTGATCAGATACAAATTAACTCATTTTGACAAGTGTTCTGGTGCCACGAAGTTGCAACATTGGCCCATTGGCTGCCAGATCAAATTCATGGAGGATGAAAAATATTCTGGAATTGCCTTAACATGCTGAAGTAAATTGTCTGCTCTTTAGCTTTGCCAATGAAGATCAGCTCGGTTGAAGTATGGGGAGACCTTTAGCACTTGTATCCATGAAACTAGTGATGAATGGTATCTATGAATTTAAATTCAGAAGTACTTAATGTACAGAAATTCTTAATATACTGAAATTAAAATCCACCTACATTTAGATTAACAGGATATAGATAAGGAATACTATATAATCTGAGAAGAATATTTAATTTGTATATCTAGATTTGACATGCATCTACAGCTTACTGCTCTCTGCTTTTACATGACTTCAGAATTTAAATCCTGTGGGACGCTGTAGCTAATTTTTTTTCAAAATGCAATAAGATGGCTTTTGTAAGAATCACTTTTAAATGAAATTTATTTTTCACTTACACATGTTTAATAAAAGAGTTTACACATCCATGCCCCATTGTCCTCTTTGCTTTTGAGAAATTCAACCTGAGCATTGACCAGGGCTTGGCTACAATCCTTGAGTTCACCAAGCTGGATGCCATTAGGAAACAATTGTGAACTTGTGGGTCATTTTTCTTTTAACCGAAATGCCAGCAAGGTATTTTTGCTTATTGCTGTTTATGAATTTATTTAAAGCCAAATTCAAAAACAAAGTATTTAAAAATAAAAATGTGAATCTTGAACCATTGATGAGTACTTGATCTTAAATTAGCATTCAAATATCACTGCAGGGCTTGGAATGCTCAATCGTTCTGAGATTGAAAAGGGAAGTGTTCATTGTTTCTGTGTAGTCTGACCATGATGGATCTTAAAGATATCATTAAAGATGGCAGTGATGTGCTTTAAACTGTTAGCATTGTGTGCGGGGATTGCTGGTTGCGCAGACTTGGTGGACTGAATGGTCTGTGCGCTGTATCTCTAAGCTAAACTAAATCTGACACTTTATTCAAATATACCCCCATTTGTGGGATGGTTTGAATAAGGTGTGCTATTCATTCATGGCTCAACAGTAGGTGATTAAGGAAGTGGTGATGCCCAAGTACATTCTGCTGAAGATCTAATTTAATTTGATGTCAACAAATGTATCGATGGATACAATTTGTAAATAAGATTACAGGGACTAATGCAGATCAGAATGATTTGCAGGTTTTCAAATGAGTTTTTTGATTACTTTCTGCTGTGCAAGTCCTTCAGAAGTACAGCTTCAGGATATTAACTTGATTCTGAAGTATGCAAGTTTGAGAAGTTGAAGGAAAACACAGATCAATTGATGAACTGAACCAGGACTAATGATTGGGTATGGCAATCTTATGTTAGTACCAAAAGATGAATGCCTACACCAGTCATCTAGCATATCTGCATAGCAGTGTGATCCATGACCACAATGATGATGATGTTATTGCAATATAAACAATTAAACTTCAGCAATGCTCAATTATCAAAGGAGTACTGTACAAATAATAACATGGGAAGTCACAGCAAACAAACCCTTTTGTATGATCACCTAATCCAGTGTTTTGTATATTGCATGATCAGCCCCCCCTTCCAGGTGAAATAATGCAACTCTTCCCACCTTATATATTGCATTTGGTGCTCTTGATGTGGCCTGCTTCACATCAGCAAAAGGTCAGTGTGGAAATAGAAAGGGAGTTAAAGTGATTAGCAACCAGGAGATCCAGTAGACCTTCCAGACTGAATATAAGTTAAGCTGAACACTTACGCTCAGTCCTCCAAGGCCCACTGGATTTCCCGATTGCTCACCATTTCAACTCTCCATCCCATTTCCATGCTGACCTTTCTGTTCTGTGCCTCCTCTGTTGCCAAACTAGAGGAGCAGCGCCTCATATTTTACTTGGGTAGCTTACACCCTAGTAGTATGAACAATGAATTATCTACTTTTAGGTAACTTCTACATACATCTCCCTTCCTTCTACTAAAACGCAGTTAACCAGTTCCACAGTTCACATGACGTATCCCTCTTGGGATCACACCATCCCTAGCCAACAATAGGCTTATCGGGGAACCACTAAGCTAATCAGTTGCCGGCCCCGATTTGTCCTGGTCCTTTCTTGCTTCCAGTGTTGTTGTGTGTCCCTCCAGAGATGCTGCATGACCTGCTCAGTTATTCTAGCAATTGACATCTATCTTCAGTATAAATCAGCATCTGCAGTTTCTTTCAATTACAACCTATGAACCCACATGTCTGGGATGTGGAAGGAAACACAAGTAGTCACAGGGAGAACATGCAAACTCTACACAGCACTTGAGGATGGGATTGAACCCGGGTCTCTGGCACTGTTAGGCAACAACTCTACAAGCTGCGTCACTGTGCCACTACTTTACCGAGAAATTATTGCTAGTGACATCTGCTGTGGGTCAAACTGATTTTTGTTATAAATTAGCATCTAAAAGTGGATACTTGTCCAAATTATGGCCAAATAATCTTTTCCATTTAAGTTTAAAAATCCTGCTTGCATTAATTGTCCATTCCACCCCTGTTCTTGAACGGTTTCTGACTCGTGCGTCATATCAGTGCAAGGCAGTGACGTGTGGAAAAAAGTCTGTCTCCCTGGGGTTGATCAAGAACTAGGGGAAGGCTGGCAGATGGGAGGAAGACAGAGTGAAAGAGGCTCAATGCTGATGGTATATATTTTTTGCCCATCATGCTGCTTTCAAAAACGTTTTTGATGCTGTTTCTAAGGATAGGTAATGAAATGATTGCACTGATAGCAACTTTGCTGTTCCTGGACCAGCTTTAATCAGACAAGTGCATCTTTCAGGAATTTGGGAGTTGAACTTCCATCCAATCATTGGCTCCACAGTGCTGCAGTTCAATTATAAATGATACCTCAGTGGCAGGAAATTGGCTCTTCGGATGGATGTCATGATTCCCCATTGCGGCACAGTCCTTGGTATCTGAATGAGATACCAAGTTTCCAGCACTCGGAAGCCATGCAATCAGTTTAAACTGTTTGTCTTTCTGGTGACGAATAAAATTGACTTTGACTTTGGTGCTAATTTTCCATTTTTATTAAAGACAGTCAGTTCTTGACCACCCAGTATCCCGTGCAATGACTGTTTAGTGTGGGCTAAACCAGTGACTATCAGTATCAAGAATCACCTTTACTGGTATATGTACACATTGCTCGACTCAGCTTGTAGGACTAACAGCAGCTGTCAGAAAAGTTCGAATAAATTTGTTAATCAAATTATGATTTTGTTCTTGTGTAAGAAAGAACTGCAGATGCTGGTTTAACTTGAAGGTAGACACACAATGCTGGAGTAACAGCGGGTGAGACAGCATCTCTGGATACCTCCCCCCCCCCGGTACTTTCCCCTGCAACTGCAGGAGATGCAACACCTGTTCCTTTACTTTGGTTCTTGGTTACTTGGTCCTCCAAAATATTCCAACTGGAATTTAAACTGGAGGTGGTGAAGGGAGGGGTTTAGCCAGACAGGGTTATTGGGAAGAAAGTGCCACTTTAAATTTAGTTGCATCTGGCTGGGCAACCGTGGTTTGGTGGAGATTATTTTATGCTTTAATAGTGCGTGGGAGGAACGAATTGCTGTACACATCTGTCTTTGTGGCTGGTACCACAAACCTCTCTCTTGACTCCAACCGAGACCCAAACAGGTTCACTTGCACCTCCTCCAACCTCATCTACTGTATCCGCTGTTCCAGGTGTCAACTTCTCTACATCGGGGAGACCAAGTGCAGGCTCGGCGATCGTTTAGCTGAACACCTCCGCTCAGTCCGTCTTAACCTACCTGATCTCTCGGTGGCACAGCACATCAACTCCCCTTCCCATTCCCAATCTTACCTTTCTGTCCTGGGCCTCCTCCATTGTCAGAGTGAGGCCCAGCGTAAATTGGAGGAGCAGTACCTCATATTTTGCTTGGGTAGTTTACACCCCAGTGGTATGAACATTGACTTCTCTTACTTCAGATAGCCCTTGCTTTCTCTCATCATCCCCTCCCCCTTCCCAGTTCTCCCACCAGTCTTACTGTCTCTGCCTACATTCTATCTTTGTCCCGCCCCCTCCCCTGACATCAGTCTGAAGAAGGGTCTCAACCCGAAACGTCGCCTATTCCTTCTCTCCAGAGATTCTGCCTCACCCGCTGTTACTCCAGCAATTTTTGATTTAGTTCATTTACGTCTGCCTTTCAATGTTTCTATATGGTGCCATTGAACATATGATATTGAGAATTGCCCTTTGGCTTCCTTGGTGAAAATATCAACGTGGAGTCTATCATGCAAATGAGCCTCTCCCCCCCCACCCCTCATCCCCAATTGATTCCGTCTCTACTTCATGCTCCCGTGGGAAACCGTCCAATATAATCAAAGATAATTTTCTACATAGACATTCCCACTTTTCCACTCCTGTTAGGCAGAAGTTATAAACACTTTAAAGCTCATACATGCCAGATTCAAGAACAGCTTCTTCCCCACTGTTATCAGACCACTGAGCAATCCTCTCATAAGTGAAGATGTAGTCCCGATCTTCCAACCTACCTTGTGCAGTTCTTGCACTTTTTTTAAATCTGCACTTTCTCTGTGGCTGTGATGCTGCAACATTGCAACACTATATTCTGCAATCTGGTTGGGGCCTGACCCTAATCCGCGAGTTCTGGCGAGTTTGCCCTCGACTCATACTCGCAGAATGGTCGACATGAGGTCTTTGTAACTCTCCTTCATGCTCGAGAGCGGTCTCCACGTACTCGAGGCCTCAGCTAGGTCGTGGTGTTTTTTCAATATGTTAAAAAATGCACGCGAGTAAAAAAAGGTCGCCATGGAAAAAATCGATACATTTTTATTCGTAGGTTTAGTCGCAGTAGATCGGCATGTTAGTCGTAGGTAATCGAGGGTAGTCGTAGATAGTCTTCATCATAGTCGAAGGGAGGTTGAAGGGAGATCGAAGGAGGTCGTCTTCACTCTCCACTATTCGGTGTCCAATTTTCCCGAAGTTAGTCGTACCTAGTCGTAGCTAGACGAAGCTGGTCTTCAACATAGTCGAAGGAGGTCTTCACCATGTCATTTTTAAAAATTCTTCTAAACTCGCCAATTAGGTCGCCCAAGTGGGACAGCCCCTTTACTTCTCTTTGCACCACCTGCTGTATATCTGTGTGGTTAATTGGATAGTACACAAAGCAAGGTTTTTCACTATTTTGGTACAAGTGACAATAATAAACCAGTACCATTAACACAAATCCAGGTGTGAATTAATTGAGTGAGGTTGGATGAATTGGCAATTGTGCTGCAGTTTGTCTTGGCAACAGCAGGCTGGAAAGGGGGAAGAAATTGAACTATGATTGATTTCTGGTACGTCTTCTGGAACAAAAGGGTTTTATTGGCCATCAGGTTAAGACAATTTGTTACTTGGTGGTGATATCTGTCAGAGTTGATTTTGCCCAACAATAAGGTACAGCCGCTGCTGAAAATGGCAATAATTGACCATAAATACTTTATTTTTTACTGCCAAAATCACTTTGCACATTTCACAGTCTTTCGCCTAGTGCATCTGTTGAAATCACTGGCGTACTATCCCACCAGAGGCCTGGAGCAAATCTTCAAACTGCAGCCCACTGCGTGAATTTGTCCACTCGGCACGACTCCCCTTGTTCTCCAGGGAGGATCCATTCAATACATTTATATTTTCGAGACATCAGCGATCGTGCACCAAATGGGAACACGTGTTTTAGACCAGCTTCCTGAAATAAAAACGAAAAATGCTGGAAACATTCAGCAGCATGGATTTTCAACCTGAAACATGAACTCTCTTTCCCTTTCCCACAAAAGCTCTTTGATTTGAGGCATTAGTTCTGTTTCTCTTTCCAATAAGGTCTTCAACCTCAAATATTAATTCTGTTTTGCTTTCCATATATGCTACCTGATCTGCTCCATGTTTCCAACATTTCTATTGTAAATTTCCAGCTTCTGAGATTTTGTGATTTTCATTTACACCACCTTGCACAATAATGCAGTGTTATTAGTTCCAGGCCTCCATCATTTCAATTAGCCTAGAGACAAGTTGAGGAACAGTGAAAGCTGGCTGGTGAATTCAATCTTATTTGTAGTAAAATTAACATTTTATAATCTGTGAAATTGCAAGAGTATTATGCCATGTTGATGCAAGGAACTGCAGATGCTGGTTTACAAAAAAAAAGGCAGAGAAGTGCTGGAGTAATTCAGCAGATCAGGCCGCTTCGCTGGAGAACTGTAAAAGGTGATGATTCAGGTCGAGACCTTTCTTCAGACTGAAGAAATGCCCCCACCCAAAACGTCACCTATTCATGGTCTCTTGCTATTAGTTTGTTATTGAGAAGTGCACAAAAATACTGTGAAAACAGGCAGAACATACTACAAGTGAATACATCAGAGAGTGCTATAAGGGAAGGGAAGCGGGTCAGAATGTGGTGGTTACAACTACAGGAACAGGGCAGATAAAAAAAGTGCAATGGTCACAACGAGGTGGACTGGGAGATCGAGATTTTTAAGTTAAGAAAACAAATATGACAAGTGACATAAATCTTTTCCTTCGTGTTGAACTTCCACGGGTAATAACTGCACAGATCTGCCAACGTCTCCTCTGTTTTGCACTTTATGGGTAAACTCCACCACCTGGTGGTAACAGGTGGAATTACGCTTTCCTCTGTCTGCACACTGAGCAAAGATCTTCCAAAAGTATTTTGCAGTCAGTGAAGAAGGTCTTTTTGCAAGAGGTCACTGCTGCAACAGGGGAAACGAGAAGGCCAATTCATGCACGGCCAGTACAGCCACAATATAGTGGCCGGATTTTGGAGGAAAGGTGGAGGAGACTGAGGTGAGAAAAAACTTTTTCACCCAGAGAGTTGTGAATTTGTGGAACTCCCTGCCACAGAGGGCAGGGGAGGCCAAATCACTGGATGGATTTAAGAGAGAGTTAGATAGAGCTCTAGGGGCTAGTGGAATCAAGGGATGTGAGGAGAAGGCAGGCGCGGGTTATTGATAGGGGACGATCAGCCATGATCACAATGAATGGCGGTGCTGGCTCGAAGGGCCGAATGGCCTCCTCCTGCACCTATTTTCTATGTTTCTATGAAAGAGTACTGACATATATTTGTGTAAAAATGTATGCCTCTCCCCCCCCCCCCCCCCCACGAAGGTACAGCCCCCCACTCACTCCGCAACAACCCAGACTGGGTGATCAAACCCACCGTCAAGGGAGGTGCCGTGGTAGTCTGGCGCGCTGATCTCCACAAGCCTGAGGCCACACACCAACTCTCAGACACCCCCTCCTACTTAACTTTGGACCATGACCCCACAGACGAGCACCAGGCAACTATCTCTAGCACTATCACTGACTTCATCACCTCCGGCTCCCTGCCCCCCCAAGCCTCCAACCTCATCATTCCCCAGCATGGAACGATTTTACTTTCTCCCCAAAATCCACAAACCTGACTGTCCTGGCAGACCCATTGTTTCTGCCTCCTTTGTGTCCTACCGAACTTATGTCCACATACCTCGACTCCATCCCATCCTCCCTGGTTAAATCCCTCCCTACTTATGTTCAAGACATCTCACATGCTCTTCGTCTACTCCAGGACTTTTGTTTTCGAGGCCCCCATTCCCTCATCTTCATCATGGATGTCAAGCCACTCTACACCCCCATCCCCCACCAGGAGGGTCTTAAAGCCCTCCGTTTCTTCCTCCACCAGAGAAACAACCAATCTCCATCTACTGATAATCTCCTCCGCCTAGTGGAGCTGGTCCTTACCCTTAATAACTTTTCGTTTGACTCCTCCCATTTCCTCCAAATACAAGGTGTAGCTATGGGCACGCGCATGGGCCCCAGCTATACCTGCCTCTTTGTAGGGTACGTCAAACAATCCTTGTTCGAATCGTACCAGGGCCCCATCCCTGACCTCTACCTCCGCTACATTGACGACTGCATTGGTTCTACCTCTTACACCCACACACAACTCATTGACTTCATCAACTTCACCACTAACTTCCATCCGGCACTCAAATACACCTGGACCATTTCCGACACTTCCCTACCATTTCTTGACCTCACTATCTCCACCGCAGGTGATAGACTACTGACCGACATCCACTATAAACCCACTGACTCCCATGACTATCTGGACTACACTTCTTCCCACCCTGCGTCCTGTAAGGACTCCATCCCCTACTCCCAATTCCTCCGTCTATGCCGCATCTGCACCCAGGATAAGGTGTTCCACACCAGGGCATCGGAGATGTCCTCATTCTTCAAGGAACGGGGGTTCCCCTCTTCTACTATAGATGAGGCTCTTACCAGGGTCTCATCTATACCCCATAACTCTGCTCTCACTCACCATCCCCCCACTCGCAACAAGGGCAGAGTCCCCCTTGTCCTCACCTTCCACCCTACCAGACATCACATACAACAAATAATCCTCCGACATTTTCGCCACCTCCGACGTGATCCCACCACTTGCCACATCTTCCCATCTAATCACCTGTCTGCTCTCCGCAGAGGTCGCCCCCTCTGTAACTCCCTGGTCTATTCACCCTTTCCCACCCGAACCACCCCCTCTCCAGGCACTTTCCCTTGCAACTGCAAGAAATGCTACACTTATCGCTTTACCACCCCCCTTGACTCCATCCAAGGAACCAAGCAGTCTTTCCAGGTGGGGCAGAGGTTCACCTGCACCTCCTCCGACCTCAGCTATTGCTTCCGCTGCTCTAGATGTCAGCTGATCTACATCGGTGAGACCAAGCGTAGGCTTGGCGATCGCTTCGCCCAACACCACTGCTCGGTTCGCATTAACCTACCTGATCCCCCGATGGCTCAGCACTTCATCTCCCCCTCCCATTCCGAATCCGACCTTTCTGTTCTGGGCCTCCTCCATGGCCAGAGTGAGGACCACCGTAAATTGGCGGAGCAGCACCAAATATTTAGCTTGGGTTGTTTACACCCCAGCGGTATGATCATTGACTTCTCTAATTTCAGGTAGTCACTACTTTCTCCTCCCCTTCTCAGCTCTCCCTCAGCCCACTGTCTCCGCCTCTTAATTTCTTCTTCCCTCCCCACCCGCACCCTCACATCAGTCTGAAGAAGGGTCTCAACATGAAACGTTGCCCATTTCCTTTGCTCCATAGATGCTGCCTCACCCGCTGAGTATTTCCAGCATTTTTGTCTATCTTATATTTATGCACACATATTTACAAACACACTCACATCTGAAGAATGGTCCTGACCCGAAACGTCACCTATCCATGTTCTCCGGAGATGCTGCCTGACCCGCTGAGTTACTCCTGCACTTTGTGCTTTTTTTTGTAAACCATCATCGGTGATTCCTTGAATCCACAGACATACTCGCACACAGATACACACAGCTATATACACAGACATATACGCATGTAGAAATACCCACACACAGATAAACATGAAATACACGGGCACATGCACAGATACAGATACACACACACACACAAATGGATTCACACTGACACAGACACACACAGAACAGTCAGCCAGCAACACCAGCAAAAGAACAGTGAAGGGTCTGTCCCACTTGTGCGATTTTTTCGGAGACTGCCGGCGACTGTCATAGTCGCAGCAGGTCGCCGAAAAACCGGCAACAGGACCCCCCCTTCGACAATGTTTAAAACAATGTCTACAACAACCTACCACCTAGTCGACCTCCAGCAACGGCAAGCTACCGACAACCGGCGTCCCATGAGGACATCCACCTACGACCACACCTCCGACAACCTACATCCACCCGCGACAAGCTACGACACGGTTAGACAATTCAGTCGCTGGTACCTGTCGCCGGTTGACGTAGTTTGACGTAGGTAGTCGCCAATGGAATTCACCGGAGTCAGCATCGGCGACCACCTAGGTCACCTGGCGACAACCTATGTAATCCTGGCGACAACCTACAACAAGCCAACTGTCGCCGACTCTTTACTGAAAAGTTTTGAACATTTCAAAATCCAGCGGCGACCAGAAAAACACTACGATTCTTTGAGTGACTGTGGAGACGACTCACGACCGTACAGGCGATACCCCGGCGACCATGTGGCAACAGAATCTAGTCGCCTAAAAAATCGCCAAAATGCAACAGGGGCATAAAAGCTGATACATGTAAAGATAATTGGACGCAGCCAGCACATGGGTGACCCCATCAAGACTTAATAGCAACATACTTGACTCACACTACCGTGACAAACTAAACTGAACTGAACTGAACAACGGCAGATTTGGAATCATTGGAATCATAGAAACATAGAAACATAGAAATTAGGTGCAGGAGTAGGCCATTCGGCCCTTCGAGCCTGCACTGCCATTCAATATGATCATGGCTGATCATCCAACTCAGTATCCTGTACCTGCCTTCTCTCCATATCCCTTTAGCCACAAGGGCCACATCTAACTCCCTCTTAAATATAGCCAATGAACTGGCCTCAACTACCTTCTGTGGCAGAGAATTCCACACACTCACCACTCTCTGTGTGAAAAATGTTTTTCTCATCTCGGTCCTAAAAGACTTCCCCCTTATCCTTAAACTGTGACCCCTTGTTCTGGACCATCGGGGACAATCTTCCCGCATCTAGCCTGTCCAACCCCTTAAGAATTTTGTAACCTTCTCTGTACTCCCTCTATGGCAAGAATGTCTTTCCTCAGATTAGGAAACCAAAACTGTACGCAATACTCCAGGTGTGGTCTCACCAAGACCCTGTACAACTGCACTAGAACCTCCCTGCTCTTGTACTCAAATCATTTTCTGTTTCTTCTTCACCACACCACCTGGGTAAAATGAAAGACTCATCATTTAAACTCACCCCTGGTAAACCGACATATATGTTAGAGGGAATCGTTCTCTCTAGAAGAGCTTTGAATGAACTACAGTGTGTGTGCCATGGGTCATGTCAAAAATACGTGACTGTGGTAGCAGTAACATGAGGTGCTGCTGAATGTAACAGGATTAAAATAATACCTTCTCTGTGTACCCAGGAGCAGGAAACCCATTTATTTCATTCTATCCTGTGCTGAGCAATTTCCATATGAGTTCACTGATGGCCACGGGCACAATGAGATCAGTGTTTGCTGCTATTATTAATAGACTTAATTTCCTGCAGCATGCATTTGCCAGCCAGTCAAATGTAAGTGACCCAGCACATGTCTGCCGTTACACAAGAGACTGGTGGTCTGAGGGTTAGTTTCCACATCTACCCATGCGTCACTGAGTTTGTGCTGGTGCAGGCCCTGGGAAAACCCTGACGCTCCCCAATCTGCCTGCCATCACTGTTGCTCAACACTTTAACTCACCCTCCAATTCCAACACGGACCTTTCTGTCCTGGGCCCCCTCCATTGTCAGAGTGAGGCCCAGCAGAAATTGGAGGAACAGCACCTCATTTTAGCTTACACCTAGGGTTGCCAACTGTCCTGTATTAGCCGGGACACCCCGTATACTGGGCTAAATTGGTTTGCCCCGTATTTGACTGCTGCTACTCGGGTTGAGGGGACTGTCGTGTCGGAGCACCGTGTCCGGCCCCGCCTTACCCGTCCCGACGTAGTGCAGTCCATGGAGTGCAGCAGCAGCGCCTTGGCAGCCCGGCCAGCTGTCTGGCCTTCGGGCCTTCGCTTACCGCCAACTCCACCTTCCCTCCTTCTCATGGCCAATCATCGGTTCATGAGTTGGATGGGGTGCCGGACTTTGTGTGCAGCAGAACACAAAGCCCAGCTGGCCCACTGGCTGGGCTTTGTGTTCTGCCCAGCACCCGGGCCGACTCATCATTCACCCAGCCACAGCCAAGTCGGTCAACGAATTGCCGTCGGGAATTTGTCCCTTATTTTGACCTTATGTCCCTTATTTTGGAGTGAGTAAGTTGGCAACCCTGCTTACACCCCAGCGGTATGAACATTGAGTTCAAGTAACCCTTGCTTTCCCTCTCTCTCCATCCCTCCCCCTTCCGAGTTTTCCGACTAGTCTTACTGTCTCCGACTACATTTTATCTCTGTTTGCTTTGTTGCTGTTATCTTCCCAGCTACCAATGATCTATGCTATATTTTCATTCATCTCCATTCCCTTTGTCCAATTCACCTTACGCTTTCTTATCTATGTATCTCCCTCTCCCCTGGCATCAGTCTGAAGAATGCTCTTGACCCGAAACGTCACCCATTCCTTCTCTCCAGAGATGCTGCCTGTCCCGCAGAGTTACTCCAGCATTTTATGTCTATCTTTGGTTTAAACCAGCATCTGCAGTTCTTTCCTACACAAGTTTGCTTCTTCTGTTTAGGATGGGAGGGAGGGGAGGGAGGGGAGGGAGGGGAGTGGTGATTTAAGATATTTACTTCTTTCATGGATCCTTCACAGCAGGAGACGTCGATCTGGAGATACGGGCGCTGGAAATTCCTGGCCAAGCTTCCACCAGCCATCGATCCGTGAAAACGTGGTCAGAGTTTGGCCGCAGGAGGGGATGCAGTGGGTTTCGCCCAGTAGCGAATGATTACCGTGGATGGGAAATTCATCCTCACCGCTTCATTCCCGCTTGGAGAATGAGCCTCTTTTAAAGAACAAGAACAAAGCATATAGAGAAAATGCACCATGGTAACAGGCCCTTCAGCCCACAATGGACTGGATATGGAGAGGAAGTTTCCATTAGTGGGAGAGTCTAGGACTTGAGGTCATAGCCTCAGAATTCAAGGACATTCTTTCAGGAAGGATATTAGGAGTAATTTCTTTAGTTAGAGGGTGGTCTGTGGAATCAGTGGATATTTTTGCAGAATATTTTGCAATGTCTCTCTTCACAACTCTTTGGTTCACTCTTTCTGTATGAACATCGTGTTCTCCAATTTTAGGTAACTACAAAACCCTCTTCCTCTCCCGTCTTCCCCCACAACTGCTCCCCTCCCCCTCCCCTCCCCTCCCCTCTCCCCTGTGCCTCAACTGGACTTGCACTTATTTCACTCCTTCACCTTGTCTTCCATCTATATTCCTTCCTCTAGCTTCACAATTCACAACTCTTCAATCCTTTTGTCTTTTCAACTCTGGCCTTTTTCCGCCATCAATCTATCATCCCCCCCCCCCCCTCACTAATGTTAATCCTGGCTAAATTGGACCAGCTAGGACTTCAAAATGGGGTTAAGTTTCAGGGTTGCTGGGAGATTTGGTCAAATTGGAATTAACTTTCTGCAGAGCTGGGACAAGCTGCAGAGAGGTGCCAGAGTGTCTGGAGCTTAGATACAATTTGCAAGCAAAGTAACTTAGTAAAGGTACTTAGTAGAGGGTGTGTCTGTGTGTAGGTGTCTGAGTGTCTCCCTGAAGTGGCGGACGAGGAGCTTCGAGAAGGTACTGAACTTGGATAAGCTGTGTCTAATTTGTTCAAGAATTTAATTGGGCACTTTTAGCTGATTGGAGAGCCCACGTGGTAAGAAAGATACACACTAAAAATTAGGGGATCGAGTTCGAGTCTGAGTCTATATTTGCAGCAAAATTTCCAAATACTGGATTTCATATTGAAGTTCTGCGTAAGGTGGGATTCAAATTCCTGTACATAGATCCTTGAAGTTGGTGCATGTCCGTGATCAAATCCAAATAGCAGCTGATCAACAGTGAATAGTAACCCTCTGGTCGATTGTTGACTAGTACCTGATAGTGAAGAGTACCTGAGAGATGGGAACCTCCCTACTTGACGAAAAGTAATCCGAATAGCAAAGGGTACGCCTAATTCTGTTGAACTCAGAGAGGAGGGATAGAGGTCCACCTATAGAAGTCTAGTTGTTTCAAGGGTTTGATTCGGTGTTTTTACTGAAACTAGACTGGGGGATGCTTAGAAATGAGTGATTATCGCTATCAATCTACTACCTGCCAGGCTTTGGCCTGCCCCTCCTCTCTTCACCTTTGTCTACCCCCCCTCCTCCACAATCAATCCGAAGGAGGGTCCCAATCCAAAACAGTTGCCTCTCCATGTTCTCCCGAGATTCTCCCTGACCCGCTGAGTTACTCCAGAACTCTGACTTTTTAAAATAGGTTTATTGTGTCTGTAGTTTCATGTTTCCACTTTGTAAAACGTTGGTTGAGTTACATTTGAGGTTTTGTGTTGGGCAACCATCACAGGAAGGATGTGGAAGCTAAGGGACGGAGCGGAAAAGGTTTACCAAGTTGCTGTCTCGATGAAAGAATGTTAGGTATAAGGAGAAATTGGACAATCCTGAATAGTTTTCTCTAGAGCCTCAGAGGATGAGGGGGAAACCCGATAAAAGTTTATACAATTAGGAGAAGTATAGATATGGTAGACAGTTAGAAACATTTTCCCAGGCTAGAAATGTAAAATACTAGAGAGCATAGTTTTAAGATGATTAGTTTGATTAGGCATGATGTTCAGCACAGCTATTGCAGGCTGAAGAGTCTGAATTATACTGCTCCACGTTCGATGTTTACTGCAAGACTGCTGTTGGACCAAGGGATGCTTTGCCAGAGGAAGCAGCTAGATGAAGAAGACTGTTTTGTTACTTGTAAACGGGGTAAATACTTAAAGCAAAGAGTCTGTAGAGTCAGTGATCTTGAGTTTGAGACCTTCTAAATCTATTGGGCTCTTTAGACTTATCTGAAAAAGAAACGCAGGAATTTTCCTGCTTTAATTCCAGTTTCCTGTTCATGTTTACATTTTGGGTTTAAAGTGCTTACATCCACGTGCAATAACTAGATTCATATATTCAAGAGGCATTCACTCTCTTCAAAGTTTTAATTTCCAGAATATTCTCAGTACATTATATAGAAAAGGTTTAAATTCTTATAGCAATATTGTCAAGATATATCGAAGAGTTTGGAAAGCAGCTTGTCGGACTCCTGAAATATTGAACCGAGAAAGTGTGACTGACGGCAGACTTGCTAATGCACTCGGAACAATTTCAGACATTTGCTGCGTTACACAAACTCTTGCCTACACCATCCAAGAACAACCCGGTGCCAATCAGTCTTCTACCCCTGTGCCGAAAGCATTTCCTTCCAGCTTAACTCTTATTTATGCTCCCGCATCACGCAACATCCGACAATTCTCTCAGCAGATAAAAAACAAAGATCTATAAGATCTTTGGTAAAAACCAGGAAAAGCTATGCGGACCTGGGATGGTCGGTTATGAAATGTACATTGTGGCCAACAATAGTAATTGCTTGTGTTCAATGGGTGAATCACTAGCTAGTATTTGCTACTTATTTTGTGCTAGCTATTTATCCAATTTACCTGGCTAATGAAGCACAATAACACAGCAGCTTCCTTGGTAAGGCACTCCACGATGGAAACATTTGTTCCTTTCCATTATAAATTAATCTCCTTCCTTACTCCTCAGGTGGAAGCAATAACCCATCATCACGTCACGTTACCACTTAGCCTTTCTGTCAGCTCCAATACTGCATGGCTCTCTTTGTGATTACATTTGCCCACTGCTGACATCTGCTGTCAGCTATCTGTGCCTTTTAATAAAAAAGGACACAAAATGCTTGAAGTAAGTCAATGGGTCAGGGAGCATTCTTGGTGATGTTTGGGCTCAGGACCCTTCTTCCGACTGATTGGTGGTGGTGGGGGGAGGAAGGGGGGAGGGGAATAGAAAACTGGAAGAGATGAAGGCCAGGACAAGGCGTGGCAGGCAATAGATGGATAGAGTCAAGGGTTTTATTTGATAGCCAGATGGTTGGACAAATACACGAGATGAGAAGACAGAAGATGTGAGACAAAAGGATTGAAGAGTTAGAAATTGTGAAGCCGGGGGAGGAATATAGAGGAGGAGAAATAGGTGTGATTCCAGGGGGAATGGGGGGCGGGGGGGAAACTGAAGGGTGCTGTGGGGAGAAAGGGAGGGAGAGGTGTGGGTTTTTGGAGGTTACCTAGTATAGAATGTTCATACTGTTGGGGTGTAAGCTACCCAAGCGAATATGAGTAACTCAGCGGGTGAGGCAGCATCTATGGAGAGAAGGAATGGGTGACGTTTCGGGTCGAGACCCTGCTTCAGACTGAGTGAAGATGAGGTTCTGTTCCTCCAATTTGCATGTGGCCTCACTTTGGAAATGGGGTCGTCTTGAGGTCCACAAGATAAAAAACGTTAATATGGGAATGGGAAGTGGAGTTAAAATAATGAGTAACTGAGGGATCCATTAGACCTTGGCGGACCCAGCGCATGTGATCAGTGAAATGTAACCTTATGGTAATGTTTCTCTGACAATTACCAATGGTACTTTAATTATGACTTTGATGCTTGATATAAATTCATAAAACATTTTTTACTACAAACTTCCATTTTATCAACCCTCAGTTCCAGAGGTTGACATGAGGTGCAGGGTCACCCCGTGGATGATTTCTGCACCAGGTCACAGTAGACAATGCCATTCCCTATGTATTGCTTCTCGACATTTGACCTGGCCTCTGAAAGGTGCCTCTTTGAACTTGTAAGTTATATAGAGTCTTGCAGCACAGAAACCGACTCTTCAGAGTCTGCACCATCAGTCTGCCATTTACTTATCCTACATCATTCAGGCAGCTCAGTGGCGGAGTAGGTGCCTTCCAGCGCCAGAGACCCGGGTTCGATCCTGGCTACGGATGCTGTCTGTATGGAGTTTGCACGTTCTCCCCGTGATCACGTGGATTTCTCCGGGTGCTCCGGATTCCACTCCCGTTCCAAAGACGTGCAGATTTGTAGGTTAATTGGTTTCTGTGAATTGCCCCCAGTGCGTAGGATGTGAAAGTGGGTTAATGTAGAACTAGTGTTCGGGTAATCGAAGGTCGATGTGGACTTGGTGGGTCGAAGAGCCTGTTTCCATGCTGTATCTTTAAACTAAACTAAAACATTCCCATTTTATTCTCCCCTCGTTTCCCTCCAGATTCAGTAATTCATCCACATGCTCAGGATAGTTTACAGCAGCCAATCAAAAATCCACCTCTCACGCCTTTGGGATGTTCGAGGAGCTGCTGGTGGAAATCCACCGGATCACAGCGAGAATGTGAAAACTCCACACAGACAGCACCGAGGTCAGGATTGAACCCTGATCTCTGGAGCGGTGAGGCAGCAGCGTTAGCAGCTGCACCACTGTGCTCTCCTTAAAGTGGGCAGGCCTCAGGTGCATCCGAGCTTGTTAATGGGTTGAGGCTTGTGAGATGGCTGCCATTCATCCCACCTACCTGCACAAGCGGTGTACTGGAACTGCAGGCCTGTCTGTCCGCCCACTGCAGCTTTACCCACCACAAGCATCATTCTAGGGTGGCACAGTGGTGTATTGCATTGTATTGTATATCTTTATTATCATTTTTCCTGAGTACTTACATACCCAGAGGGAACGAAAAAAAGTTGCTCAACCAGTGTCCATTCAGTGTGCGGTAAAAAATAAATAGAAATAAAAATAAAAATACATATGTCATGAGTTCCAATCGGCAGTGGCACGACAATGGCTCTGCTTCAGTGTGTCCAGGTTGGTGGTTGGTGCGCGATACTTTGGCAGGGGGCAAAGTCCGTTTATCAGTCTTATAGCCTGCGGGAAGAAGCTGAGGAGCATCCTGCTGGTTTTGCAGCTGATGCTCCTGTCCCCCTTCCCAGATGGCAGGATGGAGAATATGTGATGCGATGGGTGGTAGGGGTCTTTGATGATGGAGATGGCTCTGCTGTTACATCACTTCCTGTATATGTCCAGCAGGAAAGGGAGTGGTAGTGGTAGAGTTGCTGCCTTACAGCGCTGGAGACCCGGGTCCGATCCTGACCACGGGTGCTGCCTGTACGGAGTATTCACGTTCTCCCCGTCACCACATGGGTTTTCTCCGGGTGCTCTGGTTTCCTTCCACAATCCATAGATACGCATGTTTGGAGGTTAATTGTCTTCTGCAAATGGTAAATTGGCCCTAGTATGTTGGATAGTGAAAGCGTACGGGGCGATTGTTGGTCGGCACAGACTCGGTGTGCCAAAGGGCCAGTTTCCACGCTGTACCTCTGAAGTCTAAAGTAAAGTAATTTCATGCTTTACCGCACTGATTTGCACCCGTCAGATCTCCGCTAAACCATCTCCATTTGAAGAACTATTTCACCGTTCTCTGTGCTGTCTGACAATCCTCTTTCCTCTCTCCACAAATTGGTGTTACATTGCCAGCAAAGTTTTAAGTTTGTGCTCCCTCCATTCAAGTGTAAATCTGAATAGAATCCCTTTGCCATAGCTCTCCTCCTCCTCGTTCAGCCAGTTTTCTTTCCATGTTCCTACAGCCCACTACAAGTCTCCAACCTCAGTTTCCCAAAGGCACGGATTACACAGAACATAGAACAGTACAGCGTTTAAGAAGGAACTGCAGATGCTGGAAAATTGAAGGTAGACAAAAGTGCTGGAGAAACTCAGCGGGTGCAGCAGCATCTATGGAGCGAAGGAAATAGGCAACGTTTCGGGCCAAAACCCTTCTTCAGACCTTCTTCAGTCTGAAGAAGGGTTTCGGCCTGAAACGTTGCCCATTGCCTTGTTCACTCCATTCCCTATCTGTCCATGTGCCTCTTAAAAAGTTGCTATCATATCCACATCCACTAGTTCCCCACATTTGGCATCTATGACTTCTGGTGTAAAATAACTTGCTTGGCAAAATTTCCTTTACATTTAACCCTGTTCACCATAAACCTATTTGATGTTTCCACGCTAGAAAAGAGGTTCTGATTGTCTACCCGATCTATGCTGTTGATAATTTAAAATAGGTGAGCCCTCAGCCTCTGACACTCAAGATAAAACAATCCAAGTTTGTCCAACTAGTCCTTACAGCTAATTTTCCCAATTCCAGACAACATCCTTTCTGTAATGGAGTGACCAGAACTGTGCGCATTAATCTAAATGTCACAATAAAGTATTCATTCATTTATTCATTCATTTATTCATTCATTCATTCTTTACTAATCAAGAACCTATCTATCTCCGCGTTAAATAACTAATATATTGGCCTCCACAGCCGTCTGTGGCGATGAATTCCACTGATTCATCACCCTCTGGCTAAAAAAATTCCTCCTCATCTCCATTCTCAAGGTATGTCCTTTTATTCTGGGACTGTGCCCTCTGGTTCTAGACTCTCCCATTAGTGGAAACATTCTTTCCATGTACACTCTATCTGGGCCTTTCATTATCTGGTAGGTTTCAATGAGGTTCCCACTCATCCTTCTAAGCTCCTTCAATAGCTCACCATACATGAATCCAATCATCCCCATGATCATTGTCCAAGACATCATCTGGACCCTCTCCAATGCAAGCATATCCTTCCTCAAATATGAGGCCCAAAACTGCTCACAATATTCCAAATGTGGCCTGACCAGCACCATACAAACCCTCAGCATTACATCCTTGGTTTTATATTCTAGTCCCCTCAAAATGAATGCCAGCATTGCATTTGCTTTCCTTACTACTGAGTCAACCTGCAAATTAACCTTTTGTAAATTCTTCACCAGCACTCCCAAGTTCCTTTTTCACCTCCGATTTCTGTATTCTTTCCCCATTTAGAAAGCAGTCCACGCCTTTATACCCTCTCCCAAAGCGCATGACCGTACACCTTGCTACATACACTTTGAAATTAGATATGGAGTAACTGAAGCTTCTAACGTTATTCTTTTCAAGAATGGGGGAGTACAGATGGGGAGGGGTGGGGGTTGTAAGAATAGAGGGGGTGAAAGTGTTTTCATTTGAATGTGGGGTTATCTTCATAGATAGATTCATTGCCAGAAGAGGCAGATTTAACATAACTGACAAAAGCAATAGTGGGAGATGCAGCAACATTTCTTTACATTTGCACAGCCTCTCCATTCTTGGCCCAGTGTGGGTCAGCCCCATTGCCATCCCTGCCCATGTGATGTCCCTTCCTATCTTAGTGAACTTCTGCCTCTTCCTGCACATGCTGCCAATTGCATTCAGTAGATAATTGCAGCCGTGTTTCCTTTGCTGTCTGTTCTAATCCAGCCACTGCATTTCCAGGTCCCTGTTGCGTGGTCATATCAAGTCTTCCCAGCACCATATCTGGCTCTCTCTGGTTCAAATTTTGCATCCTTACCCCAGACCAGCTGATAGCACATTACACTTGTTTTCAGGCTCACGCTCTCTCTGCCCAGCCACCATCCATCACCACACTTAACTACCGATCAACATATTAAAATGTTCTTTTGTTTGCCCTCTCCTTTGATGCAGTTCTTTTCACTGTCTCTCTCCCTCTCCATAACAAGCCTCAAAGGGGTTCGAAAAATGCAATGTGGCTTCTGGGAGTTGTAGTTATTTACATTGGAGATATTGCTCTCGAAAAGGAACAATGATTGTTTATGCAAGGATCTTTATAATGGATAGACCCAAAAAGCTAGAGTAACTCAGTGGGTCAGGCATCCCCTCTCTCTCTGTGTCCCTCCCTCACCCTAGTTATCGTACTAGTTTCACTGTCATCCTGTTGAGTTTCACTGTCTGCATAACTTGTTATCGTCTGAAGAAGGGTCTTGACCCGAAGTGTCACCCATTCCTTCTCTCCAGAGATGTTGCAAATCCAGCATTTTGTGCCAAACTCATTATCACCTAGCTCACAGACAACAATGGACCATTGTAGGCTCCACCTTTGTTTGATCATCGTTACTTTTTGCATATCTTTCATTAATTTGTTCTTTATCTCTCCACATCACCGTCTATATCTCTCCCCTGACTGTCAGTCTGAAGAAGAGTCTCAACCTAAAACGTCACCTATTCCTTTTCTCCAGAGATGCTACCTGACCCTCTGAGTTACTCCAGCTATTTGTGTCTATCTTCAGTTTAAATCAGCATCTGCAGTTCCTACCCTCTTTATAATGAATGTTTAGCTAGATGGCCCCATACTGGATAGGGCCTCTGAGCAGATCCAATTATAAATATTTCATTTCATTATTGAATAGCACACGGAGGATCCATAGACTACTATTGCACAGGGCTCTTTCTGAATAAATAGAGCGAACTGCACACAAGCTGTTAAAATCGAAATGGTAGAGCTATTATTTGTGGAAGAACAGGGTGAACTTGAGTTTACCGCTGTGCATTCTTCCTGCATTTCTTATACTGAGTAGGAGATTGAATGGATGAGGAACTGCCTGAGAGGATGTTTGTTTGACGAGAGAAATAATGCGAGGAGGTTAAAATAAGTGAGAAAGGCTTTGCTAACTTGGAATCGCAAAAGGTGAAAAATAGATCAATGGGTTAACAGTTATAGAGGATTATTGCATCTCCATTGCCAATATTAAAGGCCAATCATATTGCTCTGAAATACTATTTCAGTAAGGTGATAGGTGTTAGGTGCATAGTTGTTGATAAGGTGTTGACCTCTGGTTAGTTTGGCTTGGGATCTGATGTTGCACTATTCCATACACACCACCAGAGGGAGACACAAACCACTTGCTAACTGTTCTAAGTCATTGGTAGTTAAAAATGCTGGAGTAACTCAGCGGGTGAGGCAGCATCTATGGAGCGAAGGAATAGGTGACGTTTCGGGTCGAGACCCTTCTTCACACTGATGTGGGGATGGGAAGAAGAAAGTAAGAGGCGGAGACAGTGGGCTGTGGGAGAGCTGGGAAGGGAAGGGAAAAGAGGGAGAAAGCAAGGACTAGCTGAAATTGGAGAAGTCTATGTTCATACCTCTGGGGTGTAAACTACCCAAGCAAAATATGTGGTGCTGCTCCTCCAGTTACGGTGGGGCTCACTCTGGCCATGGAGGAGGCCCAGGACAGAAAGGTTTGATTTGGAATGGGAGGGGAAGTTGAAGTGCTGAGCCACCGGGAGATCGGGTTGGTTAATGCGGACCGAGCGAAGGTGTTGGACGAAGCGATCGCCAAGCCTATGCTTGGTCTCACTGATGTAGACCAGCTGACACCTAGAGCAGCGGATGCAATAGATGAGGTTGGAGGAGGTGCAGGTGAACCTCTGCCTCCCAGTTCTAAGTGGTCGGTGACTTCAATCCATTGTGCCCACAGTGGCCTGGTCCAAGACTCTACATTTGTGCATGTGCCTACTTGAGATGATGTATCAGGCAGGCAACTTGCTTGCTAATGAGTGCGGCTGATAAAGTTAAGGGAAGTGATTGCTTTCACGGAAATAATGGTGTTGGGAACTAAGTTCCATCCAGTCATGGCCCTTCATCCCCTTCAGAAACTTCCATCCCCTCTCTATGACCATCCGCGACTCAACTCCTTGACCTTTCCCAACCATTCAGAATTCTCTGCCCATTCTCAACAAGAATGGCATTATTATTGTCTCAGCAGAGTCTCGGTTTAACAGGGCCTTTCCAGAGCAGATCTGGTCCGGGGCAGGGAGTCCACTCGCAATGCGTCCTTGCTTCCCTTCGCAGCACCATGTCCCCCCTTACCTTGCCCCGGGAGTGCCCAATGACAGGCACAACTAATTGCCCTATTTCCCTCAGGAACTTTTGGAAAGATGCTTTGTTTGAGGAATAATGTAACTCCAGGCGTGGGAATCACTTCTGTGATGCAGGTCCATGTTGCAAATGGAGGGGCTAGGTCCAATGAAGTGGCCTGCTTTTACCTGGAAATGGTGATGTCCCTCTTCATCACAACCCTGAAACACCTTGGTATATCATGTGTGCACACTGCATACATCCCGTGTATACCCTGCCTACCCTCTGGTTGTATCCTCCGGTGCACACCTATAGTAATGCCTGTGTGTATCCTGTTGCACCTCAGTGCACCCTGTGTACATCTGATGTATGTGCAGCATTGGATTCCACGTTCACCTTCCCAGGAACCCCCTGCAACCACTTTGTGCACCCTACATACATTCTGTGCTACCTCCCATGTATACATCCGTGTACAACCTGCCCAGGTTCTGCATGTTCACCGTGTGGCAGCCTGTTTATTACACTTGTCTCAGCTCCTCCGGCTCTGTAAACACTCTGGCATGGTCCAAGCAAAGCAAACAGAAGCATAAAATGGTAACGATTTCTACTGAATCCTTGTTACAGTCCACCCAGTTGCTGCTGAGTGAATATTTATTGAAGTGAATCAGTTCAGAACATTCCCAGCTCAGGCACACGGTGTGTCTCATCCTGTTGATTGTGTTTCTCCAAACCCCCCAACCCTCCATGTTACTCCCTCCCTCCTGGTGTTTTTGTGGAGTTGTTCCTCATGTGCCCATCTAAAGAACAGGTCGGCACAGAGGCGCAGCGGTAGAGTTGCTGCCTTATAACACCAGAGACCTAGGTTTGATGCTGACTACGGGTATTGTCTGTACGGAGTTTGTACGTTCTCCCTGTGACCGTGTGGGTTTTCTCCAGGTTCTCTGGTTTCCTCCCACATTCCAACGACATGTCGGTTAATTGGCTTCGATAAATTGTCCCTCGTGTGTAGGATAGAACTAATGTATGAATGATTGATGGCTGGCGAGGACTCGGTGGGCCGAAGGGCCTGTTTCCATGCTGTATTTCTAAATTAAAATAAGCTGCGGGATGTTTGACTTGCAATGTACCAAAGGGTGGGAGAATGGTGCAGTGAGTAGAGCTGCTGCTTCAACGAGCCACAGACCTGGGCTCAATCTGTGTGGAGTTTGCATGTCCTCCTTGTGACCACGTGGTTTCCTCACACATCCCAAAGATGAGCAGGTCAGAAGATTAATCGGTCACTGTAAATTAACGTATGACCAAGTGATAGAATCTGGGGCGAGTGCAGAAGAATGTGGGGGGAATAAAATTGGCTTAGAACAAATGGATGCTCGTTCGTCAGGTTTGACTTGGTGCTTCTTAAGCCCATGCCCTAGCTGTATGAATGAATCCATGACACCACAACATAGTCCCCGCCAACATTACTTGGCCACACTACTTAGCTTCCAGCAGTGGTCCTGGGGTGGTAATTTGGGAGTGTTAGTCCAATCTTCTCTCTAATCAGTTGGTGAGTAGATCTTGCCTCTGGAAGCCTCCCAACATGTATTATCTTGATTCTGGTCACCTACATAGTCTAAATCAATGTGCCGATAAAGCTGGGACGAACCTCAGTCTGAATTCCTTCCTTAAGGCTCCTCTTCATCGACACCTATCTGGGTTGGGAAAATGTAGGGCCAGTGTTGCCAACGCTCCATCCCTGGAAGGCATCTGGCAAGATGCAGCAGGGCCTCTTAGCAATGGTTAGTACGGCAATAGGCATCATGCAACTGAGGTTCTGTCCTAGAAGGTGCTGACAGCATTTGATGGGTGGCAATGGTGGCAATGGTGGGAGTGGACAGAGTACACTTGAAACTTGAGTTCATCTACAGGGTAATAATACGGAGAACCGGGTCCAAAATTGGCTCAGTCAGAGAAGATAGAGAGTAATTTGGTAGAAGGAGGTTATTCTGACTGGAGACCTGTGATCATTTGGAGCACTGCGTGCATTCTGGTTGCCACATTGGAGAAAGGATGGGGAGGCTTTGGACTGGGTTCCAAAGAGGTTCATAACCGGTGCTGAAGAGGTTGTCTGGATTGGAATATATTAGCACAAAGGAGAGATTGGACAAATGCGGATTGATTTCTCTGGAGGCTGAGTCAGTCACTGGATTGAAGTTTATACAAGTATGAGAGACGTAGGTAGTCAGTCTTTTTTCCCAGGGTGGAAATATCTAATATGTGAGGGCATAGGTTTAAGGTGATAGGGGGACAGTTTAAAGGTGATGTACAAAGTAGTATTATTTACATAGAGATTGGTGGGTGCCAAGAGAGTGTGGGTGCCAATGGTGGGTTCTGGGGAGGTGGGGAAAAACAGATATGATAGTCACGTTTAGGAGGCATTTAGACAGATGCATGAACAGGCGGGGAAGAAAGGGATATGGACTGTGTGCATTCAGGTGGGATTAGTTTAGATTTGCATCATGGTTGTCGTGGATATGATGATCCGAGGGGCCTGTTCCTGTGCCATGTTGTTTATGTTCTAATGGCCTTTCTGAACGGCCTTCAAAAGTCAAGCAACAAACCTGCAAACAGAATATCCAGTGTGGAAGAGCGGTTCACAGGGATGGTGGTAATCAAAATCAGGCTGCCCCTCTCCTGATGTAATGTGACAGCCTCACATCTTCCATCCCTTGCTTCAACAACGGAGACTGGGGAGCTTTGTGCAATGTTGTTTACCGTCCTTTCCACATCGGCTTCCCGGACCGAGCAGGGACCAGCTCGGCAGCGATCAGGGACCTGGATGTGGATCTCTGGGCTGGGTTCCATGTTGGTTGGCCCCCTAGGGGAAACTCTCAGCACCTCGTTCAATTGAGTAGAATGTCAGCATTTAAAATCAAATTCAGCTGTTTACACTTTAATGTAAATTGCGGTGCAAGGATTAAACACCCCTTATGATATTTTGAAACACCGTTGTTTGTGTGTGCTTGCTGTGAGCAAATTTCCTGCCATATTTTTCTCATGTTGGAACAGTGACTACACATCAGAAAGCAATTCATCAACTGCAAAGCTTCTGGGCCTCACCAGAGGTTGTACAGGGTGCAATGGAAATGCAAGCATTACTCTGTATAAAGATCTATCTGTCCCCCTGTTACTGATACCTTCATTACTTTTAATGTAATCGTAGAGCCAAATGCATGGTCAACAAGATTTAACAGAGGGGAGCCATGTACTGTGGCAGAATGGAGCAGAAAAATATTGTATGCTCTAAGGGTGACACTCCTGTTAATGTGGGGTGCAGGGGGGTGATAGCATAGCATTACGAGGCACATAGAACAGAACGACGCCATATTACCCATCATGTCTTCTTCTTCTTGCGTATGGCGTGCATTAATTAATTAATTAATTAATACTTTATTGATCTCCTCAGGGAAATTCAGATGTCCTAAATAACATACAGCATAACCTAACGCTGTAAGACAACTTGTTCTGTTTGATCTTCTGTTTGTGCACGCCAGGTTGATTGCATTTGTTGAAACAGGGGTGGACCACGTGAAGGTTGCCCCCCCCACTATATACTTATCCATTTTCCTCTTGGAAGCTTCAATGGAATCACATCTGCAGGTAGTGCACACCAGAATCCAACCACACAGTGGTTTTTCTCATGTCACTACTAATGCTCTTCCCCTTTATTTTATACCTCTCACACCTAGTCCTTGATTGGGGCAAACTCCCACCGTCTAGAGCTCACAGGTGATGAAGGGGTGGGGGTATGGAGGGTGATTTTCATGGCCTGGTATTTCCTGGACCCATGGTGTATACTTCCATAGTACGGTTGATCCTGGTTTTGACACGACATGCGTCTTGATTTAAATTCCTGTTCCACATTCTAGAGAAGCCAACTTTGACAGTCCCTCCTTATTCAATCTTGAGAAGTTGATTGGTGCCAATATTATTCACAAACATCATTGCCAGTTATATTTCAGGAACTGGCACTGATGGTCTAAATGGCCTATGTCCCCAATGTTGACTTTAGTTTTGTTGACTTTGGGAATTATACATAGTCCATTAGTTCTATGTTATCCCACTTTCCCACTCCCTACACACTAGGAGCCCATTTACAGAGGCCAATTTACCTACAAACCTGCATATCTCTGAGATGTGGTAGCAAACTGGAATATCTGGAGGAAACCCATGTTGTCTCAGGGAGAACATGCCACTATGCACTGGCAGCACCCAAGGTCAAGATCAAACCTGGGTCGCAGGCGCTGTGAGACAGCAGCTCCACTGCTGTATACAGTGAGCAGGGGAGTTAGTATCTTGGCGAGCAGAACATCAGGGATGACACTGCTCAGTCTCCCACCTCAGGCTACAATGGTGTCTTATCAATGAGACTTGTTCTCACCCACCTTGGGCATTGCCACCGAAGCACACGAAGGATGACTCGGGCTCCACTGAGTGGATCCCCCTCTCCCCCATTGCTTGTTGAACAGATTGAGTTCACAATGGAGCTGTAGGTGTAGTGAGCAGCTAGAAGGTGAGGGTTCCCTTACTGCAGATTGTAGTGTTTTTCTTTCACCCACTGGAATAGATAAGGTGAATGCACAGAATCTTTTACCCAGTGTAGGGGAATCAAGAACGAGAGGACTTGGGATTTATGTGAGAGAGGCAAGAATTGGAACCAGAGGGTCAACATTGTCACTCAGAGGGTGGTGGATTTATGGAATAAGCTGCTAGATGAGGTAGTTTGGACTGGTACTATAGCAGTATTTACTTGAACAGGTACAGGGATGGGAAAGGTTTCGATGGATATGAGTACATGGGACTAGCTTAGAAGGTGCATCTTGGTTGACATGGATGAATTGGGCTGAAGGGCCTGTTTCCGTGCTGCCTGATTCAATGACTGAATGACTGTAATACACAACGTCGCAATATAAAGACAAGTTTTTTTTGTTTTTTTTAATAAAATTATTTGAATTCTCATAAATATTTTGATGAGAAAATATCATCCAATTACATCCTTTGTACATATTGTGTTGTCTTTCTACCTCATGCTGCTGTGTATATAATATAGACACTCACGCATATCTCAGTGCAGAGGTGGCCTGATGTTTGCATGATAACAATGGCTCAACAAACCAACCTTGGCTTAGATCTTTGGTTTGGTGCTAACCGTCTCCCCCCCCCCCCCCCACCTCAGTTGGTTTACTTTGAACCTGTATCATAACAACAGGAGCCAGACAAGGTTAGAAGGAAATGATGGGGTTGTGCTTCATGTGAAGCTTTGCTTCTTAAAGAACAACAGAGGCTGAAGTTCTCCAAGAAACTTGGGCAGTATAAAACTCCAGGGGATGGATGGACAGAGATCAGGCATTTGAGCCTGGCATTTCCCACATTGGGTGGGTTGTTACTCCTGCTCAAATGCAGAATGGTTGAGTCCTTGATACAGTTAGGATTGTGGCCTGGGTTGTGATCTTCTTTCTCAGCTTTGCCGAAAATCACAGCCCTTCAAACGCTTCAGCAAGCAAAACTAACCCAGACTCGAGAGGCAAATTTCAGCCAAGCTGACCATCCTGAGATTGTCTGACGCTTTCCGCAGCCTTGGTTACATTTCTGGAACTTTCTGGATACCTCACTCAACAAATAAAAAACCCGACTCTTCAAACAGTGAGCGGACATGCAACAATCCTGTCCATTCAGTTTCAGGGGATCAGGAACACAGAGTAAATGGGAACCCGACAGAATAAATGCAGCGTGCAGGAGATGGCTAGTGGCCCACCCACCGCAGTTGCCTCTTAGAGAGTGGCCACGTCTCTTGGTGGTGCCACACCTTCAATTATTGCTGGCAGTACGGAGCCAGGAGGTTTTCAAGTGATTTCTCAAAACTGGGCTGCTCAAGGAGTATTCACATTATGTTTAGATACACGCTGGTGGGGTTTGAGATCTAGGTCCACGTGCCATTGAGCTCTTGGTGTTCTCCAGCAAGAGGCCTGGGATGCCAGGGCTGTGCCTGCCACAGCTAGCACTGGTAGTGGAAGTGTTGGTGCTGGTGGATCTTGCCCTCTGTGTGCGCATGGGTGTGCGTGTGGAAGTCCGTGTAGATCTTGGGGTAGACTTTGGGGGTGGCAGTCGGGGCAATGGCAGGCGTTTGAACCAGCAGGTGGGACTGAGAAGCCACTGCAAACTCTGGGCTCCCGATGGGCACACAGTCTTTGTCCAGGACGGCACATTCTCGCTGGTGCCGGTGCTGTGGTGAGGCCAAGCCGTGTCTCCTTGTCTGGCAAAACCAGAGCAGAATCGTGCCAGAGATGAAGATGGCACCAGCGGGGATTCCAATGATGACGGGCCACGGTAATCCACTGGCGGCTCGCGAAGAGGTAGCTGTCTTCTCAATTTTGGGATCTGTGGCAATTACCAGGAGTCCAGGAATAACATTGAATAGGAAATAAAAGTGCACCAGTTAGCAGAGCATTCTCAAAATAGAAACCAGCATTTACTTATGTGGGAGTTGGGAGAAAGATCTACCAGTGTTGGTTTTAGTTAATCTCTGCTATTTTCATAGTTTCTAATTGAGTGTATTAAGTATTTTATTTTCAGATGTGAGGCAGCTTGTATATAGCATAGAGCCTTCCCTGTGCCATCATATTAACTCGATTCAGATCAGCTAAAGTTTTCACCTAGCCACAGCTGACAATGGCCTGTTTCCTTTATCATTGTTTACTTTTTTGCATATCTTTCATTCATTTGTTCTATATCCCTCTATTATCACTATCTAAATCTTTCATTTCCCTTCCACTCTACTCAGTCTGAAGAAGGGTCTGGAACTGAAATGTCACCTATTCCTTTTGTCCAGAGATGCTGTCTGACCTGCTGAGCTATCTTCAGCTAAAGTTCCTGCTACACTGGCCTCTGCCATGTGCTTTCCCAGTGGAGCACACTATCAGATGACCCATCTACTCACCACACCAACTTTCCACATCGCCTCTTATACTGACGTTGCTAAATGATACCAACTAAAGCAAAATTGGGTGAACTATTAAATTGGGTGAATTGGCAAATTTGGGTGAACTATTGCACTTCTCCTGATTGCCCCCCCCCCCCCCCCCCCCCCCAAACCCCATTCCCCCCACCCCACCCACCCCATTAACTGGCCTGACTGGTGGTTTATTCCTTTATAGTTACAATGTTGCTGCAACAATCAATAATGATAAAAGTCTAGTGAAAAACTATTCAAGGATTATGTTGCCAAATCTTGTTACAAACCTGCTTGAGATCCTCGTCGAAGAACAAAGCCCCAAAGTGCATATCAGGGATGAATATTTTTGTAATGCAGCAGGCAAGTTGTTTGTCATGAGAGGGCTGGGTTGCCCATTGGCTTTGGCTGTGTCTCCCTCTCCTGCCTCAACACTTGAAGTAATTCCCAATTCATGCAACCTCCCCCGCCCCCACCCCCAACCTGAACCCCCTCCCGAACCTTCGACATGAGCAGTTGATCAGTAACCCACCTGGTAGCACAGTAAGGAAGGCGCTACGGAAACTGTAGCCCATGGTGTTGGCACCCAGGCAGATGTACATCCCAGAGTGGTCTTCTGTTGCCCGCGCTATCAGCAGCTTGTTGAGGTATGAACCGTCTGGACGAGACCAAACATCGCCCGCCGGCAGGACGACGAACCTCTGGCCCCCGACCTCGATGGTGGAGTTGTACTTATTCTCGGCACCGTAATCCACTCTCTTCAGCCACTGGACAACCGGTTTCACATCACTCTGCACCTTACATTGGAAGGAGGTCGTACCTCCGTACTCTACTGTGGTGTTGACTGGATGAGTGCCAGTTAAAACAGGTTTGGATCTTGTTCTCTCTGCGTGAAGAGGAAATCAAATGGTCGGTAATGAGTAGAATGAGAGAGATTTTCCAGAGTTTTTCTTTCCACTCCTGGATCATGCTTTTCAAAATAATATTTTTTTCTCTCCTCACCAAATATTATTTTCTTTTCTCCTCACCAAATGGGGCAGATGTGGGAATGGGAAGTGACACAAGGCACAGCTCCTACATTGTGAAGCTAGAGGTTTAATGGAGCAATGGGTCTTTCCATGGTCTGGTTTGATAATGATTAATGGAAACAGTCCCCTACACAATTCCCATTGGGTATGCAGTCAATGGACTCAGTGGGGATGGTAAGGAATATTATCACTGATACTCACTGCAGTTCCATGAGACAGATGTGTAGGAAGGAAATGCAGATGCTGGTTTAAACTGAAGATAGACTCAAAAAGCTGGAGTAATTTGGCGGGCCAAGCAGCATCTCTGGAGAGAAGGAATGGGTGACTGGAGAAGGATCTCGACCCGAAACGTCACCCATTCCTTCTCTTCAGAGATGCTGCCTGTCCCACTGAGTTACTCCAGCTTTTTGTGTCTCTCTTCCATGTTCCCCTTGGAGCTGGTGGTGGAGGAAGTGATGAATGGTTGGGGTGGGATGCCTGATTATATTGTTTCAGATGTTATGAGTGCAGGGCATAATTGAGAACTGATCATCAGTTTCCTGCCATTCATAGGCTTGTTTTGTTTGATTGTATTCATGTACAGCATTATCTGATTTGATTGAATAGACGGCAAACATCTGAAGAAGGGTCTTGACCCGAAATGTCACCTATTCCATTTCTCCGGAGATGCTGTCTGACCCGCTGAGTTACTCCAGCTTTTTGTGTCTATCTTCGATTTGAACCAGCATCTGCAGTTCCTTCCTACTCAAAAGCTTTTCACTGTACCTTGATGCACATGACAATAATAAACCTAAACCTATATTGTTTGTTTTTTATGTATGGATCTGCCTGGTTAAACTGACTTGCCATCCTACAACATTTTCACATCTAAAATCTACATTCTTGGTTACAAACTCCTCCTATTGACCACTCGAATCGCCTTCATCCTAAAATGATGAAACATGTCCTCAGTTCTTCCTCCTTCATCCTTCCAACTTTCCCCCATGCAACCCACTCCCATCCCGTCGTTCCTCAACTTAGACACATTCTCTGGAGTTCTACAAGAGATTCTTTGCTCCATGCAAAAGCCAACTCTGACTCAGCTCCAAGTGTCCCTCCACTTAGCTGGACTTGGCAACAACCTTGGTTCAGAGCTGGAAGACTATACGAGTCACAACTATACGGAAACAGGCCCTTCAGCCCACCTTGTCCATGGCGAATAAGTTGGCATTCTGGGCTACCATTTGCCTACATTTATCCCACATCCCTTCTATCTTTGAAATAACTTCCAAGATGCAGTACAGTACGCCACAGGATATTCTTCTAACTGTGGCTATCAAACTGTACAACCCCTCCCCCTCTGTCGTGGGGTAGACTGACTCCCCCCCCCCCCCCCCTCACCAAATCTTTGCACATCCCCAATCCTTTCCACTCGTCACTTTAATTTCATGTTTCATGTCTCTTGTGTTTTATGACTGTGGGGAGATCAATTTCCCTCCTGGGATAAATAAAGTTCTATCGTATTGTATCTATCGTATCGAACATTGTAGTTGTATCCCCTTTTGTAGCTTCCTCTCGCAGCTCGTTTCTGTGGCGGACTGCAGTCATACCTGAGCTGAGAGTCCATCTTAAATCTCTGAGGTCCATCTTAAATCTTTACCTTGCCTTACCTCACCTTAAGCCTGTGCCCTTTTGTTACGTGATGTAATCCAACAAAAATCCGTGCAGTTTTGAGATGGGGGCGGCTCGAAATGCTGGAAGTGTCTGGTTTCGGATCAGATGGCAAGTGGATGGACTCCATTTTCTCAAGAAGGACGGAGGGGTACTACCTGGTGGCCTCTCCACCATTCATCCCCCAACCCTCATCACCTAATATATTGTTGTTTATTGTATCTGTCTGTGTCTAAACAGGCTGCTACATTGCCTACATCCCAATGCTGAGTACACCTCTGACCTCCCACCATAGAAGGGAGCTGCGTCCAAAGGTCAACATCGTCAAAGACCTTCACCATCCTGACCAAAGATCATGATCCTGGCCATGCTGTTGTTTCACTTCTATCATCGGGAAGAAAATACAGGAATCTGAAAACTGTGACCTCCAGGTTCAAGAATAGCTTCTCCCCAACAACCATCAGGCTCATGAACACTACACAACACTAACCTATGAACTATCAACGACTGTCTTTGGTTGCACTAAGACTTCTGGCTTTCTATTTGCACTAGTATTGGGGTTATTAATTATTCAAATGTTGTTTATTATATATTATCTATGAGTATTGTGTTACAGGCCTGCAATGCTGCTGCAAGTCAGAATTCCATTATTGGTACAAATGACAAGTTAACATTTTTGACTACACATCAGGAGAGTTCTGAACAGGGAATGTGAGATGTTTAGGCATCAGCTGGGTTTGTGTGGATCATAAGATCATGAGACATAGTAGCAGAATTAGGCTATTCGGCCCATCGAGTCAGCTCTGTCATTCGATCTATTTTTCTCTCTCAACCCTTTTCTCCTGCCTACTCCCCATTACCTTTGATGCCATTACTAATCAATAACATATCAATCTCCACTTTAAATATACCCAATGTCTTGGCTTCCACACCCATCTGTGGCAATGAATTCCACATATTCACTGCCCTCTGGCTAAAGAAATTCCTCCTCATCTCCATTCTAAAGGTATATCCTTTTATTCTGGTCCTAGATTCTTCCACAACTGAAAATATCCAATCCCCATCCACTCTATCTAGGCCTTTGGTAAGTTTCAATGAGATTCCCCCTCATCTTTCTAAACTCCAGCCAGTAGAGCCATCAAACGCTCCTCATTTGTTAACCCAATCATCCCTGGGATAATTCTCATGAACCTCCTCTCGATCGTCACTAACACCAGCCATCCTTCCTCAGGTATGGGGCCCAAAACTGCTCACCATATTCTAAATGTGGCTCATCATCCCCTTATAAAGCCTCAGGATTACACCTTGCAATTATTTTCTAGTCCTTTTGAAATAAGCACATATCAGGGTATTTACCAACAACGTCGAGTTTATAGGTGGCGTTGATTTCCCCCGCGGTGTTGAAGACGTGGCAAGTGTACTTCCCGCTGCTGTCGGGCTTCAGGTTCCTCAGGCTAAGGGTCCACCTGTTCCTCCTGTCCTCCGCGATCCGCTGATCGTCCTTCCACCACACGATGTCTGGGCGCGGGTTCCCGCTGGCAGTGCACTTCAAGCGGACCGAGCTGCCCACAGGCCGCGCTATCACTCGCTGGCGCATCTTACTGGGCTGGGTGAACCTGGGCTTAACTGTGGCGTGGGAAGAGAGGGCAGAGAAATGAGGCATCAACTTGTGACTCCTGTCAAAGTCATCATTTAACACCAGTACCAGGTTCTGCATCTACCCACCGCCAGGGCATGGCAGTGTAGACACCGACTCTTGCAATCTTATCAAGGTGGTATCTTATAAATTATCTTAGTGGCGCAGCGATAGAGTTGCTGCCTACAGCGCCAGAGACCCGGGTTCGATCCTGATTATGGGTGCTGTCTGTAAGGAGTTTGTACGTTCTTCCTGTGACCGCGTGGGTTTTCTCTGGGATCTCCAGTTTCCTCCAACACTCCAAAGACGTACAGGTTTGTAGGTTAATTGGCTTGGTATAAATGTAAATTGTCCCTAGCGTGTGTAGGACAATGCAAGTGTACTGGAATCGCTGGTGGGCAAAAGGGCCTGCGTCCGCACTGTATCTTTAAACTAAAAAAACAAAACTATAAGTCCAAACACGAGCTGTGTCATATTCGTACACAGTTAAACAAAAATGTTGTATGACCGTATAGTGTAACAATGCCCTCAGGATGCAGGTATCCCCACATTTAACTGTTGCCCTTAACCTGCGACGAGCTGTGTTTAGTTTAATTTAGTTTAGTTTAGATACACAGTGTGAAAACAGGCCCTTCGGCCCACTGTGTTCG
This sequence comes from Okamejei kenojei, assembly GCA_035221665.1. Classification (NCBI taxonomy): domain Eukaryota; kingdom Metazoa; phylum Chordata; class Chondrichthyes; order Rajiformes; family Rajidae; genus Okamejei; species Okamejei kenojei. The sequence goes on from CM069141.1 coordinate 59,704,047, forward strand.
CGCCAACCAATGATCATCCGTATACTAGTTCTCTCCGACACAATAGGGACAATTTACAGGAGTCAATTAACCAACAAACCTGCATGTCTTTGGAGTGTGGGAGGAAACCTGAGCATCCGGAGGAAACACATGCGGTCACGGGGAGAAAGTACAAACTTCGTACAAACAGCATCCGTAGTCAGGATCGAAACTGGGTTTCTGGCGCCATATGGTAGCAATTGTACAGCTATGCATCTATGCCGCCCACTGTACTTTTGTTCTGAGGCTGCTGTTGTCCTCTGGAAGGCTCATACCAAGCTTGCCAGGCTAATTCGCAGTCTGGCCATAAATGAGACTACTAAAACTGAAACGCTGCAGATGTGGCAAATGTGAAGATATAAACAGATGAAAGTACTCAGCAGACCATCCTACTGAGAGTAAGTAGCTAGGCATTTGGCTCACTAAATCTCCCTTCATTTTGCCTCAATGTGCACTCTCAGCTCAGGTATGACTGCAGGATAAACCTCTCTCAACACCGCTGAGAGAAGGATTTCTAAACCAGATGGGTAATACAGTTTCAATGACTGGGGTTCGATCCTAATCTCAGGCTCTGTGTATGTGAGGTTTGCTCTGTGATCGTGTTGATATCCTTCGGGTGCTCTACTTTCCTCCTACATCCCAAAGTAGGTTGATTGTTACTACGACATGATACGATAGAACTTTATTTATCCCAGGAGGGAAATTGATCTGCCAACAGTCATAAAACACAAAATACATGAAACATACTATGAATGACTCCTTGTACAGGTGGGAAAATCAGGGCCCTGTGAGAGAAACCGATGGACATGTGAGAGTGAAGAGGATGCAGGGACATATCGCAAGAATAATATCACAAGACCATAAGACATAGGAGCAGAATTAGGCCATTCAGCCAATCGGGTCTGCTCCACCATTCAATCATGGCTGATCTTTCTCTCACCCCATTCTCTTGTCTTCTCGCCATAACCTTTGATGTCAGAATGGGATGGGTAGGTTTGTTCTAAGAACCAGCATAAACTGAAAGGGCCGGATGGCCTTGAACTGCATTGTTAGGATTTGTGGAGAGTAAAATATGACAACAATTTAGAAAATATATTTGTAAAATTAATCCCAATAGCCCACTGTGCCCAAATTGTGCTTTAGCTAAACCTCAAATGCATCCCATGGATCTTTGTGTCTCTTCTTTACCCAAAGCCTGGACAACATCTGTGTGCGAGGCTGTAATTCCAGGCCAGTGTTATCCTGGGTGGCAACCAATGCCCTACCGCAGTCTGGGGCCCATGAGCCACCGTTTGCACCATCACTGAAGCCTGCCTGCGTTCTTGTCACCTCCGCACACCTCAGGCTGGCCAACTGCCTGGCCGTGACAGCAATCAGGTGGCGGCACTTCCTGTGGACACAAAGATGCCGCCGAGTTTTCAATGGATACCTACTCAGTTGCTTTCCACTGGGCTCCAGGTTTGCGGAGTCGGACTGAGATCCTTCAGGAAGGGGCAGGCCACTGTTTACTGTGCTGCTGTCATCTGTAGGGTAAAGAACACACATCATGGACTTTAGCCGTTGGAAAGAACTGCTGATGCTGGTTTAAACAGAAGATAGACACAAAAAGCTGGAATAACTCAGCGGGACCGGCAGCATCTCTGTAGAGAAGGAAAGGGTGAAGTTTCGGGTCGAGACCCTCTTCAGACTTCAACCAGATAGACGGTGACATCCTATCTATGAGCTGCCCTTGGAAAAAAGGTTTTGATTTGGGTTGATTTAATAATTTGAGCCGTGGAACTTGTACCACCATTAACAGCCTTGGGTGGTTCAATATCTTTGCTCACGTCAAGACCTCCAAGCAGTGCAGGCAGTTACAGAGTCATGAAAAGACCCTGGTTGCCATGATGTATTTTTGTTGGCCTTCCTCCAAGTAGGCCATTGAGCACCAGAAACACAGACCCAATATAATATGACACAATTTCCTCTACTGTCCCACAATTTCAATGCTGACTTGTACAACTGGTCTGTCCAAGTGATCTGGGTCTTGTGTTTATGGAGTGGTCGTTCTGGCAAATGCACACAGCTCTTTAATTCAAAGCTTGCAAGAGGCCTGTTGTCCCAGTATTTCTTATAACTTCCCGGATGATTTATTTTCACTTTATTTTCTGAAAGTCTAGTCCTCGCCTGATTCATAACCGTTCTTGAAACTGGAGTTAGTTTTTCTGCTGATTTTAATTCGAAAAATATTATTCTTGGATTTTCCTATTTCAAGAAAACAATGTTGAAATATGAGGTTTGATTAAGAAAACAAGCTAATTTTAGAGAATGTGGCATCTTTCAGTTTCTCTTGCATTGTGTCCTGGTGGTTTTAATTCAGGTTATCTAACAATTTCAAATATTGATCACGTTTGATGATGAATTGATATCCAAAGGTAAATAATCAATAGAATTTCTCCTCAACTGTTTATTTTATTAAACCTTTGATGTAATGTTACGAAGGTGCAAAATACTTTGTTCATTGCAACTGAATGGTCTCCATGGGATCATTCAGCTCTTTTTTCCATCACTCAATGACGCCCAGAACTATCTGTAGCTTAATTCAATCCGTTACCCATTTGCCATGAAAGACCTATTGATTTCAGATTTAACATTATTAATTGAATGACTGCTCTTTGAAGGGGGATCTCCATATTTTCACCGCACATTATGTGAGCCTGTGCTTCCAAACTTGTCTACTGATCCTGACCTTACGTCCTCGTGTTCTTGGCTCCCTTGCAAGTGGAACATGTTTCCCTCTCTCTACCATCAATTTCTTTCAAAGTCTTACAAACCTCAATCAAATCACCCTTTGACGCTCTATATTCCTGTGAATACAAGTTGTACAATTTCCACTCATAATTTAACCCCTGGAACTCTGATGGATAACCTGTGCTTCATATCTTCAAGGGCCAATATGCCTTAACTAAGGAGTGTTGCCCAGATTTGTGCACTGTACTTTAAGTGAGATCTAATTTAAATAATTTTTACAGTTGTGGAAAAAACGCTCTTCTCATTATAGCTCCTAGTATTAAAGCCAAATCTCCATTACCCCCCTTTGATTGCATCTGATCTATGTTCAAGAAACCTCTGAACATCAGTTCCTATCCTTTCCAAATTAAAATAATACTCAGGTGGCACAGCAGTAAATTTGCTGCCTTTCAGCGCCAGAGACTTGGGTTCGATCTTGATTATGGATGCTGTCGGAATGTAGCTTGTATGTTCTCCCCGTGCCCTACGTGGGTTTTCTCTGGGTGCTCTGGTTTCCTCACACACTCCGTAGATGTACAGGTTTGTAGGTTACTTGGTTTGGTATAATTCTAAATTGTCATTAGTGTGTGTAGGAAAGTTTAAGTGTGCAAGGATCGCTGCTTGGCACGGACTCGGTGGGCCGAAGGGCCTGTTTCCGCACTATATCTCTAAACTAAACTAATTTATTTTTCTAGCACCTAAACTGAGAGAAGTCACATCGTTATGCCTCTTGCCACAGCTTTGCCACTCTGTTAACCCCATCAATGTGTAACTTCATACTCCTATACCACCTAATTCATTGTTAATCTTTGTGTTTTCAGTAAAGTTATACATGTAGTTCTCCATTGTCTTATCCAAAACAATGAATAACAGAAGGTTGTATCTTCTCCCAATTAAGGTACATTCTTGTTACTATTAGTCTCTGTCTTATGATTTCTAAACAATCTCTTAACTAGCTCAATTATCTACCTTCATTTTTTTGATGTACAACCCTGTAATCAATCTCCTTAAGTCCATATAAACTGCACCCATAGACACAAAAAATGGACTGAAGAAGGGTCCCGACCTGAAAAGTCACCTATCCATGTTCTCCGGGGATGCTGCTTGACCTGCTGAATGACTCCAGCACTTTGCGTCTTTCCTGTGGACATTCTCCTTTATCACTTGGGTTATTCCCTCAAAAAATGCAATCATGCCTATTAGATATGACCTCTTTATTGGTTCTCTCTAAATGGTACAGATTTTTCAGGTGCTCAGTGACTCTGTATTTACAGATTTCATTAATTTCCCTATTATACTCATCAATCATTTCTTAGTTTTTTTTCTCTCACACCTTTTTAAAAAATAATGTTGAATTTGTAACTTTCCAGCAGCAACTCATGAATCAGGAAAAAGTTAGGAGCATCTTCATTTTCCTAACCCATTTGCTTTCAACCCTGAGTGGAAATCGTTATGTCTGGGGATTTTTCAGTCTTTGGAACCATTTTTATTTTCTGATATTCTGAGTTTCATTCGTTAATTCTTAATGAGTTTTCATGGAATGTCAGATATATGTATCTCCTGGAGACTGCTTTTCATATTTCCATTTTCCTGCATATATCACCTTTTTGCTCTTCCCTTTGGTTCTGTATACATTTGCTAGTTGTTTGCACTTTTCTCTACTTGGTATTGAATGATCTTGCCTCATTCATCAACCTGGGTGAGTTCAATATTGGAGATCCATGCTTTCAGATGCCTAATGTAGCTCGGCTCTGTGCTAATTTTCTGTCATGTTCATTTGTATTTTACCCGACCACACTAGTAATCAGTTCACTGCTTCATCCGCTTATGGTTAACTGTAGTAAAATGCAGAATCTCAGGAACGTTTCAAACTTAACATTGAAGAAGGGCATATTACAATCATTGTTAGTTAAATGTTCCTTTACTGTTAGGTTATCAACTGAGACAAATTATTTCCAAATGTTGCACAAACTGGCTTCTTTCCTGTTGTAGATAACATTGTTCTAAAAGAAATCTGGAAGACACTCAAACAGTCCACTGCCTTCCAAATGAAACTCTCTGCTCTTCCCAAATCAGACATTTAAATAGTTCCATTAAGAAATGTTTGTCTCCAACCTCTTTAATATTTAAAATTAACCCATTTACCACATCTTTGCAGCTATTATGAAGTAGATTTTCTCCCTTGAGATATACTTCCATTAGGGCCCTCCAGTGTTACTTAATTCTGATCCAAGGAAGGTCATTCTCCAGCCTTGCCTTTCTTTGTGGTTACATCTTTGTTGCCTTTTTCCCTGGCTGTCCATTATCTGATTGCTCGGAGCATAAGCTACCATCTTGTTTCTCTAAGTTGACTGACTTACTCTTTCGTCGGAAAGACGCAAAGTGTTGGAGTAACTCAGTGGGTCAGGTAGTATCACTAGCTTTGAAGAAGGGTCCCAACCTGAAACATTAACTACCCATGTTCTCCATGGATGCTGACTGACCTGCTTAGTTACTTCAGCATTTTGTGACTTACCTTGATAAACCAGCTTCTGCTGTTCCTTGTTTCTACACTCTTACTCTTTCACTTGGTCTAGCTGACGAGTTTGTATAGACAGTAGACAATAGACAATAGGTGCAGGAGTAGGCCATTTGGCCCTTCGAGCCAGCACCACCATTCAATGTGATCACGGCTGATCATCCACAATGAGTACCCCATTCCTGCCTTCTCCCCAAATACCCTGACTCCGCTATCTTTAAGAGCCTTATCTAGCTTTCTCTTGAAAGTATCCAGCGAACCGGCCTCCACCGCCCTCTGAGGCAGAGAATTCCACAGACTCACAACTCTGTGTGTGAAAAATGTTTCCTCATCTCCGCTCTAAATGGCTTAACCCTTATTCTTAAACTGTGACCCCTAGTTCTGAATTCCCCCAACACCAGGAACATGTTTCCTGCCTCTAGCATGTCCAAATCCTTAATAATCTTATATGTTTCAATAAGATCCCCTCTCATCCTTCTAAATTCCAGAGTATACAAGCCCAGCTGCTCCATTCTCGCAGCATATGACAGTCCCAACATCTCGGGAATTAACCTTGTGAACCTACACTGCACTCCCTCAATAGCAAGAATGTCCTTCCTCGAATTTGGAGACCAAAACTGCACACAATACTGCAGGTGTGGTCTCACTAGGGCCCTGTGCAACTGCAGAAGGACCTCTTTGCTCCTATACCCAATTCCTCTTGTTATAAAGGCCAACATGCCACTGGCTTTGTTCACTGCCTGCTGTACCTGCATGCTTACTTTCATTGACTGATGAACAAGGACCTCAGATCCTGTTGTACTTCCCCTTTTCCCAACTTGACACCATTTAGATAATAATCTTCCTTCCTGTTTGTGCTACCAAAGTGGTTAACCTCACATTTATCCACATTAAATTGCATCTGCCCACTCACCCAACCTGTCCAAATCACCCTGCATTCTCATAGCATCCTCCTCATAGTGCACACTGCCTCCCAGCTTTGTGTCATCTGCAAATTTGTTAATGTTACTTGTAATCCCTTCATCTAAGTAATTAATATATATTGTAAATAGCTGCGGTCTCAGCACCGAGTCTTGTGTTACCCCACTAGTCACCGCCTGCAATTCTGAAAGAGACCTGTTAATCCCAACTCTTTGTTTCCTGTCTGCCAACCAATTTTCTATCCATGTCAGGATAGGCGTAGATACATATTGGCAACTGTGAACTTGTAATGAGTTTTACATTTGATTCATGTTTGTTAAAGCCATGAATACATGTGATTGAAACTGTCTAAAATACATGATTAAATCCTCCCAATCAACTCACTGTATTCTTAGGTTCACACGTGATATATATGTGTGTATGTATATATAAATACATATAAATATATACATTTACACACACACATATATGTATATAGGGTGTGTAGGATAATATCTATGCTATTTTACAGTATATGTTATTAGCTAAGGTACTATGTTAACATACCTGTTGTATTTCTGCAAGTGAGATTTCACTGCTCCCTTTTGGGACACATGACAATAAATCACTCTTGACTCCTGACAATAGAATGCTGATAATAATACCGATATTAGTGCCTTGGCTACAGGCGCGGCATGCAACATATATTGTTATAAAGAGTAACAAATGCCTTTGATTATCTTCCTCTACCAAGGCCGTCTATCAGCTCTTAAAGGGTTAACGTTCTTGCTCCGTTTGACGCAGGACAAATAGCAACTCAAGTGCTGGTATTCAGAAGGAATGACACGGCAGCTCTGACTGTCTGATGGGTACACACCATCCTAGAATTCCCCTGGGATTAGGTTGCTTTTAACAAATACCATGGCTTCACGGGAATCTGACCGAGTGCATTCAAGCATACTACTGGAGCCATCCGAAGCCTCTCTTCTGTCAGTGCAGAATCTCCCCTTTTTAGACAGCATTAGGGAGGGCAAAGTGCCGGCACTGTGTACATGGGTGTTAATGCCGACCAAGAGGTGTCGAATAAGCTAATGTTCAGCAATCAGCATTTCCACAAGTTCTGTTCAGGGATTGTTCTTGGATAATGGGGCAAATATAGGTTGCAGGTTTCACAGGAGGGTGGGGAAGTTGTAGAAACAATTGGACTTGGTGGTGGCAGGTTAAGTTTGGTCACAGATCTTGCACATGTTACTCATGTGTAACAGGTAGATTGAAGAGGCACCGACATCAGCTTGTGCTCAAATAAGGTATTCAACATGGATAAATGGCCATAGGAAGGAAGAAGTGTAATCTGAGCCTTTGAAGTGGTGATTGAAGATCAAGATGAAGAGATGGGTTTTCTTGAAGGTGATGATCGAAATTGTTAAAAATAGTTTTCAGGATAGAAGGAACAAGGTTGAGAGGATGGGGGACTGAGAGGAAGCAGTGAATGGGATGTGATTAAGGTTACAAGTTGGCTGGAGTGGGAGAACGGGGAAGAACGAAAAAGGCTTTTCAATGAGAACAAAGTGTTAAATTGCACCAACAGGAGATGTGAAACCAAAGTTGGCTGCTTGTTTTATTTTGTTAGCCAAGAGATGCGACAGTGATTTTGAAGAGATGGTAGAGTGTCTGAGATGTGAGAATGGTTCACAGTCCCCGAAGATATAGGATCCATTCTTACCCTTGCAAAACTACTTCAATCTTAACGTCAGACACGCCTAACAACTAGAATGTTCAATCCTCATAAAACAATAAACTGTTACTTAAATTATCTAAAAGTAAAGATACAGATGTGAGTTGGACATTTGTTTTATAAAACGTCTGATTTTACCATCCATTGACCTCATGAGTACAAAATGAATGTCTGATCGCCTGATCCCATGGAATGGATTGTTAAGCATCAGGGCACTAATGTAATAACTGTAACCATGTGTTTCCTAATCCCAGCTTCACTCAGGAACCAGTTCACTAGAGAAGCTCCAGTCTACCCATACCTCCAGCTAAAAAGGTTACCAGCTTACCTTTAAAGCTTTAAAGCATTCCCATGTGGCAACTTAAAATCTTTTAAAGGGAGCTGAGCCATTTTCTGAAAGAGGTGCTGGTTTTTGTTGCTGAGCAAAAGTCTAAGGACATAGACCAGTCTGCCATCTTGCGCAGAAAGGAAGATAAGTGATACCAACACATTAGGATTAAATGCCGGACACTTGGTCCTTGAAGTGGGTCACTTAGCACCAGATCAAATGGGACAGTTTCATCCTCCAAAACCATCTCCACATTTTGATCTGCCAGACATCCTTGCTGTTTGCATCCCCAACATGTCCAAGGTTCTTGGGTGTCTAGAGCCATGATACACAGTCTCAAAGTAAGGAGTCAACCAATTGTGACAGTGATGAGATGACATTTCTTCACAGAGTAAATTTTTGGAATTCTCTGTCCAAGAAGACCATGGAGGCTGAGTTATTGGATACATTCAAGACTAAGTGGAATACATTTGCAGGGATAAGTAGTGATTACAGGATTACATGATCAGCCATGATCTTACTGAAAGAGTGCAGCAGAAATGATGGGCTGAATGGTCATCTCTTGCTTTTATTTATTATGTTCTTACAAATTAGAGGGATTCCACAATGGCATTGGGTGGCATAGTGTTGCAGCTGAGAGAGCTTCTGCCTCAAAGCACTGAAGACTCAGGTCTAAACCTGACCTTGGGTCCTGTCTCTATGGATTTTGCATGTCCTCCCTGTGAATGTGTGAATGTCCTCTGGAGTGCTCCAATTTCCTCCCACATGCCAAAGACATGTGTATTGGCAGGTTAATTAACCACTGTAAATTACCGCGAGTGAGTGGGAGAATCTGGGGAGATTTGGTGGAAATGAGAGCAGAATAGTAAAAAATAGATTTTTTTGTAGTAGTATTAAGTGTAAATGGCTGATTGATGGTCAGTGGTGGGCCGAAGGTCCTGTTGCCATGCAATTAGTCTATGACTTATAGGGTTTTATGCTTTATTCCTTTGTCTCCTACTTACTGCATCATTTATTCCCTTAAATGGCTCAATACTTGTATAATTCACTCCAACAAACCCACATGCTGCTGAGTTCCATGTTCTTAGCAGATTCTGAACAAATGTTTAAGAAGGAACTGCAGATGCTGGAAAAATCGAAGGTAGATAAAAATGCTGGAGAAACTCAGCGGGTGAGGCAGCATCCATGGATCGAAGGAACAGGTGACGTTTCAGGATCGAGACCCTTCTTCAGACCAATGTGATATCAAATAACTTCATCGTTTTAAAGACTGCTATGATCTCACTTTTACTGTTCCCCTTTCTCAAGAAAAGAGCCCCAGACTATCTGTTTTCCTTGATAGTTCCCACCATCTTGTTTCTGGGAACACACTTTTTAAACATTTTTTCCAGTACCTCGATATCCTTTCTGCTGTGTGTGTGGACCAGATGTTTGAGTTATACCTTGAGTGTGGTCTGAACAAGGATCAGTACAGGTTTAATATAATTCTTGACTTTTAAATCTTGTTCCTTTAGAAATGAAAGCCAGTGCTTCCATAACCTCTTGGTGATCTCGAGACCAATATTAGTAATGTACCTAAGACGTTTCCTTGTTGCCCCAAAGTAAGAGCTGCGATGGTCAAAGATTTTCTTGAGAGCTCTGGGGTTTTATGGAAAACACCAAACTCTCCAAGACTTAATGGCGTGGAGTTAAAAAACACAAGAGTTATTAAATGTGGAAAGAAAGAGTTATTTAAAATCTTAAATGTTCCACTTCCTCGGGGTTTTCAGCCTATATGCGTGCATGTGTATGTGGGTGGGGGGGGGGGGGAGCTGTGGGGAAGGGTTGTTATAGGACAGTACCTCTTTGTAGCACCTCTTGCTTATTTTCCATAGAGAAAGGTCACCGTTGTAAACTTAGCATGAAACCATGTTGACATAACCCTGCACAGGAAGCCAGGGAGTGTAATTAAACCCAAGCTGCTTGAAACTCCACTCTGCAGCTTTGAATTAGACTGTTCAGTACAGTACTGTGATCATGGAAACTAACCAGCACTCTCTCCCTCTCTTTCTATCTCTCTCTCTCTCACACGCACATACACACATGGTCCATTGGTTTTGAACCCAGCATTTAAAGGAATGCATATTAACCTCTCAGCTCATTTGAATTTCTTGTGTGTTTCTTGCATCCCAGACATGCTATTATCCACGGGTCTGAAGAAGGGTTTCAGCCCGAAACGTTGCCTATTTCCTTCGCTCCATAGATGCTGCCTCACCTGCTGAGTTTCTCCAGCATTTTTGTTTACCTTCAATTTTCCAGCATCTGCCCTTCCTTCTTAAACCATATTTTGTCACTCCAAGTATGGCCTGTAGATGAATAGGCAGTATTCAAAAAATCTATGGATTTCCATTCTTTGAAAACTGAACCTCTGGATTTTAATGCTCAACAATCAACTGTCTCCTACATAGATGCTGCCTCACCCGCTGAGTTTCTCCAGCATTTTTGTCTACCTAGTCTTAAAACTGCCTATTCCTTAACTTTCTATTCCCAGTCTACCACACATTTGCTAATGCCAGATCCCAATCCAATGTCCACAGTCACACTCTGCTCTTGTTCTGTTACACTTTGTGTTAGGCACTACTCCAATCTATTACAGTCTGTTGCTCCTGTGTAACACATGCCCCACTCTATTATGATAGACAGTGCTGGAGAAACTCAGCGGGTGCAGTAGCATCGATGGAGCGAAGGAAATAGGCAATATTTCAGGCCGAAACCCTTCTTCAGACTCCTTTTTACGTTTCGGGCCAAAACCCTATTTCAGACTGATGTGTGTGGGGGTGGGGGGACGGGGAGAAGAAAGGAAAAAGGAAGAGGAGGAGCCCGAGGGCTGAGGGAGAGCTGAGAAGGGGAGGAGACAGCAAGGGCTACCGGAAAGTGGTGAATTCAATGTTTATGTCGCTAGGATGCAGACTGCCCAGGCGGAATATGTGTTGCTCCTCCAATTTCCGGTTGTTCTCACTCTGGCCATGGAGGAGGCCCAGGACAGAGAGGTCGGATTCAGAATGCGAGGGGGTTGAAGTGATGAGCCACTGGGAAATCAGGTTGGTTGATGCGGACCGAGCGGAGGTGTTCGGCGAAACGATCGCCAAGCCTACGCTTGGTCTCTGACATCAAGACATCTGATCAGCTGACATCTAGAGCTGCGGATGCAATAGATGAGGTTGGAGGAGTTGCAGGTGAACCTCTGTCGCACCTGGAACGACTCCTTGGGTCCTTGAATGGAGTTGAGGGGGGAGGTAAAGCGACAAGTGTAGCACCCCACTCTATTATGCTCTGTGTACCACACTTCCCAATCGAATGCCCTCTGTGTAGCACACTGCCCAGTCTATTTATCTCTGCATCATAAAATGCCACAATCTGTTCCCCTCTGTGTAATACATACCCCATTCTATTACCCATGCCCAAATCTATAAGCCTCTGTAACACTCAGTGCCAGTTTATTACATTCAATGGAACATCACACTGCAGTCTATTACTTACTGGACCACTCCATTGGTCACTTTGTAACACACACCCTGTTTAATGATCTGCTCCTGTCTGTTACACACTGTGTAACACTCACTGACTCAGTCTTTTACACCGCCCAGTCTATTCCCCTCTTTGTACCGCACTGTCCGGTGTCCCATACTTCCTCAGTCTATTACACTCTATGTAACACACCACCACATTCTACTCGCCTCCATCTAACCCACTGACTCATCTAATACTGATGTGTTTAAGCATACAAGACCCTGGGCCAAGTACTTGAAATGAGATTGCTCCAAATATTTTTTTTTCTGGCTGGCCCAGACATTATAGGCTGAATGGCCTCAATCCATGCTGTAAGTTTCAATAATGCTTTGAGCTTTCTAAAACTTGTTTATTACCAGCTGTGCCATTCGTTCCCGATTGTCTGTTACCACCTTGCTGTTTTCTGGGCATTATGGTATGAAGATGGGACTCAGATGGTGCATTCTCCATCGTGATTCAGAAGATTATTTAATACACCTCCACTCCAAATACTTGAACACATAATTTGAGCCAACACTCCAGTGCAGAATTGAGAAGATGTGCTCGATCAGGACTTCCACTGTATGGATCACAATGTTGATCACAGAATGATCGTATGATCACCAAAAAAGATCCCAATGTGTTAATTCAAAGAGCAGCAAGTATCCCAATCAATAAGTGTTCATCAATCAACATGACAAAGTGATATTATCTGATCATTATAACATTAAACTAGTTTGGTGCTGCATTCATTGACTGTTGCAATTTTCTACATTTTAACAATGACAGCTATATTCTGCTAGTCTTTTCCACTCTAAAACTCCCCAAGCACCTAATTTTTCCCACCACACAGAGAAACTTGGCCTTCAAATTGAGCCAAAAACAAGTTCTTTAAAATAAACAATTGAATCATTAAGAGATCGACACGTTTGGGAAAGCAGAAACAAGGAACTGCAGATGCTGGCTTACAAAACAAAGGCACTGAGTGCTCGATTAACTCAGCATGTCAGGCAGTATCCCTGGAAAACATGGATAGGTGGCATTTCGGGTTGGGACTCTTCTTCAGACTAGGAGGCAATGGATGTAGATGTATTCGGCAATCAGCTGGAAATGAGCCATGTGAATTGTGCTTGGAATGCTAAAGACATTCCACTGCCTTCCTGTCAGTCTTTTTCAATACTTCTCCGTTGGTATTTGTGTTGGCGTTGGTTTATTATTGTCACGTGCACCGAGATACTGTGAAATACTGTGATTTGTGCCCTATACAGGCAATCCATACCACACTGAACGTCAGTACAGTTATACCATTCATGAGTACAAAAGATAGTGCAAAATTAGAAAGGAAACAGAGTGCAGTGTATAGTGCTGAGTATCAGAGAGAATACAGATACAAATAAGTGCAAGGTCCACCACAAGGTAGATTGGGAACACACCTTTAGCATATGAGAGCATTTTCAAGAGCCAGAAAACAGCAGGGAAGAAGCTTCAGTCTGCTGGTACCTGCTTTCAAGTTTTTGTTATTTTTGTTGCTTTTGTCTCTTTTGTCCCAAAGGGAGATGGGAGAAAAGGGAATGACCGGGGTGTGATAAGTCATAGAAGCAGAGTTAGGCCATTCAGCCCACCCAATCTACTCCACCAGTCAATCATGGCTGATCTATATTTCCCTCTCAACCCCATTCTCCTGCCTTCTCCTCGTAACCTTTGAAATTGTGATTGGCCTTGGGTGTCAATTGGGGGTGAGGCTGGTTTGTGTGATGGGTTGGGCTGCCTCCACAAGTCTCTGCTATTCCTTGCTGTTGTAGTCTTGGGCAGAGCAGTTGCCTTATGCCCCTGTCCCACTTAGGAAAAGGTTTAGATCTTTTTTTCACCCAGTTTTATTCCACCAGGGAGGTCTTACCTTCCACTACATTCAACCTCCGGCAACCGCCTTCAACTGGCATCGCAACCGGCTTTGACTAAAAAATTACCGATTTTTAAAACGGCAACCTATTTTTAATCGCGGCTGGTTTTGAATTTTTTGAAATATTCGCCGGAACATAGAAGAAGCGGAAACCACTTTCGACCATTCGGGAGACTGACAAAAACCTCCGGGAACTGCACGGAAACCTTGGGTGGGGCGCAAACTCTCCAGAGGTTTCCGTTCAGGTTTCCTAAGTGGGACAGGGGCATTACCAAGCAGTGTTGCAACCCGGCAGGATGCATTCTCTGGTATATCTTTAGAAATTGGTTAGTCATTAAAGAAGTGCAATATTTCTTTAGTTTTTGGAGGATTTACAGGTGTTGATGTGCTTTCACGGCAGCAGCATTAATCTGGTTGGACCAGGATAAATTATTTGCGATATTTACATCTAGGAGCTTGAAGCTTTTGTACATCTCCACATCACCACCTTTGATATAGACTGCATTACATATCACATATCACATGATGCACTCCATCACATGTCAAGTGCAAGGTGAACCACAGCAGATAGAAACCATCTCTGAATTGCCAACCTAACCAAACCGTAACAACATCACAGCAAAGCACGTGAGGGGTGGTGTTATACAGTAGAGGTGTGCAGAGTCATAAGGGGAGTGGATCGGGTAGATGCACAGTCTCTTGCCTAGAGTAGTGGAATTGAGAACCAGAGAACAGGTTTAAGATGAGGGGGGAAAGATTAAATAGGAATCTGAGGGGTAAATTTTTTACACGTAGGAGTGGTAGGATATGAAACGAGCTGCCAGAGGAGGTAGTTGATGCAGGTACTATCACAACATTAACGAAATATTTGGGACAGGTACATGGATAGATTTGGGGGGATATGGGCCAAACGCAGGCAGGCTGGACTAGTGTGGATGGAACATGTTAGCAAGATGGGCCGAAGGGCCTGTTTCCACACTGTACAACTTTCTATGAATCGAGTGGATCGGGAGAATTCAGTACATTAGGCGCGTGGACCGGACTGGACTTTTGTAAGTGCTGCCAAAATATGCACGACTCATACATGTGTGATCCATGCAAAAATAATTTCACTGTGTAGTGCATATGTGACAATAAAGAACCATTGAACCGTAGTGTAACCAGCTTTGGATGAGAACCAGGCCAAGATCTTGCAGAATAAGCTGCAATGAAAAACTCATCTCATCACAGAGCCAATAATTAAACTGACCAATTTCAACCTATGCAGGAAGAAATTAATGGTTATCCAGAACAGAACAAGAGAGATTTTGTTTCAAACTTTACTTCCCACAACCCAGAAGGAGGCCACTCAGCCTATCATGTCCAACCAGCTCATTAACTCGCACATGCTCATAAATTAGAAGGTCAATTAACTTACCAGTACGGATTTGGGATGTACAGTATGTGGAAGCTGGTGCACTCTGACGAAACATGTGTGGCCATAGGAAGAATATGGAAACTCAACACAGATGCCGCAGGAGGTCAGGATTGAACCTGGGTCCCTGGATCTGTGAGGCCACTGCACAAATTGGAGTTCAACCAAGCACTGTGTCTATCTCTAGCACACGTTGAAGACTAAAAAACTGGATGCACGCAGAAACTTCAAGAAACGTCTCACTGATCATATCTGAATGCTGGGAATATGATTTCAAAGTAAATGAATTGAACTCTATCAAAATAATTGTATTTATTTCTAGAAAGTGGGCTTTGATGGCAGGGCTGCCATTTATTGTCCATCATCACTGCCCTTGAACAGGCATGCATGGAAATGCATCCTTGTAAGACTCCATTCCAGGATTTCGACCAAGCATGATAAAGAAATGGCTATGTAGTCTTAAGGCCTGACGTGTACCTGCAGCCACTGACATTGTTTTAAAGAAGGAACTGCAGATGCTGGAGAATCGAGGGTACACAAAAAGCTGGAGAAACTCAGCGGGTGCAGCAGCATCTAAGGAGCGAAGGAGATAGGCGACGTTTCGGGCCGAGACCCTTCTTCAGTGCCACTGACATTGTGTTGCATCTGCTACCATTGTCCTGGTATGTAGATACAGTGGGCTTGCGTGGTGATGTTGAAGGTTCAATGATTCACTGATACTTTATTGTCACATGTGAAATTCTTTGTGTTTTGCATACAATCCTTGAAAATCGTACAGCAGGCTTCACCTAGGCACTACACAAAAAATTGCCATGTTTCTGGTGCCGACAATGTTTCAGTCTTCTTGCAGCGGCTAGCAAGGCCTGCACCACACGTGACTGCATCGAGCTGTTCCAGTGCATTGTGCTGATGGGATAAAATGCAGCTGTGGGAGCAAAATGGAGGTGAGGCACAGGATAAAAGAGGGGGATGTCTGATGGCTATTGGACTAACATTTCAGCTGTGGTAAATAGCCAATGCTGGTTGGAGATGAGTAGACTTGTAGTAGGAAGCACACCTGAGACAAATGGCTTGTTTCTATGCTCTATATTCCATGTAAAATAATGTATATATAACAGACATCTTATTTACGTAGAGCACAATATACATGGAACACCACAGTGGCACTTCTCTATGCAACTGAGGGTTTTGTTCGATTATGTGTCACAGTGTGTTTTGCTTTTTTCTTAAACCCTACTTATGTTTTGTGGTATCTGTTTTAAAAAAAAAATGTTTAGAACTAGCAGCCAACAGCAGCTCTGTTCGGCCTAACCCACCCGTTTGCTTGGAAACCCTACACCTGTTGAAAGGCCTCCACGGGTCTGATATGGGCCTTTGAAGACCCGCCTGGAAAAAGCAGCTTAATCTGCAATTACACAGCCCGCATTTTCTACTGAATCGGAAACAAATTCAGCCACTTCAGAGCCAGGAGGCTTAACCGCTGGGAGGAGTTGAGCTGAAGGCTAGATGAAAGCTCCTTGCCGCTGGCACAGCGATCGCTCCCAGGCATCGTATCCAAGCAAATGCAGAGCGGAGGATCAAGTTAATGCGCCGAGACTAAATATAGGGTATCACGCTGTTAATTCCGAGGTGTTCAGTTTCACTCGCGGCCTGTGAATGGCTTGGGTCTCACCAGAATCTCCGACAGATGGAAGAACAAAAAGAACTTTATTTTCTGGGAAGGAATCCCACTCCCCACTCTCCCCCTTCTCCCCCCGTCCTCCCATTCCTGCTCCTTCTCCCCAGATGAGAGAATAGAGCCAACTTCAGAATTCCCAATGCCATTGCAGACTTCTCTTCTCCTCACGCGTGCACACGAGCTTCTTTC
This sequence comes from Okamejei kenojei, assembly GCA_035221665.1. Classification (NCBI taxonomy): domain Eukaryota; kingdom Metazoa; phylum Chordata; class Chondrichthyes; order Rajiformes; family Rajidae; genus Okamejei; species Okamejei kenojei. Next base: position 59,721,024 of record CM069141.1, read on the forward strand.
AAACATAGATGAGTCTCCTCAAACCTGTCTCAAATAACTTTCCCACCGTTTCTCAACGCCTGCCAAACTCAGCCAACCCCCCAGCCTGCCGCTCACGCCCACTGTGTCACACTAACCTCGGGCACTGTTCCTAAAGGTGTTTCTCCAGGCCTGAGAGCACACACTGGGTGACTGTGGACTATTCAACTGTGTCATAGAGTCATAGAGTGATACAGTGTAGAAACAGGACCTTCAACCCAACTTGCCCAACATGTCCCAGCTACACTCCGACCTGCCTGCGTTTGGTCCATATCCCTCCAAACCTGTCCTTTCCATGCACCTGTCTAATTGTTTCATAGATGTTGGGGTAGTCCCTGCCTCAACTACCTCCTCTGTCAGCTTGTTCCTTACATCCACCACACTTTGTGCGAACTGGGAAGGGCAGAAAACAGCCTTTAACCTCAAACCCCCCCACTCTATTTGGTGCATTTATAAGTTATAATTTATTGGAAGATGTGAGGTTGGTGTTTATGATCATGGTGAGTGGCAGCCTGGTATGGTTTGCAATTTTTGCTCCTCTTTCATCTGGGAAACAGACACTGGCTATCTATCCTATCCCTGCCTCTCATAATTTTATATCTATCTCTCCTGTCATTGCTCAGCTTCCTTCATTCCATGGAAAACAGACTTAGCCTATCCAAGGAAAGACATAAAATGCTAGAGTAACTCAGACAGAATCCCTGGATAGTTTCAGGTCAAGACACTTTAATGAGTCTGAAGAAGGGTCTCAATCTGAAATGCCACCTATCCACGTTCCCCAGGGATGCTGCCTGACCTGCTCAGTTAATCCAGCATTTTGTGTCTTTCCTTGAAAAACCAGCATCTGCAGTTCCTTGTTTCTACACCAAGCCGGTCCAATCTCTCCTGATATCTCAAGTCCCCCAGTCCAGGCAACATCCTTGTGAATCCTTTCTGCGTGCTTTCTAGTTTAATTACTGTAGGGCGGTGACCAGAACTGCACACGAGACTCCCAAAACTCAGTACAGCTGTAACATGACAAGATACCATAATAATGCTAGAAGTATCTACTTACACTCTCACTTCAACCATGCACTGCTCGATGGTGTTACCACAAACTATCTAATTTATGTGAAATATATTTATTTCGGAGTTAAGCCACAATTTTGTTTCTTTCTCAACTGAAGATTGACTTCCACCTCCATTCCACTTCCAGCTGAAGATTTGGATGAACTCAGCACATTATGATTTGGACGTTGCCAGTCTCCAGTCAATGAGTAACTCAGTAGATAGACCTAATGGAATGTGGTGCTATTCCGGAGTTTCACAAGAAGTTAGCTAATCAATGCCTCGCAGTTCAACTTATGCCCCCTTGTAACACTATTTCTTTCGTGCTTCTTTGATAATTATCACTGATCTCTTCGGGCACTCGATTTTATTCTAGACCATATTGTGAAAAATACACATTTTGTTTCACAGGCCATCAAAAAAACCCAAATGAAGTTGAGGATTATTATCCAAGGCTAGTATTTCTGGTGAGCAGTGACATGAGACTATGAATCTCAATTCTTCAACAGTCTGCCCCAATGTAGGACAGAACCCAAAAGATTCACCCTGAGTAACTATTTATGAGTACTAAGATGCCATCACTCACTGTAATTAAAATATACTCTTTGAAATAGTCTTGTTGGCCATTTCTAATTCTGCAAAATGCCTTCGCTGGCTATCCTTTGCAATCTTGACAGATGGTACGTGAGTCTATTAGCTCATCAAAATCTTTAATTAACCCAGACTCATAAATATAAGTTGTGACAATGGCTTTTGTGCTCAGGATAACCAGAATATTCGGAATGAAGCTCTCTCCACTTTGGTACAGTGGTCTGATTATGTCCTTCTTTACTGTCATTTTTGCTGTAATCTTCATTGTTATAATCACAAAATCCTCTGCCACCAGTTATCACACATCACAATTTATCACATATCACATTTCACAATTGTGAATATGACATTTTTACTTGTGTCTGAATTCTCCCTGGTCACTCCTGCTTCTCCCTTTTCCCATCCGGCAAGAGGTATAAAAGTGTGAAAACGCACACCTCCAGATTCAGGGACAGTTTCTTCCCTGCTGCAATCAGGCAGCTGAACATTCTTATCACCAACTAGAGAGCCGTCCTGACCTACCATCTACCTAATTGGAAACCCTCGGATTATCTTTTATCAGACTTTACTGGACTTTATCTTCCACTAATCGTTATTCCCATATCCTGTATCTGTACACTGGAGATGGCATGATTCTGATCATGTCTAGTCTTTCCGCTGAATGGATAGCACGCAATAAGAAAGCTGTTCACTGTACCTCAGTACACATGACAATAAACTAATCTAAACTAAACTAAACTAAGCCAAACATTTGGTAATCTATAATACCATTTTGTGTTAAACTTTCAAATTAAATCATCTAATCACTTTGAGATAAGAGAACATGCCATCTTTGCATTCCCACTGCAGCCATTAAGTCAGGTTACTGACTTAGGACCAATAATTTTTTACATGGGCAATGTTCTATGACCAAAGTTAAAGTGCTGTCCATTTGCAAGTGGTGGAACATTTTCACACCAAAACCAGTTCCTTGTATCTCTTTCTCAATTTGAGCTTAGTTTCTTTCAGTCTTCTTCAATGTATATTGGACCCGCATATGGCTGATTATAGTTTGCACTCCCTAATTCAAAGCATCACACAAGCTTCAATGCACATGTTGTATCACAGGCAGCCAACAGAGATTAGCTTCACAGATTCCTCTTACATTATGTCATATGCCATTTATTGTTCTGAGTCCCAATTCTACTATTTTGTATTTTTTTCAGTCATTAACAGTGTTGGTACACTTATACCTGGCTAAATTCCAGCTTGTAACCAGACCATGTCTAAGAATAACATAAGTTCCAAGATATTTTCAGGTTTCACTACCTTCACAATTGCTTCTACTTTTGGATGACTGACTGCAATTGTACCTGCAGCCCAAACACAGAGACCTTATTTCTCTACAAATCATATTTACTTCTTTTGACTTTTACATTGTCTTCATGCAGCTACCTGAACACGTTTTCCAAATTATCACGGATGGCCCTTATCTGCAAGTTGAATATCTTGATTGCGTAAACAGTTAAACAGTGCAAGACCTAAACCTTGCATTAACTCTAGTTTAATAGATCTTCTCTGACAATTTCACACAATAATAAAGTTGTGAATAGGACTAAGGGCTCTCATGCGTTTTCGTTGTCATCAACGAAGATAGACACGAAAAGCTTGATTACCTCAGCGGGTCAGGCAGCATCTCTGGAGAAATGGAATGTGACGGGGGGGGGGGGGGGGGGGGGGGGGGGGGAGAGAAAAAACTGGAGGCGAGAAAAGGGTAGAACAAAATAAAACTGATTTTCAATTTATTTGAACTGAAGTTCAAAAACTCTATCCCCCCCCCACTCCACATCTATCTTTCAGTCTGAAGAAGGGTTCTGACCCAAAACACCACCCATTCCTTTTCTCCAGAGATGCTGCCTGATCTGCTGAGTTACTCCAGCATTTTGTGTCTATCTTCAGAATAAACCAGCATTTGCAGTTCCGTCCTATACACTAAGTTGTCGTTAGTCCTTGAATGACCATGTGAATGGACCAGCTCTAGTTTGGTTGCATGCAGCTCCTGAGAAATAGGCAATGGACACCATTCATCATCAGCTGCCTCGTCCATGGTCTCCATATACACAATATGAAGACAGATTGTTTTTGCTTTAGATACTACTGCCTAGTCTTTAGTAGAATTCAATTTTATTTTAATTTATCCAGGTTTTCCAAGTGTTTTTTTTTTTAAAACAAGAAATGACAAATTGATGTAATAGTTTGTATCCAAGAATATTTCTACATACTTTGCAAAGAAGAACGGTGGGCAGAGGGGCCTGGTTCATCAATATTTGGCAAATTTATTTAATTAGCCATAACCATCAATGGATTTAAAAAATGTGCCCAAAGGTCTTCAAGATTCATCTGAAAATGATTTATCGTGTTCACATTAAGCTGGAAGGAATGTAGGGGAGATTTACGAGGCTGTTCCCGGGACTAGAGGGTCTGAGCTATTGGGAATGGTTGGGCAGGCTATGACTTTATTCCTTGGAGTGCAGGAGGCTGAAGGGTGATCTTATCGAGATGGATGAAATCATGAGGGGAATTGATAGGATGAATGCACAGATTATTTTACCCAGGGTTGGGGAATCAAGAATTAAAGGAAACTGTGGGGCAAACTTTTAACTCAGAGGATCATGAATATATGGGACAAGCTGCCAGAGGATGTAGTTGCGACACGTATGATAACAGCCCTTAAAATACACTTGAACAGGTACAGTGGCTTGCAAAAGTTTTCATACCCCTTGAACGTTTCCACATTTTGTCACGTTACAACCACAAACGTAAATGTATTTTATTGGGATTTTATGTGATAGACCAACACAAAGTGGTGCATAATTGTGAAGTGGAAGGAAACTGATACATGTTTCCAAATTCTATTACAAATAAACAACTGAAAAGTGTGGAGTGCAAAAGTATTCAGCCCCCCTGAGTCAATACTTTGTAGAACCACCTTTTGCTGCAATTACAGCTGCAAGTCTTTTGGGGTATGTCTCTACCAGCTTTGCACATCTAGAGACTGAAATATTTTCCCATTCTTCTTTGCAAAATAGCTCAAGCTCAGTCAGATTGGATGGAGAGCGTCTGTGAACAGCAATTTGCAAGTCTTGCCAGAGATTCTCAATTGGATTTAGGTCTGGACTTTGACTGGGCCATTCTAACACATGAATATGTTTTGATCTAAACCATTCCATTGTAGCTCTGGCTGTATGTTTAGGGTCGTTGTCCTGCTGGAAGGTGAACCTCTGCCCCAGTCTCAAGTCTTTTGCAGACTCTAACAGGGTTTCTTTCAAGATTGCCCTGTATTTGGCTCCATCCATCTTCCCATCAACTCTGACCAGCTTCCCTGTCCCTGCTGAAGAAAAGCATCCCCACAGCATGATGCTGCCACCACCATGTTTCACAGTGGGGATGGTGTGTTCAGGGTGATGTACAGTGTTAGTTTTCTGCCACACATAGCGTTTTGCATTTAGGCCAAAAACTTCAGTTTTGGACTCATCAGACCAGGCCACCTTCCTCCACATGTTTGCTGTGTCCCCCCCATGGCTTGTGGCAAACTGCAAATGGGACTTCTTATGGCTTTGTTTCAACAATGGCTTTCTTCTTGCCACTCTTCCATAAAGGCCCGATTTGTGGAGTGCACGACTAATAGTTGTCCTGTGGACAGATTCTCCCACCTGAGCTGTGGATCTCTGCAGCTCCTCCAGAGTTACCATGGGCCTCTTGGCTGCTTCTCTGATCAATGCTCTCCTTGCCCGGCCTGTCAGTTCAGGTGGACAGCCATGTCTTGGTAGGCTTGCAGTTGTGCTATACTCTTTCCATTTTCGGATGATGGATTGAACAGTGCTCCGTGAGATGTTGAAAGCTTGGGATATTTTTTTATAACCTAACCCTGCTTTAAACTTCTCCACAACTTTATCCCTGACCTGTCTGGTGTGTTCCTTGGGCTTCATGATGCTGTTTGTTCTCTAACAAACCTCTGAGGCCTTCACAGAACAGCTGTATTTATACTGAGATTAGATTACACACAAGTGGACTCTATTTACTAATTAGGTTCTGAAGGCAATTGGTTGCACTGGATTTTATTTAGGGGTATCAGAGTAAAGGAGGCTGAATACTTTTGCACGCCACACTTTTCAGTTTTTTATTTGTAAAAAAATTTGAAAACCATGTATCATTTTCCTTCCAATTCACAATTATGCGCCACTTTGTGTTGGTCTATCACATAAAATCCCAATAAAATACATTTACGTTTGTGGTTGTAACGTGACAAAATGTGGAAAAGTTCACTGGGTATGAAAACTTTTGCAAGCCACTGTATATGGATAGGAAAGTTTAGAATGGTATGGGTCAATGGGACCAGTTTAGATGGGGCATTTTGGTTGGCATGGATGATTTGGGTCGAAGGGCTTGTTTCCATGCTGTATGCTGCCTTGTCAATGCTCATGTGGGTAGACTGATGCACATTAAGGAAAACGTTTGTCTCAAAGGCGTTTTTGCTTCCTGTTATTGCGGCTGGTGTTGATCTACATTGGCTCAGTTCTCTGTTGTTCAATATTGTTTTACACTTCATCTCTCTTGCTTTAATTTGTGAAAACATTCCCTCTACGAAGAAATCATGATCTTGAAGTTGCTTTGACTAAAAAGCTCAGATCTGGACTTACACGCTGAGGATGTTTGCCCTTCATCTGACAGCAAACACTTTTCCCTTTTTGAGTTGGCATTAGTGCCGAGGAAGGGTGGTATTACATCTAAGGCAACAGCTCACACCTGTCTCACCTTCATGTTTCAGATACTGCTCTGGAACCCATCTTTGCTGTTGCTCTTTGACTGTGATTTACCATTTGGTTTGTACCTTAAATTGGACAAACGTTAGCATTCCTCAGAGCAATTCCCCATAGACTATTCAAATGTGCACATATATGACAGAAATAGATAGATTCTTGATTAATACAGGTGTTGGGGGATATGGGGAGAAGGCAGGAGAATGGAGTTGAGAGCGAGAGAGAGATCTGCCCTAATTGAATGGCGGAGTAGACTTGATGGGCCGAATGGCCTAATTCTGCTCTTATCACATGAACATGATGATCAAATGTGAGATGTTTAATAATATCAACTGAACTCACCCAAAACCGATTTGTAAATCGTCCAAGAAGTCCAAGAAGACACCAAAGATGTAACTGTTTTTTTCAATGCGTTTGTAATATTAATCTGTGCATACCTCCTATATTTATCATACATTTACAAACACAGGAGATGTGCAATATCCTATGAAGATGTCCATGGAAAAGCAAAGGGCCTTCCAGTTGTCTTGGTCAATATTGGTCATTCATCATATTTTTAAAATGCATTTCATTCATAATGTTTGCTTTCAGATCAGCAGCCGTGTAAAATTGGAGCCACAGGTCCTTGAAGAAGAGGTCCAAAAGCATTTTAAGCTCAAGCTAAGTGATAATTATTCTACTTGTCCAAGAATGCCACGCAAATCAAAAAGTACAATAGTATTGATTTTCATTGGCACAGCATGCTTGCACAAAATGGCTGTTTATACAGTTACTCTGCAAGTCTCCAATGGATGATTAAATATCTTGGTTTGCAAGCTATGCCCAGTGAGAAATGCGGCAAAATGAACAACAGAATTTATTCATGTCATGACCACGGATTCCAGGAAAACACTGCGTGATCCCGACAGGCCTCATTTTTGTGGATTTAACAGGAAGCTGGCTTCCCTAGAGGCTGCGTAGAAAAGAAATGCAAAGTTTTTTTTATTTATCTTAACATGTTCTGTGAGTGTCAGGAGAGCTGGCAGTCTTTGCCCGATGTACGCCCTGTTCCCTGAGTGAACAGCAGTCAGTCCATGCACTGACTTCACCACCCCTCACCTTCCTCTCCTCCAATAACTGTTCACACGTCTTTCACTTGATCAGCATAGGGATAGTGTACAGTTCTTCAGACTGAATTTAAAAGCGGCCATGTTCACCAAAAGCACACATTTCTATTAAACCTGTTGGAAAATCCACGAGTGGACATTATTGGCCTTGACTCCATTGTGTCAGTTCTGCTCAGACATTAATTCTGAGTCAAAAGGTTCTGAGATAAGTCCCCAACTAAGGACATAGTCTCAGCTAAAGCTAAAGACACACTAAACACTTTAAAAAAAAATCTCAAGTGGTCCCTTAGGATAAAGGATGACTTCCTTCTGCTCCAGTTCTCAGATGGCTGATGAGCCCAATGAAGGATGTGTAGACTCTGGCACATGTAGGACAGGTTGAGGCTGACTGGGCATGTGAGGGGTGGGCTCGTTGATGCAGACCTTCTGCTGTTTACACTTGGCTTCCATGTACGCAGAATGCAACTGAATCACATGTTTCCTTAGCCTCCTCCATTCCAAAGAAAGTAACCGTAGAAAGGCCAAGTTCATCTCTTTACTCACGTTCTCTCTCCTTGTCAACAACTTTGTAGATCTTCTCCAAAACTTCTCCAGCATTATTTATTCTCTCTGCTGGTGTAGACGCTACAAATATATGAATACTCCAGCTGTACCTTAACCAACAAACTGTATAGTTCCGTCATAATCTCCCCATTTTTTATATTCTACCCCTTTGGTTAATGAAGTCAAATATAAAATATATATGCTTATCCATATTCTTTTTACCAGTCCTGTTACCATCAGGATTTGTGGCTAGGAACTCCTGCATCTCTCTGTTTCTCTACAATTCTTTGTGCCCAATAATTTATTATCCTTCTTTGCCTTCCCCAAATGCATTGGTGTTCATCTCTTTGGTATGAATTCCATTTGCAATGTTTCGGACTCATTATCAGCACACAGCTTTCTTCTTCATTAACAATTTGGTATCATCTACAAACTTCTCAACTATGGCTCCTGCACTTTGGGTCAAAAGGAGCACGCGATTAATGGGAATCAGACTGGAACCAGACTGGAATTTCCCATTCAACCATTGCCCTTTCCTTTTGACTACCGTGCCAACTGTAAAATCAACTCGCCATCTAAACTTGGAATGCTGTGTTTTATTTTTTCTGTTATGAGCTTTAACTTGTCTTAGCTGGGATCCATTCCTCAACTAACACTAACTCACAAGCCAGTCAGTGTGTTGGTGTTTGTGTGTGCTGTGGATTTTGTCCACTAACCGCAGGCATTACATTTCTGGAGCATTTCCTTGGACCACCGATAAAGAGAGAGAAATGGATAAGGTGCGACAAAAATGCCAGCTTTTCCTGTGGACATTTTAAATTCTCAATGTCTTAATTATTTTCTATAAACAGTTCAGGAATCTCTCTGTGGGGGAAGACGAAAGGGTTCAATGTTTGGTAACATTTTTTCCCCTGCAACCTAACACCAACATTGCTTCCAGAATAAACATCGCAACATCTTCCATGGGTTTCAACAAACTTCTGACGCCAACCAGACTGGCACCTACTCATTTTGCAAAGTTGCCAGGTTTCTGTGTTAGCACCTTGCTGAAGTCATGAAGGCTGTGTTTTAAATCTGAGTTCCTTCATTGTTTAATGTCTAACTGCGCACTGGTGCTGTGGGTTTACTGTTAGTGGGTGTTCAAGTATTGTGGTAACATCTGATCTCTGTTAGAATAGTTAGAGCTGCACTCCCTGCTTTTCTTAACTTCCCCCGTTCACACTGTGTTGCTGCTGGACGAGTTGAATGGATTTAAATAGATTTTTTTCTTAATTTATTGTGTGTGGTTCTGGTCATTCCATTGCAGGAAGGATGTGGAGGCTTTTGAGAGGTTGCAAAGAGGTTTACCATGATGTTGTCTGGATTGGATGCTATTTACAAGCGGAGAATAGACAAAGTCGGATTGTTTTCTTTGGAGTAATGCAGACTGAGGGGAGACCTGACAGAAGTTTATAAAATTATGAGAGGCACTGATAGCGTTGACAGAATCTTGCTTCCCAGGTGGACCTGTCATGTAATAAACATAGCCTTACGTTCAGAGGGGGAAGGCTTAAAGGAGATATGCGGGGCAGGATATTTTACACAGAGTATGTGCATCTAACTGGTATGCTAACTCACTTGGCCTCACCCTATCGAAGGTATTCCATATATCTCTCCATCCTTCTCAAACATTCTCTGAAGCAAAAAGCTGTTTTCCCCTCTCTTTACAAGTTCTGGCAAGAAATCTTGGACCTAAAATAATAACCATATTCCTCGTTCCGTCGACACTGCCTGACTAGCTGAGTGCTCTCAATATTTTCTATTTTCAATTGTTTATTACAGGTTTCCAGCATCAGAACTTTTTTTTTTTTCTTTGAACAGATTTCAGATCGTTGAACCTCACTATTATTTCCCTTCACCAATTTCCTCTTGACTTTACTAAGTGGCAGTCCTGAGACAAAGGGTCAATTGCACATTACCCGTTAACTCCAGGCTCACTGAGAATGTCTGCAGTGTGAATAGGTATGGGACATTATGACTTTTGAATATAATAGTACCCATGGAACAATCCAGCAGAATAAGGTAGGACTCTGCAGTGTCATGGATGTTATCTAACCCACCTCAATGTCACAGATTATATGAACATTATCACAATGCTGTTCATGGGATCCTTCAGGGGCTGTCCCACTTGGGCGACCTAATTGACGAGTTTAGAAGAGTTTAGGGACTGTCCCACTTCGGTGACCTAATCCGCGAGTTCTGACGAGTTTGCCCTCGACTCGTACTCGCAGCATGGTCGACACGAGGTCGTAGGAGGTCTTCGTAACTCTCCTTCATGCTCGGGAGTGGTCTCCACGTACTCGAGGCCTCAGCTAGGTCACAGCGTTTTTTTTTCAATATGTTAAAAATTGCCCGCGAGTAAAAAAAGATCGCCATGGAAAAACTCGTAGGTTTTCTACTCGTAGGTTTAGTCGTAGTAGGTCGTAGTAGGTAGGCATGTTAGTCGTAGGTAATCGAGGGGTCGAAGGTAATCGTAGATAGTCTTCGTCATAGTTGAAGGGAGGTTGAAGGGAGGTTGAAGGGAGGTTGAAGGAGGTCGTCTTCACTCTCCACTCGTCGGTGTCCAATTATCCCCGAAGTTAGTCGTACCTAATCGTAGCTAGTCGAAGCTGGCCTTCAACATAGTCGAAGGAGGTCGAAGGAGGTCTTCAACATGTCTTTTTTTTAAACTCTTCTAAACTCGCCAATTAGGTCGCCCAAGTGGGACAGCCCCTTTCTGTGCACTTTTCTCTGTCACGTTTTCGTACACCACAAAAAGGCCTGCACTTCATAAAAAAAGGTTCATTGGGTGCAACCTTCTACATTTTGCCATTCATTGCCAGCTCTGGCAAGAACATGCAAAGCCTAAGCAAGCGTTGTTCTGAAACACAGCTCACTGTTTTAACAATCTTTCTGGAACCGGAAAGTAATACTTGGCTTCCATTCTCTACTGCAAATAAGGCCGGATATTTGGACATTTGATTTCATCAGAGCTATGCTTATGGAAGGTGGCTATTTTCAGAGAGCTCGATGACTTCCAAGCTGATTTGCACAACCAGAAATTCAACCGGATGCTTTAAGTTGCAAATTGAGCTCCTGCTAATAATGTCAAAAGCAGGCCCCAAGAAATCATTGCCTCTGTGGTGTCCATTCAGTCTGTTGACCAGCAAGTTGAATGATATTGTCATTGGGCAATAACTTCCTGTTTCCATTCACGTCACCTATTGTATCTCCCAAGGACCTAACATTGGCCTTCTCTTCACTCTTATAAATGTGCTTCCTGTGGCAATGTACTAGATTCTGTTAGTACATTATAATGCCACCAGCAAGCATGAAACGTTACAGTCGTGGTTCCTATAGCACCACAGAAACCATGCTTCCAGAAATAGTTCATTAGGTGTAAATATTTAGCCATTCATTGCTGGGTGTGGGCAGACTATATAAAGCAAAAGCAAAAACCAAGCAAACTTCACTATTTTAGAACCTTCCAGGAAATGGAAGGTAGCCCTTGGCTTCCCTTCTCTGCAATAAATAGACGTAGGGATCTGTACATTCTGTACTGTTTTTTACAGCTTGCCCATATGGAACCTAGTTGTTTGCCTAGTGAAATGGGATAGAAATAACATGCAGAAAACTTCAGAAACTCCGTCACAAGTTGAACTTGCATTGACAAGTGCGTAGGAAGGAACTGCAGATGCTGGTTTAAGCTGGATAGACACAAAATCCTGGAGTAACTCAGGACAGGCAGCATATCTGAAGAGAAGGAATGGGTGATGTTTCAGGTCAAGACCCTTCTTCAGACGGTTCAGCATCTGAGTGATGTGACTTTGTTCCCTTTGCCGTGTCCTTTTTTTTTGTTTTGCATTCATGAGTTCTTTATCGATAAGATCTCACAGTTGGTACACAGTTGACATTTTCTTGGTTCTTGGAATCTCATCCAGCCCAGCAATAGAGCAGCAAAAATATTCTCAAATGAAGCATTAAGAAGGGATCAATTTCTTGCCATTACTGTTGCTCTCTATCAACTCCTAACATGACGGAATAGTGGCACAACATTAGAGCTGCTGCCTTACAATGCCAGGCACCCTGGTTCGATCCTGTCTACGGATGCTGTCTGTAAGGAGTTTGTATGTTCTTCTTGTGACCTTGTGGGTTTTCTCCAGGTGCTCCAGTTTCCTCCCACACTCCAAAGACGTGCGGGTTTTGTAGGTTAATTGGCTTTGGTAAAATTGTAAATTGTAGGATAGAGCTAGTGCATGGGGATTGCTGGCCACTGCGGACTCAGTGGGCCAAAGGGCCTGTTTCTGCACTGCATCTCTAAACATGGCTGTGATGGAAAGGAATTTTCATAATCTTGCCATCTCATCTGACCATAAGCTAAATTTTTGTCTCATGTCCTTTCCGTTACCAAGCCAGTACATTTTCTCCTCAGTCACGTTGCCTGTTCTCACTACTGCCTCATCAAATTTACTCCTGGAACCCTTTTCAATGCTTATAGTTACCATTAGACATAACTATTATCGTCCCACCAACTAACCTTTTCAACATACACTGCCTGTAAAATTAAGTTCACAAAAAACTCTGTGCCGATATATCAATGTGAACTAAATCTCCCTGAGGAAGTGTCCTGAGCCAAAACATTGTCTCTCCATTCTCTCCACAGATGCTGTCTGCCCACTGAGTTACTCCAGCACTTTGTGTTTTACTAAAGATTCCAGCATCTGCAGTTCCTTGTGTTTCTTGAACTAAATTACATCGGTTCCAAATCTGGCAAACGTACATTTTTAAAATTATCATCCCACTTTTTAAACTTATCAAAACCTTGCCCTTTGTCCTTGCAACCTCCAACGTCTTTGATTTTGGTACTGAATCAATTTTTATCGCTCTTCATTATACCCTGGCTTTCATCTGTTTGTATCCTGTCCCTTTGAAAATATTTCTGTCCTGGTTTCTCCCTGTCTCCTGATTAAATCCCGACTTTCTGATCTCTGTTCTAACACCTCCTAATGTGGAAGAATGTAAAATGTTTATGAAGGCACGCACCTACCAAGTCCATGAGACACTTTAATAGATTAAGGTCACAAAATAAATACGTCATTACAGGATACTATCATTCTACAAATGATCAGCATTGATCAATATGGATGTTAACCAAATATTCATTTTCCCTCCACCTTTCCTGTAAGCACCAATGCGAAAAGGAACTACGGTGTCTGAGAAATGAATATGTTGCCAACAACAATTCCCCAGGCAAAAATTCCGTAAGCCTGCAAAATTATCGTGGAAAACGCAATGTCCTTCTAAATGGGGACCACTCACAGCAAAATAGCGTAGGATGTGAGGAATAATTCACAGAGTGGCAGCTGGAAAGTATAACTCACTAACCAGCACAATGGCTGGGCTGCAGCCGTGCTAGTGTCACGATAAATTACCCCGTGCCTTGACAGAATTCCTATTGATGCCATATGCTTGTGAAGTACTGTAGCAAATTAATACATAATCTCAAAAAGCAGTGGCAGTCAGTGATATCTTAAAACTGAGAGATCTGCTTTTTATTGGGTCTCTCGTTCATCCACGGGAGTCCGACACGTGAAACATATATAAATGTCCAGTCAATCCTATGTCATCCTTGATTTCCAGCTCTCATATACTGAGTGTGTGCCCTTTCCCTCGAGCCATTCCCCTCAAGAATCAGGTGGGTGGGAGTTGGACTGTGGGAAGGAGGGAGTTCAACATTTTGGGGATTCAGGGAATTTGCAATAATTCTTGAGGGAAGATTTGAGAGACTTAAGAAAAAAAAAAGAGAGTCGTGCAGGTATAAAAGCTGTGAGAAACAGAAGGAAGAGTGCAAGAGAAACTCAGAAGAGAAATGGTTGAGAGAAGCATTGGGAATTTCCTGGAGCAATTGAAAGGGTTGTGGGATATGAGAGATATTGATTAGATTAACCTATGATGGCCGTTTGTCTGCACTGGGTCTGTACTCGCCGGAGTTTAGAAGAATGAGGGGGGACTTCATTGAAACATACAGAATAGTGAAAGGCTTGGATAGAGTGGATGTGGAGAGGATGTTTCTCTAATGGGAGAGTCTAGGACTAGAGGTTTGATTAGTACAGGTGTCAGAGATTATGGGGAGAAGGCAGGAGAATGGGGTTAGGAGGGAGAGATAGATCAGCCATGATTGAATGGCGGAGTAGACTTGATGGGCCGAATGGCTTAATTCTACTCTTGTCACTTATGACTTTATGATAATTTATGCGTTTATTAAAAAATCTATTGATTAAATGGATAGTTACCTGTGGTTTTATTTGACACATTTATTTTCATTTGTATATGGATTATGTGATAATCTAAATGATGCCACTGACTTAATGTTGTACATAGTAAATTAATACTGCAGGTAGACACAAAATGCTGGAATAACTCAGCAGGACAGGCAGCATCTGTGGAGAGAAGGAATGGGTAACGTTTCGGGTCTATGCTTCTTCAGCCAAATTAATACTGCTACCTGCGTGCTGCATTTAATATAAATATTTCTTTAATATTTTAATTTCTCAGATGCCGAGTGGGGGTCACTGTAGATATAACCTCCCCCTCAACTACATCCAAGGACCCAAACAGTCTTTCCAGGTGAGGCAGAGGTTCACTTGCACCTCCACCAACCTCATCTACTGTATCCGTTGTTCCAGGTGTCAATTTCTCTACATTGGCGAGACCAAGCGCGGGCTTGGCAATCGTTTTCGCAGAACATCTCCGCTCAGTCCGTCTTAACCACATGATCTCCCGGTGGCTCAGCAATTTAACTCACCTTCCCATTCCCAATCTGACCTTTCTGACCTGGGCCTCCTCCATTGTCAGAGTGAGGCCCAGCGCAAATTGGAGGAACAGCACCTCATAATTTGCTTGGGAAGTTTACACCCCAGCGGTGTGAACATTGACTTTTCTAACTTCAAATAGGCCTCTCTCTTCACCGCCCTCCCCCTTCCCAGTTCTTCCGCGAGTCTTACTGTCACCGACTACTTTCTATCTTTGTCCTGCCCCCTCACCTGACATCAGTCTGAAGAAGGGTCTCGACCCGAAACGTTGCACATTCCTTCTTTCAAGAGATGCTGCTTGACCAGCTGAGTTACTCCAGCATTTTGTGTCTACCTTCGATTTAAACCAGCATCACCAGTTCTTTCCCACACATAACCTTTTTGCAACCTCAGTGTGTATAACACTTCATCCACAAGTTCTCTCTCTGTCAGCCATCCAGGCTTCTTCTTCACATATCCCCTCAACCCTTCGCCTTTTGTGACCTCACCTATCCTCCCCCTCACGCTGCATCATCTTCCCTTGCTCTCTCCCCCTCACCAACGCCGACTCTGTTTACTAAATGCATGGCTCGTGGTGTAAAGAATGTTTTCAGAGATGGAATGACGGGACTGAAGCTGTTCACACACCATGGATGCAAAGTGAGGGCCCTGCACACGCACCTACACACCCGCGCTCATCGGCCTCCTTCTCTGACTGTTCAAGGGAAGCAGAGCAAACAAAAACAGCAACGGGCTGTCTGCAAAGTGAACAATGTGCAGAGTTGGCAGACAAAAGCAGCTCCCTTGCAAATGGAGCAAGGCACGTGGATTCCTGGAGCAGGTGGCTGTGCGGCTGGGAGGAGGGGGCGGTGGGGAACTGGTGCCAGTTGACAGACATGGAGGTCCATATCACACGGGCTGGCATTGAAGCCTCCAGGAGATGAAAGGGAAATACTCAGTATTTATAGCCAGCAGGTGCTGTATGACACAAGTGCCCGCAACATCAAGCAAGGGGCTGATATTTTAGAGCAAAATAATGAAAGATCTCTAATTATCGGCAGACAGACGTCAAACTCCTGCATTGTAAAGATACATACCTAAGGTCCAGTGCCTGGAATAAATGAGCTTTCCCATTAACACTTGTTATGCTGAATCACAACCATGGGCTTGACAATCTCTCTTAGCTTTAGTTTTAGAGATACAGCACGGAAACAGGCCCTTCGGCCCACCGGGTCCGCGCCGACCAGCGATTCCTACACATTAACACTATCCTACACCCACATTTACCAAGTCAATGAATCTACAAACCTGTATGTCTTTGAAGTGAGTGTATCAAGAGTCTTAGCTCTGAAAGTGTGGAGTTGAGTAATGAACTCTGCACGACAACCAAAGTTTAACTGGTGTTTTATAAAAGCTAAATAGGTTTCTCCTGGCTTTTTGTTTCATGCCTCTGTTAATAAGGCTCCAAGCAAGAATCCCTGTTAATTCTTGAGTAACCCTTCAAGAGTTAAGTGTCAAGAGTGTTTTATTGTCATATGTACTGAAAATGCAACAATGGCATTCTTACTTGCAGCAGCACAAGAAGTGTGCAATCACATTACTCAGTGGAGAATATCATAAACAAACAAAAAAAGTTCAATTAAACAAAATCCCCAAATAGTGCAAAAATCGCAAGCCCGGTGTCCAAGTGCCACCCAGGCAGCTCCTCATTCAGAGTTTAGTTGGTGTTCATTGTGTTCAATAGCCTGATGGTTGTTGGGAAGAATCCGTTCCTGATCCTGGACATTACAGTTTTCAGACTCCTATCCCTTCTTCCCGATGGCGGGAGTGAAATGAGAATATGGGCAGGGTGGTGTGAGTCCTTGATGCCTTTTTGAGACAGCGTCTCTTGTAGATCCCTTTGATGGTGGGGAGATCAGTACTCATGATGGACCAACTTTCCTCCAAGGTTCCAAGCATCCTTACACCAAAGATTTTCCTATTGAACTGTCAAATCACGTACTTTTACCATATACTGGCTCTCCTCATTTTTCCCACCGTAATCTATCTCTTTATATACACCTCCTTGTCTTCCCCTTCACCCAGTCTGCCTATTACTCTGCAGCCAAATATCCTCATCACCCTTTGCTGAATTTCAGCACTATGTCTTGTCAAATGTTGAAATTATATCTTGCGGCAGACGTTACAAGGCCTTCTACGCCTGCACCTCCAGACTCAGGAATAGCTATAGCCAGAGCTATAGCTGCTCTGAACCGGCCCTGCCGAGTGCCCCCCACCCCCATGAACTGTCTCCCCCGGATGGTCACGTCGCACATCAACCCGGCACAGACACATTTGCACTTTAGACTGTTTTACTGCTTTGCTGTTCTTTTTATAAATCATGTTTCTCGGGGTATCTAAATCTAAATTTTATCTAAATTATATTAGTTATTTAAGTTATGACATTATGGCATACCAAATCTCGTTGCACATATGTGCAATGACAATAAAATATATTATTGTAGATGGTTTATATGCAACCAATAATATAGTTATGAAATGGGCATGGTGAACTACCTTGGTGAGCTGAGTGCTCCCCTGGCGGCAGCTGACATATCGCCTGGGCCTGTGCTCCCATATCACCACAGGCTTTTGAAAAAACTGATTTAGCACTCCGAAATCAAATACCATGGTGACAATCCTGAACAAGCCGATTCACGCTGCCCCTGCCAGGCTGCAGCGTAATGCTGCAGCTCCAGCGCTTCGACTTTGACATAATCTACAAGAAGTGTTGCGGACACCCTGTCGCGAGCCAACCCCTACGAAACAGAGGACTGCTCGTACTGGGCGTTAACTTTATTCCCCCAAGCAGCTACAGAAGCAGCTTGCATCGGTGATTAAAAGCAGGGTGGCCAACAAAGCGCTCCGCCGCGCCATGAACTGGTGCTCCAGGATGGCGTTAAGTGTAGGAGCAGCTTAACTGTTCCTTGGAAACCTCGGGTGCTGGAATTCAAGAGAAACATGACAGCCAGCGGCGTTTCGTTCTCCGACTCACCTCGTTCGTATCCTGCTTGCGGTTAATGAGCCACAGCCGCAGCCCCCTGGGCCCTATGCCCCTCCACTCTCCTATCAGCAGCCGGCTGCCCTTCCCTGGAACGCGCAGATAAAAAGATCTGTCGTCTTAATACTCATTTTGCTCTGAAAACGAGACTTTTCACGCCAGAGACTTGGATGTCTCTTTTCTTCCTTAACTGTTCCTTTCTCTCCATTGTTATTCTCTGGGCTCTGAACTATATATCTCACACTTCTGTTCTCATTCCCTCTCCTCCATCGAGAACGTCATAAGGCGTTCCTCTATCTTCACCTTCCATCCCACCAGCCTCCACGTCGACGGATCATGATCTATAACGTCCATTGCCTCCAATGGGACTCCACCAGCAACACGTCCCACCCTGGCGAGAAGGGTCAGAGGTCGAGGACCTCAGGTATGGAAATCATTAGAGATGGTGTTGCAGGTGAAGGCCTATGTGGGCCGGTCAATAATGAGTTACATCTGGAACAATAAATCTGAAAAGTGGGGAAGAGATCTTAATTTTTAAAGAAGCCTGATTCTATTCGGAATACTGTGCATGGTTCTTATAGAGTCATAAAGTGATAGTCATACAACTCAGCAACAGGCCCTTTGGGGCCCACTCATGTATGCTGACCAAAATACCTCCATGTAAACTAGTCCCATTTGCTTCTAAACCTTCCCTATCCATGTGGCTGTCCAAGTGCCTTTTAAATATCGTTATGGTATCTGCTTCAATTAGCGACCCGGGTTGGATCCTAACTATGCCTGCTGTCTGTACGTTCTCCACTTAGGTTTTCTCCGGGAGCCCCGGTCTCCTCCCTCATTCCAAAGATGTGCAGCTATACAGCTATGCAGCTATGTGCAGCTATGCAGGTTAATTGGCTTATGTAAATTGTCCCCAGTGTGAAAGATAGAACTGGTGTACAGGGCGATCGCCGGTCGGCGTGGGCTCAGTGGGCTAAGCGCTTATCCCACCATGTGTCTCTGAACTAAACTAAATATCAAGTAGCCTTGTTTCAGATTTCTAATATTTTTTCAATGGCAACCATAATGTATTCGAGTAAATTAAGGGAAGGCTTTTATTTTTATTCATGTTCCTATGCTATTTCTCCTTTTTGCCTGAGACATTCCTTTCGAACTCCAGGAGACTCCAGGACAATGCTCAGGGGGTTTGAAACACTGAGTCTTTGTGTGTTGCTTCCTCTGTGGCTCTGCTGGATGAGGCCACCATCTGATGGTGTATTTAGTCCAGGTTGTTTCACCGCTTCTCTGAGCCTACACTGAAATAACAGCCAAAACACCAAGTGCTGGAGTAACTCAGTGGGTCAGGCAGCATCTGTGTCGGCACCATTCTTCAGACTGTTTGTGGTCTGTGGGGAGAAAACTGGAAAGGAGATGGGTGCAAGGCAAAGACTTGTAAATGATCGGTGGATGCAGTTGATAGCGGCTTAGATTGGCAAATAGGTGGCCAGAGATAAAAAGGAGACAAAAGGCTGCAAGATGAGGAGAGAAAAGGAGTGAAATGTGAATCCAGAGAAGGGGATATAGGTCGTTTCTGTCCACTCTTCTGCCAGTCAAGAACCCTCTTGCCTGCATTGGAAACGTCACATATCCATGTCCTCCACAGATGCTGCCTGATGCGTTGAGTTACTCCAGCACTGTTTTTTGCTCAGGATTCCAGCATCTGCAGTTCCTTGTTTCTCCACTGATAAAACAGGGTTCTCTTCAGTCTGATCCAAAACTGAACCCTGCACTGTTACAGATCACTGGATTTTAGATGAAACACCTTTACAAAGACACGTGTGTAAGAACAGAGAAGAGTTTATTTGCCAATTTCTATTTTTAAAAAAAACATCTCATTTCGGAAACACCAAGAGGCTTCATCCTTAATTGCTGCGTTTTCTCGAACAGAATGAACATTTTGCTTAAAGGTTAAACAAATAACTGGCACTTTTGGTTGCTCGTCAATTCCTGTACTCCGTGTAACGAGAGGCAAGTGGGAGCATTAACCAAAGACAGATGGGGATAATATGATCCGGCAATGTACCTTTTCATGTGTTAAATGATGAGGGCCTGAAGGACTCCATTTCACCCTCCAGCTCATTTGCTTGTTCCAATTTAATTTTAATCATATTCTCCGATTTAATAAGGCAGCGATTACTGGGGAATCGTGTCACCAGCCTAAATTGGTATGTGTCTACTGCAGCTACAGTAGATATTTGAGACTGCAAATGACTGTTCGTGGACATAATCCACCTCTATCCACACGATAGCCTTGTTGGATTCTGTTGGCTCCATGGGCAGGAGCGCCATATGTGTGCTGCTATTGAAAGCTTCAGACAAGGAATATCCTGGGATTAATCCCTGGCTTAAGCAGATATGCTGGAGGCACTACAATTGGCTGCATTCTATTTGTAGGACCTTGCTGTGCACAAATTGGCATTTCCTATATTGCGGCAATGACTGTATACTTCAAAATCTCTTTATTGGCTGCATAGTTGTCTAGGAAGTTCTAGGCTAGGGAAGGCGCTATACAAATGCAAGTCTGCTAGTTTTTCTTTTGTTCTGTTTGGAATGGAAAGTATGATGTGAGGCGATAGAGGTTTGGCTGCGATATTTCGCTGCATCTCTGAAGTCTAAATTAAAGTAAAGCTGAAGCCTGGTGATTCACTGCGTGCTTTTCCCAAAGAAGGATCTACTGTCATCCAATATAATCGCTGTACTCTTTTTAATCTATTTTCTACCTTTAACTCTAGCACCATTTACAATGCTGAGAACTATATTCTTCACTCTGTATCTTCCCCATTGCTCTGCCTGTTGTGCTGCCCCGCACATCTCATTGAAACTTTGCCCCTCTCACCTTGAAGCTATGCCCATTTCTATACTTGGTAAATAATAGAATTCGTTATCACAGGGAACAGTCAGAGCAAATAGCAATGTTGCAATGTTACGTTTTAAGGCCAGGAAGCTAGAGAGTGAAGATCAAGGAAATGAAGACATTGGGGTGACTGAGCCATTTTAGGCTGCAATTGCTTTGTGATGTTCAACAATGTCCTTGTCCACACTCAGGCCTGGGGTTTAAACAGTTAACACTCTGACTTAGCGCACTGGCATCATTGTCCATGGGGCAAGAATGAATGGCCATATTAAGCAAATTATATGAACCGTATAGCACCAGAGACCTGAGTTCCAGCTTCCGGTTTCCTCCCACATCCCAATGATGTATGAGCTTGTAGATTAATTGGCCTCTGCAAAAATGTCCCTAATGTGTAGGGAGTGGATGAGAAAGTGGGATATCAAGAACTAGTGCGAATGGATGATCGATGGTCGGCGTGAACTCAGTCGGCTGAAAAGCTGTATTTATAAACCAAAACAAACTGTGGACTAGGAGACACCTAATAGGTAATAGGCTGCTGCAGCCAATCATAAGAAAATTATTTTCCACTATCTTTAGCCCTGATAATGTTGCTGAGTGAGCAGCTTTCACTCTCTTTACTATCCTATGAACTATGCAGCTACAGAGAAATCCCAAGGTTTTAAAGTTTATCCTGCACTAAATGTTATACACTTTATCCTGTATGTGTACACTGTGGACAGTTTGATTGTAATCATGTATAGTCTTTTCGCTGACTGGATAGCGGGCAACAAAATAGCTTTTCACTGTAACTCAGTACAATAATGAACTACGCAGACTAAACTAAACTGAACGTTTATCCAACATTATCCCTCCATTGGATGTAAAACAGAACCTATAGATGGTTACCTGAAAATCTAGGTTACCTAATTTATTTGATATTGGTATTGGTATATCATTGCCACATGTACAATGTACAAGGTACAATGAAAAACGCTGTTTTTGCGTACTCTCCTGGCAAATCAGATCATACATCAGGTAGTGCAAATGAGAAAATAGACTACAGAATTAAAACACAAAAGCTTCCTGCCCTTAAAATGTAACATTGGTATTAGCACTGACTGCTGCCTGTGATGAGGAATTCCATCCTTTACAAAGTGTAAAAATGGGCATAGCTTCAAGGTGAGAAGGGCAAAGGTTCAAGGAGACGTTTTTTGGCGAGTGCCTGGAACGCATTGCCAGGGATGGCGGTGGAGGCATATACGATTATGGCATTTAAGAGGGTTTTAGATAGGCAGGGATTTGCAAGGAATGTGGGGATAAGGATCCCATGCAGGCAGATGAGCATAGTTTATCTTGGCATCATGTTCAGCTAGAACCCTGTGAGCTGAAGGGCCTGTTCCCATGCATGGGATTATTGTTCATCATCCTATATGTGTTGCATCAGGAATGGACTCATAAGCCACCTGAGTGTTCATAAAAACAGAACATAAACCATCATCCTCGACCTCGAGGGATAGCCACCACAGAGTTGCATCTCATGCATTTCCTGGTGATATTGATTATGTCATATATTCTCCGCTGTTCTACTCTCACCTGAAAATGGAAATAACTTCTCAATATATAACTTGTCAAACATGTTCACTGCTTTGGAAATTGTAGTGAAAAGCAAGGCCGGTCCAATTTAGGTTTGGATTTATTATTGTCATGTGTGCAGAGGTACAGTGAAAAGTTTTTTTTTGCAAGCTCTCCAATCAGATCAGATAATACTATACAGAAATACAATTGCATCAAACTCCAACACAACAGGCAGAGCAAAGGGGAAGATACAGAGTGAAGAATATAGTTCTCAGCATTGTAAATGGTGCTAGAGTTAAAGGTGGAAAAGAGATTTAAGAGAGTACAGCGATTGTATCGGATGATAGTAGATACTTCTTTGGGAAGAGCAAGCAAAGAATCATCAGGCTTCAGCTTAACTTTAATTTAGACTTTAGAGATGCAGCGTGGAAACAGTCCATTCGGCCCATCGAGTCCATGCTGAGCAGCGATCACCTAGTACACTAGCACCACCCTACACACACCCATTAGGGACAATCCACTTTTTTTTACAGAAGCCAATCAACCCACAAACCTGGATAGACCTGAAGGTGGACAAAAATGCTGGAGAAACTCAGCGGGTGAGGCAGTATCTATGGAGCGAAGGAATGGGTGACGTTTTGGGTCGAGACCTGAAATGTCACCTCTTCCTTTTCTCCAGAGATGCTGTCTGACCCGCTGAGTTACTCCAGCTTTTTGTGTCTGTCTTCGGTTTAAACCAGTGTCTGCCGTTCCTTACTACACAACCTACAAACCTGTACGTCTGGAGTGTGGGAGGAAACCGGAGCACCCGGAGCAGACCCACGTGGTCACAGGGAGAACGCACAAACACTGTACAGGCAGCAACCAAAGTCACGATGGAACCTGGGTTTCTGGTGCTGTCAGGCAGCAATTTTACCATTGCCCCAGCTTCTGCTAGAAAGTGGAGAAGGGAAAAACCTCAGCCGAACCTCCATCGCCTCACATCATACTTTCCATTCCAAACAGAACAAAAGACAAACTAGCAGACTAGTATAGCGCCTTTCCTAGCCTAGAACTTCCTAGACAACTATGCAGCCAATAAAGAGTTTTTGAAGTATACTGTCATTGCTACAATATAGGAAATACCAATTTGCGCACAGCAAGGTCCTACAATCCTAAATTGTAGTAAAAAGCAAGGCCGGTCCAATTTAGGTTTAGGTTGAAAAATGCTGAAAAACTCATAGTTCTCGACCATCTCCACTTCAGCATCATTGATGGTGGTGGTGACTGGGAAGGGGTGGAGTTGGGTGAGAAGGTTATTAGCTTCCCTTGTTCCTCTAAGCGGCTGTCTATTGACTGCTTCAGTACAGTTGCACCAGAAAGAAAGTTCCATGGACAAATTTCTGACTTTGTTGTTGGTATTCTGAAAGACAACTACATATATAGCCTCAGACATCAATAGCATTCATCCCTCATGCTGCAGGTCAGATTCTCCCATTTCAAACTCCTTTCTATTCAGCCCTGAAAAACAACCACTTTTCCTTGTACACGGGGACAAACTGTATTAATAGTCCGTGCAAAGAACGGCAGAGTGGTCCAGACTTTGAAATCTGCACCACTCTGGATCGACCGTTTAGCCTCTCGTCATTTGCCTTGTTCACTCTCCTCTTTAATGCCCCCCACTGTCCCTTTGGCTGTGACCCCAATCCTTGAGTCTTGCACTTTGATCAATTTGATCTTGTCCTAGATCACATTCTGGGGCTCTTTATTTAACTGTTGCTCAAAACCTCCATGGTCCCGTGTGCATCGGATCCTGCAAATAACCAGCTTCCTTCATTGGTCTGCTTTTCTATGGTAGCTCCCCAATCTGTTGTAGTTTCTTTCAGTTTAATCCCAAAATAAAACAATAAAGAGAGAAGCTTGTATATGAAGGAACTGCAGATGCTGGTTTAAACCAAAGGTAGACACAAAATGCTGGAGTAACTCAGCGGGACAGGCAGCATCACTGGAAAAAAGGAATGGGTGACATTTCGGGTCGAGACCCTTCTTCACACTGACGTCAGGGGGAAGGGAGATAAATAGATAAGGAAGTGTGAAGTTGTGAAATCACGGTAAAGGGGATGGAGATCAAGGAAAATGTAGAAGGAAAAGGTTGGAGAACTGGGATGGGGGAGGGATGGAGAGAGAGGGAAAGCAAAGGTTACTTGAAGTTAGAGGTCAATGTTCATATCGTTGGGGTGTAAGCTGCCAAAGTGAAATATGAGGTGTTGCTCCTCCAATTTGCGCTAGGCCTCATTCTGACAATGGTGGAGGCCC
Organism: Okamejei kenojei; assembly: GCA_035221665.1. Lineage (NCBI taxonomy): Eukaryota > Metazoa > Chordata > Chondrichthyes > Rajiformes > Rajidae > Okamejei > Okamejei kenojei. Next base: position 59,745,716 of record CM069141.1, read on the forward strand.
AGGACAGAACGTTCAGTGTGGGAATGGGAGGGGGAGTTAAAGTGTCCAGCAACTGGGAGATTAGGTAGGTTTAGGTGGACTGAGAGAAGCTTGTCTGATTTTAAGACCATGTGTCTCCTAACAGTGACAGACAATGAGGCGTTGTCACATCACCCCTAGATATCCAGTGATCTCGGTGCTGGAATTCTCTATTTTAGAAATCAACAAATAAATGTTTTTATTTCATGTAATCCAATCTCTTCTTCCAAACACTAGTACCACATCCATTGCATATACCAGAATGGCCTTACAGCACTCACTACACATGGTTCTGTATATCATTCTGCATAGCATTTATCAACTCCACAAAGCACATTAGACAATGTGTTATATCCCTCAGAGTGCAGACTGCCCTGTAGGATACATTAGACGGCATACCTACCTAATAGCATGCACTGGGATATACCTGTACACAATGGGCAAAATTCACATCCTTAGGTCAATTTATCCATCAGTAGGGAACCTAAGTCTCCAGTTTGATGATCCTTACTTCAACCTAATGGGCAGCATGAAGAAGTAGAAAAAAGCAACTACAGTTGCTGGTTTACTAAAAAAAAGGCACAGAGTGCTGGATTAATTCAGTGGGTCAGGCAGCATCTCTGGGGAATATGGCTAGGTGACGTTTCAGGTCAGGACTCTTCTTCAAACTGGTCCCGATCTGAAACATCACCTATCCATGTTCTCCGGGGATGCTGCCTGACCCACTGAGTTTCTCCAGCTCTTTTTGTCTCTTTTTAGGATTAAGTAAGGATTTGGATTTGCACAGGTCTTTAAGGTGGCGTGCTCCCTGATGTCAAGATGACCAAGTAAACTGCCAAGTGCTGATAGCATTGTATACTTCCCTTCCATTGTCACCTGTGCTTCCATTGCACAATATGTTTAGATTGGTGAAAGATTAATGAGTAAACTATTTGTATTTTACATTTGCTGTTTATACCATTTGTCCCTTGAAGTTGTCGTTGCCACATAATACACCAAATGCCTTTTTAACCATGGTTTATGGTTCTGTTTAATACAGCTTATGGTCCATTCTGCGTTCAATATTTAACTTATTTAACTTATTTAAACAATATTTAACATAGCATATAATCAGTTCTGTGTTATTCTTCAGTGTTTCCAAGGTCTGAAGAAAGGTCTTGACCAAAACGCCACGCATTCCTACTCTCCAGAGATGCAGCCTGTCCCACTGAGTTACTCCAGCATTTTGTGTCTATCTTTGGTTTAAACCAGCATCTGCAGTTCCTTCCTACTCTCCTTGTTTTTATCTGTGATTTTAATCCATGATTTGGATACATGATATCAAGATTGCAGATTAATCTATCTGAACCTCGGACAAATAATAAAGTTTAAGTCGGGATTCATCTCCAAGTCTAGGAAATCCCTCCTGCTTTGCTTTCATTGATTTGAAACACAGGATTAGACGAGGCAATGAGAGGACTTCTTACCATCCTTTCCTACAATCCATTCATCCATGAGCTGCTCTATTACAGAAGGCGTCAAACAAAGATGCAACCACTCATAAGTGAGTAACTCAGAATCCTGCACAAAATCTATTCCAAATCCTCTAACTTGCGCGCTCCATGTGTGCACTCTGCATTTGGAGCATCAAATAGGCCTCATGAACATCATCCAAGAGTACACTTATCCCCTGCCCCCAACCCCTTCTCCCACTCCCAACCCTACACATTCCCTCTCATCTCAACCTCCGCCATAGTAAAACCATCTTCATTCTTTGCTGTAATTCAACTTAAGACAAAAAGAGCCCACAACACCATTCAGATTACAAACTAGGTTAGGCAACGGGTTATTTATGGATGCAAAGATGGATCAACCCCCCTTGAAAAGTTTCAGATTATCCTGTATTGTGGCATTATATGCGTCGGAGACAAAGACAGCAATCTGTGCAAGCCCATCAGCCCACCTTGTAACGAGGTTCTTCGATTACCATGGAAACCTAAAATCACACACCATATCACTATTATGGTTGCCGAGCCATATTTTCCTTTTACGTCAATGATTCATCTGTAGAACTGTTAGAACTGTACTAGGATGCTGTTCTGTAGAGATGGTCCTTGAGATTTCTCCATGAGGGGGCATTGTAACATTTCTTCTCAGCACAATGAAGTGAGAAACCAGCAGATGGACTTTCAACAGTTGTCCTATGCCTACGTTGATGTGGGGATGGGGTGGGTGGATGGAGACTTTTAGGAGGCAGAATGCTATTAATAGAAGGGAACAAAATGAGCAGAAGGGCCACGCGTCATCTCCAATCACACCAAAACTAGAGGGGAGAAGGCAGCAGAATGGGGTTGAGGGGCAAAAATAGATCAGCCATGATCAAATGGCAGAACAGACTCAATGGGCCGAATAGCCTAATTCTGCTCCTATTTTTTTTTTAATTTTAGAGATACAGCGTGGAAACAGGCCCTTCGGCCCACGTCGACCAGAGATCCCCGCACATTAACACTATCCTATACACACTAGGGACAATTAAAAAAAAAATTAACAAGCCAATTAACGTACATATCTGTACGTATTTGGTCTATGGTCTTATGGAAATAAAGGGAAGTTAAACTTTGTTTACAGTCCATTTCCACTTTGCCCACTACAAGCCTGAGCTATCGGTTGGCTCTTGTCTGATTTGTATCTCACCTTTATTCACCCAAATTTGCTCCATCATTTATTAACACAATTACCCAACAAACATCGATTGATCTGAAAATCAAAAGGATAAATTAAAACAAGCATAGCTTTTTTTTTTAAGAGTGGGGATCTCAGATCTCTCCCATCCTTTGACTTCTCAAGTGCTTCTGAATGGCTTGTCTCTACCTTTACGATAACAGCTTCCCATTCATAATTCACCGACAAGAAGAAATCATTTTGATGTATCCAACTTATGAAATCATTTTAGTTTAGGCTAGTTTAGAGGGACATCATGGAAACAGGCCCTTCAGCCCCTGAGTTCACACCAGCCATAGATCATCTGTTCACACAAGTTCTACATTTTCCCATTTTGTTCATCCACTCTCTACAGATTAGGAGCAATTTTACAGAGGCCAATTAACCTGCTTCTTTGCACGTCTTTGGGATGTGGGAGGAAACCGGAGTACCCACAGGAAAACAGGCAGTTGAAGGGAGAAAGTGCAAACTCCACACAGACCGTGCCGGAGGTCATGATTGAACCTACGTTTGTGGCACTGTGAGATGGCAGCTCTATAAGCTGCAGTGCTGCACCACTTTGGAATTGGAATCAATGGTTCAACGGCTCAATGGTGCTTTATTTATCACAGATGCAACCACACAGTGAAATTCGTTTTGCATGTATTACACATACTGGCGCCGGCATGTTTGGCACCATTCCCAAAGTCCGATCGGCCCGCCGGCTCGGAGTGCTGCAGCAGCTCCCGTGAACCGACGTCCCTCTCCTCTCCTTGTCCGCCCATCTTTGTTCACCTGGAGAAGCCCAATCCCCCGTCTCAGAATATCACCGGAGCTTTGAAACAATGTGACCGTGAATGACGGCAGTCATTTTGACACTGCTTACGATGATTGTATGATTCAACCTGCAAAGGCCTGCAACCTGCCTTCAGAATTTAAGGCCTTAGGAATGTTGTCAGTCTGGCGAATTTGCACCGCGCTCCTTCCAAGGCCAATATTTCTTTCCCAAGTTGTTGTGCCCAAGCTATAGTGCAATTCTCCAGACAGGGCCAAAACAAGACCCTAAACGGCTCAAGCATAACTTCCTCCTCTTTGTATTACAGCCCCCTGAAGGCCAACATTCCATTAGCTTTAATGATTGCTATTTGTGCAGTCTGCTAACTTTCACTACAGTCCCGTCACACTAGTGAGAACATGAAAATCCAAGTGGGGATTTTCACATGCTTGCATGCTAACTTCCTTTTCATAACAGAACAAAGAATGCTTCTTTGTCAGCCTGCTGCTGCCAATAGTTCATTGTTTTAAGAGAGAAACCAACATTGGTCTCGTCACATGTGTGTGCAGGGCAAACATGGTTCAGCTGGGAACTGTAATGATTAGTGTGAAATTGAACGCTCACAGTCACAGGTTCAGTTCCAAGTCTGTACTGAGTTTGCTGTTCTCCTGAAGTGTGCCATAACAGGGCTGATGGGGGGGGGTGGGGGGACGGGATAGTTAGGTTCTTTGCCTCTGGCTTCGAGAGTTGAGTGTGGAAATCTGCCCGGAATCCTCCCCCAATGGATTCCCTTAGAGAAAATGTGCTTTTATTGGATGTTGGTCAAGAAAGTGATTGGGTTTAACTGAGATTCTGTTGGTGATTGAACAGTTTGCTGTCCAGATCATGAAGAATTGCCTCTTTAGACGACGGATGCTAACTTTGGAACCATTGCACTAATCAATGTTTCCTCTGGCAGTTTCTCAGGAGCGTCGCAGGGTGAGGGGAGACTTGATGGAAGCATGCTACATTATGAGAGGCGTGGATAGGATACACAGTCAGAAACATTTTCTCAGGGCGGAAATGTCCAAAACTAGAGGGGATAAGGTTGGAGGAAACCCGAGTACCCACAGGAAACGTTGAATGGAGATGTGCAGGCAAGTTATTTTCACAGAGAGTGGTGGTGGGCCTGGGACACATTGCCAGAGTTGGTGATGGAGCAAAACACAGTTGACGTTTAAGAGGCTTTTAGATACACATGGAGATTCAGGGAAAAGAGGGATATGGATCGCCGACAGGCAGATGTGAACAGTTTAACTTCGCATCATATTCAGCAGAAACATTGTGGGCCAAAGGGCCTGTGCTGTACTGTTCTATGTTCTGTGATTTCTGTTCTATGTTTTAGAAGAAGTATTGGGGTTGATGAAGCTTGGGGTGGTAGACAGTGTGGATAAAAGAACAAAGGACAAGAATGAAACTAGTTATACTATTAAAAACGGACCGCAGATGTTAGATAGAAACATAGAAAATAAGTGCAGGAGGAGGCCATTCGGCCCTTCGAGCCAGCACCGCCATTCATTGTGATCATGGCTGATCGTCCCCTATCAATAACCCGTGCCTGCCTTCTCCCCATATCCCTTGATTCCACTAGCCCCTAGAGCTCTATCTAACTCTCTCTTAAATCCATCCAGTGACTTGGCCTCCACTGCCCTCTGTGGCAGGGAATTCCATAAATTCACAACTGTCTGGGTGGAAAAGTTTTTTCTCACCTCAGTCTTAAATGATCTCCCCTTTATTCTAAGACTGTGGCCCTGGTTCTGGACTCGCCCAACATTGGGAACATTTTTCCTGCATCTAGATATCTGAAACAGAAGCAGAAAATGCTGGAGAAATCCACACTCTACAATGTGTTCTGCTGACCATTGCCAATATTGCTGATCTGCATTCTAGTTATGAAACACCTGATACATTTGACTATCGAAAACGCTTCTTAGCTTCAAATTTTTCAATTGACTTTACATACAGTGCATGTTGGGGAGAAATCTGCTTCCTGACAACATCTTAGTTCAGTTCAGTTCAGTGTTATTTGTCATATGTAGGTTAACACAGGGTCAACGGTACATTGAAATGTGTTACGCAAGACAACAGGTCACCTCAGCAATGATATTATAAGGATAAAAATAAGATTAAAAGAGATAAGATAAAAGTGACGTTGGTAGACAATAATAAATAAAAAATAAAAAATAAAAAATAAAATAATCAACATATATGATGTGTTTATGAGTTCAGAAACCAGATGGCATGATGGTAAAAACTGTTCTTAAGTCTGGTGGTGTGTGCAGCCATGCTCCTATATCGTCTGCCTGACGGTAACAAGGAGAATGGTCTGCGTGCCGGGTGGCTGTGGTCCTTGATGATGCTGTGTGCCTTCAGCAGGCGCTGCCTGTGGAAAATGTCCTGAATGGCCGGGAGACAGTTGCCAGTGATGTGCTGTGCCCCCTTCACCACTCTTTGTAATGATTTGCGGCTGTGGGCAGAACAGTTCCCGTACCAGACTGTGATGCAGCCCATCAGCAGACTCTCGATGGTGCAACTGTAGACGTTGGTGAGGATGCTGGCGTTCATGCCAAACTTCCTCAGTCTTCTCAGGTTTATTTCTAAATTTCAGGTTGTCCCCCCTCATAGAGGAAACGTGTTTTCTCTATCTACTCTATCAACTGCTGTAATCATCATAAATGCTTCGATTAGAACACCCCTTAATCTCCTAAACGCAAGGGACCATAGGCCTGGTCAATACAACCTGTCCTCACAAATTTAACTCTGTTAGTGCTGTGATCAATGCACACTCCTAGGAGGGAGTGTGAATGCCAATGGTATGTTTAATTAGGTCCTTCCTCCCCCGTCCGTCTACTCTTTACACTTGACTGAAAATAAATGACATTTATCGCCCTCAGAATAAAGCACAGCAGTTTCCCAAAGGCAGACACACAAAGGAACCACTGTATTTAAACAGTGATCTGATCCATTTACAGCGTGAGTAGATAACTTAGCAAATCACTGCCTTTATGTGTGAGCCCGTGTTGATCCCTTCCTGCAGTAACATGTTTATTTCCCTAAAGCTTCCATTAAGTTTGTGGTGCGATTAACTAGCAACAAAAAAAAACAGTTAATTCACTCTGCAGGCTTCTGGTGGGAGGAGGGGGGAGTTACGGGGGGGAAGGGTCAACTCATTCATGGGCAGCATGAAGAAGAAACAGATGTCAAGGATTGCTGCAAGGGTTTGAAGGGCATGCATGTTGGGGTAACAGTGAAGAGACGATTATCATTAGGAGAATGGAGGCTGGGGGGAAAAACAGAGTGTAGTTGAGATACGCACGCCACTCAATCCCAGATTAGCAAACTGCTCAACAGCAGGTGAATTGCATGCAGCTCGGGAAGCCGCTGAGTGAATGTGAATGGCCCACTGTATGGTTAATCAGGTCCTTCCCCCATCTACTCTTTATACCTGACTTGGGTAATGAAAGGCCTAGATGGCTGCCTCGCCAACGGTCTGTCTCATCCTTTTCCTTCTTTGTTGCTTTTAGTCTGTTGTTAAATGTATGTTTTGGTGTACCTTTAGTTTTGTGTTATTTGGGGCGTGGGGTTAGGGAAACTTCTTTTATCGCTTTCCCCGACGGAGATGCGACTTTTTCCCGTATTGTCGCTCTGTCTGCGCTACGGCCTGACATCGTGGTGCTGGTGGCCTCTTGCTGGGGATCGACCTCGGGAGCTTCAACTGCAGGAGCCTGGGGACTTAACATCGTGGAGCTGGCGGTCCCTTTGTCAGGGATCGATGGGTGCTCCAACCATGGGTGCCTGGGGACTTAACATCGTGGAGGACCGCCTTTGGGAGGTCCAATCGCAGAGGTTTCGACTGCCCTGATCGCGGGAACTTCAATCGCCCTGACATGGGATCTTCAATCGCCGGCCGCGGGAGAAAAGGAGGAAAGAAGATAAGACTTTATTGCCATCTATCACAGTGGGGAATGTAATGGAGCCGTTGTGGTGGATGTTTATGTTCAATTTTATGTAGTTGTGTATCTAGTTGCTATTTTTGATATGACTGTATGGCAAATCAAATTCTTTGTATGTTGCAAAACATACTTGGCTAATAAAATTACAATTACGATTACGATTAGAGTAGACGTGGAAAGGATATTTCCAGTAGTGAGAGAATATAGAACCAAGTTAATGGGCAGAGCCTCACAATTAAAGGATGTACCTTCAAAATGGAGATGAGGTGGTATTTCTTTAGCCAGGGGGTGATGAATCTGTGGAATTAATTACCACAGACTGCTGTGGAGGCCAAGACATTGCATTTTGTAAGTATTTTTAAGGCGGAAGTTGATAGGTTCTTGAAGGGGATCAAAGGTTACAGGGAGAAGGCAGGAGAATGGGGTTGAGAGGGAAAAATAGATCAGCCATAATTGAATGGGGGATTGGACTTGATGGGCTGAATGGTCTAATTCTGCTCCTATGTCTTATGGTCTTATTGAGCTGTGGGGGAGATCCCATGTATGTTTTTGTGTTTTTATGATTGTTGCCAGATCAATTTCCCTCCTGGGATAAATAAAGGTCTATCATATCGTATCATATCGTATCATATCGCATCCTGTTTAAAAAGGGCCAAGATGTCCTCAGTCTCTACTCCATGTTGCCATTCGGTGACTGCCTGGCTAATTAAAGTATACAACATATCGCAATGCCAAACAGCCAAATTGCATAAAATCGAGGTCTTAAACACCAAAGGGTTAGAAATGAGAGAGATTTGATAGAGTAATTGGATTGGGGTTGGGAACAGTAATAAAAACCTTTGCATTGTGCTAGCATGGAAATTATTGTGAGTGCCAGGTGAGTGTTAGTCATGGTCAATGCAATTTCCTTCAATTGGCTCACTTGACAGAATTAGTTGGATTTCACAGCTAGCAAGAGGAATTTAATCTTTACTTTGAGAACTTTCAAAGACTTCGATGTGAAAACATGGAAGGGATGTATTGTAGTTGTGCCCAGTGAATCCTCTCCAGTTAACCATCCTCCCCCCCTCCTCCACCACCACCATTGTTCTGTTGGGTGGCACAGCAGAGCATTAGTTGGTGTGACTGGAGATTCAATCTCCAGAGCCCTGAATTCAGTCCTATGTGGCAGCATCTGTGTGGAGTTTGTATGTCCTCCATGTGGCCATTTAGGAATTGTGTTTGAGAGAGTTGTTAATGGAGAAATGAGAGGATTAATGATGTGCATGCTAGTTGGCATTGATGTGAAGACATTTGAGTCATACCACCTGGTACAACAAGGGTTCAAGTTAACGAATAATGGAAAAGGCCCTTAAATGTTTGGACTGTGGATCCTGGACTGTGGATGTCATTGATTAATATCCTGGACTGCGGATGTCATTGACAATGTCAACATCTATTGTCCATTCCTCCTTGTATTTGCATAACAAATGAAAGCAGTGAACGGTGTCTCTCCATGCTAACCGAGACTTTGCCGCAATACCTGGTGACAGTAAACATGTTTTGTGCAATGGTTGGCAAATGTGCAGCAAACAGAAAACGGAGTCACAGGCCCAGCTTAAATGGATCTACATCATCATGCACCATGCACCATGCACCATGCACCATGCACCATGCGTGTGTAATGCACGCCATGCGCGCATCGTGCGTCGTGACGCGTAAATTATGTCGCGTAAATGTCTAAGATAAGGTAATGCATTTGGCCGTATGCCATCTTATCACCGATAGTAATGCGTTCATCTACCAACAGCAGACAAGTGCTTGGAGTGGGTGCTATGAATACACTAGATTCACTGCAGCTACCTGGTGACGTTTCTTTGACAGGGTCCAGAAGGATAAGGCAACAGGAATACAGGAGCACTGCACCTCCAAGCCACACAGTACCTGTTCCTTCATCACTCTGGGTTAAATCCTGGAGACCTATTTCACACTGATCTACTGTGAACTGAGCTGAGTACTTGCACAAAGGGACCACCACAATTCAGGAAGATGATGTGTCACAGATGACAGACAATTGACAATGGATTTACCGATGGCTCCCTCTTCCAATGAATATATCATTTTATTTCACCTCTCGGGGTTGAGAATGAGAAAGCGTCACATTTGTAGGATAAATGGATGACTAGTGGGGATTGGAAATTTGTTTCCTTCCTTTACACATAGGATGTAAGTGTCACTGTCAGGCCCGCACCTGTTGCCCATTCCAAAGTGTTAAAGAAGGAACTACAGATGCTGGAAAATCGAGGGTACACAAACTGCTGGAGAAACTCAGCGGGTGCAGCAGCATCAATGGAGCGAAGGAGATAGGCAATGTTTCGGGCCGAAACCCTTCTTCAGACGTTTCGGCCCGAAACATTGCCTATCTCCTTCGCTCCATAGATGCTGCTGCACCCGCTGAGTTTCTCCAGCATTTTGTGTACCGCCCATTCCAAATTGCTCTCTGAACTGAGCGGTTTGCTAGGACATTTCAGACAGGGATTAAGAGACAGCCATGTTGTTGTAGGTATCACATCAGACCAAGGTGGCAGATATCTTCACTTCAAAACACCATGAACAAAACTGCAGCCAATGAACCAAACACATTATCATCATTACTGGCACTAGATTTTTTTTTATTATTTTAGAGTTAGATTCCCCAGCTTCTATCCTAGAATTTGAATTCATCTTGAAATTGTTGTCCAGTCTAGTAATTGAATTCTGGGTAGAATGGCCTACTTCTGTGTCATTGTAAGTTTAAGCTGCAATATTAAATATTAAATATTTAAATATAGGGAAATATTTAATAGGAACCTGAGGGGCAACTTTTTGACTCTGAGGAAGGTGGGTGTATGGAACGAGCTGCCTGAGGAGATAGTTGAGGCAGGTACTATAACATTTAAAATATATTTGGACAGGTACATGGGTAGGAAAGGTTTAGAGGGATGTGGGCCAGATGCTGGCAAATGGCAATAACTTAGATGGGGCATGTTAGTCAGCAAGGACAAGGCGGGCTGAAGGGCCTGTTTTGTTGCTGTATGACTCTATGACTGTATAATGTAAAATGCTAGGCTATTTTACTTTGGAGTCACAGCCTGGGAGGAGCGCAGGCTGGGAGGAGCGCAGCTCCTCTACCGGCATGTTTAAAAAGGAACCCTCAGGTTAGTACTAGCTAACCTAGAGTGGTTAAGGCACTCTGTCTACCGGATTTGTTTTTCAGAGTACCCACTATCGAGCATGGACAAAGCTCGAGGGAAGAAAAGGACCACGTCCCAGCAAACCAAGGAGGACCGCGGGACTGCGGGCAGGAGACAGCGGCAAACAACGCCGGAGCTGGCCGTTGACATACGGCAGCCCCGACTTCACCGCTACAGTCCGGAGGACCACCGTGGACTGGCGGCAAGGCCGTGCGGAAGCCGGGTAGCCCCGTTGAATCGGCAGGCCCCGACTCCCCACTGCTACAGTCAGGAAGACCACCGCGGACTGGCGGTAAGGCCTCCCGGAAGTCGGGCAGCCCCGTTGACTCGGCTGAGTCCGGGCCAGACGACCTGCCGTTCGCAGATAGCGACTGCGATCGTATATCCTGCATGGAGCGTATGGTGGAGCAATTCCTCCAACGAGACCTACTCCAACAAGAGTCTGGTTACCGTGAGTCTCTTCGCAGCCCCACGGCAGCACCCTATTCAGGGTTGCCCAATGTCTCAACCTCCTCGCAGGGGAGCATTAGGAGTCAGGGCTGTGCTGACTCCGAAGAGGTGTTGGCTGAAGAACCCAACTTGCTGGGGGTGCAAGAAGAGGAACTCCTGGGTATGGTATCCAAGTTTGCAATACTATCCCAGAAAGGACAGCCATTACAACCGCAGCTGGCAGCGATTATCAACTACCTAACAACGCACCAGCTGCAGGAGCAGGTTATGACGGATACCACAGGCAAATACCTTGCTCCGGAGAACTGCGTGTCTCGAAACGTACCGGCAGTCAATAACCACATCTGGGGGAACATCAGCTCCAGCATCAGAGCTCAAGAAATTAAGATGCAGAAAATATTGAGACTGCTAGCCGCAGGAACCGCTGCATTTGCCAGGTCTGTGGATGGCACTGACATGACGGATGAACAACAGGACGCGTTAGCACTGCTCTGCAACGTGCAGTTTGAAATAAACTGTTTCAGAAAAAGCGCGATCCATCCAACACTCAACCCTAAATTTGCAGGGTTGTGCAAGACTAGCAGTACACCACCGCCTACTTTGCTGTTTGGTGACAACCTGCAGAAGCAGGTCAAAGACCTGGATGAGGAAGCCAAAGCGGTAGGCATGATTAAGCCACCGTCAACCATCAGGTCAACAGTGAACCGGCAGCAGCACCCCTATGCAACCACCAACAGGCCCCGCTACCACACCGACAGGATACCGGGTGAAACTCTGGAAGCCGCACCATTCACGCAAAGGTCTTTTTTAGGCCATGCCCCAGAGCGGCCTTCATGGAAGATGCGTCAACCCCACACCACAGCGCCTCCCCCTCCCAAGAGCCAAGGACGGAAGAACCCGACCAAACGCCACCGGTAACCATGGCGGTAGGTGGGTCTGGTTGCCTTGGGAGTACTGCATGTATAACTTCACAAATAGGGAGTAGGTTATACCTGTTTAGGGATGCATGGAGTTCTATAACTTCTGACCTCTTTGTATTGCACAGTATTCAGGAATATAAAATTGAATTTATTAACAAACTCCTCCCACCAGTTCAACATGTACCTAGCGGGAAATTTGTGCTTTCACAAAGAGAGAAAGTGGAAGGACATGCGGAACTACTTAGATTATATTCTGAGGGAGTGATAGAAAAAACTAAACATGTAGTGCTGAAACAACAAAAAAGCTTATCAGAGAAAACCAACGCTTATCAGAGCTACTGAACTGAAAAATGCACTGAACTGGAGGCGTCAGAACTTAAGAATCGTTGGAATTCAGGAAGGGAGAGAGGGGAAACAAGACCCTCGCGAATTTGCTGCAGATTTATTGCAAAAAGTCCTAAATCTAGATCAAAAGCCTCTGCTAGCTCGAGCACACAGAGTAATGAGACGTCAATCACGGCCAGATGCACCTCCAAGACAAATGATAATAAAGGTGCAATATGACCGTGTACTGGAGGAGATGGTGAAAAAAATTGCCCGCAGCAGAAATCTCACATACGAGGGAGATAAGATCAGCATCTACCGAGATTATCCTGTAGAGGTCTCCAGGAAGAGAGCGTTGTTTAAAGAGACAAAAAGAATACTGAAGGATGTGAGAGAACTGAAGTATGGTCTGACGTACCCGGTTACTCTAAGAGTTACCTACAATAAGAAAGAACATACCTTCACCAACCCTGTGGAGGCATTGGAGTACGCCCAGAAGATTAAGAATCAGCCTGCTGACTGAATATTATCTACAAAATGAACTACGCCAACGAACAATGTAACTTTGTAAGATCGGATGCAACTAAGGACCTGTTATACCTAAGGACAATCGACAACTGGAGAAAGATGCTGAATGAGGCCTTTCCTATGGATGTTATACTCATAGCTACTACTATAACACTATTAATATAAATAACTAACAAATACTAATTTCACTGCGTGGTACTATTAATAATTATTACTAATGGTTACTAATTAATTACAACTGAATTACTTAGAATTAGCTAAACGGTAATTATGAGTGCGGTTGGATGTAAAGTTTGATTTAATTTATCTTCTTTTGAAATTTTTTTTTCATCTTCATACGTTTTATATATTTTATGGAATATTAATTTAAAGAAAACATGGAGCTAGTTAGGTTTTTTTTTACATCGACTACGGAAGTCGGGAGATGGTTAGCCATGCTAGTATGGCTATCACTAACTACACTACTAATAGATGTAGTTTTTTCCTTCTTTTTGCACTTTACTAACCTTCTAATCTATCCCTTTTTTATATAATATTCTTTTTTTTATTTAATAGTATTTTTATTTGAAGTAATCCATCATAACAATGGTATAACAACTTTTCAAATACACTACCAACTTATTTCAATAAGTATACGGATGTTACAAATAATTCTTATAAACTTCTATTTTTTAGAAAATAGAAAAAAGAAAAGAATAGATTTTAATCAAAAAGAATAGTGATTAAATAATAATTTTGATTATATAGAGAGAGAAAGAAAGAAGAAAGAGAAGAAACAAAAAAACCTCACAATTGTTATATATATTTAATTAAAACAAAGTATTATATATATATATATTACAAAAAAAAGATCATAGTATACATCTTAATAGTGAATAACACCATTTCAAATAACGATATCAATAGAGACATGTGTACAAATTAAAAAAAAAGGAATTATTTTCATCTAATCCTGCCGGGTACCCATTGAGTTGTGATGCCAAGAACAGCTACCCCTTCAAATATTCTGTATACGGAGACCATATCTGTTCAAAGAGTTCATATTTGTCCATTAGGATTCTTTCCAAATGCAACGTCTCCAACATTTCCACTGTCCACATTTTAATTGAGGGGGATAATGTTCCCTTCCAAAATTTCAATATTAATTTTTTCCCTATTATCAAACAGTAATCCAAGAAATTTCTTTAGTTTATTGTTAATATTACATTTGAATCCGGAACTCCTAATATTATTAATTTTGGATCTGGGTCCAGTTTAATTTTAAGAACTTCTGAGATCATTCTAAAGATTTCTGTCCAATAATAATTGAGTTTTATACATGTTACAAAACTATGCGTTAAATTAGCTTCCAAGTTCTGACATTTATCACATATAGGAGAAATGTTAGGATAAATTCTATTTAATTTCGTTTTTGAATAATGTAATCTGTGTAATACCTTAAATTGTATCAATATATGTCTAGCATTTAATGAGCAACGATGTATACCTTGTAGGCTTTCTTCCCAAGTTTCCTTCGTTATAGATAAACCTATTTCATTTTCCCATGTTTGTCGATATATTTCCGAAGTTTGGATTTCCCTATCCAAGATAGTATTGTATATATACGCTATTAATTTTTCTGTATTTGGGTGTTTATTAAACAATTCATCTAATAATCCTGGTTTTCTATTTTTATAGTCCTGCGTATTTGACTTAATATAGTTTCTAATTTGTAAATACCTAAATATGTTATTTGACTGCAATCCATAGATATCCTGTAACTCTTGAAATGAAATAAATTTTCCTTTCTTGTAAAGGTGTTCTATCCTTTTAATTCCTAAATCATTCCAGTGTCTAAACCCCTTGTCCAATACAGAGGGCTTAAACAAAGGATTATTCATAATTGGCAAACAAAGTGACAAATTATCCATATGTAGGGTCTTAACTATTTGTTTCCAAATACTGTTCTTGCTATGAATTATAGGGTTATCACCATACGTTTTTTTTGTACTTCCCTTGGTGCAAAAAGAATCGAACCTACATCAAAAGGCAAACAGTCTTCCTTTTCCATCTTTAGCCAGCTTGGCTCATGATCTAAATTTACCAACCAAAAATTCATATTCTTAATCTGAACTGCCCAGAAATAATATAAGAAATTTGGTAGTGCTAGTCCACCATTTATTTTAGATTTACATAGATGTTTTTTACTTATTCGATGATTTTTATAGTCCCAAATAAAACAATTAACCAAAGTATCTATATATTTTTTAAACATTTTAGGGAGATATAAAGGGATGGCTTGAAATAAATATAACAATTGTGGCAACAAATCATTTTTATAGCATTTATTCTACCGATCATTGAAATAGGTAGTGTTTTCCAATATAACATTTTTTTTAGTTTATTTAACAATTGAGGGTAATTATATTTAAATCGACAGTTATAGGATTTAGATACATTAATTCCTAGATATTTAAATTTGTTCGTGACTATTTTAGGTGGGAATTGTTCTGATATATTTAATTTTATTCCAGTTATAGGCATAATTTCACTTTTATTCCAGTTAATTATATACCCAGAAAATGTGCCAAACTTAGTTATAACATTAAGTAGATTGGGAATACTACTCTCCGGTTTTGTGATATAAATTAAGATGTCATCTGTGTATAGAGATATTTTATTCATTGTAGTTTTGGTATTATATCCATATATTTCTGTTTCTAATCTAATCATTTCGGCTAATGGTTCTATTACCAGAGCAAATAGTAATGGTGATAATGGGCATCCTTGTCTGCAACCCCTAAAAAGATTAAATTTTGCTGATAACATTTGATTTGTTAATATTCTTGCAGTTGGATTCGAGTATATGATTTTTACCCATTTGGAAAATCTATCCCCCGGTTGAAATTTCTGCATTATTTTAAATAAATATGTCCATCCAACCTGCTTTTTCAGCATCTAAGGATATGACAGCTAGTTCAATATCATTCACTCTTTTTGAGTATACGATATGGAATAGACATCTCAGATTATAAGATGAATAGCGTTTTGGGATAAAACCTGTTTGGTCATGATGTTTTAAGTTATTAATCACTAAACTTAGCCTCTGAGATAAAATTTTAGTTAATATTTTTTGATCAGTGTTTAAAAGAGCTATTGCTCTGTATGACCCAGGGTCTTCCAAATCTTTATCAGCTTTAGGGATAAGTGTAATTGTAGATTCATTTAATGATTCTGGTAACTTTCCTTGTTCATAAGCATATTTATATATTATATGTAAATGTGGAGAGATCAGATCATAAAACTTCTTATAAAATTCAACACTTAAGCCATCAGGGCCTGCAGCTTTTCCGTTATTTAATGATCCAATTGATTCTTCAATATCTTTTACTGATATATCAGCATTTAACAAGTCTCTACCTTCCTGATCTAAACTGTTAATATGATATTCTTGTAGGAATGTTTCCATTCCATCTGATTGTCCTGCTAGTTTAGACGAGTAAAGATTTTGATAATATTGTAAAAATGTATCATTGATATCTTTTGGTAAAGTCAATATTTCTCCTTGTTCAGATCTAATTTTATGTATCATTTTCTCCTCATCTAATTTTTTAAGCTGGTGGGCCAGTAATTTTTGTGGTTTATCCCCAAATTCAAAGTGTACTTGTTTAGTATGTTAAAAGACTAAACAAGTACACTTATACACAAAAGACTATTAAAAGACTAAACAAGTACACAAGTACACAAAAGACAAAGTGTACTTGTTTAGTCTTTTTTTATGTAATATTCTATTATAATTTTAAGTTTGAATGGAGTAATAAGTTATATCAAAGGCGATATATACATGAGAAAGTTCAACGGGATTTAAAATTAATCTATTTGAAGTTCGGGTGTAATGTCGGGTTTGTCGAACTGAACCATTCGCTCTATTATAGACCTCCCTAAACAAAAGATGCAAGACTTAAAAATGAAGATGGGGGGTGATGGAATATCATTTTGTAGCTGGAACGTTGAGGGTATTAACGAACCAATTAAGAGAGGTAAAGTATTAGCACACTTAAAAGCACTTAAAACAGATGTAATATTCCTCCAAGAAACACACCTTAAAAATGGACGCAGAGCATAGATTGAAAGCTAAATGGATTGATAAAGCATATCATTCTTCATTTACACACAAATCCAGAGGTGTGGCAATATTAATCCATAAAGGGATACCTTTTAAACATACATCAACTATAACGGACAGTGATGGTAGATACATTATATTAATAGGTGAATTATATGCACAAAAATTGACTCTTATTAATGTTTATGGACCAAATTTTGATAGTCCTTTGTTTTTTAAGAAAATATTTAATACAATTCCGGAATTAGCACAACACAATTTAATAATTGGAGGAGACTTAAATTGTACATTAGATCCCTATTTAGATAGATCATCAAGACAACGGAAAATAAAATCACATTCCAGTGATTTATTAAACGCATATATAGATACTAGTAGTATCAAAGATGTTTGGAGAATAGAAAATCCAACTGGACGAGAATATTAATTTCACTCACCGGTACATAAAACGTACTCAAGAATAGATTATTTTTTGGTGGACTCTAAGCTTATTCCATTTACTTATAATTCGAAATACCACAATATTATAATTTCGGATCATGCCCCTTTAACATTTATGATTAAAACAAATGGTAAGACGGAGAAACAGGCACAATGGAGACTTAACCCACAAATTTTAAAGGAAAAAGCATCCCAGAAATATCTTACTAAACATATTAATACGTTCTTTGAAATAAATGATAACCCTGAAACATCTGCCTCCTTATTATGGGAAACATTTAAAGCATTTACTCGTGGAGCCATGATCTCCTCCCAAGTATTTGATAATAAAGAGAATTGGATGATATATCAGGCATTGGAAGGGAAATTAAACAATTAGATATAGAGAATGCAGCTACACCAACCATGATAAAACACAATAAAATTGCAGTATTGAAATATATATTAAATAAAATATATTCAGACCAAGTTGTAAAATTTTATCAATACACTAAACAATTACACTTTGAATTTGGAGATAAACCTCAAAAATTACTCGCTCGTCAATTACGGAAACTGGACGGGGAAAAAACAATTCATAGGATTAAATCAGACAAAGGAGAATCACTAGTACAACCTAAGGACATTAATGAGAGATTTCTGCAATATTATCAAAACCTTTATTCTGCCAAAACGACAGATCACCTCACAGGAATAGAAGCTTTCTTACAAAAATGTAATCTTAAAGGGTTAAATTTGAAAGATAGAGAATTATTAACTGAAATAACAGTAAAAGAAATTGAATAATCTATCAGATCACTAAAAAATGGTAAATCCCCGGGACCAGATGGCATTGGCTCGGAATTTTATAAAACATTCTATGATCTGATTGTTCCGCGTTTAAAGACACTGTATGAACATATTTATACCCAACAGAAATTACCAGAAACGATAATTGAATCTATTACAACACTTATACCAAAAATAGATAATGATCTGGATGATCCAGGATCATATAGAGCCTAGCACAAAGAATAAGTACAGTGATTAATAAACTAATACACCCGGATGAAACAGGATTTATACCAAAACGGTATTCCTCATATAACCTGAGACGATTATTCAATATTATATACTCAAAAGAAGTATTAACAAAGACCTAGCAATTATTTTATTAGATGCTGAGAAAGCTTTTGACGACGTGGAATGGCCCTATTTATTTTCGGTTATGGAAATTTTTCAACTGGGCGAGAAGTTTAGTACATGGGTAAAACTATTATATACTAATCCACCGGCTAGAATATCAACAAATCACATGTTATCAACTAAATTTAGCTTAGCTCGAGGCTGTAGGCAAGGATGTCCGTTATCCCCGCTATTATTTGCACTTGTAATAGAACCATTAGCACAAAGTGTGAGGTCACATCCTGAAATATATGGGTATAAAACTAAAGATACTGAAAATAAAATCTCCTTATACGCAGACGATGTATTAATCTACATCACAAAACCTGAAGTTAGTATTCCTAACTTATTAAATTTAATAACTCAATATGGCTCGTTTTCAGGATACAGAATTAATTGGAATAAAAGTGAAATCATGCCAATAATGGAAAGTAATCCACATATACTACAACAATTCCCTTTTAAAATAGTAAATGAAAAACTCAAATATCTTGGAATTTATGTAACAAAGAGATATATTTCTTTGTTTAAATCTAATTTTCCGCCTTTATTGAACAAATTACATAAGAAAGAAGGTTGACTCTATAGTCACCAATTTTATCTGGGATTATAAGAACCACAGAATAAATAAAAAACACTTATGTAAATCAAAAATAAAAGGAGGTTTAGCACTACCAAATGATATGTTTTATTATTGGGCAGTTAATATTAAAAATATGAATTTTTGGTTGGAAGAACTAGACAAACAACCGGATTGGTTAAAAATGGAAAAGGAAGATTGTTTACCCTTTGAAATTGGGTCGATTCTATTTGCTAATACTAAATTAAGCAAAAAAACCTATAAAGAAAACCCAATAATAGACAGTGGAATACGCATTTGGAAACAATTAAAGAAGACGCTAAAATTGGATTGTTTACCACTATCCCTTCCCATTGTAAACAATGCTACATTTAAACCCTCGATGATGGATAAAGGTTTTTTGTAATGAAAAAATCATGGAATTATTAAGATGGGCGATCTCTATAGGAAAAATTCCTTTCTCTCATTTCAGGAACTACAACAAATTTATGGGCTTCATTCAAAAGACTACTTTAGATATCTACAAATTAGAGACTATGCTAAGTCAAATACACAGGATTATAGAAATAGAAAGACAGAAATTCTTGATGAATGCTTGAATAAACACCCGAACACAGAAAAATTGATATCTTATATTTATAATATTTTATTGGATAATGATGCACCCATGACGGAAAAATATAGGCAATTATGGGAAAATGAACTAGGTCAAATAATAGGGCCAGAAATATGGGATGAAAGCTTACAACATATACATCACTGTTCGTTAAATGCTAGACACTCTTTAATACATTTTAAAGTTTTACATAGATTGCACTACTCAAAAACCAAATTAAACAGAATTTTTCCATGTGTATCCCCAATTTGTGATAAATGTCAACACTTAGAGGCTAATCTTAAGCACACATTTGTAAGCTGTATATAAGTTAATAATTTTTGGACGGAAATTTTTAAGATAATTTCGGAAGTTGTCAATACCAATTTGGTCCCTGATTCAAAATTAATAATATTAGGAATACTAGAACCAAATCAATTATTCACAACGAACCAAAGAACTTTTATCGATTATAGTTTAATAATTGGGAAAAAATTAATATTAACATTCTGGAAAGGCCCTTTAACCCCACAATTAAAAGGTGGACAATGGAAATGTCGAAGACCCTACATTTGGAAAGATTAAGATTTGTCTTAATGGACAAACAAGAACTATTCATAAGAATATGGTCCCCATTTATTGAATATTTGAAGGGGCAAATTGGTTTGGCACGAGAACCTGACTGAAACCTGAATTAAGGAATAGATGAAGAATTATATTTTATAACCCACGGATATAGCTCCAATGATGCACAATCAGTTGAATACTCCATTCTTCTTTTGTTTTTTTTTCTACTATTTTCTATCTATATAAAAATTTAAAAAATATAAAGAAGTACAATTATGATACAATTGTTAATATAAATAATATTAATAATGTATGACTATAACAAACAAAATGTTTTTTATTATGTATTTACTTCTAAAAAAAAAAGAAAAAAGAAAAAACTAAACATGAACCTCACCAAAACCAAAAAGGATGGTGGATGTCACATTATCATTGACTTAACACAGCTGAATACTTTTGTGCAATATACCCACTTCAAAATGGAAACATTTCTAACTGCTAAACAACTAGTTTCCAAAGGGTACTTCATGGCTTGCATTGACCTAAAAGATGCATACTATTCAGTACCCATACACAAAGACCACTGCAGATATTTAAAATTTATCTGGATGGGGCAGCTATGGCAGTATAAAGCACTGCCTAATGGGCTAACAACAGCTCCCATTCCTAAACGCCCGAATCTCATGGTTCATCCTGTGACAGGGGAAAATCATCCATGCCGTGATTATATGAACCTGTTGGCTTGCAGGTTCTGAAAAGGCCGCTGCTGGAGTTCGGGCTGACAGACAGGACGATGAACATCATCACGGCGTTGTGCAGGGAATCCACCAGGAAATAATACCTTACCCATGTTAAGAAATGGGAGGTATTTTGTTCCAGATATCATATCTGGTATCACATATAACTCTGCTACCATTACGGACGTACTGCAATTCCTGGCGAGCCTTCACTATGATGAGGGCCTCAGTTACAGTGCCATCAACTGTGCTAGGAGTGCTTTGTCATCCTACCTCGGGCTTGGAGTGGGATCCCATCCCCTGGTGTCTAAACTCATGAGGGGTATTTTTAATTCTAACCCTCGAGGCCTCGATACTCACAAACCTGGGACATCGGACTGGTCTTGTCCCTACTCAGGGGTTGGGCACCAGTCATGATACTCTCACTGAGTAAGCTCACTTACAAGGTAGTGATGCTGATGGCACTCGTTACGGCACAGCGGGTCCAGAACCTGCACAAATTAAAATTGGATAACATGGTGTCAACTCCTAACAAAGTGACCTTTTTTGTTAATGAATTACTAAAACATAACAGACCAGGGTCATCCGGTCTAAAATTGGAGTTCATGGCCTATCCATTAGATAGACACCTGTGCATAACCACCCACCTTAAACACTACTTAGAGGTTATTAAAATCTCAGGGGTGCAGAAATGGGTCTTTTAATCAGTTTTAAATGCCCTCACCATAGGGTAACTGTTCAGACCATCTCAAGGTGGCTCAGGGTGGTGTTAGGTGCAGCAGGGGTAGACGCTGACATTTTCAAATCTCATTCTACCAGGACTGCGTCTACATCAGCAGCGAGGATGATGGAAGTTCCAATGGATCACATCATCACAACAGCAGGTTGGGCCAATGAGGCAACCTTTCAACGGTTCTATAACAAACCTGTGGCCACACCCGCAACTTTTGCAGACACTATTTTAAGTTCTGTTTCTTAACTCCCTGAAGTTAGGGGTTTATTATTTGTTGTTAATAAATACATTATTGTTTTCAGCTCTGTTTCAAGTCTGAAATACGTTAACATACTTCCTCCATTAGTCATTATGGCAGTGTGTGAGCAAGGACTCGTTTCCAGGGCATGAAATCACAGAGCTTTGAAATCTTCACTAAGTCACTCACATGACTCCGAAGTAAAATAGTAAGATTAAACGAGAACTTACCAGTTCAAAGTTTATTCCTTATTTTATGAGGAGTTACGATGAGGGATTTCATGCCTCCGCTCCCAACCCTCTATTATAAGGTCAACTGGTATGCTATTCTCTTAATCTTACTATCTTCAGTCAACTCAACTATCTGTGATTTCACACCGCTGCTTTGAAGAATGTCGCGCATGCGTGCTGGTGGGGTCTTCACGAAATCCCTCATCGTAACTCCTCATAAAATAAGGATCAAACTTTGAACTGGTAAGTTCTCGCTTAATCTTACTATTTCACATTCTATGATAGGATAAGGAACCTTGACATAGGCAATAAAAATCAGAATACCACTTATTTTACCTGCCTTTCCCTTGAATGTACGATCAGTAAAATGCCATTTATATACGTATAAACCTTCTGCATCATGGCAGGGACTCAAATACCCACAATGCTACTATTTTGGTCGACCTTGCTAACGACATATGAAGTTAGATAAGGTTATCGACCGCTCAGAGGATTAGAGCCACACAGGAAAGAATGGCCCACCCACTTTTATTCTCAATGTGTTCACTAATCTCAAATATTTGTTCTGTTGTTTTTCTCCAGAGATGCTGCCTGACCTGCTGAGTTACACCAGCACTTTGTGTCTATTCTTATTTCAGTTGTACAGGTGCAGTGCTTGGCCTACAACATGAATAGGGACACATTTTTGCAACTCCCATCTCCTCATGTGTCCTCTGTCCGTTTGGACACGTGAGGAGATCAGGTGGGGAGTTGATGATCAGCATGCCTGACCCTTACTATGTAAGTTCAACAACACCACTTGTTAACATGTTCGAGAGCTACCAAGCTGCTGGCAGAGCTAAGGAAGATGCAGTCCCTTTTGGAAAAAGAGGAGAGAGAGGCACAAATGCAGAAGTTGCTAGTAATTCAATTATAAATCACCATTGTCTCTCAGCACTATACAATGGAACACTGATGTTTCCACCATAACCAACATCTCCAGGCTATTCTGCATTGCTCTGGAATTGCAGCTGGTTCTTCCAGTTACACGAGGCAGGAGACACACAAAACACCACAGTGACCCAGGGTTGTGGGAATGACATTATTCCCATTGGTGTCCCAGGTCCCCAATAATGGACATGTCTGGACAGTACATTCCCACCCTAAAAGCACGGTTTAATGCGCACAAGGAACTGTGATGACCACTACTCCAACCATCCTCACCCTATCGCCAGGAGTGCATGGGTGTTGCCAATCTGCAGTGTTGCTCTGTGATTCTCCCTGTTGATGCCCTGCCCTCGCACAACACCCCCTTTAATGCTCATTCTCCACACAACACTGCAGTTGCAATCCCGCATTTTCCGCACGTTACAATCTCACTGTGTATTCCTCTCCACACTCCACACAATACTGTCATTGTATAATCCCTCTCCCCTTCTACACCTTCACTGTGCAACCCTCGTCCCCACCTGCTGTACACCTTCACTCTGTAACCCTTCTCTCCATGCCCCTATACCGTCACTGTGTAAACCCTCACCCCATCCTGTCTACACCCTCGCTGTATAACCCCCCCCCCTCCCCATGCCCTTACACCGTCACTGCTTAACCCCTGACTCCATCCCCTCTACACCTTCACCGTGCATTATCTCTCCCCACTCCCTCTACACTGTGTAATCCCACTCCTCACACTAAAACATCACCTGTATAATCCCTCTGCTCACCCCCTTGCCCGTCACTGTGTAACCCCTCTCTCCACCCCCCTCTACACAGCCTCTGTCCCACCCCCTCTAGTGTGGACTAATTCCAGTCCGCACCCCGTCCACACCATCACTGTGTAAAACCTCTCCTACTCCAATGCACAAAAATCAAACAAAAATATGCAATGCCCGAGTTGTTACAGCACTGAAGCTGTTGCCCCTGCTCGGGCACACCTTAACCAGAATAACTTGGCACGTCCTTTTGAAGAATCTACATGAATCCAGATGACTCATTGACTCATCATGAAGCCTGTGTAAATTGGACTCCTGGGCACACCAGATAATCTTTCCCTACTTTGCCGAGAAGGTGGGAGATCTGAAATAAAAGCCTCTTCTCCTCAGTGAGATTTACTCTCCGACACTAATACTTGGCTAGCTTAAGGATATTTTCTCCAGTGTGTGAAACAGGAAATTACTGTATTACAGACTGGCTGGCCCTTGAAGACTCTAACTTACATGGCAATCTCTCGTCAGCACAGCAGGGACTTTTGCAGCCCCTTCTTGTTCATTTTTCCCCTCTAAGCTACCTCAGTAACGCAAACTGAGGGGAAATATTTCTGAATTCCAGAAACTGTACTTTGCACAAATAGGGCAAGGCCCGCCAAGACACACAAGCAGAGGAAATCTTTCTTCATTGCTAAACAGAAATGGCTGTGTGCAAAGTTGGTGCCAGGTTCTTATGGACAGAACACCTTTTGTTGCTACAAGGCCTTATGTTTAAGAAATGGTTCTATGACATCACATGACCTATTGGTGGGGTCAAATGTACTTCTGCTGTACTGTTGTTCAGCCAAGGGTGACGAGGTGCTGGTTATACACTTTTCATTATTCTGAAGTATTTTTAGGGCCTTTCCACTCCCTAATTCTGGAATTATGCAGCTATGATGGAGCCTCTTCCTCCCTCCTCCCTGAAACAACTTTGAACATTTAAAGTCTTGCAAAGGTTTGGTGAGGCTGCAGAGAGAAGAAACTAAATGTTCTAAGTTGCTCGGGGAGGTTTCGAATTTTGACTTTCCTTATAATGATACCATGGTTTGTATTTCCACCGCTTTCTGTGGAGGGAAAAACAGCTTCAAGTTGGATTCTTCATCATAAAGCTTACGGGATGTTTGATTTTAAAGGTGGAGACAAAAAGAAGAAAAATTAAACAAATTAAGAGAATGAAGAGGAAAGGACGGCAGTGGTAGAGTTGTTGCCTTACACCGACAAAGACCCAGCTTCAATCATGACTATGGTGGCTGTTTATAAGGAGTTTGTACATTCTCCCTGTGACTGTGTGGGATTTCTCCGGTTGGTTTCCTCCCACGTTCCAAAGATGTGCAGGTTTGTAGGTTAATTGGCTTCTGTAAATTGTCCCTAGGGTGAAGGGTAAAACTAGTGGACGGGCGATTGTTGGTTGGTGTGGACGTTCGGCCGAAGGGCCTGTTTCCACGCTTTTTCCCTAAACTAAACTCTAAACTTATTATTGTAAATCTGCATAAAACACTCATCTGGGTCCGTCTAGAGAACCATGCCTAATTCTGAGCACTTCATTTGAGGAAAGGCAGAAAGATTTGGGGAGGGTACAGGTTGACTTGAATACACGGGGTATGACAGACTTCAGTAATAATGGAAAGCTGGGGCATTCTCCTTAAAACAGAGCAGGCCACAAGGAGATTTGACATGAAATCATGGAGAGCTTAGATAGATTTGGCATTCCATTGGGATTGGTTGTCTGGGGGTGGATATTGGACCTAATGCTTCACAAGCATGGTCTTTCATCAAAACTCTGAATAATTGAAAATCCAACATGGTTTAAATTGCAGAGAAGTGGTAGAGACGGAGAAAATAAAGGGTTGCATCTGCACTGGCAACATTGAGCCACCAGTTGCATGTCATTTAAATGTTCTGCCCCGTTCCCATGTTAACCTCTCTGTCATCATCTTCTTGCACTATTCCAACAAGGCTCAGAATGGTTCAAGCAGCAGTTCCTCATTCACTGACCAAGATTCAATATTATGAAATGGGGCATACTTCCTTAGATGGGGCATCTTGGTCAGCATGGCCTGTTTCCATGAAGTATAACTCTGAAGTTCAACAATTCCAGCCTTTCCAGTTTGTGTCAGGGCAGCCTGTTCTAATGAAAGGCAATTGACATGAAACATTAACTTGTTTAGTTTAGCTTAGAGATATGGAGAGGATACAGATCCCTTGGCCCACCAAGACCACGCTGACCAATGATCACCCACACATTACTTCTATCCGACACACTAGAGACATCTTACAGAAGCCAATTAACCTACAGACCTGCATGTCTTCGGAATGTGAGAGGAAACTGGAACTCCCGGAGAAAACCCACTCGGCCACAGGGAGAAAGTACAAACTTTGACAACGCCCATATCAGGATCGAACCCGGGTCTCTGGCGCTGTAAAGCAGCAACTCTACTGCTGTGCCACCCTGCCGCCATATTTCGCCCTCCATTGGTGCTTCCTGACCTGCTTAGTGTCGCCCACATCCCTTGTTTTCATTTAGAACTATTAAATTGTTGGACTGCACAATCTGCCTCTGATCTTTATTTTGCATATTTACCTACTTTTGCATATTTACATATTTACCAGTTGGAGCTTCATCAAGTCTATTGGCGAGATGTCAATCTGATCAGCGCCATTCGCCCACTTGTGCCCATTAATTCCATACAGATTTTCCTATTCTAATTACTCTTGGGTAATTTATAATGGCCAATCAACCTACCAACCAGCACATTGGGATATGAGTTGAAACTAGAGCTCCCAGTGGTAACCAATACAGTCACAGGGAGAAAGTGTAACGTCAGCACAAACAGCAAATGCAAGGATAAACCTAGGTCAGTGGAACTCTGAGGCAGCAGCACTGCTTTCTGCACCATTATGCTGCTCCTGAATATAATACTCAAGGTAACCACAAGCACATTGAAACTCAATAAAACGCAGACGTTGAAAACCTGAAATAAAAACAGAGAATACTGGAAACATTCGTCACGTCAGGCAGCATATGTGGAAGAAGAAACAGTTAATCTGTGAGGGTGAAGGCCATTCGTCAGATTGGACAAGTTGCCCTTGTCCTACTAGTTAAAAGGAACAAAGCTGTGAGGGGAATTTACAGTTAGTCGGGGGGTTGGGGTCAAGGAAAGAGCGTTCACGTCACGGTAAAGGGGTGGGTATGAATGTGATGAGCTGAAGGGCCTGTTTCTGTGCTGCATGACTATGACTCCATAACTCTGATGTACAAAAGTCAGCCAATTGAATCTATCCAAGGTAGTCATCAAATCTTCCCATCTGCCCATCAGTTTCTGCCCATCAGGTATCAGTTAGCTGTTTATGCAGCTACTGATACCTTAAAGAGGTGGCGGAGGATGGATGGAACTTTTAATAATCGTTGACGTGTTATCTTGCCTGCAATTCATCACCGTGCAGTACAAACCGCAGTCTCGCCGGGAAAACCTGCAGCAAATAAACAGCCCTGCAAACGTCTGTCAGCTTTTGTGTTCATTTTCTAATTCAATGGATGAAGGAAATGACCCTGTCCTAGTGGACTCCTAAAAGATGATTTAAATAATGAATCCCAGGCTGGGGAGTGAGATGCTTCTTCTGTTGATTGTCAGCCTTGGGAGGCCAGTGAACCTTGAGACTCAGAAGCACGCATTCTTTTAGACATCACGGCCCTGACACTGTAGGCCCTGACCTCAGCTGGGCCCTGACAAATTGGAGGAAAAAAAAGGTACACCTGCCACGTGTTAGTAACTCAAGACGGGAGCTGAACAGTGTCTTGATCTGAAGCTGCTGATAAAATAATCATTCATGCAAAACGGCTGCTTTCCGTCAAGCCGATGAGGATGCCCATGGTTAAATTAACATAACGAAATATCCTGCTAAAACTGCAGCAGCTGCAAATGTCTGTGTGCTTTTAACAGAGCGTTATGGCAGGGCTTATTAACGGAATACAAACCCTACTCTTCGCACTCAATGCTTTCCATTGCACAGCTCACAATAATGGAACGTTTACACCAGGATGCTTGCAAGGCCTGGTAAATAAACAAATAGATTTTTCAAAAGTAACCTCTCTTGATTTATGTGTGGGCAGTTAAGAAACAAATGACTTGAATTCACGGCGTCAGGGCATTCCAAAGCTATTAAGCAACCAATTAAGAATTTTTGAAAGGCAGTCACTGTTGCGAGAAGCAATCATGGCACCTAATTTCCACACTGCAATCCAACGTCGAAATTGCATCAGTGTTCAAACCCAAATATCCTCTTCCCCCAAATCAGTGACTTGTAAGGCCTCATGTATTACTAGTTACAAGTTGCTGTAATATGATCACCTGTTGGTGCTGTAACAAACATTAGCCAGACCATTGGCAAATTAACTTCCTCTCTTTGAATTGTGCTTTTGTACCCAAAGAGGGAAGATGCAGCTTCTGTCTGGCATCTCACCCGAAGATCACCTCTTCCATCTGAGCGGTAGATAGACACAAAATGCTGGAGTAACTCAGGGGGACAGGCAGCATCTCTGGAGAGAAGGATTGGGTCGAGACCTTTCTTCAGACTGAAAGCCAGGGGAAAGGGTAATGAGTGGCTCCTCCTGAGCAGTGCTCCCTCAACGCTGTGTGGAAGTATCAGGCTGGGTTATGTGATTGCCAGGATGTTTCAGACCACAACCTTCTGACTCACAGCAAGGTCATGGTCAACACAACTGGCTGGTGTAACCTGGCTGGTGTAACAATCTCCGGTGACTCTAGAATCTATCCCACCTCACCCTCTCCCATCACAAGCTGCTAAATTAGTGGAAGAATGTGCCTGAGTTCCAATTCCAATGTCACAATCTGGCTTCACAACACCATAGACCCCGGTTCAATCCTGACTGCGGGTGCTATCTGTGTGGCGTTTGCACGTTCTACCTGTTTCCTCCAGATGTGCCCATTTCCCTCTGCCAACCGAAAGACGTGCAGGTTTGTAGGTTAATTGTAAAATTGCCCCTAGTGTGTCGAGAATGGATGAGAAAGTGAGACAACATAGAACTGGTGCAAACAAGTGAACAATGGTCAGTGTGAACTCGATGGACCCAAGGGCCTGTTTCCATGCAGTATCTCTAGTAATAGAGATTACTGCATGGAAACAGGCCCTTGGGTCCATCGTCTGGTAATCTTCTCAGCACACCACTGGTCCCCATTCACTGGGATGAACTTCTATGTGGGGAAAGCTGGTGCAGAATTACTGAATGATTATGGTGTGAAAGGAAGCCATTTGTCCCTTTGAGTCCATCGTGGTTCTGCATCCCTATTCCCCTCCCCTCTCCCCTCAGCACCGAAGATTATTTATTCTCAGACACTTGCAGTCTTAAAATAATAACTTTGCTGATGTCAACTTTGGTTCCTGCACCTTCATTCTGTGCCCCCTGGTTCATGACCACTCTGCCTACTGAAACATGTACTCCATCTGTACTCTTCATGACTTTAACCAGCTCTCTCAGACCTCCACGCACTCTACTTGGTGAAGTGCAGGAAAGGTTGAGATGAGATTTAATCGAGGTGTAATAATACAGGGTTTTGATGGAGGGGATAGCTTTTGGTGGTGGGAACGTCAGGAACCAATGAATCCAGATTGAAGAAAACTGGTAAAATAAGGAAATGAGGGAAAATGTTCTAATGCAGGAAGGATAATGATCAGGAATGCACTCTCTGGAGGACTGGTGGAATTAACTTTGACAGTACTTTCCAAAAGATGATTAGCTAAACACATTATGGATTTTACAGATCTAAAGGAAACAAGAAGGTTGGTGGGATGAATGAATGAATGAATGAATGAATGAATCAGTTTATTGGCCAAGTATGCACATACAAGGAATTTGCCTTGGTGCTCCGCCCGCAAGTGACAACATGACATACAGTGACAGTTAAGAATGATACATAAAACATTAAACATTAATAATAAAACATTATTGATTAAACATGTGAATTCAATAAAATACCAGAGCAAAAGGAGGCTACAGATTTTGGTGTATTGAGTAGAGCTACTACTCATGGAAAAAAGCAGTTTTTATGTCTGGCTGTGGCAGCTTTGACAGTGCGGAGTCGCCTTCCAGAGGGACGTGATTCAAAGAGTTTGTGGCCAGGGTGAGAGGGGTCAGAGATGATCTTGCCTGCTCGCTTCCTGGCCCTTGCAGTGTACAGTTCGTCAATGGAGGGAAGGTTGCAGCCAATAACCTTCTTAGCTGATTGGACAATTCACTGCAGCCTCCGGGTGTCCTGCTTGGTGGCTGAGCCAAACCAGACCATGATGGACAAGTTAAGGACAGACTCTACGATGGCCGTATAGAATTGGACCTTCTTTGCCTGTGGCTGCCTCAGGAAGTACATCCTCTGTTGTGCCTTTTTGACTGTGGGGTCGATGGTGGCCCCCCATTTAAGGTCCTTGGAGATGATGGTTCCCAGGAACTTAAAAGACTCCACAGATGTGACTGTGGTGTTGTTGATGGTGAGTGGGGTGAGGGGAGGGGGAGCTCTCCTAAAGTCTACAATCAATTCCACAGTCTTAAGAGCATTGAGCTCCAGGTTGTTGTGATGGCACCAGGACGCCAGCTGTGACACTTCCTGTCTGTAGGCAGATTCCTCCCAATCCTGGATCAGTCCAATCAGGGTTGTGTCATCCACAAACTTTAGAAGCTTAAGAGAGGAGTCTGTGGAGGTGCAGTCATTGGTGTTGAGAGAGTAGAGGAGAGGGGAGTGTGCGCAGCCTTGCAATGCTCCTATGCTGAGGGTTTGCGGGTCCGAGATGTGCTTTCCCAGCCTCACATGCTGCTTCCTGTCTCTCAGGGCAGGAATAGTCCCTCAAAGAGCTTGCATGTGTTGATGGGCCAGATGGTATATTCGAGTTCCCAAAGCCTGTAAACTCATTTCCATGGAGTGCAGCACAATGGTTCCATAGATAGGTTTAAGGGATAGCCAGCCAAGACTATAAAATGCAGGTGTTTTACACTACCACAGATTATAAATCAGATGTTCTGCATATATATCATTTTGTAATTCATCAGGAGATAGTGAGTTATAATAGAAGTTAAGGCTGGGTTATTATACTTCGGTTGAGATAACTGATTGGGGAAGTTGGAGCTTACGATGTTCTCTTGGACGATGTATGCCATATTAGTCTTGTGATTCTGTAGCTGATGAAGACCGCACACGCTGACAGGTTCCTGCTTAACTACAAAGGGCATCGGCCAGGTACGGTGGACCTGGTTAATTGGAACTAGCTAGCTTCATTTAGGATTGTGAGGCCAAGCGCGTGAACATTGCTGGAGGGAATTTGAAGCTCTGATCCTCCAGCAATGTTTCCTCCAGTTAACATGCTCCAGAACACAGGAATATCTCCCTTGTCTTAAAGGAAACACTTCCTGTAGGGCACAAAGGACTTACGGAGACATACTCTTCATGGTATCTTGGGCTATAAAAGCTTACTCTGGACACTGTCTGGCAGTGTTAAACCAGCCTTTTCCATTCATCTCAGCCTTTTCCTTGTAATGTTGTATCATAGGCTGCGTTATCCATTATAATTGGATCAACAATGCACAGGGAATGGCCCTTTGTCTGAATATGGTTCTTTTGTCCTTGTTTTTCCCTGAACGGGTAGCGTCATCAATGGCTGCCTCGCCAACAGACTGTCTGTCCCTTCCTTCTTTGTTGTTTTTCTTCAGTATGTTAAATGTATGTTTTTAGTGGGGGGGGAGGTTTTATGTGGGGGGGGGGGGGGGGGTTGGGGGAAACTTTTTAAAATCTCTTACCTTGATGGAAATACGATTTTTTTCCCGTGTCGTATCTACGTCTGCACTGCGGCCTAACATCGAGGAGTTGGCGGTCTTTGCTGGAGATCGACTTTGGAGATCCAACCATGGGAGCCTGCGGATTTTAACATCTTGGAGCTCGCGGTCTCTGATTAGAGACCGACGTCGGGAGCTCCAACCGCAGGAGCTTCGACCGCCCCGATCGCGGGGGCTTCGATAGCCCTGACACGGGGGCTTCGATTGCCCCAACTGCGGATGGTTCGACTGCTATGACCGCGGGAGATTAAAGTGGAAGATGGACTTTATTGCCGTCCGTCACAGTGAGGAATGTGGGGAATCTGCTGTGGTGGATGTTTATGTTAACTTTTATGTAGTTGTGTGTTTCGTTGCTCTTTTTTTAGAATGGCTGTATGGTAATTCGAGTGCCACTGTACCTTAATTGGTACATGTGACAATAAACTGACCTTTGAACATTTGGACCTTTAAAAATTTCCGTCTGCACCATGTTAATGTCAAATGTCCTGTTTATTATCCATAGCCTGAAGCAACAAGAATCATTTAAAGGTATTCCAGCAATGGACTGAGCACTCAGCTGTGCCCAAGACAATCATTAATACCGACTTCCTTTAGGCGGAACTGGATCAAAGCTGGCCTTGTGGGATGGGAAGGGTAAATCAGGATCTGAGTTACTCCACTGACTTTAAGGATTACAAATGAAGTCAAGACTGAGCTTGATCGGGTGGGATAATATTGATGGTGAAATGGCCCGTGGACACTTATGTGACACATGAGCCAGGTGTCGGAGAACCTATAGAGCTTGTCTTGTGCAGAAAATCTACGTCCATGAGATAGGTGTTGGAAGGAGAAATGCATAACATTTTGCAGGTCTTCCTAGTAGTCGTTGACACTTCGATCGTTGGAGGTGGCAGTGAAGGTGGAGAACTCACAGACTTCCAACATGCGGTCCATGTCTCAATGTGAGCCATGGCAATACATGATTACAACGACACACTCGCCAACCTCAATGCTCGCCAGGAATCAATAGACAATAGTCAATAGACAATAAGTGCAGGAGTAGGCCATTCAGCCCTTCAAGTCAGCACCGCCATTCAATGTGATCATGGCTGATCATCCACAATCAGTACCCCATTCCTGCCTTCTCCCCATATCCCCTGAATCCGCTATCTTTAAGAGCCCTATCTAACTCTCTGTTGAAAGTATCCAGAGAACGGCCTCCACCGCCCTTTAACTCTCTGTGTGAAAAAGTGTTTCCTCATCTTCGTTCAAAATGCCTTACCCCTATTTCTTAATCTGTGGCCCCTGGTTCTGGACTCCCCCAACATCGAGAACATGTTTCCTGCCTCTGGCGTGTCCAAACCCTTAATAATCTTAGGTAGACAAAACTGCTGGAGAAACTCAATGGGTGAGACAGCATCTATGGAGCATAGGAAATAGGCAACGTTTCAGGCCGAAACCCTTCTTCAGACAAATAATAATCTTATATGTTTCAATAAGATCCCCTCTTATCCTTCTAAATTCCAGAGTATACAAGCCCAGTCTCTCCATTCTCTCAGCATATGACAGTCCCCCCCCATCCTGGGAATTAACCTTGTAAACCTATGCTGCGCTCCCACAATATCAAAATATCCTTCCTCAAATTAGGGGACCAAACCTGCACACAAATACTCTAGGTGTGGTCTCACTAGGGCCATGTACAACTGCAGAAGGACCTCTTTGCTCATATACTCAACTCCTCTTGAGTATATGATAATTCCCTGTTTTCTCCCGCCTTTCTTAAAAAGTGGGATAACATTAGCTACCCTCCAATCCACAGGAACTGATCCTGAATCTATAGCACATTGGAAAATGAACATCAATGCGCCCACTATTTCTAGAGCCACTTCCTTAAGTACCCTGGGATGCAGATCATCAGGCCCTGGAGATTTATCAGCCTTCAGTCCCATTAGTCTACCCAACACCATTTCCTGCCTAATGTGGATTTCCTTCAGTTCCTCCGCCACCCCAGATCCTCTGGCCACTAGTACAAGATTGTTTGTGCCCTCCTTCGTGAAGACGAGGGACGGTGGGAAAGTAGATTGTTTTCAAGAACATGGAAATTCAGCATTGTGACATTCCAGCCAGGACGCTCATGTAGCATTGTAAATCTGGGAATTATGGACATATAAAGCTGAGAGAAATAGATACAACGTGCTGGATCAATTCAGTGGAAAACATGGATAGGTGACATTTTGAGTTGAGACAGTTTTTCAGACTGAATAAGGGTTCTGACCAGAAACATCATCTATCTCTGTTTTCTGAAGACGCTGCCATCCCTGCTGAGTAGCACTGTGTGTCTTTTTTTTTTGGTCAATCAGCATCTGCAGTTCCTTGTGTCTACATCTCACGGCCGGATCCCATTTACAGTACCGCATTCAATTCTGGGTACTGGGCATGAAGAAGATGAAGCACAAATGGAGCAGAAAAACCCTGGGTTAATTCTGGGTTAATTCATGTATACCAGCTGGGAGGGCTTTGAGTTTCCTCAGGTGTATAAGATTCAAGGGTAACTTAACGCAGCCATTTAACTGATGTAGCAGATAGAGAGAAACTACCTCCTCAGATCAAGGAGGAGTAATCTTACTACCACACTAGACCATTCAGGGTGGTGGCAAGTACTACTTCACCTACAGGCACAAGACAATTATGAACTCCCCTCCCCATTCCTCCCCTCCCCTGCAACCCCCACAATTCAGGGTGACCTTCAGACACTTGAATCTCTCTCAGCTTTTTGATGGTTGAGGTAATTAAGGATTGCAAAACCAAGTGATGTTTACACATGGGTCATAGTGTCATATAGTCATAGAACTATACAGCAAGGAAGTAGGTCCTTTGGCCCATGGCTATTCTCCTTATCAATGTCCCTTGTGATTTTATGCACATTTACAGCGCTACTGCTCAGCTTCCTAGGCTTCAGGGTTAAAATCACCAGACTAACCATCCTCTCTTTGTAACTCAAACCTTCTAGACTTGGTAACATCCTTGCACCCTTTCCAGTTTAAGGTCACCTACTCTCCTTGAGATGGTTGGGTTTTGTAAAGTTAGATCAATACTGTGGATCCCAATCTAAATCCAGGCAGTAGTACTTTCTCTTGTGTGGCTCAGAGCTAAGGGCCTGTCCCACTTGCCGATTCTTTTGGCAACTGTCGGCATCATTGACTGACGTATCGGGTCACTGAAAAATATGCGCCGTGATGCGAATTGATACGGCGTGACGCGGTGCGCGGTGTTTCCTCGAGTGTCGCAACGTTTTTTTTATCGCCTATGGATTTTGAAATGTTCAAAATCTTTCAGCGACCCTGATACATCAGTCAATGACGCCTGCAGTCGCCAAAAAAATCACCAAGTGGGACAGGCCTTTAAGGGTAAAGCTTACTATGTGCTTCCAACAGTGTCACATGACATACAAGTCATACATGAAATAAAATGCACGGGTTTCAGTTTTATTGGGGACTCCAGGATAAAAGGGCAGGCTTGCCAGCAAGGCTAACAAGAGTGGGAAAGTGACTTTAAAAGCCCGGTGATTGAAACAAACTGTTTAATATTAAAAAAGGGAAGAAATTATAAATAAAACATTAAATAGAAGAGCTGACAGTCACTTTGAAAACGTCTTAGAGACATTTTCTGTCAACCTCCCTGCTCTATAAGCATTCACTAAAGAAAAATGCTCCCTGCATTTTGAGTTAATGCGCTGAGATTTACAGTTCATTTAGCCCTACATTTTGCTCAGGGGGCAATTTAAAAGCGGAAAGGTTGAAGACCGAATGGGCCCATTTCCTTCCCTTAGCTGTCAGACAAAGCAGGGCAAATTGCAGCAGAACCGTTCCCCACAGGAGCAAATAAATCCACAAATATACACTCTTTTGTTGCTATGAAATTCTTTAAATGTGCTGCTAGATTTTCCAACTCTTTATATACTGCATATCTCATCTGATAGTTTTTGAATAAATCTCCGCCACCACCACAAATCCTTCATTTCAGTCAGGGCAAGATATTTTACTTATTTAGACCAATGACTCTTTGCAAAATGAATCAAGTGAATGCCAAAGATCAGAGACTTGTATGGGTCACCTACAGTGTGTGTGTGTGTGTGTGTGTGTGTGTGTGTGTGTGTGTGTGTGCGTGTGTGTGTGTGCGTGTGCGTGTGCGTGCGTGTGTGTGTGTGTGTGTGTGTGTGTGCGTGTGTGTGTGTGCGTGTGTGTGTGTGTGTGTGTGTGTGTGTGTGTGTGTGTGCGTGTGTGTGTGTGCGTGTGCGTGTGCGTGTGTGCTTGCGTGTGCGTGTGCGTGTGTGTGTGTGCGCTTGCGTGTGCGTGTGCGTGTGTGTGTGTGCGCGCGTGTGTGTGTGTGCGTGTGCGTGTGCGTGTGTGTGTGTGTGTGTGTGTGCGTGTGTGTGTGTGTGCTTGCGTGTGCGTGTGCGTGTGCGTGTGTGTGTGTGTGCGTGTGTGTGTGTGTGTGTGCGTGTGTGTGTGCGTGTGCGTGTGCGTGCGTGTGCGTGTGTGTGTGTGTGTGTGCGCGCGTGTGTGTGTGTGCTTGTGCGTGTGTGTATGTGCGTGCATTCGTGCGTATGCGTGTGTTTGTGTGTGTGTGCGTGAGTGTGTGTGTGTCCATGTATGTGCATGTGAAGATATTTGTGGTGTGTGTGCTCAGTGTGCTCTGTGTGCATATGTGCCTTTGTCAGTTTGGATGTGTGTATGTGTGTTATTTTGGTTTATATCTGTGTTTGTGTCTCTCTGGGTAGTGTGTGTGTGTGTCTGTGTGTGTTAGTATTTGGGTGCGACAGATGTGTGCTCATGTGTCTGTTTATGTGCCTGTCTGCTCGTGTGGTATGTGTGTGTGTATCCACAAAGTGTGGGTGTGTGTGTTTGTGTGGTGTCTGTGAGGGGAGTGTAGGTGTGTGTGAGGGGAGTGTAGGTGTGTGTGAGGGGAGTGTAGGTGTGTGTGAGGGGAGTGTAGGTGTGTGTGTTTGTGTGATGTGTGTGTCTGTGTGGGCGTGTATGAGGGGAGTGTGGGTTTGTATGTTTGTGTGGTGTGTGTGAGGGGAGTGTGGGTGTGTGTGAGGGGAGTGTGGGTGTGTGTGTTTGTGCAGTGTGTGTGTGTCTGTGTGGGTGTGTGTGTCTGTGTGGACGGTGTATGAGGGGAGTGTTGGTGTGTGTGTACGTGTGGGCGTGTATGAGGTGAGTGTGGGTGTGTATGTTTGTGTGGTGTGTGTGAGGGCAGTGCGAGTGTGTATGTTTGTTGCAGTGTGTGTGTGCAAGAAGACATGTGCCCATGCATGAAGACCAAGACTGTATTTCTTGCCTTTTTCTCTTTCTGTCTCTCCACGCTTCCTTTAATTTTCCTTGATTTTAATTCCAGATCTTCATTTAGAAAGGACTGGATTCACAGTCAAGTACAACATCCTCTAGTGAACTTGACAAGATGACCTAAAAGGTTGAATGCTCTCTGCGGTGAGAAGTTATCTTTTTCCTGCATTAACTGCTTTTAGGCATCCGTTCCAGCAGCTCCCTGCTGTCTAGTATTAGTGATATTATGGACAATTAGTATTGTCTAGTATTAGTGATATCATGGAGTATTAATATGGTCTCGTACTATTTATATTGTTGAGGGTTAGTATTGTCTAGCATGTCTAGTATGGAGTATTAGTATGGTCGTATTAGTGAGATCATTGAGAGTTAGTATTGTCTAGTTTGCATGATATTATGGAGTATTAATATGGTCTAGTATTAGTGAGATTAATATTAGTACTGTCCAGTGCATTTTTTGCAGACAAAAAGGTGCTGATATGCGCAATTAATAAACATTTGTGTCACATGGCTGGAAAATAAAATAATAATGCTTAACCTTTTAGTCCATCACAAAAAAAACACTGGTGCTCTCCAGTATTTATAATATCATCAAATAAAAGTATTGTCTGATGCTCATGATATCGAGTAGTAGTGCTGTCTAGTATTAGTGATCTTCAATATTAATATAGTCCACTATTAATGACATAATTTAGTATTAGTATTGCCTAGTACCAGTGACATCAATGAGTACTAGCACTGTCTTAGAATTAGTAATAACAGAGTTGGCTGAACAGTCGATTGCACTCTGGAATTCTTACAAGTTTTTCCAGTAGGAAAAACCACAATGCTTAACCAACATTTTAAATGTTCTGCAGGGTGGCAAAAGAAAAAACTGGAGCGTGTATATGCTGTGTATCACAGTGGTCTGGACCAGGTTATTAAAGACCCTGAGGTTGCTAACCAGCTTCTTGTGCACCTCTCATTACCTTTTGTGGCCATGTGGTTCCCCACATCTGGCTGGTCTGGTAGCTGTGACCTCTGCACACTGCTGGCTGAACTTGGGGCAATGACTGGGTCTCAGGCTGGGGGGGGGGGGGGGGGGTTGGAGCGCTAGGTCCCGCCCATTGACTCACTCGATAACCATTTGCCAACTCTGCTGCGGAAGACAATCTACACTCACAAAGTCTCAGGTAATCACACACATTTAGAAAGCATTGAAAAAATGCTTAAAATATTTGAATTTAAATAAAATATTTAACCTCATTCAAAGTAGGTAAATTAGTTACAATAGTAATATTAATTGAAAAGAAATAGAAAACAAATGATTTACCTGTTAAGTGAAATCATTGAGCACGGGCTGGTGTGAAGGTGAGGGTCCAGATGCAAAGTGAATGTGGCCTTTCAGCTCAGTATGTTACAGAATGTCCCCAGACTCCTGGTGGACCTTGGAGGTCTGGCCAGTCTAATAGGTGACCAGCAGGTACCAATAGACAATAGACAATAGACAATAGGTGCAGGAATAGGCCAATCGGCCCTTTGAGCCAGCACCGCCATTTAATATGATCATGGCTGATCATCCCCAATCATCCCCAATCAGTACCTGCCTTCTCTCTATCTTGCTCTCTCTTGAAAGCATCCAGAGAACCTGCCTCCACCACCCTCTGAGGCAGAGAATTCCACAGACTCACAACTCTCTGTGAGAAAAAGTGTTTCCTCGTCTCCGTTCTAAATGGCTTACTCCTTATTCTTAAACTGTGGCCCCTGGTTCTGGACTCCCCCAACATCGGGAACATGTTTCCTGCCTCTAGCGTGTCTAAACCATTAACAATCTTATATGTTTCAATGAGATGCCCTCTCATCCTTCTAAACTCCAGAGAGTACAAGCCCAGCCGCTCCATTCTCTCAGCATATGAAAGTCCCGCCATCCCGGGAATTAACCTTGTAAACCTATGCTGCACTCCCTGAATAGCAAGAATGTCCTTCCTCAAATTAGGGGACCAAAACTGCACACAATACTCCAGGTGTGGTCTCACTAGGGTTCTGTACAACTGCAGAAGGAATCTACTGACTATACAGTACCATGCTATAGGTGCGCACCGCAGGTAGGTGTTAATGCTCAGTAAATCAACCTTGAAATTAGTTGTATTTTGAAATATTTATCTGAGGGAATTGCAACTTACAAAGTAAAATTACTCGTTTATGGCCAGGGTGCTGACCCCCAACAATTAAGGTAATTAACAAAACAAAGGTGCAATATTTTCAAGCATTTTTATGATGAGAACCTGTGATCACTGACTACCTTAATGCTGCAGGGAGTGGAGGAGCAAGGATAGCAGCTTCTGAAGTGCTGTGTTCAGCCACAGTTTTGCTTAGTCAAGTTCAAGTTCAAGTTCGAGTCCAAGTTCGCATTTAAATTTGCGTTTATAGTCACTTAACCAACTAAGGTACAGTGAAGTGTTAACGAAGGAACTGCAGATGCTGGAGAATCGAGGGTTACACAAAAAGCTGGAGAAACGAGAGATATCTCTCCACATCACCGTCTATATCTCTCGTTTCCCTGATCCCTGACCAGTCTGAAGAATGGTCTCGACCCAAAATGTCGCCTAACTCCTTCGCTCCTTAGATGCTGCTGCACCCGCTGAGTTTCTCCAGCTTTTTGTGTAACCCTAAGGTACAGTGAAATTTGAGTTACCATACAGCCACACTAAGTGAAAAGCAACAATACCCGCAGCCACATAAAATATAATTTAACATAAACATCCACCAGAGTGGAATTCCTCAGTGTGATGGACGGCAATAAAGTTCAGTCAATCTTCCTCCTTTGTTCACCCGTGGTCGGGAATTTGAACCCTTTGCAGTGCCACTGCCGACAGTCCGATGTTCAAATCCTCTCGCTGGGATGATTGAAACTCCAGCGTCGGGATGGATCGGAACAATCGGAGCATGGAGCTCCCGAGTCGGCTTCATCTTACCGGAGACCGAGGCTTCACGGTGTTAAAGTCCATAGGCCCCACGGTCGCAGCTCCGCTGGCGACCCTTGGTAAAGGATTGCAGCTCCCGGTGTTAAAGTCCGCGCCGCGCCCGCGACTTGAAGCTCCGGCCTGGTCTCCAGGAAAGACCGCAACACTCCACGCTGTAAATCGCACGGGGGGGGAGATGCAACACGGAGAGAAATCGCATCTCCGACGAGGTAAGTGACTAAAAAAGATTTCCCCCCTTCACCCCCTTCCCCCCCCCTCCCCCCCTCCTTCCCCCCCCCCTTTCCCCCCTTCCCCCCCTTTCCCTCCACCCCTTTCCCCCCACCGCCCACATAAAACAAACCAAGAAACACTTGAAGATCATGACGGTTTCTCAATGAAATGGCAGCAAAGCTGACATTTTGACTATTGTTTAGTTTAGTTTAGTTTAGTTTATTATTGTCACGTGTATCTAGATATCCTGTAAAGCTTTTCTGTGTGTGCTATCCAGTCAAAGTACTATATGTGAAAACAGTCAAGTTGTCCACAGTGCAAGGATTAAGAATAAAGAGTACAATATTTGGTGCAAAGATATAACATTGAAGCCAGAAAAGGCAGATCAAAGTCAGATTAAAGAAAGTTTAATCATTTGGAAATTTCTTCGACTTTCTTCCTGCTTCATATCCTCCTGATTGCCTATCGCACAATCCATTGGTGTCTTTAACGTCCTCTCTGCCCTCTCTCTATCTGTGTTTTCCCCAAGCACTATCTCTCGTGAGTTTCTTTCATTCTCCCTGTTGTTTCATTTTTCTTTGTACAAGACCTTTTTCAATCAAAGGGTGCTCAACTATCTGACAGGTTGATAATAACTTGGTGTCCACAGGGGCAAACTATTTGTATGAGGCGCTCACTGCACCACAGAGCAGCAGAATTGGAACAGAACTCGCCCATTCCTTCTCTCCAGAGATGCTGTCCCACTGTGTTACTTCCGTTTTTTGTGTCTATTTTCAGTTTAAAGCAGCATCTGCAGTTCCTTCCTACACTCTTCACTGGATAGTTCAGCACTAAATTGTCTGCTTTTCCTTATCATGTAGAAAGAGCCAATTCAGCCCTTAGAATCTATGCTGGCTCACAGAGCAGTCTCGTTGCCTCACTAATTCATTCTAGGACCTGTTCCCCT
The DNA here is from genome assembly GCA_035221665.1 of Okamejei kenojei. Lineage (NCBI taxonomy): Eukaryota > Metazoa > Chordata > Chondrichthyes > Rajiformes > Rajidae > Okamejei > Okamejei kenojei. Next base: position 59,787,008 of record CM069141.1, read on the forward strand.
CACATCCCCATTGCACGTAACATGTGGCAATTTACAGTGGTTAATTAGCCTACCAACCCATGTGACTTTTTATGTGGGAGGAAACTGGAGCATCTAATGGGAGACAGCATGGTCACAGGGAGAGCATGCAGACTCCATATAGACAGCACTAGGGGTCTAACTTGATAGTGTAGCTTTACTATTGTCTACACACCACTGATTATAGACCATAGACAATAAACAATAGGTGCAGGAGTAGGCCATTTGGCCCTTCGAGCCAGCACCGCCATTCAATGTGATCATGGCTGATCATCCCCAATCAGTACCCCGTTCCTGCCTTTTCCCCATATTCCATGACTCCGCTATTTTTAAGTTCTATCTAGCTCTCTCTTGAAAGCCTCCACCAACCTCTGAGGCAGAGAATTCCACAGACTCACCACTCTGTGAGAAAAAGTGTTTCCTCGTCTCCTTATTTTTAAACTGTGGCCCCTGGTTCTGGACTCCCCCAACATCGGAAACATGTTTCCTGCCTCTGGCGTGTCCAAGCCCTTAACAATCTTATATGTTTCAATGTCTTACATGTTTCAATTATCAAGTATAAAAGATGCTAACATTAGTCAGAATTAATTTTACTTGAATTACACTAATTGCTATGTTCAGACATATTTTTGGAGGACTCAACACAAGGCCTAACACTGCCACCTTGACCTGCGAAACAACCTCATCCATCACCTCCCAAATGTTAATAATTAATGAATGAAAAAGCACACAAAGATTTAGCAAAAAATCACTTGCTGGAACTTCCCCAATGATCTTTCACCCAAATAGCTCAGAGCAACGTGCAGGAGAATTATTATGAATTTTCCTCTCATTGTTAATTATAATGATCTTTTTCCTCACAGTAGATAAAACATCTAGTAGAAAACTAAAAAGTATAGGGCATCACGCTTTTCAAGCTTCCCTACTACTTAATATGATCGTGGCTGATCTGTGCAGACTCATCTCTACTTGTGTGCCATTTCTCCATACCGCAGTATCTATCTAATATCCATCTACCTCTAATGCTCCAGTTTCCACCACCTGCCATAACAGAATTCCAGAGATTTGCCACCTTTTACAAACACCAGGACTATCATTTCATTTTATCTTGGCCATCCCCTTGTATTTTGACCTTTCTTTGCAGCTTCTTCCTTCCTCCATCAACCGTGCCAAAAGCAAAACCCTCAGCTGAGCGCGAGGAGATGTAGATCTGGGGGAATGAGTGATGTTCATTGGGATTACGCAAAAAGAAAAGGTGGTCACTTTGTAAGTTAAAGCAGCCAAAAGCACTCCAATGGTTACAGATAACAAATAAGTACAGCAGTAACATTACTTCACAGCTGGGGGTACGCTTTGGTTTATACCAAGTATGGGAAAGATTGTTACAACTGCTTCTGTATGAACTCCCTACAGTATACTAGTAAGGTATCACCGAAAATGTGTTACACTGTCTGGTTCATCACGGGTACTGACCACCCTAGCATCAAAAGGATCTCTAAGAGGCACGGTCTCAAAAGGCAGCTAGCATCATCATGGACCCACACCATCTTGGCCATGCTCTCATTTCACTCCTGCCATCGGGAAGATGACATAGGAGCCGGAAAAGTGTAACGTCCAGGTTCAGGAGCAGCTTCTTCCCAACAACCGTCAGGACATTGAACAATACAAGCTCCAACTAAACCCTGAACTACGAACTGCGTTGATTGCACTAGAAACTTGGGGCTTTGTGCTTGCCTTTGCACTTAGTTTTAGATTTTGGAGATACAGGAAACAGGTCCTTCGTCCCACCAAGTCCATGCCGACCATCGATCACCAACGCACTAGTTCTATTTTATCCCACTTTCGTATCCCACACACTATGGGCAATTTACAGAAACCAATTAACCATGTCTTTGGACTTTGGGAGAAAATCCAGAGCACCCGGAGAAAACCCACACGATCTCAGGGAGAACATGCGAGCTCCTTTCACTACGTTGTTTTACTTTTGTTTTTACACATTGAACTTCTTTTTTCTTGTTTATTTTGATGTCTACTGAGTATATTTACTATTCTGTTGCACTGCTGCAAGTAAGAAATTAATCGTTCTGATTCGGGACAGATGGCAATAAAACACTTTACGTGACTGAACAAGGTTTACAGATTTTCACACAACAGTAAAACAATAAGTTCATCCAAAGGTAGGGCCATAGGCCGCCTGTAGACTTACTAATGATGATCAGGGTGTAGTTGAGATGGATGCTGCCAAACCCATTAGTTGCTCGGCAGACGTAGACTCCTGCATCCTCCACTTCCACCTCCTTGATTTTGAGGCCTTGCTGAAGGACCCGGAACCTTGTCCAGCCGCTGTGGATGGTGCGTCCATCTTTGATCCACATGGTCAGTGGCGGTGGATCGCCCTCCACGGGACAGGCCAATCTGACCGTGCGGCCCAGCTTCACCGGCTGCCGGCTCTGCACTTTCTTAGAGATCCTTGGAGGACCTGGCATAGAGGACAAAAGAGAATCAGCAGTCAATGACGGCGCAAGTAGAAGCTGGCTTCAACTGAAAATTGTACCAACTCATTCATTCAAAATGGCTGAGTCCTCCAGCTTGTACCTGAAACAAAGGGGCAACTTAATGGTCCAGGACAGAGCCAGGGAACATGTTGCATGATGGGTTGGCTACTCTGCTTCCAGCTGGTCTTCTGGCATTGTCCAATGAGCGGAGCAATCTCGAGCAAAGATCACGCAAGATCCACTTCTGCACAACTGATGCTAACGCAACGTTTAAGAAACACTTAGACAGGTATACGGATAGGGTGGGCTTGGAGGGATATGGACTATAAGCAGGCCGGTGGGACTGGTTTTAGATTGGTTGTTGTCAGCAAGTTGGGCCGAAGGGCCTGTTTCCACAGTGTATAACTCTATGATTCTATGACTTGTGGACTTATGCGCAGACACCTCAGCATGTAGGGTGTTGTACTCTCTGGAGGTTTGGAAGGATGAGGGGAGATCGCATTGAAACATACTGAATAATGAATGGCCTAGATAGAGTCGATGTGGAGAGGATGCTTCCAGCAGTGGGGGAGTCAAGGACCAAAGGACACAGCATTTAGAGTCATAATCATAGAGTCATACAGCATGGAAAAATGCCCTTCGACCCACCTCATCCATGCTGACCATGATACCCCATCTAAGCTGGCTTTATTTGCCTGCACTTCACCCATATCCCTCTAAATCTTTCCTCCTCTGGCAGCTCATTCCATATACCCACCACCTCTTGGTGAAAAAGATGCCCCTCAGGTCCCTATTAAATCTTGTTCATCTATCCTTAAACCCATGTCCACTTGGTGTAGTGTTTAAATGTTTCCCTCTGATTCCATTGAGCCGACGCACAGAATAACGAGGAGGGCACTTTTACCGCTGAGTAGTTCCTTTATAAAGGCACTGAGTGGTAGCAACACTACTTCCAACTAAGCTGTGGTGAAGCCAATGGAAGTGGATTATGGATGTGGAATATTATACATGGCTACCACCACATTGTGCATTGTAAACATGCCACATGATAACTTAAAGTGGAATTAGACTAATTGGCCAGTTTAAGGAAATCCCGTCGTTCGACATGCGTAGGACATACTTTGACATTTGGGCATTCTTTGATAGAGTGGCACAATGGTGCATCTGTTAAAGCTGCTGCCTCACAGCGCCAGAGACATTGGATCAATCCGAACCTCGGGTACTGTCTACGTGGAGTTTGCACATTCTTTCTGTGACCTCATGGGTTTCCTCTGGGTGCTTCGGTGTCATCTCACATTCCAAGGACATGAGGGTATGTAGGTTAAATGGCCTCTATAAATTGCCCTAATGTGCCAGGAGTGGATGTGGAAGTAGGATAACATAGAACTCGTGTAGACAGGTGATCGAAGGTCGGTGTGGACTCGATCACAGGAGACAGACAATTAACCGACATCTACTACAAACCTACTAACTCCCATAGCTATCAAGACTACACTTCTTCCCACCCTGCTTCCTGTAAAGACTATATCCCCTACTCCCAATTCCTCCGTCTACACAGCATCTGCACCCAGGATGAGGTTTTCCACACTAGATCATTGCAGATGCCCTATTTCTTTAGGAAATGGGAGTTCCCCTCTTCCATTATAGATGAGGCTCTCACTAAATTATCTTCGATATCCCGCAGCTCCGCTCTTGCTCCCCATCCCCCCATTCTCAACAAGGACAGAGTCCCCCTTGTCCTCACCTTCCACCCCATCAGCCGTCGCTTACAGCATATAATCCTCCAACACTTTTGCCACCTCCAACGGGATCCTACTACTGGCCACATCATCCCATCTCCACCCCTTGCTGCTATCCGTAGAGACCGTTACCTCCTCAACTCCCTGGTCAACTCGTCCCTTCCCACCCAGACCACCCCCTCACCTGGTACTTTCCCCTGCAACCACAGGAGATGCAAGACCTGTCCCTTTACCTCCCCCCTCGACTCCATCCAATGACACAAGCAATCTTTTTAGGTGAGGCAGAGATTCACTTGCACCTCCTCCAACCTCATCTACTGTATCCGCTGTCCCAGGTGTCAACATCTGTACATCGGTCAGACCAAGTGCAGGCTCAGCGATCATTTCGCTGAACACCTCCGCTCAGTCCGCTTTAACCTACCTGATCTCTCGGTTGCTCAGCACTTTAACTCCCCCTCCCTTTCCCAATCTGACCTTTCTGTACTGGGCCTCCTCCATTGTCAGAGTGAGGCCCACCGCAAATGGGAGGCACAGCACCTCAGCTTTCGCTTGGGTAGCTTACACCCCGGCAGCATAAGCTACCAGTCTCCCTCCCCTCCCCCTACCTAGTTCTCCCACCAGTCTTACTGTCTCCGACTACATTCTATCTCTGTCCCGCCCTCTCCCCTGATATCAGTCTGAAGATGGCTCTCGATCCGAAATGTTACCCATTCCTTCTCTCCAGAGATGCTGCCTGTCCTGCTGAGTTACTCTAGTAATTTGTGTCTACCTTCGATGGGCTGAAGGGCCAGTTTCCACGCTGAATATTTCAATTAAACAATCAATCAATTTGAGAGCAACAAGTCAACCCCACACACATAGTTCACACAGTTGCCTTTGTTTACACCCTGCATCAAGCAATGGAAATGTAAAGGTAACATGCACTCATATCCATTCACCTATTCCCACAGGTATTCTCCCACTGACAATTCATGCAAAAATGTTGCCCCACACATCTAAGCCGGTCTGAGACAAGTTGTTGGATGAGAAAGGATGCAGCAGTTTACAATGCTGGTCATCCAAACTTCCGGAGACGTGCCTTCATGATTAATGGTTTGTGAGTGGCTATCTGGGGGTCAAAGGTCAGGCACAGATGGTCTGCGACCGGGTATGTGGAGATCAGAGGGGCCGGGTAGATGAACTGATAAAAAGTGGCCAATGCAATAGGTTAAATAAGCAATGTTAGTGGTACAACTGTACCGTGTGTGTTTGCGTATGTGCGTGTACATATGTGTGTGTGTCTGTGTTCATTGTGTCGGTGTGTGGCCACGTTCTGCCCTTCCATGTTTGCATTGTACATGTCAGTTGAATGACCATTCTCTAACATATGTGACTGCAGAGAGAGAATGGCAGTGCCTGTACATTCCTCTCAGAGTATGTTGAAAACTTCCCACTCTAAATGTAGAGAAGGATATACATGTGAATGGGCAGTAGGTTCACCAGTCTGACCGGTTGTGTGTACAACCTTCCATTGTTTATATTCTCGTACTGATGCTCCCAGTGGAGGTGGGAGAAGTCCCACTGGCCAACACAGTAGACCCAACTCTGTGACCAATGCTCACCGCTCCATTGAGGGCCGTTCACCGATCCAGCCCACCCGATCACCCGGTTTCAGTTAAGGCAATCGGCTCGGTCTGCTTTGGATTTAAATGGAGGTGATAGATCAACGATCACACATGAATGCGACCACCCACCCAATTCCATTCCATAAAAAAAGAAAGAATAACAGCAGTTTTGCGCACAACAGTGATACATTATCCAAAGATCATAAAGTGCCTCTCACAGCATTTGCCATGCCAAGCATCCATACACACTCCTTATTTATTCAGCAGGGCAAAGGTTAACAGAAAGGGAAAACACCACGTGATGTTTTACTGAAGTGGATTTCAGCTTCCAGTCTGTGTTTCTTGGAAGAGGTGATGCCCGCACTCTTCCTGCCTTGAGCTTCATTCCTTGCAATCCCGGTTTTGACTTTCCCTCCCTGGAGATCCCTCTGCTGCGTTTATGTTGGAATGCTCCTCTGCCAGAGCCCTGGCAAGTGTGTACCTTGGATGCTTTTGCAGCAGCACATCGATTCCAATCATTTCCTGTTGCGTTACCAGCTTATTCCAAACAGCAACCTCTTATTTTCATTTGGGTTGTGAATGAGGCATTTGAGACGACGGCAATGAATGTGCAATTTTGTTTGCAGGTCACGGGACAGCATTGAGATTGAAGCAATTTCCAGGACTTTGCGTCAATCATTGCAACTTTTTGCTTTCCACATTCCGACTTCTATTCTTCCATTGATACTGGTGGTCCTACGATTCTTTGAGCAAGCGGCCTTTTCTATTGCCATGACATTAGACACTGGTTCACTGTGGTGGCCATCACAACTGAGGTCGGTGGTTTTCCTCACCTCAATCAACACATGTTCACCTTCTTGCAGAAATCTGCGATTGTCCCCTCGTGATTACTGACTCCTTTCCATCCCAGGACCGCTGTGGCCATTCTTAATGAAGATATAACCAACATTGGCAAACTCAACACAGACTAGTGCGATCATTTACATTATTATAGCACTCCTTACATAAAGGACAGGGTGTCAAAACATCTGTAAAGTGTGGGAGCATTTACAAAGCATTGTTTGAGTCACAATTGGAGTACCTGTTCCAGTCCTGGGCACTAAACATAGGAAAGATGTCTAGGCTTTAGAGGGGGCGCAGAAGTGATTTATTAATTCTGGTGAAGAGGAGCTTTAATTACATGGGTTGACTGGAGAAGCTGAATTAGTTTTCCTTAGAAGAGAGGAAGTTGTAAAAGAGAGAAACTGTTCCTATTTGTGGAAGGGCCCAGCACCAGACAACCTATAATGGAGTTTGTGTAAGAAGGAACTGCAGATGCTGGTTTAAACCGAAGAAAGACACAAAAAGCTGGAGTAACTCAGCATCTCTGGAGAGAAATTACGGTTTTAGGGGGTGACGTTTTGGGTCGAGACACTTCTTCAGGGTCTCGACCTGAAATGTCACCCTTCCACTTCTTGCCAGAGATGCTGCCTGTTCTGCAGAGTTACAATGGAGTTTGTCGAGTTGTGGAGAGATCCAGCGCAGAAACTGGTAATTGGCCCACTGAATTCATGTCAGGCACCAAGAATCCATTTAAATTAATTCTACCCAAATACATTTTATTCTCTCCACCTTCCCATCAACAGCTCCTCAGATTCTTCCACTCACTTACACATAAGGGGCAATTTACAGTGACCAATTAACCTTGGTTTGTGGGTGCAAACCAGAGCATCCAGAGGAAACCCACCAGGTCATAGGGAGAATGTGCAAACTCCACACAGACAGTACCGGAGGTCAGGATTGAACATGGGTCCCTGGAGATGTGAGGTAACAGCTCAACCTAGCTGTGTTGCCCTGCTGCCCGAGAAGTTGATTAGCAAAAGAACCATTGATGACGTGGGGACATTTTTTTTTAATCGCAGTGTTTGAGGTCTGGATTGCACTGCCAGGGCAGTGGAGGTACATTCAGGGGTAACATTCAGAAGGGAGCTGGATTTACTTCTGTTAAAAAAACAATTTGCAAAGTGATAAAGGAGGGTCTTGGGAGTGATGCTCCTTGGATTCCCCTTGATATGGAGCCGATATGCCAAATGGTCTCTTTCCATGCTCTAATTATGTTGTGAGAAAGAAACTTTAAAAATAGCTAGGGGAGGGGTTTTGAATATGCACTTAGTCAAGTGCAAGGACATTTTTTTGAGTAAATCTTGGAACAGGAAGGGAGATGACAATGTTTTAAAAAAATGTGATGGGGGTTCCAGACAAGATGGCTGGACATCTTGATGGCCTCCAAGCAGAAAAGTCACCAACCAACTGAGCCAAAGTAGGAAACAAAAGACTTTTATTTTGTTAAATAGCGTTCCTTTCCTCTTCCTGAGATGAATAGGATTGTTTTGGAAATGGTACAAAAAGAAAAAATGTGTAATTAAGGCAAAACTAGTAAAATAACTAACAATAAAAACAAAGGTCTTATTTAGAAATCTTTCTTCTGCCAGCTTCTTATTCAAGATTATTTATTTCTACAGCCTGCACCGATAAATACACATCTAATCCAAATATAATTTTTGCAAAATCCTCGAATGGAATTATGATCCATCAAATCATTTCCACTTTTTTTTCAAGTGAATTAGAATCCTCATGCCAGGCATAATACTTGCAACCGTCATCTTGATCCAAACAAAATATTTCTCCTCCTTCACAGTGCTTTTTAGTTCTTTTAGAGGCAGAATACTGGGAGCTTGCTGCCTACAAGGGTGGCACAATGGCACAGCTAGTAGAGCTTGTTGCCTCACAACTCCAGCGACCTGGGTTCAATCCCGACCTCCGGTGTTGCCTGTATGAACGCTGCACATTCTTCCTGTGGCCGCAGGGGTCTCCTCTGGGAGCTCCAGTTTCCCTCCACATCCAAAGACACGTGGGTTGATAGGAATAATCGGCCACTGTGTGTTGCCCCAAGAGTGTAAGTGCGAGGTAGACTCTGGGTGGTATTTGATGGGAATTTGGAGAACAGGATGGGTTACAGTGGGATCGGTGTAAAAATAGGTGCTTGATTTCCGTCATTGACAAGGTGGGCAGATTGTCTTTTTTTCCATGCTGAATAACTCCATGATTCCTTGACCAGCTGACCAATGTCTCCAAACTTTTTCTCACCCCTCTCACTTCCTCGCAATTCACCCAAGCAGTGAGGGGAAAATGAAACCTAAAACCCCCTCAAACTCCACAATACCCTGGGATTTCTGACCTCCAATCTCTTACTACCCTCGCCTGATTTTAATTGCTCCACCAATATTAATAATAATACCTACAGTTTTCTAATGCCTCAGCATTCATCTTGATTGGTAATGCTGAATGTGTTTTTTTTATAGGGGCTGAGCATAAACCCCACCAAACTCCTCCACCTCCAAACATCCAGTGCAAAGACATGGCTTGTGCATATTACACCTAGTGCTACAGTATTGAACGGATCTCATCTTTGTCCAACTATTTGCCTATCAAAACATCCTCCTCATCTGTAACAACCTATTACCTGCCAGGCCTTCTCCTGACCCTGCTCTCTTCCAGCTTTCACCCACAATCAGTCTGAAGACGTGTCCTGACCCAAAACATCACCTACCCATCGATGTCCTTCACAGATGCTGCCTGACATGCAGAGTAACTCCAGCACTTTGTCTCTGCTCACGAATGGAGATGCAGTTCAAGGCAATGTCCTTCCAAACATCTGTCCACTTCTCTGCAATATTATTTATTTGAGGAATCTTTGTTCCAATATCACCCTGCCCGGGTCAATTTTGAATCATTTCCACAGCTACACTGCGCTGGTCCAATCTTGAGGCCACCGCTATTTGCATGGAGTTTACACATTCCCACTGTAAGTGTGATGCGTCTTCCCAGATGCTCCAGTTTCCTCCCATATCCCAATGTCAGCCGGTTAAGTTGCTACTGTTCAATGGTTCAAAGATCCTTTATTTGTCTCATATGCAACTGCACAGTGAAATTCTTTTTGCATATATTTCACATGCTGGCGCCGTCATTTTTTGGCGCCTTTATTCAAAGTCGGCCCACGTGCGTGATATACTGGAGTGGTTTCCGCGAACCAACGTCCCTCTCCTCGCCTCACACGGCCATCTTTGTGTCCCGGGGAGCCTCCTGCAGCTGACATTGAGGCATTAGCCCCATTCGCCCTCCTCCTGACCCATTCCTAGAGCCCGACATCTCCAAGTCCCTCACGGTTACGCCGTTTGACGGGCTGTAAATTGTTTACCATGTACATGGGAGGTAGAGGAATCAGGGTGGAGTTGATGTTGGTGGCATGTGAGAATGTGTTATAAGAAAATATGTGGAGGAATGGGATTGATGGGATTGTTCAGCGAGCCAGTATAGATTCAATGGGCTGGATGGCCACCTATGTTGTCTATGTTGGGTGAAAATAACTGGTAACTGTAGCCATGAAATGCTTTGGAAAAATGTTCTTGCTTAATAAATGCACCATTGTCTAGAAATTAGAATCCACTCATTTTTACTGCACCAAACAGGTGATACATGTAGCATTAAACAGCAAACATTTACAAAATTGCCCACAACTCCTGTGAAGCAGTTCTGTACATAGAATTACATGAAGTATTTGGAATTTTTTCATCCTTATTAAATGCACCATGGTCTAGAAATTAGAATCCACTCATATTTATTGGACCAAACAGGTGATGCATATAGCATTGAACACTCATCAGTTTTCCTTGCAAAAAGTTACAAAATTGGCCACAACTCCTGTGAGGAACTGTGAAGCGGTTTTGCACATACAATTATGTTTAGGCAGGACTCGTGCAGTTATCAATGCCACCTTACACTGTGACATAATTTCTGCAGCCACCTTGCTCAGCTCAGCTCAGCTCAGGTTCTGGAGGCTCAGGGTGTTGTGTTGTCCATTGTTGTATTATCCCTTGCCCACTTTCCCAGTTTTTTTTTTTTTGTTTGTTTGTTTATTTTTGTTAGAAGTAAGTACAGTAGACTGGTACTTAAGTACCTAATACATAAATACATATTTTCATTCTTGTACAACTTCATACTTTTGGTACAATAACAATTTCCCAGTTGACCTCAATCCTGTTGCAACCTTGGATATAATGATGATTGTGTGTGTGTGTATATATATACACACTGGTTACCTGTATGCAATATGAAAAGCAACCCCCCACTGCCACCCTCTTTCCTCTGCCACCAAGCTCATTTCATATCCAATGTGCTCCCTCACCCTGGATCCCACATGACCTAACCTTCCGGACCAGCCTACCATGAGAACCTTGTTAAAAGCCTTGCGATAATCGATGAAAACATCCACTGCACTCCCTCATCATATCTCTTGGTTAATTCTTCATAAAGCAATCAAATTCATGACGCAAGAACTCCCACACACAAAATCAATGTGCTCCTCTTTCTTGTCATCAGTTGTTGCACCAAATTGTAACCCCCTGAAACGTTCCATTTGTGCAAAGAGTTAATGTGGCTTTCACCTGGAATACCATGACTTTTCATTGATAAATGGGAATAAACTTGAAACTTAGTTTTTTAGAGGTACAGTGTTGAAACAGGCCCTTTGGCCCACCGAGTCCAGCGATCCCCATACACTAGCCCTATTCTACACACTAGAAACAATTTACAATCTTCACCAAAGCCAATTAACCAGCAAAACTGCATGTCTTTGGAATGTGGAAGGAAACCGGAGCACCCCGGGGAAAACCCACAAATTCACAGGAAGAAAGTACAAACTCCATACAGACAGCACCCATAGTCAGGATCTAACCTGGGTCTCTGGCACTGAAAGGCAGCAGCTCTACCGCTGTACCACTGTGCCACCCTGATCAGTCAGGAATCGTAAAGCCCTTGTCCCACTTGGGCGACCTCCACTGCGACCTCTGGCGACCTTGCCCGCAACCCATAACCATATAACCATATAACAATTACAGCACGGAAACAGGCCCTCTCGGCCCTTCCAGTCCGTGCTGACCATTTATTTTCCCCTAGTCCCATCTACCTGCACTCAGACTATACCCCTCCATTCCCTTCCCGTCCATATACCTATCCACTTTACTTTTAAATGTTAAAATCGATCCTGCCTCCACCACTTCTGCTGGATGCTCATTCCACACAGCCACCACTCTCTGAGTAAAGAAGTTCCCCCTCATGTTACCCCTAAACTTCTGTCCCTTAATTCTCATGTCATGCCCTCTTGTTTGAATCTTCCCTACCCTCAATGGGAAAAGCTTATCCACGTCAACTCTATCCCTTTCATCATTTTAAAGACCTCAATCAAGTCCCCCCTTAACCTTCTGCGCTCCAAAGCATAAAGACCTAACTTGTTCAACCTTTCTCTGTAACATAGTTGCTGGAACCCTGGCAACATTCTAGTAAATCTCCTCTGTACTCTCTCTATTTTGTTGACATCCTTCCTATAATTAGGCGACCAAAATTGTACACCATACTCCAGAATTGGTCTTACCAATGCCTTGTACAATTTTAACATTACTTCCCTACTCCTATATTCAATGCTCTGATTTATAAAGGCCAGCACACCAAAAGCTTTCTTTACCACCCTATCTACATGCAATTCCACCTTCAGGGAACTATGCACAGTTATTCCTAGATCCCTGTTCCACAGCATTCCTCAATTCCCTACCATTTACCATGTACGTCCTATTTTGATTTGTCCTGCCAAGATGTAGCACTTCACACTTATCAGCATTAAACTCCATCTTTCAGCCCACTTTTCCAAATGGCCCAAATCTCCCTGGAGACTTTGAAAATCTACTTCATTATCCACAACACCACCTTAGTATCATCTGCATACTTACTTACCCAATTTTCCACCCCATCATCCAGATCATTGATGTACATGACAAACAACAGTGGACCCAACACAGATCCCTGAGGCACCCCACTGGTCACCAGCTTCCAACCTGACAAACAGCCATCCACCATTACTCTCTGACATCTCCCATTCAGCCACTGTTGAATCCATCTTGCTACTCCGCCATTAACACCCAAAGATTGAACCTTCTTAGCCAACCTTCCATGGGGAACCCTGCCAAAGGCCTTACTGAAATCCATATAGACAACATCCACTGTTTTACCCTCATGAATTTCCCTAGTAACGTCTTCAAAAAATTCTAGAAGGTTTGTCAAACATGACCTTCCAGGCACAAATCCATGTTGACTGTTCCTGATCAGACCTTGTTTATCCAGATGCATATATATATATTATCTCTAAGTATCCTTTTCATTAATTTGCCCACCACTGACGTCAAACTAACAGGTCTATAATTGTTAGGTTTATTCTTTGAACCCTTTTTAAATAATGGAACAACATGTGCAGTACGCCAATCCTCCGGCACTATTCCCGTTTCTAATGACATTTGAAATATTTCTGTCATAGCTCCTGCTATTTCTACACTAACTTCCCTCAATGTCCTAGGGAATATCCTGTCAGGATCTGGAGACTTATCCACTTTTATATTTTTCAAAAGTGTCAGTACTTCCTCCTCTTTGAATTTCATGGTTTCCATAGCTATTCTACTTTTTTCCCTTACCTCACAGAGTTCAATATCCTTCTCCTTGGTGAATACCAAAGAAAATAAATTGTTCAATATCTCCCCCATCTCTTTTGGCTCTGCAGATAGCTGTCCATTCTGGCTCTCTAATGGTCCAATTTTATCCCTCGTTATCCTTTTGCTATTAATATAGCTGTAGAAACCCTTTGGATTTACTTTCACCTTTCTTCCAAAGCAACCTCATATCTTCTTTTAGCCTTTCTAATTTCTTTCTTAAAATTCTTTTTACACTCTTTATACTCCTCTAGCACCTCATTTACTCCATGCCTCCTATAATTATTGTTGATATCTCTCTTTTTTCGAAACAAGTCCAATTTCCCTTGAAAACCATGGCTCTTTCCAATTTTTACTATTTCTTTTCAACCGAACAGGGACATAAAGATTCTGTACTCTTACAATTTCCCCTTTAAATGTCCCCCATTTCTCTTCTACATCCTTCCCATAAAACAAAATGTCCCAATTCACTCCTTTTAAATCCTTACGCATTCCTTCAAAGTTAGCCTTTCTCCAATCAAAAATCTCAACCCTAGGTCCAGTTCTGACTCCCTCCATAATTATATTGAAACTAATGGTATTGTGATCACTGGTCCCGAAGTGCTCACCAACGCATACCTCCGTCACCTGACCTGCCTCATTTCCTAACAGGAAGTCCCGCACTGCCCCTTCTCTGGTCGATACCTCTATGTATTGCTGCAAAAAACTATCCTGCACACATTTTACAAACTCCAAACCATCCAGCCCATTTACAGAATGTGTTTCCCAGTCTATTTTTGGAAAATTGAAATCTCCCACAATCACTACCTTGTGCTTACTACTATTTTAGAAACCCACCATCCCTTATTCTCTGTCTATTATCTTTTTCCTCTTTCTCGCCTACATTTTGTGTCCGAGTGCTTCCCTTCTCTGCCTCTTGCCCCCTCTACCCGAGTCCCCCCCCCAGCCCTTCTAGTTTAAAGTCTCCCCAGTAGCCTTTGCAAATCTCCCTGCCAGGATATTGGTCCCCCTCAGGTTCAAGTGCAACCCGTCCTTTTTCATTTGAAGGCAGCAGAGCAGCCCTTTCTCCTGTGTCTGACGCAGCATCAGAGGCAGATGCCCATTGGTGGTGAGGGAGGGCTGGAGGAAGGTTATGCCCTACACCTTCACCAGGCAGCAGAACGGGTACCTTGAAGAATGGTTCCAGCAGAATAGTCGCGGGATGGTCGCCATGAGGTCGTAGGAGGTTTTCGTCACTCTCCTTCATGGTTTAAAGTGGTCTCCGCGTAGTCGAGGCTTCAGCTAGATCACGGCGTATTTTTCAAAATGTTAAAAATTGACCGCGACTAAAAATATGTCGACATAGGAAAAAAAAAATATATTTTTAGTTGTATGTCTAGTCGAAGCCGGTTGTAGTAGGTCGTGATGCTAGTCGTAGGTAGTCGTAGGTGGTCAAAGGTAATAGCTCCGGGTGAAAAAAAGGTCAGTAGAAAAAAAAAGTGATTTAAACAGCAGAACGTCATCTCTGTCACTCCAAGGCATGTTCATTCATAGCCGAGGTGTTTTTTGGAGAGAAGACGTGTTTTAGAGATGGCACCAAAAAGACAGCAGTGCAGGGGGAGGGCACAATGTGAAAAAAAAACCTGCCATGCAGGTGTTGCCCACCCAGGAGGAGGAATGGCAGGAGGTGATGCCACAGGAGGTGATAGTGCGGGAGGAGGTAGTCCTGCATGAGAGACCCCTGGAGCAGAAGACCAGGGTGGTAGTGTATGTCCCCACCACCACCCAGTCCTTCACTGCCTCATTTGAAGGCAGCAGAGCAGCCCTTTCTCCTGTGTCTGACACAGCATCAGAGGCAGATGCCCCATTGGTGGTGAGGGAGGGCTGGAGGAAGGTTATGCCCTACACCTTCACCAGGCAGCAGGAGGGGACCTTGAGGAATGGTTCCAGCAGAATGCCATCCTGTACGAAAAGGAAAATGAGGGGTACAGGGACAGGGACACGAATGGCATGCTTGCTGTCCACTGCCCCACATGTGTGTTTAAAGTTCCATCTTTTGTCAAAGCCCAGAGCCACTCTCTTCCAGTTTATCTGGTGTACTGAGACAGTCCATCACATCATCTCCATTCACACATTGAGACCTCTTCTTGTGCTTCCTCTTCACCCTTGCTCTTCCCCTTCTGCCTTTCCTAAAAGGCTGCTGAAGCAAAAGGGCTACTGCAAACAGCGGTAGTTGTATTTTTACTACCATCCTCCAAACTAGTTCCTTCCTTGCTTGCATGTTTCAGAATGATTTTTTTGTAAACCTGGGCGGCATTTATTTGTGAGGAAAAAATGCAGGCATGACATCATTTTATCAGGTGATCATTTGAGCTGCAGTCGCTCGTCACTGGTCGTTGTTGTTTTTTCAGTGTGGTCCTCTGAGGTGGAAGCTGGTCGTGCTCATTCATGGACCAATTTGCCAGAGACCATCCTCAAGTAAAACGTACATGGTCGAAGCCAGTCTTCAACATAGTCGTAGGAGTTCGAGCACATAGTCGTGGAAGGTCATAGGATGTCGTAGGTCACCACGACCTTGATTTTTTTTTAAGTCGCTTACGTTGCCAGAGGTCGCGGTGGAGGTCGTCCAAGTGGGACAGGGGCTTAAGGAATCAAGGGGAGAAGATCTTCTGCAGAATGTTGTTAGATGTGGGCACAGACTATCACTTCATCCTGATGAAGGGGAAGTGGAGCTGAGCACTGCAATCGGCTGAAAGTGCAGTAAGGAGTAGGCTGGTGATAAATTAGTTAGGCTTGGCCTACAACTCCAAGGAACATTTGGTGTGTAGCCCTGGGCTGTGAAGATTGGCCAACCTGAAATACAGCAAAATAAGACACAAAGTGCTGGAGTACCTCAGCTGGTCATACATCATCTTTGGCGAACATGAATAGTTAATGTTTTGGGTATATCTTGTCCAGACCCGCTGAGTTATTCCAGCACTTTGTATCTTCTTTTGTAAACCAGCATTGGCAGTACATTGGATCCACATTAATACAGTAATCCTCCTTCATATGAAATATGGAAAACCTTTCTCCTTGATTCCTAGACTTCAATTCTGCCAAAGGTCCTTAATCTCACAATATGCCAAATACTGCCTTGATATCAACAAGAGACTCTCTTAACATTGTCTGGAATATAGATCCTTTGTTAACATGTAGCTCGGCTGTAATGAGGTTAGAACTCACTGAATCTGCTGGGATCCCAGCTGAGAATTGGCGAGCAGTTTATTGACTACACCACTGATGACCCCATTCATCATCTTTCAATGATTGAGAGTAAACTGGCAGAGCAGCAAATGGCTGGGTCGACGTTGCCGTGTTACTTGTTGACGGGACAATTTTCCACTTTCTCAGGTAAATGCTGTGTTTTTGGTAGCTTGAACTGTGACAGCTTCGCTGGAGGCAAGAACGCACCTTTCTCTCGACAAACAGTGTGTTGTCAAGTCCATGGCCCTAGCTGTATAACAAGAGTGAATTGAATTAGTTCAGTATTGATTACTGCAATGGGAAGGAACTGGGCAGAGGGCCAAGGTGGATCATCAGGCTGGCTGATGACATAAATGTGCCAGCCTTGTATTTTGTATTCATTTACTGTGCTCTACGAATCTCCTCCTCCTATGTGTTGTTTTAATGTTTACCACCATGCGTGGCTGAATGTTGCACGAATACAGAACATAGATCACAAAGTTAGAATGAAAGATGGCTCAGGTTATATATCTTTGCTATTTTAAACATACTGCACAGAAGAGTTAAACAAGGTCTATAATTACAGGAACTGTTACCGTGTATACTGTACATTGGCTATTTGTCTGTTTATATGCCAAATAAATAGTCTGATTTGGAGTC
Organism: Okamejei kenojei; assembly: GCA_035221665.1. Classification (NCBI taxonomy): domain Eukaryota; kingdom Metazoa; phylum Chordata; class Chondrichthyes; order Rajiformes; family Rajidae; genus Okamejei; species Okamejei kenojei. The sequence goes on from CM069141.1 coordinate 59,804,299, forward strand.
CAATGTTCAGTCTTCTGATGTTGGTGAAAAATAGTCATATGAGGTCATGAGATATTTTTGACAAAGTTGCCAAGAGTATGAGAATGTCTTTCCTGTGGAAATGGAGTGGTCTGTAACATTGCAACCCAGCTCAGCATGTCCAATATAAAACTATTCCTGGTAGACTGCATCCCTGTGGGATGAAAGGTAGAAGGAAACTTATAACTTAGTCCAATATTAGCAACCAGATTTTACAACTGTAGCCCCATTGCTCAGACTGAGAGTCACCAAGGCTTCTGTTAGTTGTGTGTATCCCACTTAAGCAGTTGACTGGAACACTGTAAATTGTTTTTGAAAAAAAAGTGAAATGTATCTCAAAAAAATACAGTAGCTTTCTTCTAATCAAAATGTCCTGTGGTTGATTAGTCTGGTTACACGGTATTTGGAAATGGACAGGCTGTTTAGTTCAGTTTTGTTTAGTTTAGTGGGGGAACAAGCCCACCGGGTTCGCGCCGACCGACAATCCCCGCACATTAACACTAACCTACATCTAGGGACAATTTTTACATTTACCAAGCCAATTAACCTCCAAACCTGTATGTCTCCACATCTCATTTTGCTGACACTCATTTAGGAAAAAAAAACAGTGAGGGAAACCTTCAAAATCTAAGCGAAGTCCTCAGTACAATAGCGGGGGAGAAATAATCAATGGCCTATCTTGCAATAGCCCATAGCCATTCACTCCTGTGACAGCTGATAATTAGGGGCTTTCAGTTCTGGTATAGGGCTTTAGGCACCTGTTATACCTGATATTCCAGCCGTTCACTTCTTGTTGTAGCAGAAGGGTCCATCCAGGTCAACATCCCAGTGGAACCTTCTGCCCATGTGCTGACAAATGGTCTCAGCCAGTGATGATCTGGGTCAGCACAGCTGAACTGCTGTGGGGAGTGGGGTGGGGGTGCATATCTGTTGTGGACTTAGACCAAGGTTACCTTAGGCTTGGTCCCAAGAGCCTGCGGTCATACCTGGACTTGGTTCTGGACCTTTGGAATCATCAGTTTATAACTTTCCAAGGGCACAAGCTTCAAACTTTGATTGATCAGCCAATTACATCCACATCTTCAGAAATCTGCAAAATCATCGACATCCAAAAAACTTGACCATGACGAACACAACATAGAATCCTCATCCCAATTCAATCAGCCACATATGATAGAACAACTCATTCTACACCATTGTCGCGTGTGGACACATTTCTGGACTAATTTGACTGTAGTTCAGAATTTAAAGTCAGTCTGTGACATGGGTCTCCGAAGTGGAACAGGAAGAAACTGGTGTGAACACAAGACCATGCACACACACTGCCTGGTGGTCTAGCACAATATACATGGACAATACATGATCTGGTTATATAGCAAAATTAACAATGCTGCTCCTGAGACGAGCTGGTAGACAGCTCATCCTAAAATACAAAATTGATTATTTATAAAGAAACACCAGGATCAACAACGGGAACGACCATTCATTTGTCAGGCAATGAGCCTGGGGCAAGGGCTGTCCAATTGTCAAGTGGAGGATGGGCCTTCAATACTCAGAAGGTCCTTGCTTTCCCATTGTCTTGCTCCTCCCAGCAAGGTTAGCCTCCTGTTGGAAGAGCAAAACCTTGGGATTCTGAAAGGAACGCTGTGGGGACCTAATTTGCGAGTTTAGAAGAGTTTAGGAAAGTTTTACTCGTGGTCTTGTTGTATCGCCAATGTAGAACACCTCCTACAACCTCCTTCGACTATGTAGAGAACCTCCTACAAATATGTAGAAGACCTCCTTTGACTACATAGAAGACCTCCTTCGATCTCCTTCGACCTCCTTCGACTATGTTGAAGACTAGCATCGACTAGCTTCGGGAAAATTGGACACCGAATAGTGGAGAGTGAAGACGACCACCTTCGAGTACCTTCGACTATACTAACGCTATCTACGACTACCTTTGATTACCCACGATTGCCTTTGATTGCCTACGAATAACATGCAGACCTACTACGACTAAACCCGCGAGTAAAAAAATATCGATTTTTTTTCCATGCCGACCAATTTTTACTCACGTACAATTTTCGGCAAGCTAAAAAATACTCCTCGACCAAACTGAGGCTCGAGTATGCGGGAACTTCTCTCGAGTATGAAGGAGAGTTACATAGACCTCCTAGGACCACGTGTCGACCAAACTGTGAGTCGAGCGTAAACTCTTCTAAACTCACAAATTAGGTCCCCATAGTGGGACAGGCCCTTAACGGAGTGCGATTGGGGAGCTGCAAGACTTGCCTGGCAGCAGATGGTCTGCCTCGTGTCACAGATGCCACCTTTCGGGCAAAATACTATCCTGAGGCCCTTGAGTTAATTAGCTATGGAACAACTTGCCAAGTAATTGAACTGAAGCAGGAACAATATGTGATGGCACAACACTGATACTAATGTAGAAATAAAGAACTGCAGATTTCTGGTTTATGCCAAAGTTAGACACAAAGTGCTGGAGTAACTCAGCAGGTCAGGCAGCTGCTCCGGAGAAATAGGATGGGTATCGTTTTGGGTTAGGACTCTTCTTTAGACCTGTTAAGTTACTCCAGCACTTTGTGTCTGACACTGATACCAGACTAGGTTTAACGCAGAAACATATTAAAATAATAAAAAATGAAATGAACGGTACTGATGTAATAAATGAAGGAATCTTTTATGTGTGAAATGTTATGTTACCCAACCCACAAACTTTTAACAGATTTTATAAATCACTGATTGAAGCCAGTGTTATTTCTTCATCACTTGCCTGACCTCCGCAGCACTTTGAAGTTATCTAATGAAACTTTGAACTGAACATTCTCCACGGGCCTGAAGTATAGACTGATAAGAGGTTCCAGAAGGGGACTTGGAGCAAGGCCAGCTGGCATGGCTTAACTAACGTCTATGCTGGATCAATAAGCAACACTAGTAAATGATGTTGCTGGTTGCAGGTTGTAGGACTGGGTCAGGGTTTTGAACATCTCCCACCAATGCAGGAAGCCAGAAGAGTTGGCCGACTCTTTCTGATCTCAGTACATCAGCTCCCTGTGTCACTGGGAGAAGCCTCATCTCAGATACTGGCAGTTTTTGTTGGTGTACAATTTCAGAATGGTTTGATTGGAACAATGGGCAAACCACAAAGTTCTATTAAAACAAAGAAGGCTGACTGTTGGAAACACATTCACACACACACACATAAACACATGTGCAAACACACACACACACACACACACACATAAACACATGTGCAAACACACACACTCATCCACACACACACACACACACATGCATGGACACACACATGCACGGACACACACCTGCACAGGCACATGCGTGCACACACACATAAGTGCAAACGCACACACTCATCCACACTCACACTCACACATACGCACTCACACCTGCACGAATGCACGCACGCATACACACACATAAACACAACAGAAAACACACACTCATCCACACTTGCGCTCACACTCACACTCACACTCACATTCACACACAAATATCGATACACATACACACGCTCCCACAAACACATTCATACAAATACACACTTGCAAACACAGATATACATACTTACACTCACAAATACATGCACACACATGACACACATGCATATGCACACATGCACACAAACTCCAGACAGACACACACAAACAAGCACAAAATTATTTCTTCAATTACACTGAGCGAGCCAGAATATCACAAAGAAACCTTTGATAAAGTGACAAATATCCTTTTGAGTGGTGTATGAATCATTGATCAAAGATTTAACCTAGACTGTAAAAATCAAACGTTTTTTACCCTCCTTCAATAAAATCGATTGAATTTATGCATATGAGCGATGCTCACTCTTGCACGTGCTCAGTAAATCAGTCAGTGACCTTTCACTTGGAAATAAATTATTCCTGTTTTTGATTCCAACACGAGTGTGCGTGCAGCCATCTTTGTGCTAGTTTACTTATTTTACAAGTAGACAGATATCAAAACATGGTGGCATTGAATCAAATGGACGCTATGATGATCAGAAAAAATGCTTTGAAAAGCTTTCAGGAATCAATGTTTCAACGCTCAGCAACCAAACTAGCTGCATGCATGAATTAATGCGGGTCAGTGAACACACAAAGATAAGATGCTGCCGGTAAATCAGTGCTGTGGAGTTAATGTTTAAAACGACGTGCTGTGAGAGTCTGCTTAAAGATAAAATAAACTGGAAAGAGCGAGGGAATACGCTGATATATTAAAATGGTGCAGGCCAGTCCATCTTTCCACGTGGCTCCACCGCCCAATCTAAAGCTCAAAGAGAACAGGGTGGAAGAGTGGAAATGTTTTTAACCAATGTATGAAAATTATGCAGCGGTAACAGAACTGGAAAAGAAGGAGAAACAGTATCAAAAAGCAGTATTCCTGCATACCGGAGGGCGTGCGAATCTACAATACCCTGACGTTCGAGACGATAGCAGATGACACAGATGTGAAAGTCATCATCGACAAGATGTCTACCATATAGGAGAGACGGGTGAAACCTATGAAATATTAGTTTTCAATAAACTAGACGAGAAATCGGGGGAAAGCATTGAATGGTATGTTTCAGAGCTGAAGGAGCTTGCTAAAACATGCAACTTCTGTGAGTGCCCGAGAGAAAGCCTCATTCGAGATCGCATCATCATTGGTATTGCAGACCAGTCAACTAGGAAAACACTCCTTCAAAAGAGGAATCTGACTGCAGGGGACCGTGGACAAATGTAGACCCTCTGAGGTAACAGCGGCAAGAATGCAGGTCATCGGCGAAGAGCCGACAGTACACAAGGTGGAACGATTCAAACCAAGGAAAAAGATGATTGATTTTCCTTCGCAGAGGAAGAATCAGGGACTAGTAAGGTGGCAGTTCTGAGCAAGGACGCACAAGCGTAGGAAGGAGGAATGCCCAGCCTATGGGAAGGACTGCAACAGATGCGGACGACAAAACCATTTTGCCTGTTGCTGCAAGCAGAGGAAGGAGAGCACGCAGAAACGGGGTCTGCACAAGGTCGTAGAGACATCTGACACAACGTCCATTTCCGACACAGGGTCTGTGAGTTGCATTGAGATCAATGCAGCTGGAAACAATTCCTCTTCAGGCCCATTCGCTGAGATGCAGGTCCGGCACAGCAGCCATCAAGTTTCTGATTGACTCTGGTGCCAGTGTTAATGTGATTCCCAAGTATCTTGTACCCAACAAAGAGGGCATTAGATGAGAGAAAATCACCTTAAAGCTGTACAATGGAGCCAACCTGCTGGCGGACGCTAGGACGAAAGTCATACTCCGGAACAAGATGAACAACAAGAAGTACCGGGTTCACTCCATAGTGGTAGAGGAAGGCTGGCTCACACCGCTCCTGAGCAGCAAAGCTGCACAACAGATGAAACTCATCACGGTTCACTACGAGAACTTCAAGAGCCTGAATGCTGTTAGCGAGGCTGGCTCAATACTCAAGAAATACAAAGATGTCTTTGATGACGAAAGGCCTGGGAGACGGCCTGGCACGGTCAAGTTGGTAACTAGGACGGAGGATGTGACTCCATCATAGTGTTCCGCAAAGCCGGTACCTGTAGCCATGAAAGAGAAGGTCATGAATGGTCTCATGAAGCTGGACAAGCAGGACTTCTTGACTAGTTGAAGAACCAACTGAATGGTGTAGCTGGCTGGTCGTTACGGAGAAAAAGGACAGCACAGAGTTGAGGTTCTGCATAGATCCTAGACCCCTCAACAAATCCTGAAAAGGGAGATCCACAGACTACCAGTCATAGAGGATGTACTACTTCCTGAGCTGTCCAAGGCGAAGATTTTCTCCAAATTCTGTGGATACCTCCACTGCAAACTAGATGAGGAGAGGAGTTTCCTAACAACCATGAACACCCCTTTTGGGAGATATTATTTTTTAAATTTTATTTAACCTTTATTTAACCAGGATAAGTTAAATATCGCTGGAGGAGGTTGCCATTTGGACTGAAAGTAAGTGCAGAGATCTTCCAGAAGAAGCTGCAACAAACCAAGAAGGATTAAAGGGAGTGGAATGTGTTGCAGATGACATCATCCTATTCGGTGTAGGGGAACAGAGAAGATGCAGAAAGAAATCACGATGCAAGACTGGAAGATCTTCTTCAGCGACGCAGAGACAGAGGCATCAAGCTGAACCGGAAAAAGTCGGTAGTGAAAACTACTTGTATCACATTTCTAGGACATATAATTACTGATTGTGGTCTGAAACTGGATCCAAAGATGATCCAAGTTATCCTAGGGATGCCTAACCCTACCAATCCATTAGATATCCAAAGATTACAAGGCAGTGTAAACTACTTGGCAAGATTCCTGCCAAGGTTGTCGGACACATTTGAGTCTTTGAGGAGATTATCCCACAAAGAAGCAGAGTGGGAATGGTCGTCAGAACATGACATGACAATGTCAAAGATCAAGGAGCTGTTGACAACGGCACCTATGCTGGCGTACTACACACCAGACGAACAGCTGACCGTACAATGTGATGCAAGCGAGGCAGGTCTAGGTGCAACACTTATGCAGAAAGGACAACCACTGTCCTATGTGAGTCGAGCATTGACGCCAAATGAGCAGAGATATGCTGAGATTGTGAAGGAGGCACTAGCAATAGTGTTTGCCCTTGAGTGCTTCCATCAATACACCTATGGACAGAGAGTGATCGTTGAGAGTGACCACAAGCCATTGGAAGTCATCGTCAAAAAGCCTCTGCATACAGCAGCAAGACATCTCCAGGGCATGATGATGAGGATGCTAAACTACAACATCGAGATCAAGTGGGTAATGGCAAAAGTCATGTATCTAGCAGACAAGCTCTCCCAAGCATACCTCCCCGACACCACAGGATCAACCAGATTAACTGATGTCAACGTAGTTGAGTCCTTGAGCATGGGAGAGGCCAAGTTCAAACGCATCCAAGCCCACACCAGGGAAGACAAAACACTACAAACAGTTTAGAGAGTAATCCAAAATGGATGGCCAGATCACAAGGCAGACATTCCAGAGGCAGCACAATCGTACTTCAACATCAGAGATGAGTTGAGTGTGCAAAACGGCCTAGTATTCAGAGGAGAGAGAGTTGTAATCCCTGTCACTCTACGGAGAGGTATGAAGGAGACACTCCACATCTCTCACCTGGGAGTGGAAGGAACCCTCAGACGTGCTAGAGAATGCATTTTCTGGCCCGGAATGAACTCTGGTGTGAAACAGTTCATTTCAAACTGTGAAGCCTGCAGGACGTACGAACAACAGAATCAGAAAGAAACTCTGATGCCCCATGACCTCCCAGATCGACCATGGGAGTAAGTGGGAACCGATATGTTTGAACTTGAGGGAAAGCACTATTTAATCACTGTGGACTATCTATCTAATTTCTGGGTGATAGACAGACTGTACGACCTGAGCAACAGGACAATCATTGTGAAACTCAAGAGCCACTTGGCAAGATATGGACTTCCCAGCACTGTGGTAAGCGACAACGGGACATAGTTCTCACCAGAGGAGTTCGCCAAATTTGCCAGGAAATGAGGCCTTTGACCACTATTCCTCCAAGAAATAGCCAAGCTAATGGAAGGGTGGAATCGGCAGTCAAGGCAGCTGAGCGAGTACTGAATAAAACCACTCACTGCAAGACAGATGTCCACTTGGCAATACTGGAATTACACAACACCCCAGCGCAAGGAGTGAACAGTACTCCTGCACAAACACTACATGGAAGGAGAACAAGGACGACACTTCCAACTACATCAAACCTCCTCAAACCACGTGAATACCACTGAGATACTCACAGAAGAGAGGAAAAAGATGAAAGATTTGCAAGGAAAAGTCAAAAATCTATCAATCCTGGAAGAAGGTGATGTCGTAAGACTCAAACCCTATAAACTAGGAGATACCAGATGGCTGAGAGCAACAGTTCAGAGACGACTGGAGGAGAGATCATACGAAGTCGAGACTGTCAAGATTTCTAATCCGACATAATCGAGTGGATCTGAAGAAGACCGGAGAACTATCTCCACACATAACTACCAGACGTAGAGAAGACTGGGAAAACTTTGCAACCTCAGCTGACATGGAAAAGACCAACACAACATGCATCACCGGAAAAAGAGGCAACTCATGAAACTCTTAACACAGAGAAATCTAAACAAAAACAAAGTGACACAAGAGAAGAAACTAGAAGTGATGCACAGAATGTACCCACTGAAAATGAAGACATTTCTGAAAGAAACACCATCACAAAGACTAGGCCAGGTAGAGCTGTCAGACTGCCGGAAAGGTACGGTGAGTATGTCACAAAGTAATGTGTTTTGCTGTGACATACCTACTTGCTAATGAGAAGAAAGCATGTGAATATTAGTTTATGTTATTGAAATGTCACAAGTGTGATTATGATTGAAATTGTGAAATAAGACAGAACAGTTGTTTTATTTTGTTAAGTGAAACCATATTACTATGGTGTAATATTATAAGTGTTTAAGTTTACTTTGTTTTGGGATCGTCGGAAATGTAATCCCAAAATGTCATAAAGGAAAGGATGTGACAATATCGATTGAATTTACGCATATGAGCTATGCTCATTCTTGCACATGCTCAGTAAATCAGTCAGTGACCTTTGACTTGGAAATAAATCATTCCTGTTTTAGACTCCAACATGAGTGTGTGTAGCCATCTTTCTCTGTACATTATGTACTAGTTTACTTATTTTATAAGCAGACAGATATCAAAACAAACGTTGAGCTGTAGTTGAAGCTTTACGCACTGTCCTTTGAGGCCACATTACAGAAACGATGTGAAAGGTTTCAGTGCAGACATTACAGGACAGCGAGGCAGCATTATAAAGGAAGACTCCATGTCAAGAACTCGTGAAGGGTCCTGGAACTGAGATATTGTCTGGTTCCCCTTACACAGATGCTGCCTGACCCCATTGAGTGTTTCCAATGTATTCTTATTTTGAAATCTAAGACTCAAGCTTCCCTGTCCTGAACATATCAACCATTGTGAATCCTCTGTGTCTCTCTGCTGATATTAGAATGTTACTAAGTTCAAGAAAAATTGTGTTCTGCCTCTATACTATGCAGAGAAAACTCTCCCAAACTGCTCTAGGAATTAGCTGAAGCCAGGGGGAAAAATCTGATGCACAAACTTGTTGCTACCGGGGACTCCGACTTACACAGAGTCAAATTGAAACCAAGCCTCATAATAATGGCCGGCACTTGATTTTCAACACTCCCATCATCTACACATAATTGAAAGCTGGTTAGCCGATGATAGATTGTGAGCAGAAATTTATCTGAGTTTAAGTGCAGGAGCACAATCCTGTTTAATCATTTTGAAAACAGTCATTCACTCAAAAGGATAGTTCTGCCACCAAAATCACCAAAGATGTGTGAGCAAGTCAGTGTAATCAAGACTGGTCATACCAAATGTAACCAATGTTTGTTGGACGGGTACTTCTGTAGCCTCTCTTACAAAAACACTTATTTTAAAATCATACACCATTTAACCTAGTGACAAAGTTAAATGTCAGATGTTATCCCAAAGCTGTGTGGGTTTGTAGGTTAATTGGCCTCTGTAAATTGTCCCTGGTGTGCAGGGAGTGGATGAGAACAAGGCAGAATGGGAGATTGACATTCGTCATGGACTCGGTGGGCCGAGGGGCCTGTTTCCAAGCAGTTTCTTTCAATCAATTCGATCAGTTATTAGGGCATTTTATGGTAGGTTAAAAACAGACTGGGGATATTATTCAGCATTAGGAATGCAAGGGAAATATTGAATCTTCGTGTTCTTGACTTGAACTGCTGCGCTCTCGGTTCTTGCTCAAAAGTGCTGTAACATTAAAGTATTGGCAGCATGTTGCGCAGATTCCTGTCCTACGCTCTTACCAAACAGAGTAAGTTTGTAAGAGGGCACAGGTAATTACAATTCACCAGGCTCTGCAGTTAACGTTTCAGCTGCACAAAATATGTCACAAGTACGGAGTCAACTTAAATTCACTGCCAAATGAAAGCCTAGTTCTAGACAGCTTGGGGCAGATAGGAAGATGGAAGGGCAGGCTCTCTGACCCTGGCTCTCTCTAGAGAGAGCACTGAATTAACCTTCATGTTACAGGTTAATCTTTCTGTCAACTTTAGTTTATCTGTGGAGGCGTGCAAAAGGAAGCACCAAGGAGCGATGGCTAGAGTGGGGAGGGAAGTCTTCTATGAAAGCAATGGCTTTTACCATCTATTGGTGATAGATTGTGATGATAGATAGATAGCTGTGATAGAACCATATTGGTATATGGTTTAGAGTCCTGGCCTATTTCACCTATTCGCAAACAGGTACAATTTCCTGTGGACTCAGCCAACAGAGAGAAAATGGCTGCATCACTGCAATATAACCATATAACCATAACTACACATGTCCATGATAATCAATAATATAATCAATCATCACTATTACTCGGTGACCAGCCCATAACAGTGCAAACCAAAGCACTTGGCGTCAGTGTATTGTCCTTAGTGTGTAAGATAGAACTAGTGTAGAGATGATTGCCGGCTGGCACAGACTCGGTGGGCTGAAGAGCCTGTTTTCACTCTGCATCTCTGAACTAAACTAAACCAAACTAAACCAAACTAATAATCTAAAGTCCTGGGCCTAATCTATACTACATCACTAATTAATAATCCATAATCCTGGCCTTAATCTATACAACATCACTAAATAATAATCTATACCCATGGCTCTACTCTATATTACATCACAAAGTAATAATTTTAGTTCTGGCCTTCATCGAAATGACGTAATTGAGAAACTATCTAAAATCCTGACTGTTCTGCCCTTTCTCTGCGTGCAGGAATTTCTTGACCAATTTACGCAATGACCTGGGTTTTTTTCAATCTTTGCAGCGAAGGTTTACCCCGTGCTGGATTCTGGGTCCTGGAGCTTCCCTACTGAAGAATTGACTGATTTCCGATGGAGATCGATATCAATGTTGGTTCACAGGTGCCTTGACATGAAGAGCTGAGTGCTCCTTTCAAGTGTGAAAAGCATTGAGCGCCCTGTATAACATCTGTCACCATGTACACAGGCTGAGACCCTCACCCCCTTCCACCTCAACAGGCTACCACCAAACTCTGCAAACACAACGTTTGAGAAGTGAATCCAGCTGACAACATTCTCCCTGCCTTATTCATGACAGGCATGCAGCAAGCACCATCATTTTAACAGCTGTACAAACAAGAATTCAGCCAAGCTCAGGGTGTTCTGGTTAAGACTGACTTATACCCAACAAGAAAAGTGTTGAATGGTTACTGCGGCATGGATTCTGTTAACTAGTGGAGCACGAGCAAAGGGAGAACAATGACAAGAGTTGCAAATTCCCAAAAAGAGCTGAGCCGTTGCCACAAGCTTCATGTCACTTTAAACACTATCCCCGTCTCACTTCCTCTTGTCTAGGCCCCGACATGATTAAGTTTCTAATCGAATGAAAAGATCAGTCATAGAGTCAATACAGCGTGGAAACAGGCCATTCAGCCCAACCTACCCATGCAAACCAATATGCTCCACCTACACTAGACCCACCTGTTCTGCACTTGGCCCATATCCTTCTAAACCGTCCCTATCCATGTACCTGTCCAAATGTTTTTAAAACATTGTGATAGTAACTACCTCCTCGTTACGTTTCATGTACCTCCATCCTTTGTGTAAAATAGTTGTCCCTCAGATTCCTATTAAATCTTTCCCCCTCACCTTAAAGCTACAGTATGTCCTCTGGTTCTCGATTCCACTAATCTGGGTAAAAGACTATGCATTGACTATCTATTTCTCTTAGGATCTTGTACACCTCTATAAGATCACCCCTCATCCTTCTGTGTTCCAAGGAACAAAGTCCTAGCCTGCACCAACTCTCCCTATAGTTGAGGTCCTAGAGTCCTGGCAACATCCTCGTAAATCTTCTCTGCACCCTTTCCAGCTTAACAAGATTTTTCCTACAACAGGGTGACCAAAGCAGAACACAATACTCTAAATGTGACCTCACCAACGTCTTGTACGACTTTAACATAACCTCCTGACTTCTATATTTGTCATCATCTAAATCTATCCCCCACTCTGTCCTTCTTATCCAATGAATTCAGCTTCTATATCCTGATCTGAAAACACTTCGTTGAGTGGATTTAATTGAATTATTGGGTTTGAATAGAAATGGGCTGCTCAGTGTGCAGGTGTGGAAAGCCCGTGACTTCTGCACCAGACTACCAATCCGTTGGAGGCTGGTTTCAATGAGAGAACAGAAAACAATGCAATGAGTACAGTGTAGACCAGGTAACCTGGCTCCATTCCCTGGATCTGTTAACCTCAGCTGAGGAATAGTATTAGTAGCCTGTTGTATTTGTCATTTCAGTATCTTAATTTGGGGAGGAGAAAGTTACTTGGCATGTCCTCATTCTACTGGTTGGCCAGCAATAAAATGTGCTTAAGGCTGTAATTTTTATGAACACATTTTCCTTAAATTAAGGAAATCTTAGCACAGGCAAATTAAGCATGAACATATATTAAGAAACAAAAGGGTGACAAGGGAGAGAATAGGGCCCATCAGAAACCAAAGTGGTCATCTATGTCTGGAGCCACTGGAGATGGGCAAGATCTTCAAAGAACATTCCCCTCTGTTTTTTACCATGGAGACATTATGGGAGAAGGTTAAAAGGTTATGGGGAGAAGGCAGAAGAATGTGGTTGAGAAGGAAAGATAGAAGGTGGATGGTGGGTAGCTTATGTTTAATCTCAATTTAAGAAAGGTTTTAAATAAAAACCTGGGAGACCAGAAACCCTAACATCCATGATGGATTCTGAGGGACAAGATTTACATGCGTTTGGACAGATAGGGATTGATTAAGGATAATCATCATGATTTACGCATGGGAGATTAAACCTCATCAATTTGATTGAAGTTTTGAAGAAGTAACAAAAGGTTACTAAGGGCAGGGCTGTGGGTGCAATCTAAATGGACTTCATTAAGGCCTTTGATAAGGTTTGCATGGTAGGCTGCTCTGGAAGGTTAGATGGCATGGGATCCAGGGAGAGCTAGATACAATATTGCTTAAAAACAGTAAACAGAGGTTGGTGGTGGAAGATCATTTTATGGATTAGTGGCTCCACCAACCTTATGTACTGTATCCGCTGTTCCAGGCATGGACTCCTATATATTGGCGAGACCAAGCGCAGGCTCGGCGATCATTTTGTTGAACACTTCTACACAGCCTGCCTAGACCTACATGATCTCCCAGTTGCTAAACACTTTAACTCCCCCTCCCATTCCCATACTGGCCTGGGCCTCCTCCACTGTCAGTGAGGCCCAATGGAAATTGGAGGAATAGCACCTCATATTTTTCTTGGGCAGCTTACAACCCGACGGTATGAATATTAACTTCTCTAACTTCAAATAACCATTGCTTTCCCTCCATCTCCATCCCCCCCCCCCCCCCCCCCCTTCTCAGTTCTCTGACCAATCTGACTGTCCTCCTGATTACATTTTATCTCTGTATGCCTCGTTCTTACCTTCCCCAAGCTAAGATTGATCTATTCTACAATTGCCCACAATGAATCCTTGTCGGTGTGGACTCGATGGGCTGAAGAACCTGTTTTCACACTGGATCTCTAAAACTAAAAAAACATAAACCTGTCTCTATAATATCATCCATTCTTACAACCTTCTCAAACCTCCTAGCTCCTTTACTTTTGGTCTCTTCCACATCCCTCACTGTATCCCAGTACACATGACAATAAACTTAACTAAGCTGAATTAATCTGTCCACTACTGCCAGCAAACTTACACCTGCCAAGATCCAGCACTCTGATGTTCTCTCTCAAGCCCTTTCTCTTTCAAGAAATCCTTTAAATCCTACCTCTTTGATCAAGCTTTAGGTTACAGAAGCTTGACTGAGTTAGTGCCATATTTTGTTTGAAAATTATTCCTATGAAGTTTCCATGAAATCCTCCGCCACATTAAAGTCAGTGCACACTAGTGAGTTGTTGATGGTGAACGCAGGACAGCGTCAGATTAGCCGAGGCATAGTCCTGCTCCTGGAGAACAGAGGCCAGGCTTATGGAAGCACAGCAAAGTTACAACACAGACTGACCATCACGACTGTGCTGGATAAAGAGGCCAACTAACCTTGTTCCACCATCCAGTATCATGCCTGCAGACTATAAGTCTTCGAATACCCATCCAAGTATTGTGGAGGTTCTTGCCCCTCTTATCCTTTCAGCAGTGGTTTTCAGATCCCGACTACCCTCTGGGTGAAAAACATTTTCTCATCTCCTTTCTAACTGTCCCACCAAGCAGGGTAAATCCATGCCCCTTGGTTTTTGACTCTCTACAATCGGAAAAGGCCCTTCCTATTTACACTTTCCAGCCATTCGTATTGTCATACATCTCAATTAATTCACTCCTTCACCTCCTCTGCCCTGAAGAAAATGTATCCAGCTTTTCCTCTCAGCTATAATATTCTAGTTCCAATAACATCTTTGTAAATTTTCTCTGCACCTTTCCTACTGCAATCTCAACTTTCACAAATGTAATGGCCAGAACTCTGTGTAATAGTCACGCTAACTACTACTGCATACCTAGAACTATACCACTCTAGTATTATGAGCATTTTATCCATGCTTTTATATTCTATGCCTCAGCTATTAAAGCAAAACAGCCTGTATATCTTTTTTTTAACTGCCTTTTTGACCTTCCCTGCTACTTTTCGGTTGTATAGTTGTACGGTTGTACATTCCAGAATATCTTTGTTCCTCCAAACTACTCAGTATCATTCCATTTATTGCACATTCCTTGGCGATATTGCACTTCCCAAAATACATTACCTCATGCTTCTCTGGATTAAATCCATTAGACACTTTTGTACCATCTCCAGCTACCTGGTCTAAATCTTTTTTCCTCACTGCCAACAGCATGGCCAAGGTTTGTAACATCTACAAAGTTCTTTATCATGCCCCCTGCACTTAAGTCTAAATCATCTACATTTAATACAAACAACAATGCAAAAACTACTGCATGATTTCTGGTGGTGATTTCTGTCTCTGGAATATATCCAAGGGAAATAATGCTTGGCAAGTGCATCACTTTAATGCAGGCTATGGGCAGGTTAAGCTTCCAGTCTAATATTGCTGCAGGACTGTACAGTCCTTCCCCAGGTATTCAATGGATCTCTATTCAATGCAGAAAATGTGTAGTTGACATGGAATCTTCCTAGTAGTCACATAAATAGTGCAGTAACAGGTCCTTCCACCCATTGAGTCTGCCTTGACTATGAAGACCCATTTACACTAATCTCATTTTATTCTCATCAATTACTCCAGATTCTCTCATTTATTTACAAATGAGGGCAATTTACAATTAATCTGCTAACTGCACTTCTTTGGGATCTGGAAAGAAACCAGAATATCCTGGAGAAACCCACTTTGTGTGCTGTCTGAGTGCAAAGTCCACAGAGCCACAGTCAGTGGTCAGGATTGAACTTGGGTCATTGGATCTCTATTGGCTGCGTCACGTTGCCAGACTGTGTGGAATCAAAAGGACCTAAAGTGCAGGCGTAACTCAGCAGGTCAGGTAGCAGCATCTCTGGAGAACACGGATAAGTGACGTTTTGGGTCGTGACCGTTCTTCAGATGTTGTAGAAAGAGTTGGGGGATAGTGCCAGTGTACAACTGAAACAATTAACCAACAAAAAGGCAGGTATAGTTGGGCCCATGCCAGTGCCCATGGCTACACCCTTAACTTGGAGAGTCAATACTGCCTGTCCCGCTTCAGCTTTCCATGTCTATCGTTGCGTCAATGTTCATCAATGTTCATCCTTTGAGAATGACCTTGAATTAGCACCAGGTTGGAGCCAGGGAGGGAGGATACAATGAAAGGTCATGTATTTAGACAGCATCTCGGACACCATCTGATGTAGTATAGTTGACTGATTAATTTTGATATATTGACGCAAGTTATGCCGACATTCTGTGCAAACCAAAGTTCCACAAAACGTAGCAAAATAAGTTACCCTGCAGCAAGTTTGGTTGTGACCAGCAGGTCGATCATGGCAAGGGCAGAGCGGCCATATTTCCACGGAATTAACCCTATGCCATTAATAGTTCAATCTAAAAATAATATCTCCAGCACTGAGTCTTTAGATTTTAAACTTTAGAGATACAGCACAGAAACAGGCCCTCTCGGCCCACTGAGTCTGCACCGAGCAGCGATCGCCCCCCCACACTAGCTCTATCCTACACACAGGACAATTTACAATTTTTATCGAAGCTAATTAACCTACAAACCTGCATGTCTTTGGAGTTTGGGAGGAGATCGGAGAAAACCCATGTGGTCACAGGAAGAACGTACAAACTCCGGTAGTCAGGATCGAACTTGGGCCTCTGGTGATGTAAGGCAGCAACTCTACCGCTGCACCACCGGACAACCAGTTCTCTTTCCCTCAGTTCTCCGCTGATATTTCAGCGGAACTGATCTGCCTAGGTCTCTCGAAGCTGGAGTTGAGTCCACAACCTTCACACAGATCTTGTAAAGAGTACAGGCATACACAGATGAATCTTTACTACTACTTTATTAAACGTACGCACACATCACTGCCCTAGCTGTACGTGGTCTGTCACAGGACACTAGAGAGAGAGCTAAGGGTGGGAAGGTCACAATTATACTGGCTGGTGGGGGAGTTAGCAAGGGCTTCGTCACTACTATTAAAGGTGTACATACATATCATCTACAGATCTATGAGTCCTAAAAACTGTCAGTAGATACTAACCCTCTCGCCATGAGTGTGGCGGAAAGTTACCGCATAATCATGGTGAACAGGGAACAACAACCTTTGTCGCTTGAAAGGGGAAGTAAAACGAAACAAGGAAGTATGTTATTTTTCGTCTTCTGGCAGCACACTTCTTAATGTGTTCATGTGAAATTCCTTTCCTGACTAACCTAACACCTTCATCAACCTACTTACATCAAGAAAATTAATGATTGAAACCAAATAATGCACTGAAAACATTTCAGTGCATTAAAGGAACGGGTTTTGCTGGCTCTCTACCTAAGCAATTATATGTAATGGAAAGGCCGACAAAGGAAAACGTAGCAAGAAGGGGGGGTAGGTTGAGGAGAGGGGAGTGTGGGGCTGATTATTGCTGAACAACAGGTGGCCTCGGTTCTGCTATTTGATACCGTTTCTTTAGTGTCAGGCAAATTGAAATGGGGCCATGCTTGCATGCCAGCTTATGTGAAGGAAAAAGGTCAGAAATTAACAAGCATCAGCCCTCATGGGCATGGAGGACTGTGGACTGCTAATGCAGACAATGGACAACAATCTCAGGATAAAGGATAAAGCCCATACAGGATTGGGGTGTGACCGGACAGTTGCAGGATTGTCCGTCACACAGTGAGCTAGCTGCACTGTTGCATTAGAACATAGAATATAGAACAGTACAGCTCAGGAACAGGCTCTTCGGCTCACAATGTTCATGCTAAACATGTCCAGCTAAACTGATCTCACCTGCCTGCATGTGATCCATATCCCTCCATTCCCTGCATGTCTAACTGCCTATCCAAAAGACTCTTAAATTTGACTATCCAATCTCCCTGCATCATCAACCCTGACAGTGTGTTCCACCACTCCCTATGTAAACGATTTGCCCCACACATCTCCTTCCAACTTTGTCCCTCTCACCTTAAAGTTATGCTCCCCAGTTTAATGCCAGTGATGGCTTCACGGATTGTCAGCTGCAGTTGTATTTATGCAGTGTTACAGTATTTGTCAGATTACACTGAAACATAGAATACTTGTCATGGTACTGAAAACCATTTGGTGCAACAAATCTATGCCACTCCTAGTAAAGGAAACCCATGGCTCGCACTGTCCCAGTTCTTTCCCTCTAACCATGCAAATTATTCTCCCTCAAGTGCATATCCAATTCCTTGCTGACAGACTGCAGATGTTGGCTTACTAAAAAAAGACACAAAGTGCAGGAGTAATTCAGTCGGTCAGGCAGCATCTCTGGAGAACATGGATAGGTGACATTTTGGGTTTCACTGCAAAATCTCCTCAAGGTATGCCTACTGACGTTCTTCTCCTCTCTTTGGAGTCTGAAGAAAAGTCCTGACCTGAAACGTCACCTACCAATGTTCTCCAGAGATGCTGCCTGACCTGTTGAGTTACTCCAGTATTTTGTGTCTTGCCTTGCTGCGGGCCCTGACTGATTTTGCTTCTGCCTCTGTAACAGGCAGTGGATGTGGTATAACCGCTCTCAGAGAAAACATATTTCCACCCATGCCCTCCTATCTTTTGTCAAAATCTTAAGTCGGCGTCTACTGCCCTTGATGTACTAATCAACTTTTCTCAATCTAAACCAGTCACAGTTTTGTACAACCCTATAAAATCTCCCTTCAACCTTCCTTAGTCCACATAGAACAAGCTCGGCTACTGCAGTCTAACTTTATAACTGTAATTGGTTTTCCCTCAATAAATGTTTCCCTCTCCTGCACATTCACTTCATTCCTAAATTTATGTGACAAGAATAAGATATGCAATATTCCACTTATTTTCTGAATCAACGTTATATAAGGGCTAAACATACCTTTGGTGCAAGTGTGTTTATGAGTCCACGGATTTCATAGACTATACTAACAAGCCCTGCCACTAGGAACTACAAGAGACTGCAGATTTTGGAATCTTGAAAATGAAACAAAGAGCTGAAGGAACTGCAGTGGGTCAGGCAGCATTATTGGAGGGAAGGGACAGGCAGATTTTTTGGTTTGAATCCCTTCTTCAGACACAGCCATTCGAGGTTTTATGCACAAATACATCCCGGTCTTCCTGTTCCTGCACGTGTCCTGGACCTGTGCTATTCAGTCTGGACTGTCTCTTTTTGTTTGCAAAAGAAGTCACTTCGTAATGTGTAGGAAGGAACCGCTGCTGGTTGAAACCGAAGATAGACACAAAAAGCTGGAGTAACTCAGCGGGACAGGCAGCATCTCTGGAGAGAAGGAATGGGTGACGTTTTGGGTCGAGACCCTTCTTCAGATTGAAGAAAACTCTTATCCATGTCTTTCATTCTATGGGCTTTAATTTTACAAATCAGCTTCCATGTACGACATTATAAAACAATTGAAAATCAATATTACAATACGTTTGTTGTACAGTGACTGTGTCACACTGTTGCAGCACTCTCAGCCACACAGTGACGAGACTTGGTGGTAATGTCACAATGTAACATGCTGCACTACTGTACAATTGTCAACCACATGGTGATGTATCTGCATTGTTGCAGGGCTGTCAAACACATGGTGACAGGCAGAAATGATGCAGTTGTCTAAAGGTTGAACCGTTAAAAAATGATCAGTCACGCTGTAACAAGTCTGAATTGTTAAAGATGTGTCTGCAATGTTGCCTTGGTGTCAGTTACTTGGTTGAGATAGACACAAAATGCTGGAGTAACTCAGCGGGTCAGGTAAGCATTTCTGCAGAAAATGGATAGGTGACGTTTCGGGTCAGGAAACGACCCTGCGATTCCTTTTTATTATACTTGGTATAGATAGTTCTGCTGTAATGCATGTTTCCATAACACGTATAAGAGATGATAGCACAATTCGAGGTTTCTTAGGAACGCAACTCTTGTGTTATGGATTAACCACCTGCAATGGTGCTTGATAATTGCACAGTTTAATTTAGTTTAGTTTAGAGATACAGCTTTGAAACAGGCCCTTCGGCCCACCAAGTCCACACTAACCAATGATCACCCCTTCCACTAATTCTATCCAACACACTGAGGACAATTTACAGGGGCCAGGCAACCAACAAATCTGCACATCTTTGGAGTGTGGGAGGAAACCCACGCGGTCACAGGGAGAATGTGCAAACTCTGCACAGACAGCAATCGTAGTCAGGATCGAACCTGGCGCTGTAAGGCAGCAGCTCTACTGCTGTGCCACTGTGTCGCCCAGGCTTTGTCAGGCTTTTCTGTCACACAGCCCTGGAGTGACGTGCTATCGCCATTCATACAGAGCCTGCAGTAGGTTAATGAATCACACAGTAAGGGGCCGTTTATCAATAAGTTATATAGTAACTGGGAGTGGAGGGTTAATGAGTCACACAATGTCACCGTCACACCACTGTGTGGTCAATCAGTCAGAAGGTAACAAACCCACTTTAGAGCGTGAAACGTGGTTAAAACAAAAACAACTGTCAGCTCCGTCAGCAACATTGAACGCAGACATTAAAGAGGTTGTTGGTGCAACAATAATGTTTCAATTGACCCAAACCTTACTTCACTCATGCGGGACACAGTGGCTGCTTAAACATATGTGGCGGCTGAACTGAGTCAATAGGAGCATTGTTGCAAGAGGCATTCTCTTCAAAACCAGGCTTCTGGAGCAGGTGACCCATTCATGGTCCACTGTTTAAGGAACAGAGGCCTGCCTGCCTGATATCCGAAGAGCCTAACTTAGAATTACAATGTTAACAACATAGAGCTCAATGGAGCTCAGCTGTTGTGAAGCAAAGCGTCCAATATCCTGCACTCTTAATAAGCTCCAGTTCTTGTGCCTAAACCAACAATTCATTTGACAGTAAAAGTTCCAGGTGAGGATTAGGGAAACATTAGTGGTGTTCAGACCATTACTTTATTGAAATGAGACAGGTATCTCTGAGAAAATGTGTGCTTGAAACATGACCTGGGAATACAGGGACCTTTCCCTGTAGTTGTGGGAAGTGAGGAGGCATTGGGACTATGCAGGCATTGAGCGAAGGGGAGGGACCACTGACAGCTGCTGGGATGTGCTGAGAGTTGAGGCGGGATTGGCAAACACCTGGTGGTCTGGACAGGTGTGGAAGCGTCGGGAATTTTCTTCCGCCATTGTTAGGAGGAAAGCCCCGTGAGTGCAGATTTCATCCGCAAATCAGTGACAAACAGGATAGTCACAAAAAGCTGGGGCAACTCAGCGGGTCAGGCAGCATCCCTGGAGAACATGGATTCTGGTCGGGACCCTTCTTCAGACTCTCATCCAGACAGGTTCTGAAGAAGGGTCCCAGCCCAAAACGTCACCTATCCATGTCCTCCGGAGATGCTGCCTGACCCGCTGGTTGACTTTCAGTGGCGAATGTACCACACTCATTTTCAGACTTGTGCTGGAAAGTGTCAGACTGGTTCTGCTTCTGATTTTGATCTTGCCAAAAAGAGAATTATTGAACGATCTCAACTGTATTCATCTTTTGGATGTTGCTGGCAAAACCAATCTCGAATTGTAATTGAGCAGATGGTTGTGAGTCACCCTTCTGGTGAAGGTGCTGTTTCAGGGTTTTGGCTTGGTGGCAATAAAGTACTGATAATATATTTCCAAATCAGGATGATATGTTTCAGTTTAATTTAGTTTGATTTAGAGATACAGCGAAGAAACAGGGGCTTCGGCCTACTCAGTCCCTGCCGACCAGCGATCCCTGATCGCCAGCACCATCCTACACACTAGGGACAATTTACAATTTTTCTGAAGCCATTTAACCTACAAACCTTTTTGGAGTGTGGGAGGGAAACGGGGCACTCAGAGAAAACGCACGGAGTCATGGGAAGAACATACAAACTCTGTACAGACAGCACCGGTAGTCAGGATCGAACCCTGGACTCTGGCGCTGTAAGGCAGCAACTCTACCATTGCGCCATCGCGCCACCCTCTTGAAAGGGTACCTGCGGGTGGTACTTTCTCATGTTCTTGCTGCCCTTGATCTTCTTGCTGGTAGATGTCTTGTGTTTTGGAAATACTATCGTAGCCAGGGTGATAGTGTGAGGCAGCTACGTGTGTCGGTGGTGGTGATGAAATGTTTATTTGTGGTCGTTGATAAAGATTGCTTTCTCTGATATGGGATTGAACTTTAAGCATTGTTGAAGCTATACTCAACTGGGCAATCAAAGAATTAGTGCCTTGTGAATAGTGGAAAGAGCTTGAAGTCTCTGGAGGTGAGGCACTTGCTACCTGATTCCCAGCCATTGACCTGCTCTCATTGCATTTAATTGGCTGTAGTTGCGTTTCTGGTTACTGATGTTCTCAGGATTTTAATGGTGGGGACCAGTGAATGGGTACTGATACTGTCCATAGTAATATGTATCACAGTTAAATAGCTTCCTGACACCAAACCTCAGTTGCTACTGGATGACTAATAGTCCTATAGAGTGAAAAAGGAAAACTGGATGGACGATCTTGTATAAAGGCTCTTCTGATCGCCTGCTGTAATTTTGGCTGAAGTACTGCATTAAACCTGAACACTAAGCTACAGTGTGCAATAATATTTTATTTTAAAGAAACTCTGATGGTAACCTTCAAGCTTATGGTGCAGTACAAAACCAAATAGTGCATGATTGAATTGATTGTAAAGTACAGTATGGAAACAGGCCCTTCTGTCCATACAGAAGTCCAAATCTAATCCGTATGCACAATCCTGAAGAAAGGTTTTATAGAATCATAGAATCATAGAAAATAGGTGCAGGAGGAGGCCATTCAGCCCTTCGAGCCTGCACCGCCATTCAATATGATCATGGCTGATCATCCAACTCAGTATCCTGTACCTGCCATCTCTCCATACCCCTGATCCCTTTAGCCACAAGGTCCACATCTAACTCCCTCTTAAATAAAGCCAATGAACTGGCCTCAACTACCTCCTGTGGCAGAGAATTCCACAGAATCACCACTCTGTGTGAAAAATGATTTTCTCATCTCGGTCCTAAAAGACTTCCCCCTTATCCTTAAACTGTGACCCCTTGTTCTGGACTTCCCCAACATCGGGAACAATCTTCCTGCATCTAGCCTGTCCAACCCCTTAAGAATTTTGTAAGTCTCTATAAGATCCCTCCTCAATCTTCTAAATTCCAGCGAGTACAAGCCGAGTCTATCCAGTCTTTCTTCATATGGAAGTCCTGCCATCCCAGGAATCAGTCTGGTGAACCTTCTCTGTACTCCCTCTATGGCAAGAATGTCTTTCATCAGATTAGGAGACCAAAACTGTACACAATACTCCATGTATGGCCTCACCAAGACCCTGTACAACTTCAGTAGAACCTCCCTGCTCTTGTACTCAAATCCTTTTGCTATGAATGCCAACATACCATTTGCTTTCTTCACAGCCTGCTGCACCTGCATGCCTACATTCAATGACTGGTGTACCATGACACCCAGGTCTTGTTGCATCTCCCCTTTTCCTAATTGGCCACCATTCAGATAATAGTCTACCCTCCTGTTTTTGCCACCAAAGTGGATAACCTCACATTTATCCACATTTTACTGCATCTGCCATGCATTTGCCCACTCACCCAGTCTATCCATGTCACCTTGCAGCCTCCTAGCCTCCTCCTCACAGCTAACACTGCCCCCCAGCTTCATGTCATCCGCAAACTTGGAAATGTTGCATTCAATTCCCTCATCCAGATCATTAATATATATTGTAAATAGCTGGGGTCCCAGCACTGAGCCTTGCGGTACCCCACTAGTCACTGCCTGCCATTCTGAAAATAACCCGTTTACTCCTACACTTTGCTTCCTGTCTGCCATACAGTTCTCTATCCACATCAATACTGAACATCCCATAACCGTGTGCTTTATGTTTGTATACTAATCTCTCATGTGGGACCTTATCAAAAGCATTCTGAAAGTCCAGGTATAACACATCCACAGGTTTTCCTGTTACAACCTCAAAAAATTCTATAAGATTTGTCAGACATGATTTACCTTTCATAAAGCCATGCTGACTTTGTCCAATGATTTCACCACTTTCCAAATGTGCTGCTATCCCATCTTTAATAACTGACTCTAGCATTTTCCCCACTACCGATGTTAGACTAACTGGTCTGTAATTCCACATTTTCTCTCTCCCTCCCTTTTTAAAAAGTGGGGTTACATTAGCTACCCTCCAATCCTCAGGAACTACTCCAGAATCTAAAGAGTTTTGAAAAATGATCACTAATGCATCCACTATTTCTGGGGCTACTTCCTTAAGTACTCTGGGATGCAGCCTATCTGGCCCTGGGGATTTATCGGCCTTTAATCCATTCAATTTACCTAACACCACTTCCTGGTTAACCTGGATTTCACTCACTTTCTCCATCCCATTTGAACCCCGGTCCCCTGCTATTTCCAGCAGATTATTTATGTTTTCATTAGTGAAGACAGAACCAAAGTAGTTATTCATTGGTCTGCCATGTCCTTGTTCCCCATATATCAATTCACCAGTTTCTGACTGCAAGGGACCTACATTTGTTTTAACTAACCTTTTTCTCTTCACATATCTATAAAAACGTTTGCAGTCCACTTTTATGTTCCCTGCCAGTTTTCTTTCATAATCTATTTTCCCTTTCCTAATTAAGCACTTTGTCCTCCTCTGCTGGATTCTGAATTTCTCCCAGTCCTCTGGTAGGCTGCTTTTTCTGGCTAATTTGTATGCTTCATCTTTAGTTTTGATACTATCCCTGATTTCCCTTGTTATCCACGGATGCACTACCTTCCCTGATTTATTATTTTGCCAAACTGGGACGAACAATTGTTGTAGTTCATCCATGCAGTCTTTAAATGCCTTCCATTGCATATCCACCGTCAACCCTTTAAGAATCACTTGCCAGTCTATCTTGGCCAATTCACGTCTCATACCCTCAAAGTTACCTTTCTTTAAATTCAGAACCCGTGTTTCTGAATTAACAATGTCACTCTCCATCCTAATGAAGAACTCAACCATATTATGGTCACTCTTGCCCAAGGGGCCACGCACAACAAGACTGCTAACTAACCCTTCCTCATTACTCAGTACCCAGTCTAGAATAGCCTGCTCTCTCGTTGGTTCCTCTACATGTTGGATTAGAAAACTATCCCGCATACATTCCAAAAAATCCTCTTCCTCAGCACCCCTGCCAATTTGATTCACCCAATGTATATGTAGATTGAAGTCACCCATTATTACTGTTTTACCTTTGTTTTAACTATCGACCCAAAACTTTGCCTATTTCCTTCGCTCCATAGATGCTGCCTCACCCGCTGAGTTTCTCCAGCATTTTTGTCTACCTTATGCACAGCTGTCAATTTATAGAGGCCAATTAATCTAAAACGTTAATGTCTTTGGGATGATGGAGCACCTGGAGGAAACCCATGTACTCACGAGGAGATTATGCAAAATCCACATAGACGGCACCCGAGACTAGCTTCAAACCCAGGTCTCTGGCGCAGAGAGGCAGCAGCTCCACCCAGCTTGGTTCAACCTGTGACAGAGCATTGGTGGCAGGTAGATTGTAGTTACTTTCTGTACTCACGGGTGGGGAGTCAGAGAGGGAAATCGCCCCACGTTCCCATCTTTCATTGCATGACCACCCTCTTTCCGAGGAAGTGTGCAGCAGACATATTGCACGATGTTACAGGTGAAAGGATCCCTGTTGATTGAGGTAGCCAAGGTTTTTCTGCAAGGCATGGAATCCCAGCAAGAACCCGCAACCTCCAGAGAGACTTAGAGGAAGAACGAAGAACACAGCATTTCTTCAGTTGCCTGACACCTAGAAAATGTACTTCTGTGCTCCTTCATGCTACTTATTGAACCTGTGCCACAGTAAATACTTTCCCATTACCAGGTCAGCCCCACATGAAATCAATACCTTCCTTGGTTAGATAGTGTGAGACCTTCGTCCGTATTACAAAGCCTTTATTATCTGTGATCCCTTTACTAACAAGGAGGAAGACAAATGCAGAGGGCCAGGGTTTTAGGCCTGTCAGCATGATGTATTACGGCAGCGATGACAGGCTGTGATTGATCATAGCAAGGCTATCGTGGTGAGACTTCTTGCAGATTTGATACTAACCTCTACGCTCGCTCCAAAGCTCGACCTTCCCTTGCGGGTCAAATGCCGGACGCCATCAGCAGACCAACTGCAGTATAAGCTTGCATCAGAGCTCTGCAGGTTGATACCATGACAAGGCGTTAGAGGGTTAACAACATTGACACATGCCCCATAAATAAAGATGAGAACCTTAAATCATTTTCAGACTGGATCTAACCATGAACAATTCATTATTTTCAGGTGGGAGGTGACTTCAGAAATTTACAATCAGAAACATCTCACAGACTGAAACTCCAATCCAGTTGACAGCCGGTCAATGGCTCGTCAACTTCTGCATTGTTCAGGTCTCTGCCTCTGAGTTAAAAGCAATGTTCCAGTGGTTTTCCCCACCCCTTATCCACAAACAGGATGAATTTTGAGAGCAGGATTGCCGGTGGTGTCTTTTCCTTACAGAAGTTAAGGTCATTTTCGTCAACTGTTGTTACTTTTGCTCTCTTGCCTGGAAGCAAATGCTGGTGACAGGAACCCTGGTTCTTTGGCTAAAAGTGAATCCATGACACACAAGAAGTTACCTGAAACCAGCATACCATCTAGGAATGGGCATTCACCACATTGCAAAGATGTACATGATTGTAGGTTAATTGACATGTATGCTTCTCTTTGTTTCCTCTGTCCAAGCTTGGTGGGCCTTCATCAATTACCCATCCTATATTCGATCAACTACTAACTATATTTTGTTGTAACCACTTCTCTGCCCTGCAGATGCAATAGCTCCACTGGCTGCCCACACAAACAATATGTTTAAACTAATGTTAAAAATCGCCACCACCAGTTATGCTGTTAACTCCAGAGACTCCAACACTTCTTGCAGTTACTGAGTAATTCGCTTTCAGAAAGAGTGTTGTTTAGGAATGCGCGGCGCAGTGTTATCTGCAGCTCTGTCGACGGCTGCAGCTGTCCTGGGATGCGGACAGCTGTCTCTGGCAGGCTCGGAATTTCACCAAGAAAGCACGCAGCCTTTCCTAAGGGGACCCTGTCACTCAAAGTGGTCTGTGTTGGCTTTGTGCAGAAATTAGCTTGGTTCCCAGTGTGAACGGGGCTTTGAGAATTATCCACTATGTTCACTATTCACTACATTACGGCAAATGAAAAACATTGGTCAGGCCACAGCTGGACAACTGTGTGCTGTTCGGCCACCACCATGTCCCGTCCCACCGGGTGTCAGGGAGGCTCGAACGGGTAGAGTACTTGCGGCTGAGCGAAGCCCCGCTCAGCCGGAAGTAGTTGCCGGACCCAGGCGCCGTGATCCTTCTCGGGAGTCGGCCCCACACAACCTGAGCCGCCTTTCCTCGACACCCTTCCCATCTTCCTCTGAGACACAGGGAAGCAGGTCGTGTACGGGCTCCTCCTCCACACCGTGCACTTCCTCGCCCTGGTCCACCGTCCGGACAATTAATGGCGGTCGGTGTTGCCTTTCGGTTGCGAGAGGGACCCCCAATGGGATTCTGCAGGGATTCTGCCCCTCTACATTGGGGACTGCACCGAGGAGTCCCTTGTAATCTGTCTCTCTCATGGTTCAAAGACTCACCAGCCTCCTGCCACTTTTGCAGGCTGGAAGAGTCTGTGTTCCACGTGCATATGGAGTGTGTGAGGCTGCAGCCCCAGCTCCTTGCCTTCGGGATAAACTTATCACCCACCATCCTCATCTTTGGACACCCTTTGTGCAGGGGAGAGAGGGCGTAGGGCTGAAGATGTCCTGGTTGGGTTGCTCCAATCCCTCACCAAGCTGGCCATCCGCGCGTCATGGTGCCAGGTGGAAGAGGGCTCTGCCCGAGCCGCCTGCCTGCCCTTTTTCCGGGGTTATGTCCATACTGGGTGGTACTCGAGAGGGACTACACGCTGTCCACGGGCACCCTGGGGGATTTCTGGGACCGTTGGGCTCCATGTGAGGTGGAAGTCATCCTCAATAAGGATTGTAATACAGTTGGATAAAAGTTTATTTAGTATATTTGTTTGTCTTGTATTATGGCAGTGGGTTTTGTTTTGTTTAATTTTGTACTGTAAATATTGTAAATAATTGATTTTGGTAAAAAACACCAACAAAACTGTGCAGTTCTGGATGGATGCAATAGCACGGGATTGAGTACAGAAGGGATACACCGGCACGTTGCCTGGGGTGAAGCATTTCAGTTATGAGTGGGTGGCACAGTGGCGCTGCAGTAGAGTTGCTGCCTTACAGTGCTAGAGCCCCAGGTTCGATCCTGACTACAGGTGCTATCCATGCAGAGTTGTTACATTCTCCCTGAGACCACGTGGGCTTTCTCCGGATGCTCTGGTTTCCTCCCACACTCCAAAGATGTGCGGGTTTGTAGGTTAATTGGCTTCTGTAAATTGCCGGTAGTGTGCAGGATGTGAAACTGGGATAACATGGAACTAGTGTAAGTGTGATCGATGGTTGACGTGGACTTGGTGGGCCGAATAGCCTGCTTCCATGCTGGATCTCAAAATTAAGAAAAATCAGAGACGGGATAAACTGACTTTATTTCCCTTGAAGTTAAGGACGCTTAATTGGAACTAGAGCGCATACTGGACTTAGAAAATGGCGCCTCTCGCCTGCGGTTTCAGTAGCGTTCAGTATTTCTGTCCAATTTGCTAATCAGGAATGTGCTTCGGTATGGCAGTTCTCTACTGGACTGTTGGTAAGAAAGATAATTTCACTGTGGATTTGCACTTTGTGCATAAGACAATAAATGTATAATTGAACCATTGAACAGCATGCGCTCCTCCCCTGCAAAGGCTTCCAACCCATCTACCACAACCACAACAAGAGAGCAGTGCCGAACTACTATCTACCTCTTTGGTGACCCTCGGACCTTCCTTGATCGGACTTTGCTGGCTTAACCTTGCGCTAAACGTTATTCCCTTATCATGTATCTATACACTGTACATGGTTCGATTGTAATCATGTATTGTCTTTTCTGCTGACTGGTCAGCACGCAACACAAGCTTTTCACTGTAACTCGGTACATGTGACAATGAACTAAACTGACCTGACATCCAATGGACATCCATGTTGGTGGGTTAATTAGCGACTTGTTATTGCCCCAACTGTTTGGGTGAGTTGTAGGATGTGAAGAGCGATGCTGAGAAATTTGGAAGAATGAAATGGAATTAAGGTAAATGTGAGCTTGCTGTGATCATTAATCTGTCTCTGCTGTATATGAATCATTCTTTACCATAGATTATTATTGCCATGCGTAGGTACAGTGGAAAGCTTTAGTTTGCATGCTATCCAGTCAAAGAAACGACTGCACATGATTACAATAAAGCCACCCACAGTGCACCGATGGAAAGGATAAAGGGTACAGCATTCAGTGCAAGATATTGTCCGATTACAGATAGTACAAAGGTCTCTAATAAGGTAGATGGGAGGTCACAACTGCGCTCTTGCTAATGAGAGGACGTTTTGTAACAGTGCTCGCTGACTATATTGTTAAAAAGTTTGAACTTGGTTTTGATGATATTTTATTATTTTAATAGCTGCCCCTTCTGCTGCACTCACTGGTGTTGTACAGCATTGCCACCTGTGCAAACGGCAAACTGCCCTGAGCCATGAAAGGATAATGTCAGTAGCACAAAAGATGAAATTCCAAGAAGAGAAAAATTCAGATTCAGATTAGTTTATAGTGATGTTGGGCAGGGTGCAATGAAATTCCTTCTTCGCATGAAGATACATTTCAGTCTTATCTTGATGTTTCAGTTGTTGTATCCACACAAAAATATACCTGCTGTCAGGCACAGCAGAGAGTACACAGTATACATGATAATGATAGATGATAATGATAATGACAGACACAACAATAAATGCAACCACAAATGCAAAACAACAGAACTGTAAAGTGCAATAATGGAATAAGTTCATATCTTCATTAGTTCATAAGCTATAGGAGCAGAATTAGGCCATTTGGCCCATCAATTCTACTCCGCCATTCAATCACGGCTGATCTATCTTTCCCTCTCAACCCCATCTCCTGTCTTCTCCTCATATCCCCTGAAACCCTTACTAATCAAGAATCTGGCAATGCCGCCTTTAAAATACCCAAAGGCTTGGCCTCCATAATATATGAATGAGGAAGAGTTGTTAGTACGAGTATGTGGATGCACCTCGAGGAAGGGGGTTGTGAAAAAAGTTATTGATTTTGGAGTCAGGTAGCAGTGGGGAAGAAGTAGTTATTAAACCCGAAGGCCAGTGTTTCAAGTTGCTGTATCTTCTCCCTGAAGGTAAAAGAGAGGAAAGGGAATGGCCAGGGTGGCAGGATTCCTTGATCCACTCGGACTTTGCTGGCTTACAGGTGTATCAACTACACCTTATACACGAGGGGACAATTTACAGAGACCAATTAGCTGACAAATCCACGTGTCTGTGGGATATGGGAGGCAACCGGAGCACACGGAGGAAACTCATGCTGTCACAGGGAGAACGTGCAAACTCCACACAGAGTACAGCCATGGTCAGGATCAAAACCCAGTTCTTTAGTGCTGTGAGGAAGCAGCTCTACCACGGTGCCCTCCCTATTTAAGTTCTTAATTTGAAAATAAGATTGTACTAATTACATTTGAGGTACATTGGAGGGAGAGACAAAGAGGGGGATGGGGGTGGAATGGGGACTGGGTGGGAAAATTGGAGAAGTCCAATGTTCAAGTTACTTGTGAAGGAAGAGAGAGGTGTTTGAAATGAGGTATGATTTGAAGAGAGGAGAGGAAAGGCAGAGAAACACAACACAAAGGTTCTCATGAACCCACGCTCACTGACAATTTGAAGTGGGCATCTTCTCCATTGAGCTTCCAAATGCAGCCCGCTAACAGCAGCAATAACATCAAATGTTTTTAACATTATAAATCTGCTGCATTTTGCAACGTTTCCCTGACATCCCACTCTGAAAGTAAAATGGTGGCCAGGATACTGAGAGAATCTGGCTGTCCCAGTGAGCTCATGCGTCTACTCCTACTCTCCATAGGCCTGTTCCCGGAGCTCCAGATCAACATAGAAACATAGAAAATAGGTGCAGGAGTAGGCCATTCGGCCCTTCGAGCCTGCACCGCCATTCAATATGATCATGGCTGATCATCCAACTCAGTGTCCTTCAGCACTGGTGTATCTGCCATTTTACAAGAACTCCTAAACCAGACAGTGGAAGTCTCATTGACCTTTCACACTCCACCTTTCCACACCTTCCAACAAGAACCTGTGGACGGGAGGGATGTGCACTCACAATATAAGGTTACTGGCCCACCACATTTGCTTATGTGTTTTGTCAGAAATCCTCATTACTTCCACCAGCTGTGGACATGGCTACAGGCTTGGACAGCTCAATAAAGCTGGCCAGGAACTGTGCATTAGTAATACTATTTAGTCAGGCATAAATACATAATGCCTGATTCTCTCTTTTCTGTCGATTTCATCGAATTTGAAGCACAGATGACATAGGCATAGTGGTGCAGCTTGACAGTAGCTGCCTCATACTGTAACTCCAAAGCCCTGGGTTCAATCCAGTGCTGTCTGTGCAGAGTTTGGACGTTCTCTCTATCACCATGTGGTCTTCCCCATGCGCTCCGGAGCAATGGGACTTAGTGGGTTAATTGGGATTTGTATCACTAATTTGGGTGAGAATGTGCAAGACATGATTAGCAAGCTTGCAGATGACACTAAAGAAGAAGGTTTTGTGGACATTAAAGATGATTATTAATAATTAAAGCAGGATCTTGATCAGCTAGACAACTGGGCCAAGAAATACCTAATGGAGTTTAAGTCAGATATGTGTGAGGTGTTACATTTTAACCAGAGCAGAGTCTCCACTGTGAACCAAATGGTATAGAGCAGAGGGATTGTGGAGTATAAGTACATATTTCCCAGAAAGTGGCATCTCAAGTGGAAAGGATGATGGAGTGGGTTTATAATACATTGACCTTCATCATTCAGAGCATTAGTACAAAAGTTGGGAGGTTATGTTACAGTTGTATTAGACGTTGCTGAGGCCAAACCTGGAGTATTATGTTCAGTTTTGGTCAACCTGCTATACAAAAGAAGGCATTAAAATGGAAAAGGTGCAGAGAAGAGTTATGAAGATATTGCCAGGACGTGAGGGCCTGAGCTATAGAGAGAAGTTTGGTAGGCTAGGACTTTATTCCTTGGAGCACTGGAGGCTGAGAGGTGATCATATAGAGGTGTATAAAATCATGCGGGAATATAAATAGTGAATGCGTTGAGTCTTTTCCATAGGGTAGGGGAATCAAGAACTAGGTTTAAGATGAGAAGGGAAAGATTTCATAGCAACCCAAGGCATAACATTTTCACACAGGTGTTGGTTTTATGGAATGAACTGCCTGAAGAAGTAATTGAGGTAGGCAAATAACAACATTGAAAACACATTTGGACAGGCACATAAACAGAGAGGGCTCAGAGGGATATGGGCCAAACGTTGGATAAATGGGATTAGCTTAGATGAGGCATCTTGTTCGGCATGGATGAGTAGGACCTAAGGGCCTGTTTCCGTGCTGTATGACTCTTCTGCCTCTAGTCGTGTAGTTGAGTATAGTGTTGTGAGAGGATCTTGGGGAAGTTAATGGGAAGAAGGACTGAACAAAATGAGCCAGTGTAAAAGGGAGCTTGACAGTCAACATGAAAGTGGAGGGCTTGTTTCCATGCTGTATGACTCCAAGGAATCAGAAACACTGAAGTTCATCCTCAAAACAAAACCCAGTCTGAGTAATGATACAGTTGTCTTTTCGTGATGTTTCAGTGATGTGCCTGCACTTTGTTGAAGATGTTTGCTCACAGGGGTAGAAGAGAGTCAGCCCATGATGTGACTACACTCCACTCGCATGCCACCGATGTAATCGGGCAACCTTATGCAACCTCTCAAATGACTCACTTTTGTTGGATAGAAGATAGACACAAAATAACTCAGCGGGTCAGGCAGCATCTCTGGAGAGAAGCAATGGGTGACGTCTCGGGTCGAGTCATTTGTTGGCCTGGATTTCAAGAATGAATAGCAGTAGAGTAAATCAAACCCAAGCTATTTGGGGGGAGTCTGAATATGACATTGCAGACGTACTTTTAGCATTCTCACCGCAGACTTGTCAATGTTTTCTGTTCGGGGTCACATTGGGACCTCGTTTATTGTGCTCACCAAATGTTTTGTGTTCCTACAAGTGACATGCATACTGTACATTATGTACGGTGACTGCTAGCACCACCTGCACAGTGAGTACTGCAAGTAGCTTCTGCTAACAAAGGAGTTGACTTTGACAATTAGTATGGAAACACCCATGGTATGTCGAGAGAACCAGGTGTCCCAATTCAGGGAGGCAACGCCCAAATAAATTGCACCATGGAGATTTCCAGTTATTGTTTTATTCAATTAGTTTAGAGATACACCGTGCTTTGACCCACCCAGCCCACGCCGACCAGCGATCCCAGCACAAAACACAGTCCTACACACACTGGGGACAATTTAACCTGCACATCTTTGGAGTGTGGGAGGAAACCGGAGCACCCGGAGAAAACCCCCGCAGGTCACGGAGAAAACGTACAAATGCCATACAGACAGCACCCTTAGTCAGGATCGAACCTGGGTCGCTGTCGCTGTAAGGCAGCAACTCTACCGCTGAGCTACCACTACACAGTTGTGTACTCTGGGCATAAACAAAGGATCAAAGAGCAGCATCAGATATTTATGAGGTCTTGCCTATTCTCCAGTAGTAGAACAAGGTAAACTTCAGAGAGAGGTGAATTTAGTTGCAACTTAGTACAAAACAGTTGATCAGCTGCCCACAGTATATCCAGCCTGATGTTTCTTTCCGTTGAACTTCACAGAAAGTAAGAATCAGATCAAGTGTATAATGGGCGTTTGATTGTCATCATGACTTTTACATTCCTAGTGAACGTTAGAATTAATGACAAATACTGTAATTTCCTTGTGCTCTCTGCCAGGGCCCAGTGAAGGACTGAGACAGTTCTTTAGAAATATCATATGCTAATAAAAATGGGACCAAATTGTGTTTTCTTACTGATGGCCCACACAAATGTAATCAGGGACGTTTAATGTTTAAAGTCCTCTCTCACAAAGCTAAATACCAAAATCAAAATACTGCAGATGCTGAAAATCTGAAATAAACAGAAGACAGGTGAAGATATTCAGTAAGACAGGCAGCGTCTGAGGGGAGGGAAACAAAGAGTTAGCGTTGCAGGTTGATTGATGATGTTGCATCTAAAAGTGGCGGCATTGCAACGGGGCAGCTGTGTTTTCGATAAAAGATCACTGATCTGAAATGTCGTCCTTGTTTTTTCCTTTCCACAGACACTGCCTGTCCTGCTGAGCTATTGGAGTAGTTTTTTTCGTTTAATGCAAGGAGGGTATGGGATTGTTACAAAAACGAGGTGGCTGGATAGGCTGGAGGCTGTGCAATGCACTGCAGACACCAAACCATGTCCAAGGCACGAGCAGTTGAACATGATTTCAGCACACAGCCAGCTCTAACTCCATCACACATTGGTGCCATGCATTGAACTGCCTCACTGCTCCAGAGAACCAAGTTAAATCCTGAACTTCTGGTGCTGTCTATGTGGAGTCTACACATTGACCTGGTAATGGACCTCATGTTTCTGGTTGGGGAACACTCGGATGGACTTGTTTGGCATGCAGTCCTCTACACACTTGCTGACAACGTCAGTGATGGCTGTGGCATATGTATTTTGGTTGGCCGCAGGTTTCTTGAGTGATTCCATGTGGGTGTTTATAGGTATATGCATGGATGTGGGACATGTGCACACATGTACGTGTGTGTTACGGGGGGGGGGGGGGGGTGGTGAGTGGTCTCTCTCTTTGCTGCCTGGGTCAGGAGGGACTATTGGCCAGAATACTGTGCTTCTAAATGGCATTACTGACATGTGGCACCACAGCCCGCTTATTCAATACAATGCTGATTTGTGTCACAATTCCCTGCACTCATCCCCCCTCCCAGTGGTGAGTCTCACTCCAAACATGTATGCGAAAGCCATGTTGGAAACAATCTGGCCACTCTTAGAGCAAGACATAGACGTTGGCAAAGATCTGAATTTTGCATTTCTCTTCAAACTCTGCTTTTTAGCCTTATGGCATGTTTACTTCCTGCTAATGATCATATTGAATCACTTTCATTAATTGGTTCACAAAAGGTCGCGTTGGTTTAGCTTTAGTCAGGTACAAACTGCCAATTATGTCTGAACTGTTGGCTAATGTACATTCATTGTGTTTCCAGAAAAGCTGCTGTTTTTAATACTTGGCACACAGAAAGCCAGAGCCCAATGAAGTTGTTCTTTTTTAAAGTCCTAGCCCCTCGAGCCTTTCACAATCGGCTTCATCACTTGTAAGGGTCTGGTTCCTCAACACTCCCGCTCCCCTCACACCTCCCCTCCACGTCTGTGCTGTCAGCAGAATTTCAGATTATATTCCTGCATTATCCCTGCAGTCAAACCTCTGGTAGGTTATTCAAAGACGTGCGGGGTTTGTAAGTTAATTGTCCTCTGTAGATTGCCCCTCATGTGTAGGGAGTGGATGCGAAAGTGGGATAACAGAACCAGTGTGAACTGGTGATCAATGGTCGGTGTGGGCTCAGTGGACTGAAGGGCCTGTTTCTATGCTGTATCTTGAAACTAAACTAGACTAAGCTAAATTACTCACTCAATAACAAGCACTGACCCCTGCAGTACAACTCTTCCAAGCAAAGTAACGTCCAATTTACCCTAACCATATGTGTAGGAAGGAACTGCAGATGACCCTTCTTCAGACCCGAAACGTCACCTATTCCTTTTCCCGAGAGATGCTGCCTGACCCGCTGAGTTACTCCAGCTTTTGTGCCTATCTTACCCAAACCCTGTGTCTTGCATGCTAAGCCAATGTAAAATGTCTCCATCAGCTATTTAATTTTTAAATGAGTGTAGCAAGAGCACAGCGTCATGTAAAAGCATGTTTCCCAACCGGCAATGGCATCAAAGCACCAGTTCTGCAAGGGAATTCAATGAAGGGTCTCTGTTTTCACTTTTTAATGAGTAAAACCGTGTCATTTTACCTTGGCTGCTCAACAAATCCATGAGTCTTTGATGTGAAGAGCGATGAGCACTGTATGAGTTTAATTCCACTGTGAGCTTCTCTTTGCAACAGCCATTTAAAGACAACCCCACTCTTTAATTTACCAGAACATTACTTATTAAATCAAATTCATGTCATTTCCCGTGCCAAATCCCTTACCCAAAGTTATGCTTTGTCTACTTTTTGCTATTGCTGTTCTTAACTCCAGTCGAATCCCCTTGTTCCCGACTGACTTTACTCCCACTGGTCACCCCAGTAATTAGCCCTGGCAGTCAATCTTCACATGTTTGTCTGGCAATGAACGACACTGGGCTATTTAACTGTGGAGTATCCCAGCTTGTTACACTCCTGACTGCCATTCCTGCCCAACAGGAATAACAGTGAACAGCAGCGACAAGCTGACGGATTGTTCCCTGAATCAGAAGGTTAAATGCACCATGTGACAACTATTGGACACCTTCTGGACTATTT
Source organism: Okamejei kenojei (assembly GCA_035221665.1). Taxonomy (NCBI): domain Eukaryota; kingdom Metazoa; phylum Chordata; class Chondrichthyes; order Rajiformes; family Rajidae; genus Okamejei; species Okamejei kenojei. The sequence continues at coordinate 59,840,796 of CM069141.1, forward strand.
GATATGCGGGGCCGTGGGTAGGGGAGGGGGAAGGAGCTCGGGGAGAGAGTTTCATCATTCAAGGTGGTGAATCTGTGGAATTCATTGCCACAAGACAAGCCAAGTCATTGGGTATTTTTAAAGTGAAGATTGAGGGTTTTGATTAATAGGGGTCAAAGGTTAGAGGGGAAAATAGATCAACCATGACATAGCAGACTCAATGGGCCGAATGGCTTAATTCTGCTCCTATATTTTATTGTCTTATTACCTTATTTACCCGTTATCTTTGGTTACCTTGTCCAATATTGGATCTCAAAGAACAACCATTACAATGAGAGGAAGATGACAAAAATGCTGGAGAAACTCAGCAGGTGAGGCAGCTATGGAGCGAAGGAATAGGCGACGTTTCAGGTCGAGACCTTCTTCAGACTGAAGAAGGGTCTCGACCCGAAACGTCGCCTATTCCTTCGCTCCATAGATGCTGCCTCACACGCTGAGTTTATCCAGCATTTTTGTCTACCAGCCATTACAATGAAATCAAAATATTTACCTTATTCTCCTGAAAACCAATATATCTTTCCCAAAAAAATGGTTTTGATGAGCTGACATTGATTCCTTAAATTTCCACCTCATCCCTGCCATCCACGCTTCCTCCTGGCACCCTTAACTGTTTTCCTGAAGCATGGTTTTGTGGCAAAAAATCTGATCCCATCTCCTTATTCCCCAAATACGCCTTGGTGTTCAATTCCATTTTTGTAGAAATGCCTTGAAAAACATTTTGACTCAATGCATAGAATCAGGACCAGAAGAAGAGGCCATTTGGAGCATTGAGCCCAGGCTTGTAATTCCACTCAACCCAAACTTAACCTCAGCCTCCGGCATTCATTTTAGGAGTTCCTCTTTAATGTTGTTATAGCATCTGGTTTCACCGACCCTCATAAAGTGGGTTCCACAACATACATATGAACTAAGAACCGAAACAGGCCACTCTCGTTGACTCCCCTTGAATTTGTTTTACCATCCAATATGTCATGGCTAATCTGATTGTAACCACAGTTCTGTAATTTGGTTTATCTGTGGTATCCTTTCACCCCTCTGCTTATCACCTCACGAGCTATGAAAAATACAAGAAAGAGAGACCTCAACTCCAGCATATCATTTTCAAATTAAACGCTCGATTCATCAGACGCTTACTGCATGCGTCTTATCCGTTGCTTCATCAGAAGGCATTATTCCTTCATACTGATGGGAATCATCCTCAAATTGAAAGGAACTGTCGAATGAGAAGGAGCAATTGTGAGATGCATGGAGAGAATCCTTTCTTGAGAGGAAGGGTGGAGGAACACACTATTATTAGCAAAATGTCAGAGCTGTAGGATGGAGCCTTCATTTTACTACATCATTAATTTCCGCCTAGTATTTTTTTTTATACAGCAAGACAGAAAATAGCTTGCTCCTCCGACTCTCGTTCCTCTCGCCACTGACCAAGTGCACTACCTACAAAATGTACTGACTCCGGACTGTAGAAAGCACTGCAGGGAGTACAATCTATAGAAACTCGCTTGGACTCCTTCAAACATACTTTCCAAACCCGTGACCTTCATCATGAAAGACAAGGGCAGCAGGTGCCTGGGATTATCATCACCTCCAAGTCCCTACCCAACACACACTCGGAAAAGATCACCGCTCTTTCAACATCGCTGGGCACAAAATACTGGAACACCCTCCCTCCCAGTAGGGGGTCTTCTTCAGTTTAAGAACAGGAGCAACACATGGCAACAGATGCCAGTGATCCCCAAATCAGCTAAATATTATAAAAATGAAACAGCCATGTTCAGCACCATTCTGGCAGCTAATGCTATCCCAAATGGGTAGGGCCGGCAGCATGGACAGCAATTGAATCACATTTCAGCCGGTCATCTCACTAGTTAAAAGTAGACTGCTTTATTTATTTTTTTAAAACAACCTGTGCACTGAGCAGAATGTGGAGATTCAAAAAGAAATAAGACTCTTGCAGATCATGTCACGATGATTGAAGAGAGTGAAGTGAGTGGACTCTCAAGTTATTGCATAAGGAGCCTGGGCTATTTAAAATACAACATGAGACATACAAGGGAAGCAACAGATCGGAGCATGAATCAGTCAGTTATCCGATATAAGAAATTATTTCTTCTTCTCAACTGAAGGACTTGTGATAGTAAATCAGCCGATGCCAAGAAACTCGCTTGGACTTCCTCAAAGGTACTTTCCAAACCAGTGACCTCCCTCATGAAAGACAAGGACAGCAGCTGCGTGAGATTATTATTAACTCCAAGTCCACATCTTAAACGCCATCCGAATGTACTACCGTTCTTTCACCATTGCTGGGTCAAAATACTGAAACCGATCTCACTTTCTTGGCATCTTCAAGATGGCGGCTGTGGAAGGTGAAGGGGCTGTGAACAGTCCGCAAACTCACGTCCTTTGCACCCTAAAGTTCCGTGAACGGATTGGGAAGTGGAGGTGGTGACCTCAGTGTACCAAAGCGGAGGCACGGCTGCTGGACGCGACGGGCAGAGCGTTTGTGGCTGGTCGTGGGTTGTGGTGGTGGCGGAGGTGGGTCTACGGCACCTGGTGAGTGAGTGGATCGAGCGCAACCTGCGGCAGCTGCACGGGGCTGCAGTGGTGCAGCAGACGGTCTCACACGGGCCAGGCCGACCCCTACTTCCATCCAGTGCTGCCAGCGCACCAGGCTTTAAAGTGAGACTATAAGAAATTGCATATCTCCTTGGCCCAAGGATTTACCAGAGACGTGGAATTTGCAGGATGGCGCTGGAATGTGATGGCTCTCTAAGAGCGGTGATATGTTCTGAGTGTGTGCTGTCCCAGAAGAAGATCCATTGCACCTACTGTATGTACAATATGATTTGACTGAACAACATACAGAACACTCTATCTCTGTAAACATGCCAATAAATAAACTAACTAAGTAAATGTTATCCGGACTTGATCTTGCCACTGCATTAGTTAATTTCCTAATCTCTAGAAGGCAAGGCATATTCTCTTTTTGCTGTGAAGTTGTATGTTAAAAGCCTTTAGTGATAACTCATGGTGCCTTCTTAACACATCAAGAAGAATAGTGTATGAGCACACAATTTACAGTGATGTTTCAGCATGAAACAAGGAAAAGCAGCATTGTTTTGGGTGCTGACGTCAGACAAGGGTTAGACAGAGGGTTTTCTGTCCTGCCAGATTAGTGTTCAACATCCCTTGGTACGTGATGGACAGCAATGGTTTTCTCTGTCTAATTTTCATTCCTCGAAGAACTCACCAACACCAACAATAAATTGTAGAAAGAAGGAACTGCACATGGTTTATCATAAAATGCTGGAGGAACTGAGCAGGCCAGCATCACGTGAACATGGATAGGTGATGTTTTGGGTTGGGAAACTTCATACTGATTCGATAACGATATATTACTGGGTCATTATCACATAGTTGCTTAAAGGGGAGGTTGTTCTCACTGTTGCAATATTACTTCAAAGTTGATTCATCGGAAAGCACCGTTACATGTAAAATGGCTTATGGAGTTGTGATCACTGATCCCAAAATGCTCCTTCACTATTGTTGAAGAGAATTCAACATGTGATGAGTCCAATTGAGACGGTAAGTCCAGAAATGGACAAAATTCCAACAATATCGGGGAGAGGAGGGTATTTGGAGAGGTTGCGCAGGTTAGCAATTTATTCCTTGGAGTGCAGGAGTCTGAGGGGTGATCTTATAGAGGTGTATAAAATCATGAGGGTAATAGATTAGATCTTTGTTATCAGAGCAAGGGAATCGAGAACTGGAGGACATAGGTGAGAGGGGAAAGATGTAATAGGAACCCGAGGGGCAACCTTTTCATGCAGAAGGAGGGTAAATTGAACGAGCTGCCAGAGCAAGTAGTTGAGGCAGGTAACAGCATTTAAAAGACTTTTGGACAGAAACATGTATAGGTAAGGTTTATAGGGATATGTGCCAAAGAGGGGCAAGGACTGGCACTGATGGGGCATCTTGGCCGGATGGACAAGTTGGGCTGAAGGGCCTGCGTCTGTACTGCATGACTTCATGATTCCATGGCTCTACTATTTGGTGAACCTCCAACTTCAACATAATACCACCAGTGCAGTGTAGATTACAGAAATGCAGGAACCAGTAAACTTTGTTGATGTGTTAAATCACTCTTTAAGGAAAGGAAAGTAGTGTAGTTGATGTATTATTGGTTGTGAACATCAATCACCACTTTAAAGCTGCTTCCCCCTGACAGATTATGTCAAGGGACTGGCTGCTCTTGGCCTGCAATATTGTTTTGGAGAGAGTTCCCTTGAAAGAGTCCTTAAATAAACCACTCATGTTGTTTAAGCTGCTTGTGTCTCACATATATCTGTATATCCTACGATGAACTTCAGTGGAGGTGAAGAACCCTGAACCCATATACTTTATCACAGTCTCCAGTCTTGCACATGTCTCTCTCATCTTTCCCATTATGTAGCAAAGTCCTCACAAAGATCATCTGATTATTTTTGCCCACTTAGAAGGTGGATAACAGGCTAGGCTCCGATATAGATGTCTGTTTCCACCTGTCCACTTTGCCACCTTGATACTTGGAGCTTTAACTTGCCCAATAAACTGTTGACCCCAAGGTCAGACCATGAACTCCTGTCCCCCTGAACTGGCTCATGAACTCCTGACTCTTCAGCGTTTGGCAAGAGTGCATGAATTTTAAAATGTTCTAATGTCCCTCATGTACTCATGTCCAAAGAGCTCTTGAGCACAACCTGCCCTGATGCCAGTCCTATACTTGCCCACAATTTGCTTTCCCTTTCCTCATCTGTGCTTTACCCCATCTCCTCTGTGGACTCTCAATGTGAAACGTCCAGCATAAAGCTTTCTTATTGACGGTTAACAACTCAATAACAGCACCAGCCCCATCGCACATTACCTCTCACACTGCCGCTTAGACCAAACATCATCGTGAAGGCAAGGAGACACAGGAAGTCCATTCTCAGTTTGCTGCCACTCTGCATCAACCCAATTACTCGAGGCTAGAGCAAAAAAGGCACAAGAAGAAAGATTAATCAGTTATTCATCCGTTGTTTTTCTCCAAACGCTTCCTACAGTCACTCTGTGGTCTTCAGTGCGCAGGGAACAGCTGGACACTGAGGTTTCCATTTTATAGCCAAACACCATTGACATTAGTGTGATGTCAGTGTAGTGATTCATGAATTTTGTTCCCAAAATAATGATTGAATTCGGACACGAGGCCAGGTCACACACACATACACTTTGACAGAATGGTTCCATTCACTTTGTGAAAAGAAACCGAGTGGAACTCAGAGTATCCGAATGTAAGACTAATCCTATGCAGAATAGGGTGGCATGCCCAATTCCTAGCACAGTTACATTATTGCAAATAACAGAGCCTGCATATTATATACTAGAGCAGTGTTATTATATACAGTATTACACAAAGGCATTACCATGTAAGAGAAATAAGCTGACCTGTTATTGGCAATTCCAACACACAGCCCAACACAAGCTTCTGTAGAGAGTAGTGGGCTCAGCCTAGATCATCATGGACACAGCCCAACCCACCATTGAAAGGATCTACATGAGGTGTTGCCTCTAGAAGGAGAGATCATCACCAGGTTCAGGAACAGCTACTTTCATACATCCACCTGCTTCTTGAACTGACTTAGGGTACACAAAAAGCTGGAGAAACTCAGCGGGTGCAGCAGCATCTAAGGAGCGAAGGAGATAAGCAACGTTTCGGGCCGAAACCCTTCTTCAGACGGCTTGAACTGACTTGCTCAATCCTAAAGGGCCTGCCCCACTGTACGAGGTAATCCAAGAGTTCTCCCGAGCTCTCCCCAAATTCGAGGTTGTGTAATGTATGTAACGGGTACGTAGGGGCTCGTACGAGTAAAAAAGTAACAATTTTTTTCATCACAAACCTTTTTTTACTCGTGGACATTTTTCACAGTGTTGAAAAAACGTCACGAGTTTACCCTATTTCCCGAGTACCTACCGTTACTCGTACGAGCCGTTACGCGACATCCAGGAGCTCCTACGTACCCGCTACGTACATTACACAAGCTCGAATCAGGGGAGAACTCGGGAGAACTCTTGAATTATCTGGTACAGTGGAATAAACCCTTAATACAACCTCAGCAATGGAATACTATGCACCACCTCTTGCACCACCATGGTCTTGTTTTTTTTAATTCTGTTTACTAATATCGTTTAGTTTAGAGGGACAGCGTGGAAACAAGCCCACCGGGTCCGTGATCCTCGCACATTAGCACTATCCTATACCCACTAGGGACAATTTTTACATTTACCAAGCCAATTAACCTACAAACCTGTACGTCTTTGGAGTGTGGGAGGAAACCGAAGATCTCGGAGAAAACCCACGCAGGTCACAGGGAGAACGTTCAAACTCCGTACAGACTGCGCCCGTAGTCGGGATGGAACCCGGGTCTCTGGCGCTGCATTCGCTGTAAGGCAGCAACTCTACCGCTGCGCCACCGTGACTGCCCTACTGTCATGTCTTTGCAGTCTTTCTTTCTTTTCACTGACTTGTATAATTTATGTATAATTTGGTTCTTTGTCTGGCTCTATGAAACTGTGAAGCTACCGCAGGCAAT